>CM050325.1:145395445-146595445 GCA_027475135.1 Bactrocera correcta | reverse complement strand
GATTTGATAAAAGATAAGTTCAATTCAATTTTTTATCTTTTTTCATGTTTGTTTATTTCTTACCTTGTAGGGAACGTAAGCTAAGGTCGACTGGTTCCATTTGAACGGGAGGTCCCTCTGCCTGCAATGATATTGAAATTTAGCTTAAACAAATTAAAAAATGCTACTAATGGTTTATAAATTATATGTATAATACAGAGAGTGAATAACTGAAAGAAAAATATCAAGGTGATAGATCTTCAACGCACAATCATCAACCGAATATAGGTATGTACATATGTATGTAAAGATTTTTCCGAGTTTTTTAGTCGCACTCCCAATTTGTTGTTTACATTTCCCATTTTAATCAAGTAACAAGGCTTTCAGCTGGCTACCATGCCCACATACTCGTGATATGTTACGCAGTTAATGCCGCGCGGTTGAATTCACTGCCTTTGTCTTTAATTTTTGTGGTGCTCAAACACAAAAGTGCCAGTGGGAAATAAAAACAAAATGCAACGAACATCTTTGAAGTTGTAACGAAAATTATTAAAATGTCAACCGTATGTACTTGAGTAGGCGATCCTAACAGCATGTGGTTGGAGCTAGCGTGATCTCTGCATCCCCATACATACATATGTAAATGTATATTTCTAGGTATAATTGTTTCGACAACTCTATGTGAAGCGACCCTGCAGGGACAAACATTTTGCAAATCTTATATTAAATGTACGAACTGTTATGCGAGAAAAATCAATTTGTCCAACACTGTAAACGGTTCTAAGTGAGCAATCCATACTTAAATTAGTGGTGAACAAGAGCCGAAGGAAACCGAAGTCCGAAAGAGGGATCGAGCCATGTGCGTGCTAATAACGGAATTTGACGAATTCATTTAGATCATTAGACATTTAGAGTTCCTTAAAATCTTTATTTGCATATTTTCCATATAAAATTCAAAGACATTCTTACCTTAGCGCTGGTTGTGCAGAAAGCGCTTTCGTAAATGCAGCAGAACCGATGACGAAATTAACCAGCAAGTATAAGCGAAGCAGGTTTGCGGTCTCTTTCAATAGACGATGGCTAAAGCTCGATTGGCGTTTAATATATTTTATTATTTCGCATGATTGCTGTGTGTTGACAAATAAACCCGGGTGATTTATAGTAGCAATTGCACTGAGTTACTGGATTGCATACGGGGGAAAGTACCCCGCACATGAACCGGAACGACAGATTGCTTATGTATGGTATGTATGTGTATAAGTGCGTGTTGGTGAAGACATACAGAATAGTATGCACATCAATGTCGGCAAGAGGAATTTCTGAAAGAAGGAGATTACGCACTCTCGCTTAAAGAATTTACCACATCGCGAGCAACTAGCATACATTGTTTTCTAATTTGCCATAAATTATCGCTTTTAACCGAACAATTTGATTCAATTTGTCGTTATTAATCGGCAAAATAATTCCAACATTGTTAGAGAAAAATTATTGAGCTGCCAGCCGCGCAGACTTACGAATGGACGCACACCTCTGAGTCCAACGTCGTCTGCAAGGAACGGCCGGAAGTGGCTAAACTTATCACATATGCGGCCGCTGACATACCATAGTGGTAGACTCGGTGAAAAGAACACACCTGGTCTCGAATATTGACACACATGTTATTTTAAGCGCGTTGAAATCTCAGGTTTTGTGTGGTAAAGCAATGCGTTGAGTTTATATTGGCTGTGTCTATTAAGCTTTGCGGATATAACGGTAACTTTTATTCAGAAAATACAAAATAATAACCACCCATTCTAACTGTTATATTGTAAGTGTTGGCGAACGGAAAGAGCAAAGTAGAAGTGGCAGGACTGGGCTTCAAAATAAACTGTCTGCGTATTAAAGTTGAAAGTATGAACAAAAATATACTCACCTCCTTCGCTGGCAGAGGGTCAGGTCCCAGGCCGTTCTGTAAAAAAAAAATAGTCATTATCTTTCAAACTCTTCGATATTGTAAAAGCATAAGTTAAATACAATTGCAATGTATGTAGAGGTTTATAGATGAGTTTGTGAAAACCGGATATTGGCTAAATTCTTCTTCTCATTGGAAGTCAAATCGACAAATTGGAATTATATTAAATTGAGAGTTAACCAACCATTTATCGGGTACGGATAAAACTGCTGCTAAGCGTTATGCTTGAGCACTCCCTCTGAAGGAGGCTCACATCATTAGTCTAAACAGTAGCGCTTGGACCATTGCAAATCGCAACCAAAATCATATCAATAAACTTGAAGTATGCTCATTCATACACATATACATAAATTTCTATGAAAATAGCTGCGTACAATGTTTCATTTAGGTATTACATACATACATACATACATCGCAAAAAGACGTTGAACAAGATGCATGTAACTCTTACCAATCTGAATATAGAATAACAGTGTGCATTTAGTACAAATATTCATACAAAATTTAAAAAAGAGCTTTTGTCTCTAGGGGCAACCACTGTGTCTCAAGTTTTCACACAAAGTCGGACGGACTGATTTTGGGTAGTATAAAACAGGGTTAGATGAGCAAACGGCGAATTTGCAAACCCTATTAAAGTGTAATTCATTAGGTCCACAGTGAGGTATGGGAATAGGTGGTAATCTAATGCGATACATCGAGTTCTCATAACTTTGAACACTGTTCTTCTTCGTAAGCCTTTGCGCATTTGTTGGCATTTTTATTATTTAAATGTGTATGGTTATGCTTGCATGTTACCGAAGAGTTAAGTGCCAATGTGGCATTGCTCGGTGAAATTTTCCTGTTCCTCACAACTACATAATCGTTGCAAATTGCTTCTTTGTGATTTAAGACTTTTACCAATAAAATTTTAATGACAACATTTAGCCAAGTTAAGCAAATGTGTAGAAGGCTCGTTTGGTATATCTGCTACCACATTTGCATTTAAACTGCGGTGCAGCGCGCTTCGAACGCGGATTTGCGGCTACTGTGCAACATTAGGCGCAGCAGTAACTATAAAATCCATTTTCATGGATGTTTTAAGAGGAGAACTCGTAATGAAAGAAGGCGAAAGAACAACGTGCACATACACGTTTAATTTAATTTAATTCTAAAGCGTTTCGAATGGTGGAAATCGAATTTTTCGACTGAGTATAAAATTAAGGATTCGTTAAGGGTGAGCATGCACACACAACTGCGAGCTTATATGTATGTAAGTCTCGGTATAAAAGCTGTAGACTTATGAGGATTGTACCCTTATTCCCTATTCGGACAATTATATTGGGCCTTTCCTGCATTGGTGGAATGAGTTTAATCGAGCGCATACCATAATTTCCGAAGCAGTTCCTTCTCTCGGACACGCATAGGGGTTTGAAACTTAAAGATTAAAATTAGTAAGTGTTGTGTGCCTGAGTAATAAGTAGCACTATTCTGAGAAAACATATATATTTACATATTAATTGCCCAATAAATAAAATAATTGCAAATACTCTAATAAACAAAATAAGGAATCAACTGAGTCAATAAAGCTGACAATTTTAAAAAGAATTCGTTTACAAATAGTACGAAAACATGGTACGAGTGTGTAAGTGTTAGTTGCCAGTTGCCAGTGGCCAGTGTTCAGAACTGCCCATACAATGCACTGAGCAAGACAATGCTGATGTTGTTTATGTCAGTAGTGATCACTGAATGGTCGTACAAAAGCGATTTTCAAATGTCTAGTATGACATTTGTTAAATAAAATGATCATGCTGATTGTATATTCCATCTGTCAACAGTGGCCAGCGGCTGTCTTCAGTGGGAATCTCTATAATAATTGGTGTAGTTAATCTGTGCAAAGTGCCAGCAGCTGTCAGTGCAACATAAGGCGCTGCCACTTTAAGTTCAAATCGGTGTTGATCCAAATGCCAATTGAATCGCTGCGAATTAAATGGAATCACACGGAGTGATAAGCTTTTTAAACTATAGTCGACCGCTGTGAGATTTATGGGAACGATTTTCAGCCGCAAGTGGCATTCCAATGGGCACTATTAACGTACCATGTGCTAAAAATCGAGCAGCCTCTTAGCAGCGGTGTCAAGCACAGACAAACGGACGACCATGCGATCAAGCAACTAAGCAACCAGCAACCAGCAAGCTAACAAACGAACATGCCGGTTAAACTTCCAAATAGTCTTTCAAATTGGCTGCCAGTTATGTTTGTATGTATGTCTATGCGAGAGGGTCTGTCTTAACAGCGCAACAGTGCAACAGCTCAAGTGCTCAACAGCACAGCTGCTGCACTTGATATTCAACGCTAAGCCAAATAAAGCGAAAGAGGGCAACACATCTTGTGGTGCATGCGACGCATAAGCACACATGCAACTTAAGCTACATTACCCCACATGTGCGGCAACGAACACGGTGTCAAAGTGTTAACGTCCAACGTAGTAAACAATGACACTCCATCGATCACAAATCAAGAACCAGCTAACATCAACGGCAGGAATAACCTTACGAGTCAAACAACTGAAAGCGGTCACTGCGAATACGACGCACACTCGCATGCACCTATGCATGTATGTATACCCAACCATATCTATCTCTCTATGTTGGTTTGTGCGAACAGAATGTTGCTAAACTTTTTTTGTTTATGAGAAGTTGTTAGCGGGGCGCATAATTGAAATTAGCAAGTTGCCTAAAACGAGTGTAATGAGCAGAAGGATTTAAAAATGTCCAAGTATGTCTTTAATGTGCGTCCCAGTCAATGCGAAGCATTTAGTTTTTGAAAATGAAAATATTTGTTCTAGTTTTGGTTACCCCCAAGAGAGCAATACAAAATCTTCTCCGATACATTCCAAACATTAAACAGTTTCCCATAACTGTTGGGATTTACTCATACGGCTGTAAGGGCTTAGCTGTTCTAAAATACATACTTAGGAAGAGAGCAAAGACCTAAAGGAATCAAAAATGGTTTGCAACATAATAGTTCTAAGGAGTAGGAGCTCTTAAGGTTAGACATCAGAAATGCGATATGGATGGATTACAAAACGTTGCCAAGTTGTTGTATATGTGCAACATAACCTATTAATGGCCTAATAGTTGATGTATTAGTAAAAGTAAGGAGCAAAATAGATCTTAAGCTGGTATGGTTATTTAATTTCATCCTATATATGGAGGTCAAATCTTCTACTAGATTAGAACTACTAAACGATTTTAAAATTAAAAGTATCTGTCTCGAAATTGCCCGTCAAGACCTTACTGCCGTGTAGTAGACGTAATTAAAACTTTCCTATTGCCCGCAGTGATACTCAAACCAAACTTCCGCTACCGTCTAATGTCCAAACTACTGTGATAATGTCTAAAAAATAAACTTCAATATAAGATATTGGGCAGAATGCACTTGTCAGTGATGTGTGTCTATAAATACTTGTATATGTACCTGCGTATTTGAATTCTAACGCAGACATGGTACTTCGCTCTGATAACAAAGTCGACGTTACTTGGAATGATATGCAAGTTTGATGCGTTGGCTACTTGTGAGCTATAGGAGTTTTTGTTCTCTTTGTTGGCTACGGCTACCCACAAACACCAAGAATCATTTGTACGCTTAAATAATTGTTATAATTTCTTATTTTATTTTGTATTTTCACCTCATTATATTTCGAGTAGTGTACACTTGATGGACTTCTTGACATAAGTGCCATGTTAAGCAATGGGACGGAGCTCTGATGAAAAGATCGACAGGAGGACAGGCGTTTGCTTGTGAACAGAAACAGTGGCACTCGAGCTATCGTGATTCCGTGCGGTTCGGTTGGTAGATACTTCTTTGTACTCCCATAAGTTCACAGTGAGTGTGGATGTTTGCATAAAGATAGGCGTGTGGACAAGAAAAAACAGCGCATGAGTGTGGGCTTTATTATATCTCGCATACTATACAATTTGACTTTTACTCACCATTAGAGTGAAACCAAATTTGATTCATTATTTTTCAACTTTTTTCTTAGCCAGAAACCTCATGGCCTAATGTTTTCTATACAAAAACTTATGTATATAAGTATGAGAGCGTTCCACTGAGTATATAGCATCACCGACAAAAAGCGCCACCATTTCACAGCAGTGTTTGACGTAGCTTAAGTTCAATCTGTAGTTTTGTAGCCGTCGACGAAATATGGATCCAGCTGGAGTACAACAGAGACTGAGACTGTCACTAGGAAGGCGAAAACTGTCTCATCGACAGGAAAATTATTGTAATCTGCAGAACTTCCCACCCTTATTTGTAAACAGTTATGCTACTTAGTCATTATGACGTTACTCTAGAAAAAGCACTGTATTGTCATGTAGTTGTTGTAACGATTATCCAGATCCAGACTGTTTGGGTTAAAGCAATAAGTTAGTCGTCATTGAATTCACTTAACGGTAGGCCCAGGAAAGGAGCTGATTCGACGGGTTCGGACCTTTGGGAGAGGGAGGTTAAGTGCATAGGCTTCATTGGGTAGGCAAAGAGAAGATTAGTGTCTTGCGGAGACTCGTTGTATGTAAGGAATTAGTTTCTTATGTCAGGGTTTAGTCTGGATACTTTAGAGTTATTTATTGTCGGAATTTTAACATGTAAAGCAGCCAAGCACGCATAAGGGAGGATGTTCATACGTAAACTACCTTTGAAAAGATGTTTTGTCAAAACTTTTGGTGCGTTTACCGTTGTAGTTGTATTAATAATTGAGAGGTTTTGTTTTATAATATTTCAATTTGTAAGTATGATTTGCTGCAAGGAAGGAGGATACGTACCATGAAAACCATTAAATAGTAAAACAGCTTACAAAACAAATAACCGTCATGCGTCGCTATTGCCGCAGCTACTTGCCCGATGTTGACGCCAATGTTGCAAATGTTTTCGAGTGCTTTGGATTGGTGCGAGCGTGTGTGCGTATGCGTTTCAGCGCGTGCAGGTGCGTGCGTATGTGCAAGCCTCTATATCGACCCATGCTATACCGCACACACACACATGCACACATAGGCACATACGCAGACAGAGCGCCGCGCAGAAATGCAATGACACCTGTTGATGATTGTTGCTATTTTTTTTTTGTTATGTTATTGTTGGTATTGCTGTTATTGTTTAGCCAGTAGTGCTTTGTCTTAACCACAATTATTACTGGCAAATGTCTGCAATAAGGAATTCAAGCAAAACTGGCACAATTGATGCAGTGGCGCACGCTTGATGCATTGTGCAAATGCTCGCGGCTTGTGCAAGACGGCGGGATGCGCAAGCCTCACAGGGGAGCAGGCGTTGCTTACGGTGCGTGACGCGACGTGCTGCGAGCAATAATCAAGCGGCCGGCGGTGTCGTCTCTAAGGCTCATAAACGAAAAATTTACGATGCAGAAAGAGTTGAAAGAGTTTGCACCACTCGAACGCGAACGGCGCGATTCGAACGCGTTCGTTGAACAAGAAATCCGCAAATGAATATATGAAATTGACGTATTTTATAACGTTTCATTTAGGTACACTCATGTAAGTGCTGGCTACGCGTTTAATGTGTGGCTATACAAACATATAAAATATTACACAGACACGTACATATGTATTCGATCATTTAAATCACACTTCTGCATACTACTCGTATTGTTTTTCATAACGTCATACTTTTAATCACTGAAATTGCATATCCGTCATTAACTACAAGTATTTATGGAAGCGCTCGACTGCTGTTTAGAACATAGCCGATCATACTATGCTTGCGAGTATAGGTATGTATGTATGTACACGTGTGAATTGAAAAAAAGTAAAGGCAAGTAGAGTGGAGGAGTCCGTCGCATTGCGTTGTTGGAAGAATGGTAGCACCTACCTACCGCGATGACGATTTAAGTGCTCAACTAGCGGTGTAGTTGATTGAAACGCAGTTGAAATAGCTTATGGCGGGTTGTCACGGCTCGGTGGCTAACACTTACTCGTATTAAGTATTGCAGGTTGGGTGCGCTGATGTGTTTTTATCATTTTTCGGAATTTCAATTGTGAGCAATTGGCTTTGATTGGCACCACCCATGACTGTGCAACGGCATACCATGTCTATTTGATGCCACACCAGATCAAGTGTCTACGCCTTTAGAAATTTCGGATGCAACTATGCGGTGCGCACATTAGGGAGGTTCGCAGCCTTAAGTATCTCTACTGTTTGATTCATAATACTTGCATACGAGCTACATTAAATATACATATGTGAAAATTATGTTAAGACTTAAGAAGCGTCTTTTGAAAACGGTAACTTAAAGAATATAAATTGTTCACTTCAACTCAATCATCTTAGAGCTGCTTTTAAGATTGAAACCAGTTTTATAAAATATAAAAGAGGGAACCATGGTACACGACCCAAGGATGTAGGATGTTTGCAAATTATTTTTCACACTATTTTTGCTGATTTTAAGACTTTTAAAACTCCTTACGTAATCTTTGACATTTGAAATGCCATAGAGACCGTATTCATATACATATGACACTCTAGTGGAATTGAAATTGCCATGTTGCTGCCCCACCCTTGAAATAGAGGCTCTGAATTCTTCATTCAATACAGGCGCGCCAAAATGTGTGAAAACACCCATACATGTGTACAAACGTGGGTACATAGATGGCAACGTGGGTGTACGCGCGGATGATCCAATGCTAGCGACGGCAATTTCGATGACATACAAAATGTTTTTATCATTATGAATTTACTGAATATACAAGTGTGTGTCATGGAATATAATATAAACAACGCACATTGGCACATAGGTTCACACAGTTTCTACGATTTGGACAAAATTTTGATATAATTTCAAATAGGAAGAGAAAAGAGATTTCCGACTTTTTTATTGCCGTTAAACACATAAAAGACACATTGCCGTATTTAAGGAAAGTCGGGCACCGCAATTTGTTTTGAGGTGTGCGTAGATCATCTATACTTTAGTGAAACTTATACAAAATACTAAAGCTCATAGTCCAGTAAATATCAGTGCATCCATTCTATGGTTTTTTTCGCAAACATTTCATTCTAAAAAGCTTACCGCTAGCATTCGCTTACTTTCAATGGCCATTCAAAGAGGACCAAAAATTTAAATTGAAATGCAAATCGAGATTTACTTCTTATTAAGTCAGTAATTTTTGATAACATTTATAGAATTTTCGAAAAGACATGCACAAGGATTCTTTATTACCCAAAGAATACACGCATTTACCTATACATATGTACAAATACGCACAAGCATAGGCGAGCAGTTAGCATGAAATATGCGAAAATATGCTAAACACACTCATTATGACACAATTTATTTTTCGGAACCACAATTAGATGAACACAAATCAATTGATCATAACTCTATTGAGTACGATGCGATTGTTGCACGTGTTAACAACCGGTATGAGATTAGTAAATGCTTTTTGCGCCACAATCGAATCACGGTTTAGCGCGACGAAAGTTGTAAACAACACACTTCAATTAGCCGGCGTCGATCACAACATGCTTCTGCCGTATTTGTTGATTTAAGCGCGCGAACGTCACACCGACTTGCAGAAAAATATCGAACTGGACGCCTCGAATGCGCTTACATCGCAGCCGGGGCCATGAATTGGAAACGGCAACGCCAGCGATCGCAGTTGGATGAAGAGCCAGCCACAGCCAAAGCCATAGCCAAGTTCCCCACACCCTCATGGCGCAAGCAATACAGCGCTACGCACACACACATACACGCTGCACACCGCGCGCAGCAAGAAAGGTAAATACGAAAATTTACATCAAACTCACCACACTACCTGTCGGCATATCGGCGTGTCGGCTGTGCATTCAATGTGGGAGCACATCTTTTCCAACTCTTGTTGTTGCTGCATCACGTTCTTGTTTTCATTTTGCTTTAATCATAAATATGCACATACATAGGTGCTACGTACATACATATGCACATGTATGCGAATATGTATGTATGTACAGTGGCTACGTATTCGCGTTGCAGTGGTAAACAGAGACTTTAGCATCCGCTTTGAGGTCTTATGTGAGCCGGCGAGCCGTCGGCAGTCAAGAACTACCAGCAGCTGTTGTCATTGTGCTTTTGCTTTTGTTGTTTGCTTCCGACGCTGTTACAGCACTGTTATTGCTGTCCACTGATCGGTTGATTACTTTACCGTTGCTTAAGGTGGAGCTACGCCAAATGACGACAAGTTTGAGCTCGCCTCATTTGGTACGACGACAACGAACGAAACGAAAGCGCCAAGCTGACGTTGAGTGTATTGGTGTTCCTGTTGCTGTTGGTTGGTGATTGCGCCGCTCTTCACTAAATATCTTTCTGTTGTGTGTGCATACATAGGTTCATGCATACATACATATGTATGTATGTACAATTTGTTGAGGGTGATACATTTGACGAATGCCGTTGAAATAAAATATTTTCACACACAATTAAGGCTTACGAACGCGCACATACAACCACATTATGTACCATTTTTTATTGACGATTCCAAAGATCAACAGAAAGATCGCTTTCTGATAGCTTATGCGCTATGATAAATGCTTATATAATCGATAATCTTAATTTTTGAAATCACGTATTTAATTTAGATTATTAAGGAGCATATTTCAACGAAGATTCGAAAATGCATGTGTAGTTTTTAACATACACTAATGTGTACATGCATATATTATATATGTACATATTATATTTATGTACATATGTACACATAGTATAAACATATGTATCTCTATTGCGCTGTTTTTCTTGCGGCATTTCATCTAACGGCGATTTGAGCATTTAATTGACTGATTGCATTGGCTGGCTGGCTGGCTGGTTGGCTCTGGTCAGATTGTCATGTTCGTAGTCTTTATTCATTTCATTATTAACAGTCGTGGAACAGCGAATATGTTCGTGTGTATGCACGCATGTTCATTCCATTTTTTGATAACACCAACGCATTCACGAGCGTTTTACCACGCTTCGTTAGTCTAAAAATGTTTGCATAGGTTGACAGGTTGATCACTGATGCTTGATCAGTCATGTATGTATGCTTGTATGTACACACACTGCCACCGTTCATTGTTCAAATTGTGTTCAAGCAAAGCACATTGATTTTCTTTTTGTTTTTGGTCAGTTATTTTTGTCATACTCGCCTTATGCATCCAAAGACGCTCTGCACGATTTTGTTGTCTCTGTCAATTCGGCATTAAACGCATGTGGCGCACTCTTCACAGCATCACCGTATCACCGTTAAAAGTGTATGGCCAGTCGAGTCCATTCATCTGCCTTCGCTTGCGGCATATTTACAATTGCAAACGTGTGATGTGTGTACATACATACATATGTACATATATATATACATGTGTACACGAGTGCGCTTGCGACCGTCCACAAGTGAACTAATCCATTGTGGTGGCAGCTCTTGCGCACGCTGCAGACCCGCCGTCATAGCGCTTAGCCAAGCGGCGTAGGAAAGCAGCGTGCTCCAATTTTATTCACATCCATCGCCATTTTTGGCCACTAACCCATCAGAACAAGTAGTGATCAGAAATCAGTAGTGATGTACTAGTTGTACATGTTTTTATTGGAAAGTCCGAATTTATTTAAATTTTAATTGAAATTGTCGTCGTTACCGCTGTCGAGCGACGTTATCTGCATTGCCTGGGAGCTGAGAATGAATGTGTGAATTCGTGGATTTCCCACGCTCTATATTTTGTATTTATTGATGTCAATGAAGTTATTGTTTACTTAATCGTAATAAGCGAGTACAACAACCACTCAGTTGCCCGATTTGGCAAACATTTGCTTAAGGCAAAATGGAGTGTTGGCCTTTATTTTGGTCTGCCTGTAATATTTGCTAGCAGAAGTTGTGCGAAAGACATTCGATATTCATCTGGAAGCTTAGACCGAGGAATTAAGAAATCATAGAAGCAGTATAGGACTAAAAAATATGTTTGTATGTATGTAGTTAAGCAAATGAGCTCTCAGAGCCAGACAGAGTCCAGCTGAAGCTCTTTTGCGAGGCTTACTCTCTTATGGATGATGAACGCAGCGAACGTTTTAAGGAAATTTCTTCGATGGGTCGAAGATCTGCAGATTCCAAAGTATTATTTTGCTTGTCAGATTTTGGGATTCATTTCTGTACGACGAACTCTTTTTGATCCACGCCTATCGTTGCTGAAAAAGTAATGGGATCTCAATGCGCCCAAAAGAGAAATTATCAGCCAATAAAGCAAGATAATGTTTATTTATAATATTGCTCCACAATTTTATTAAACCAAGTTATATTTACATTTCAGGTAAAGAGACGATATCCAGAAGTGAAGGTAAAATAATTTTTTTTAAATCTAATTCAACTTGCTCCAATTTCATTAAAAAACGCAAACAATCCACCTACATACTACTAGAACATATGTATTTGTGTATGTAAGCATGCTAATCGCTCTGCTTGCCAACAAGTTCGTGTCTTAAGTCCTTTGATTTGTATGCTCATTGTGACTCAGAATGCGGTGCTAAGAAATCGCACTGAATCCGGCAGACAAGCGCTTGAATTCTTACAACGCGATGAACAAGTAAGTGCATGGCAATTGCTGGAAAAAAGTCAATGTATTTATATGCAGCGCACAAATAATCGAATGGCGCCTATTATTGGCCGCACATTGTCGTCCATCGACTATTTGACGAGATACGGTACCTGAGTTCACTAAGCTCATGGCGAAGAAATTACTATTTAGACACCTTTAAAAGCAATTTGCAAAGAGCGTTTACTGAATAAATTATTTCGTTTGCATAATACGAGTAGAACCAACACAGTAGATCTGCACGGCCAAAGACTAAGCGTCGAAGAGTCCCCTGCACTGGAAAAGCAAGTTACACGTATTTACATCGTCGATCGGCGCTTGTGGTTATGTGATTGTCATTGCAAATTTTATTTTTATCTCTTCAACTAATACCCACAATAACGCTTTGATAATTACCTCCTCCTGCTGGTGGGACTGGCTTTAACAGTTTGAAGAAAAAAAAAAAAAACAAAAAATAAAAAAATTAAGCTTGATTGGAGTTTACATAGTAGTATATTTGCGACTTTTTCAACTTAATTGACTGCTTAATTTGTGTTTATGTTGCACGTACTAATGTATGCTAGTAAAACTACCAATAATGCACAGTACTTCTGGGAAGGGTGGTAAATTTCCAACGGCGTCCTCTGAATTTTTGAAGATTCTCTTAACACGTTTGGCAAGGGCGCTTCCAAGGAAATCCAAAAGCCAAGCGCCCATCCACACTGAACGGCGGGAAAACTGGCAAATATCGCACAAGTAAAACGATAAATCGTGCCGATGTTGAACTTTGTGTGATTTTCCCAAGAACTAGGTGCGATGTGACTAGACGGCGAAGCTGAGAAATGAATAGCGAAATCGCAACATTAGACCAGTTGTATACAAACAGGCATACACAATCATACTTATATGCGTATATATGTATGTATGTACATCAGAGCAAATTGAACGTTTAATAAATAAACAAAGTGACCGATTTTGCGGCAAGAGTGCGACAATTTATCGACAGATTTGTACGAAAAAGATTTTCGATTTATTACTATTCGTTAGTATTGATTTCGGAAGCTTACGAAGGAACTTTGGTCAGAACACGCTTGATAAAAACGGGTTTAATTAAAGAAAATGCTATATAGTTGCTTGTTGTTGTGGTGGCAGAAAACATTCCCAGAGTAATTTGCGAAAATTTGGCCGAGTTGACAGTCATTCCGATAAAGGCTGCTCATTATGTATGGTAAGGTAAGGTAGCAAATATTGGCTTTTGTAAATTTATCATCGTTATTTAGAGCGCGTGCACTGTCACTACAAGTCCATAAATGTATCAATTCTCTGAAATCTCTATATTCAGCTTTGTGTGTCCCCGCTGCTGGTGGTCACAGTCCAATGGATCTCTTTTGTTAATTAAACGTCACTGAGTTCATCTTGTTGTTGTTGTTTTTGCGTTCGACAATCGGCCGCACTTCATACACTATTGAATCTTGACCTCGTTTCGATTTTTGAGTTATTGCACATCAAACAGATTTAAGTTTGCAATGCAAACACTGCCGTCAACTACATAAAAAGACGCCAATCAGGCTCAAAATAAGCGCGAAGTGCTACGAGCTTGCAACAGAAGCTCTAATTCATGCATGTGGCATCAAATAAGTAATTGAGATTGACAATGGTCTGTTTTAACAACTTTCGAAATTTAGGTTTGGTTGTTGTTGTTGTAGTGTTGTAGAAGGAACTCAAAATAAATAAATAAATGTATAAGTCCGATGATTAGAACTGTAACACTCTTGATAAAAGGCTGCATTAGAATGCAGATGATGATTCAGCTATGGGCGAGGATTTGACTCCAAAGACGCCATTATACAGGAAGGAGTCGATGAAGGTATTGATAGCTACGTAATGAATGGCATTAAGTGCCTGCCTGAAGTTAATCGCCTAAATTTTGGAGGAATGACTCTTAAAAGTTCCTAGGAAACAGCTTCCATAGTGAATTGAAATTGAGTGAAAATTTTCCATGTTATCCCTAATATATCATTTATAGAGTATTAACAAAAGGTTTGGGCGAAGCTATTCACGCTGTGAATAAGTTTTTGTGCAACAGTTCCAACAACTTTTGCGATAGCTTGCGCAAGTCATTAAAGTTTGTGCAAGCTATTTGCTCTTTGCGTAGTTCGAACATTGTGCATAAAAGTTAGGCTATGAACATCGTCAGTAAAACACGGCAACCCTCACATTTGACAGCTGATGAAACAAATGTGATAATTTTTTGGTAACGTTTAAGACCAAATTTCTGCAGGAATTGCTTAAATTGCTATTTGCACGTTACTAATTGAAAAATTCTAAGTGGTATACTAAATTATATAAAAAAAATTGGAAGAAAATGTAAATACAAATATTGTTGAAAAAGTAAGTAAACATATAAATGTTTTCAACAAGAAAGACTGAAAGAAACAAGAAATAAAAATCGATAGAGATTTTTTCGCATGTGAAATTTTGTGAATTCATATGTGATCATTTAGCACTATTAGCCACCAATATCCACATAATTTTCACGTTCTGGTTTTTATTCAATTATTATTTTTTCTCAACTTTTGTATAAGTTATTTCAATAAATTGCTATGTAGGCAAATGATGAATAAGGCCCTGCTGCAGTTGCAGAATTTTCTGCCGCATCCAGTAGATTGACCATTACCTTCTAACCAGCTCCCTTTGATTGACCATTTATTTATAAGGCTATAGTTTAATATATAGCAAATACTTATAATATTTTGATAACTTCTTTTTATTTTTAGATTAATGGTATTGAAAAATCACAGTAAAACTCGGATTTAAGCCATTTGCCTGAGCTCAAAATATTTATCACCATTATTTTTCATTGGGTAATATTTTCATTTCATATTTAAACTGCTTATTATAATTGTTAGAAGTTTTATTATTAAGAGGAAACAAAATCGTACGGTATTGAGGATCCAGTTGTTACTAAACTTTCTTTCAAATTTATGTATATGTACATAATTGACTGTTACTACTTGAAATTTATTGGCCCTGTTTCTTAATATATTAATATTGTGATTTTGTCGCTTGTATCTAGTTATACGGATATTATATCCGGGCGAAGATTCCAATGTTGATGTTGTTGTTTTAACGATTATCTAGATTCCAGTCGCTAGAGTCGGCATTATTCATCGAACTTATTGGGCAATATTTTTTGTTTAGTAATATTGATAAATATTTATATAATTTTGTCTATAATCCTTGTTTTCGATCTTTTTCAATTAAAGTATGAAAATAATTATTTAATAAAACATGTTGGATTCTATAGTCTAAAGTTGAATAAATTGTGTTTACATATTATTATATTATTCGCAAATTAACTATGCGTTTGTTATCAGCGAAGAACTCCTTTTCACTTTCAAATTCCCCATCGCACTCGTCTTTGTTGAAAGCAAAAAAAGCAAATAAAATCTACTTGAGTACTTTTTTCCGAGTACATTAATGATAATAGTTGCGGAGACTGAATACAAAGAGAAATTTTTTTTCATAATTATTGTTGCTCTCGAATCTCACTACACATTGTCATGTAGCCTGTTTTGTATATCTGCTAACAGTGTTGGATGACGAAACTACTTGCAAGTCGGAAGCGGTCTTTGGAGCTGAGCACACCGCTCCTCGGTTTATTTCTACGCTGTGACGAACTTTAATCCAATCGCTTAGCGCTTACCACCACACAACCAAATATATTGTGTAATTATATAGAAATAAAGCGTTTGCTGCACCGTCATTTGTGTGCATACATTTTGCCAATTAATAAATATTATACATTCTGACTGTTTATTTGCTGTAATTTCAGTGTACAGTAAAAATATCATTTCACTTTCATTGTAAAATGATTTGTAGGCGCTTTTTTGTGCTATGTTGTTTACATAATACCAGTATATATCTAGTTATCTAGTTATATATTTTCGATTATGAGTTGCCAAATTTTGAGTGACTGTATCATCTATGCTGATATTTTAAAAAATTGTGATAAGCTCACTGAGTCACTTGTAGTGAACTACAGAAATATATATAACTTCATATACCTGGTGTTGGAAGATTATTTGGTTACTGATCCATTTCTGTAGGCAAGTCGAACAACATTCTCTTTTGCTAGTTCGATTAAAAAAATTTTCTTTTACAAAAAATGTTTTAGAAAATATTTGAAAGTTGTAGTAACCAGTACGATTTGAAATGTTTTATTGTATGTGAAGCAAGGTTTTCTACAAATGCTAGTACGAATATCAATCCTAAAGCTACATGACTACCGGTTAGAACTTAAAAATAGTAATATCTAGTTGGAATCTATTTGAATAAGTATTATATGCCTACATACATGTACATATATATATGTTGGAGTTCATTGCCGTTGACACTTATGGTTGTATGTATTTACGTAAACACTTGTATATAAAGGAAGTTCGAAACGGTTTTTAAAATAAAAGCACTTTAACGTAGTTTATTATTTTCTAGATGTAAACTTATACTAAATAATGCAATAATATTTAACTCATAAATTTCTTAATTTTCTATTTCTAGTTATGTTTTTAACGCGTCGACGGAAGTTCTTTAAAAGGTGACTGTCACATTATTATATGTGTGTAACAGCCATTCACACAGGCGAATTAATAAAAAAAAACATAATTATTATAATATTTAAATCTGTCAGTGCAGATCATATAATCCTTCCTATGATATAAATTTAAAACCCAATTCCATTTAAATACCTTTTGTGTTGGTATTATTTCATTGTCGAAAATTTATTTGTAACTTTGTAAAATAGTAATAGTAATATTCAAGACATTAAGTTCCTAGGCGTGACCATACAATAATTTGTGTACATGTAAACCTTATAACTATTTATTTTTCTAATTTCGATTTGCGTTGCCATAATGCTCAGTGAATGAAAAATGCTGCAGCGCAGGTATGTTATAAGTACTTTTGTTTTTTAAGGAGATAATATTAAACCAGATACCAGATAGAATTGTAGGCTAAATACAAAACAAAGGAAAACATACGCGATGTAATCTCGAAAGTTGCTGCAATCAATAGGTCTCTTAATTGCTTACTCTTCTATCCACGGCTTTAACAAGAAGTAATTAAATGTTTCACGACTAGTTTCAAATAACTTATAGGTGCTAATTCAAATTTAGTACTGATGATAGTTGTTTTTCTATTACATCATGATGTGTGCTTGCTTTGGGTTCTGTTAATTAGTGTATTTAATAACAATATTCCCAATTTAAAAGTTGAAATCTATTTACATATTTGATTTTTGTTCACGCTTATTGTTCTAATATCATTACATGCTAAAACCTATATTAACTTTTCATTTTAATAAGTTTTAATTAATTCAATTTCTTTTTGTCATAGAGATTGCTAATAAAACAATTATCTTTTTTCTCTTTTCCATGTTGAATCCATCCGCATAGTAAAAATTGCTGACAGGCGCAGTACGATTGTCTGTACTTACAAGACAAATGCTCATTAACTTTTTGAATAACGAAAGAATCGAAAAGAAATAACCGTACTCCCATTTCTTCAATCAAATAATCACTCGCTTACAGTTTGACGTATATAACAAGTACATCCGCATATTTAATCCAAATAGTCGAAAAATTTTAAAACCCATTGTTGTTGTTGTGATTCCCAAAGTCCTCTATTTTATACTTTTTATTTTGTATGGTATAGCAGTCATTGCTAAATTTGGCTGTTCATATCATTCTTCCTCAAGTTAAATGTTGGTTTGCCATTGAAACGTTCACTAAATCTATGAAATTTGATGTCATTGAATAAAGATTTTCAACCATTGACTGATATTCCTCCTGCAACTTCATTATACAATTTACAAATATATGCAAACTTTTATACAATGTATGAATCATATAAATTCTTAAACGTCATATTCCGTGCTTCAGTCATTCCGGGAGCATTAATCTTAATTTGGCTGACTGGGATGTAAGTACGCTACTTCTTTATACATTTAGATACACATGTATGTACATATATATTTTGATTTTTAATTGCTAACTGTAATGTTCTCCGTTACAAGTAATATTTTATATGGTTTTTTCTCATGCTTTTTACATAAAATAGAACCTGCAGATAAAACTTATCTTACTAATCTCTTTGGCGCGTCTTTATGTCTTTTATTAATTGCTAAAGTTTACCTATGAAATGTAATATTATTATTCCTGTTTCTTTACCACATCGCTTTGTAAAATGTGTATGCCTGTACAGTATTCGCACAGCTACATATGTACGTACTAATTCAAGCAATTGATATTAGTAAAAACGTGTATATTCCTCGTGCCTCTACTGAATATCTCACATTTTGCTTGACACATAAAACTTTCTTATTCGCTTTTGTAAGAAATATCTCATTACAATCTTGATATAACTACTATGTACTTATCGTGCAACATTCAGTCTAAGATCAAATGCTATCCTTTTATTCATTCTACAGTTAGCGAATAAATTATTTGTTATTCATTTTTACTTTATTTTTTATTCTTACACACGCATGAGTAAGTACTCCTAACGTGATGTGTGAGGTGTTTGCCATTCATTAAGTTGCGATTCTAATTTTACTTTAAACTCTCCTATTTATTCTACAGAATCTCACTTACTGTGGTACAATTATGTATGCTCGTATTCCTAATAATATTCGTTGGATTCCCATTAATATTTCGTTATTCTATAACATTACAAAGAGGGATTCTCTTTCTCACGTTTAGTAAGTATTTGAATATTTTCACTTTAAAATTCTTTAAATTCAAAAGCACAATGCCTTTTTAGTAAAATCAATCTATAAATATTATTTTTCAAATAACTTTTTTAAACGGAAAATATTAAATTCCTTTGTAGTTACATACCCCAAGGACCTTGACCTATCAAATCCAGCCAGTGTGGGACTTTTTGGTACGAGATCTCTTAATCTTAGTGTGCTCGATCCGGATGCTGAGGAACGTCACGATGGCGTGCGCATTGGTGTCTGGCATGTGCTGCCATTACACTTAGCTAAACGCTTTGCTAAAGAACTGAAAATCGATACGGTATACTGATTTTTATTAAGAATTATGTACAGAAAATAGTACCAAATCCTATTATCGTACAGCAAGAGCACGATGAATTGAAGAACGCAACATTTGAGGATGATGAAAGTTTGGACAAGCTAACGCCTATTCTGAAATCAGAATTCTCCGATGTAACCGCTGAGAATGAAGCGCTTTTTTACGAGCGCATGCTGAAACTTCCGGGCACCATTGTTTTGTATCTACATGGCAACACCGCTTCTCGTGGTTCGGGGCATCGTGTCGAGATGTACCAACTTCTGCGCAAGCTTGGCTGCCATGTATTGTCTTTGGATTATCGAGGTTATGGAGATTCCGATCCCGTTTCACCCACCGAAGAAGGAATTGTACGAGACGCCCTAACAGTTTACGAATATATTAGAAATGTAACAACAAATCCTGTATTCATATGGGGCCATTCTCTGGGCACTGGCGTGGCATGTCATTTGTGTTCACAGTTAAGTTTGAATTTCAAAACGGATCTACCACGGGGAGTGATATTGGAAGCGCCTTTTACGAACATCCGTGATGAAATAAGACTACATCCATTCGCTAGGGTTAGATAGTCAATATATGTTGATTAGCTTTAAAACTGTTATATTTTTTACAGCCGTTTAAAGATCTGCCTTGGTTTGATTTGACAATTGCGCGCCCTATGTACTCAAACAAGTTGCGCTTTGAATCGGACAAGCATATTAGCGAATTTCGGCAGCCGGTAATGATACTCCATGCGGAAGATGATTATGTTGTTCCATTCGAACTTGGCTACAAGCTATATCGAACAGCGCTGGATACGCGTGCAAAAACTTGGGGGCCTGTTGAATTCCATCGTTTCAATGGTGTTGCTGGTTACGGACATAAGTTTCTTTGCCGCGCACCTGAACTACCGAAACTTGCAAAACAATTTATCGAGACTTATCGTAACGAAGACTTTTACAGTCTTTGAAATGTTTTAAACATAGGCCTCTCTTATTTCCCCCCAGAAAGTGCATATATATCCTGCAGTATTTAAGGACTTTCAGTCAAGAACCAAGCCGCCCGGATGTACTCAAAAGTAGCTTACAAGCTACTGGATGCCTTTCATTTTATATTTTTGTTGTAGATTCGTGTATATACACATACATATGCAACAAGAACTGTAGTATTATTTGTGCAACCTAATTTAAAAATTTATAATCATAGAAATAGAGACATTTATTAGTATACATATAAAAAAGAAAAGGCCATGTAGAGATTGCGACTTACTAATATAATTCAAACTGAAATTTTAATAATTATTGTTGCTAAAGTCATGAGCAGTGTGCTAGCGGTTTAACCATTACCAAAAAGGCAACATATGATAACAAAATCATAGAAATATTATTTTTTTGTAAATAAATATAAGTAAAAATACAAAATTTTTACTTAAGAGTAATACATTTCAACTCATGTGTTTATGTCGTGATGTTTCATTAATGAAAAGTGAACTATTTCGCTATATAAAAAATGGAGAGTACTTTATAAATGTACAACGAAGTTGGTACCTCATACTTGGTTTGCGCAATCTGTTTGAACAAGTGCCCCTTTATGGTTGCTACAAGCAAAGTAAGTGCACTTGCTCTCTGGTTTGAATACATCGAGTTCCAGTAAAATACACTCCTATCAATTCGAATGTTTGCTAAGTTTTCATATATTACTTTTATTGAAATAAGAATTAAATATTTGTTAAAAAGAAAGAAGTGTTTGTTAATGCAACCATGTAGTCAATTAGTACTTATTTGTGAAACCCTGTGTGGGTACAGAAAATGATGATTTTTACAACCCTAATTGCATCAATTGCTTCTGGATATATTGTGGTTGACAGCGGTGGAGCGGTTTGTATTAGTGAGTGACGGAAGGAAATTTGGTTTCGGTTAAGATTTTTGCATTGTTTTAAATAAAAAACATTTAAAAGAAAACGGAAAAATTGTTAAGTGATAATGAGTGTGTCTGTATAACCAGCCAAAATATTTTCGTTTCATTCGAAGAAGAATTGGGGAAATAGGCGGTGCAGTGCTATAGCAGACACAAACACATTGAAAACGTTGTACTTATATATGTAAATGTGTACCCATACGAATTGACTAGTCCAAACAAAGCGGCGTTGGCAGCACAAACCACAGTACCAGGAAGAAACAAGGAGATAAAGTGATTCCATGGCTTCAGCACTTCCTTAAACCAATAAAAATACTCTCAACTGCATTATTTAGAATTTTACATTTTCGTAAATATATTTTTGATTTGTGGTAATAGATGGACTTCTGTTAGAAAGTGTTTGATAGAAAAACAGTATCTATCTATATATCTATAGCGCAAATTTCCTGCCAGCAGGAATAAAAAATAGCAATAAAGTTATCGGGGAGAACAGTGAGAAGTGTTAAAGGGAACGAAAGGAATAGGAACATTTATTTTATAATGTGTTGAGGGTGTGGGTGAAGGAAGAGAGCGCACTTTTACACAGGTTGCGGCGAAGAGAAAATTCGCCCTTTTCTGTGTATAAAACTTCTAATAAGTACTTCCCTTGCTGGTTGTGCATTTTAAGTTAAAGTTAAATATTTCGGCGAGCTGTGATGAATATGCCAGCAGTATTCTGTTATAAGCGGTGAAATGTGCAAATTTGTTAAAATGTATTAAGGGAAGGATAGGGTGTGTTATTTGCGAGCCGAATAAGCACTTGGAGCTTGGGTTGGGTTTTCTTCATTCCAATTCTTCAATTTTTTTTGGTGGCATTAGCGCAAATCAGCAGCAGTGGCACAGTGGATGATGGTGATGGGTGCACATAGTCAACTTCAGAAAGGCATATAACTAAAGAATTCTAAGAGAATAAAAGATGGAAATAAGTCTATAAAAACAACACCAAACAGTTGACTTCAGTTTGAAATACAAAATAAAAAGTGCTAAAATACAAATACGAGATATGAAAAAGTTGTGAAAATTGAAATTTACACAAAGGTGTTTCAAATGAAAAAAATTGTGTTGAAAAGGTAAATAAATTATTTGTGTGGTGTTTGGTGTAAAACTTAATACAAGGGTTCTTTTTAGCTCCCTTACGTTCAAATACCAAGTTTGAAGTGAGGAATTTTAGAAGTCATTAGATCTGCTTATATTATCAAAAATATAAGCTACCAATATACATACGATTATAAAGGATTAAAGAAAATAATATGGTAAGTTCATAAATATACATAAATATTCAATGAACATTTATAAATAGCAAAAGTGCATATTCTTTTTACACTACACAATTTATATTACATAATTATTATTGCAATATTTAAAATGAAATTAATTTACTTGCATTCCTCCATACAAAAATTTATTGCCACTTCTCTCGGTTCAAACTTTTAATTAAAATAATTTTTTTTATATTGTTTAGAGCGAAAATTCCGTATAGCAAAGAATCAAAAACAGATAAATGTGTGTGTCCATTACCTGGTTTGCGTGACGAATATATGAATGTATATTTATTATCAGAGCTGACGCCGCACCGCGCATGTGTCTCAGTCTCTCTGGTTGCAAACAGAAAGTATGCATGTGTAACATACGTACAAACATATCTATGTGATATTTTTAAGGACCTTTTCGCCTCCTCTTTTATTTAGCTCTTTCTTACACGCCCTTTTTCTCATGTGCTCACCTCTTTGTTTTTGTTGCTCTTTTAGTTTTTAGTTGGTTTGCTTTTGGTACAAATATAAAACAATAATTTTTATGAAATTCATGATTAACGAGTAATTTGTTTTCATAAAATTCTCATTTGTTATATATGCAATATTACATAATACTAATACCTTCATCTGGATCAGTTTAAGTTTTTTTTTTTTTTTTTTTTAATTCTAGTATGATCTTACACTATTTATGTAATGTTCTACATTATTTATTTCTAATAGTTTATTTTTTTTTTTAACTGAAACGAAAATCATTAAGAATAAAGTATCGTTCGTAATGAAGTTTTGTTTGGTAAAAAATTTCTACAATATAAGCATTTATTTATCTGAACATTAAATAAAAAAATTCAGCATAAAAAATGGGCATTACACTTTCGACTTGCCCTTCAAAATTGCAATACAACAGTTATAAAACGATGCGACGGACTGGTTTGAATAGCAACAATATTCGTTTTGGCTATATTGGTAAACCAGTTTTTTACTCAAGTAACCGTAATATTCCGTAAGCGCACGGGTAAAGCTTTCGGTGTACACAACGCTTTCCTTGTCTGCCACAAAGCATTATGGAGTTGCTAAATTTTGAGGAATATTGCGCGATCTGAGGAGTTAAACGTCTGACTCATCAGTTTCTAGTTCCACAATGCAAGCAACTGATATTTTGCCTGGTTGCATGTTGCAGTTGCCGAATGTTAAATTTTACGTATTTAAGGGCTCACGTGATAAGGTCTCGAACAAAGCGCTTCTGGATATACAGATAGTCATTACTATATTATGTTGCTAACAAATCAACTGTCTTGTCTATACATATGTACATACATACATATGTAGTATGTAAGTAACGAGATAAAATAATATTTGGTTCATAGTTTTTGTTTAAATAAATTTTTGTATTCAACATTTTGTTGTTGCATTGAATGGCAATTTAGCAAAATAGTTTCATAGTTTCTTATGATTTTTCCAAGTAGGTAAATCTTTTTTATTTCGACGAATTTAATCCATTATCCATTCAGCGAAATTCCGAAAATCGATATTGAAAAATACAACCAACAATTTTTTTGTGACTCAACCGTATTTTGTTTACATTGGCGACTCCTTGTTTTATTTTCTATGGGGGAAGTTAAGGCACAGATAAGATAAGTGTAATAACTACAATAAATTTAGACTTTCTAAAATAGTATATTTACGTGCAAACCCTTTGGTGCTTATTATTATCTAATAATTGTAATAATAATGTTTAAATGCGCACTAAAAATATACTCATGTACTTGAATGTCAGCTTTGGTGATTAGTTCTCATTGCTTGGACGGGCTTACCAGGCTTGTTACACAAAAATTTATTGGGGATGGCAGGACATGCTAAAGATCTAAAGTTTCTTAAACACTATGGGGCACATACATAAGTATAAATAAATAAGATGTTTAATTAAAATTTAATTTTATTATTAAGAATTAATAATCGACTAGAGTCGATAAAAATCCGTGCCCTTTTGTAAAAAAATGGATTATAGTACATTTTCAACGTAGGAATATGACTCATTGCAGTTTTTTCGTTCAACGATAACCTTTCGATATGTCACCCTGCTCTCTCCTCTTGAATTTTCTACTATACTCTTCTTTTAAAGCATAAGCTGCGGTTTGTCGGCCGACACCAGAACACGCGCTCGCGCACGCGGATGTATGAGACGTGTTTTGTTTGGTAAACCAACGCATTTGTTGACTTTTGTCTTTCGTATCACTTCCACTGACATTGACTCCCGTCTGCTTACCGCTCCACTTCCTTATGCGTACTCTTATTCGGAATAAAAATCAATGAGGCTTATTTGCACTGCTATTTTTTTGATTTGATCGAAGAATAGAGGCAATGCCGATCACGAAAAAAGAGCACGAGGTGGATCTGCAAATTAATGGAGAGCCACTACCGGCGTACCTTTGATTTCAATTTAAATTTGGCGCCGTAAACACTTTTAGCAGACTTATTAGCTTTATGACATAATTAGTCACCATTTAGTTGACTCGCTTGCCTCAAGGGTGCTTGTGCTGAATAGCGATTAGGTTGCTTTTCTATTATGACCACGAACTGGAATTCTTTGGACTTCTAATATATCTTTGACGTTGCTAATATCGCGGCAAATATTGGTTAGTTCTTTAAGAAAATAAATTGAAAAATTAATCAATTAAAACGGCTTTATCCAATATGGTTTACCAGAATACAGAGGTACAATGGAATAAATGAAGTTGAATATAAATTATATACAATTTTGGAAAATATAAAAAAATGCAAAGATAAGCAAAAATTTAAATTTTGATGCGATACAACAAGTCTTGTAGATTTAATGAAACGACTTCTTTATGAAGGGAGAATGAGCAATGAACAGCATAAGCAAGAAGATAACAAAAGCAAATATCCAACTTACATAGCTTGTGGCGAGAATTAGTTATGTGCGGGTAAGGTAAGCTGGCTGCTTTCAATGACTGCAGTGAAAAAGTGTGGAATCTGCAAAAATGGGAAATTCAGTAAGAAGGTAACATAACACAGGCAATAAAACATAAGACTGCAAATGAACCAACACACAAACAAACGTGCGCTTACTTTAAAATGCCGTCGACCAGTTTGGCATATGGTGTTGCCACAACCACTCTGTCACGGTCAACATTCTAACCATATGGTGACACGGTGAGGCTGTATGAAAGCCACTGATCAGCGGCTACATGCAATTACAGATACTTAAAAAATCTCAAATCAACACAAAAATCACAAAGAATGCAGTTCTTATTATCATAGGCTTACAATAGAGTATTTATATATGTATGTAAGAATGATTTAAGATGTGTTAAAATAAAATATTCTATATTTGAACAAAGGTATTTTCAGGAACTTTGTAAAAAATAAATTGCCTTACATCACTGAAAAAATATCTTAAGACGTGTGCAAATGTTTGCACATACGCCAATGTGCAAAAATTATGAATTGAAAAACTTTTTTGTTTCGCTCTCTGACTCACTCTTTATGCTCTTTTTGATTGTGGTTTCCACAGATGGTACTAACTACGATTTTCTATTTCACGGACTAAAAATTTTCAAGCCGACACACCTCAGTGCACAGAAAAGAAACACAACACAATATATTAAATTGTTGAGTCGAATAATCGTTTATTAGATTACACCGCAATTAAACGAATTTCGTCTTGTTATGTTGAATGGCAACAAAGTACGAAACGAAAAAAACTAACTCCAAGAGAACCAGCTTTTATGCAATTTGGGTAATGCGGGGTGGGTGCTGGTGCATATTTTTCTATATACATATGTATAATTTTTTTATGAAAGTCTGACAAAGTGCAGCTTAATTCCATAGCGGGAAGATTTACTTTACGTCTGGGTGACTTACTTAAATGTTTACTGCTTAAATTGGGTAGATCGAGCAATGTCTTCCTAATCCAATGAATTTTTTCTGTATTTGTGTTTTTTTATTTTTTGGTTATGTGGATTAGATAATTATGAAATAATAAAAATAGAGACATCAACCTTAGCATTTTGTCATAGTTTTCCCCAACAAGTGGTGGGCAGCCGATTTCAGTGAAACAGTAAATACGAAATGTTCCGTATTCGGAAGTGAAAAATACAAATTTCTCTAAAATACCTTCAAAAATCAGAATGCGTAGATCTTAAATATCTACCTAAAGTTAGTATTCCTTATCTTTTCGCCTTCATATTGAAAGCGAGCTTGTCTGAAACGGAATTTGAGTTCTATTTAGCGTAATTACCAGTCTCACAACCTCTGTTGGTGCTGCTTGCTTTGTATGCCATAATGTGCATACTCTAGAACGTATGTAAATATTTCTGGTGCCAACGAAATTTCCGGTTGATTACGCATTGCTGAGTGCTGACTAAACATGGCTATCGTCTACCTACTTTTTCATGCTGAACATATGTTTACGATTACAAATATAATTTTGGTTTGTTCTAGTTTTGTTTTTGCTATTAAATTGGCCCTTGAAATTTTTACTTGGGCAACATTTTCTTCCATGATCCATCAAACAAAGAAAAAATGTATGCAGTTCGTATTTGGCGCGCCAGTGGTTAGCAGACGGATCTGCTAAGGTTTGTTTTACTTTACTAAGTGGAGTTAGATTATGTTATACATAAGTAATTTTATTGCTCCTTTTCTTGCTGCTGCTTACCGATTTGGACTTGCAACGGGCATGCAAGCAGCAATACTCACCATATATGTTTACAGCCGAAGACTTATAAAATAGCATATAAATCCGAAAATTTATATGTATGTACATCCACAGCATCGAAGCCATTGAACTTGTTGCTGTGGAACCGCCTGAAGACAAGGTAGGTACTGCATCGTTTCTTGGAAGAAAGTGGGAAGTGGAGAACAAAATCGCAATCCAGGTGTGACGGATGCCTCATGATTGTCTTCTGGGAAAAAAAAAGATTCATGTACATATTCGCCAAATAGCCAATATGAATATATTCGTATGAGTCGCACTCATAGTCAGAAACGAAGGGGTCAATAAAGTCAAGAATGCATGCAATACAACTATTTATTTAATGAATCAGAACAACCAAAATATAAAAACAAAAAATATAATAACAATATAATAACAACAATATATTAAGCGAAACGTAAAGGTCATACATATTTATTAATGTTTTTTCGTTGGTAATTTCAATGGACTTGTCCGACTATTCATAACTTTGTCATAATTGCAATTGATTGATAAATGTCAGCAAATTGAAAAGCAGGAAATACATACGTATATACATACAGAATAGCGCTTTGAAAACCTATTGCAGCAGAAATATGAAGTGTAAGCACAGATCAGGCCAGGGCTTCTCCGTTCATGCCGCTGTAAGATGAAATTAGCTGTAGGCCGTGCGTCGCCGAAGACGCTCTGCCCACTTCAATATTTATGCTGTTTCGCTTCATTTCAATACATAAATGACATTTTGCGTTCATAATTTGTTTTGCCTTATAAATAACTATATATTTTATAAAACTCAAATACATATATCGAGGTCATTACGACCGACTAATGAAGGTCGCAGCCCATCGACGAACCGACAGGCATACCAACAGCCAGATCGGCAACCCGACTATCTGCAGTGGCACGGTGCAACGCACACCGCAATTTTATGCGCCCATTATATCACGGCCTTACGCTGTAGTGATCGTGTTCGTCAATTAAGTGCAGTCGGCACAACGCTCGGTGCAGGCTTAGCTCCACTTCAGATTTGCCCCTAGCCGGTTTTTCGTATGCGTCAGCTTATGACGATTTGTATGATTTATTGCACGCCCATCTGCTTCAACGGCCAATGCGTCGAACAGGTGGTGGTGGGGTGTGTGTGTGTGTGGACATCTAAGTAGACTTGTATTTACACTTTAAAATGGTCATAAATGCTCAGTGCAGGAAATTTATTTCCGCTTGGACTGTGCATCGCCTCTGAATAAATTACTGTGGAATTCTTTCTACATTTAGTTTACTAAAATAAAACAAGCTTGCACTTGCAGCCACACATAAAAGAAAAATGGGTTGACTAATCAGTAGAAAATTAATATAAATAAATGATAATATTATAGAATTGACGACTTAAGGAAATGTCTATGTGCTGGTTAATCAGTGAAGAGTGTTTGAAGCGTAGTAGGCAAATTTAATAATATTGAACCGTAGAAAGTGGTCGGTCAACCAATGTGTTATTTTTGCTATGATACAATATCATGAACTCACCTTGTTTTTCAAGCTGTTTCTCTAAGTAACAAATAAGCATACAAATTTTAACATAATGTATTTGAAAAATCAAATATCCTTGACATTTTACGTTGGTTAGAAAGGTTAGTGGGTGGCCCTGTCGCTCTGCCGTTCAATGTACATGCTAAGTAATTGCACCGATTGCAAGAGCAGTAAAATGCGTCAATGTTTAATAGTTTGAGCATTCTGCTTATGTAAGCATGAACTTGGGCACTTAAAAAGCCAACAAAGGAAAATGGAAAATAGCGAGAACTCGCAATTGGTGCATGTCATGCACCTCAGCTGTCTCACAAAACATTGAAAAGTGAAATGCGTTGAGTCATTTTCAGCGAAAAGCGATGACTACTTCATGTCTTATCTTAAATGGGTCATATCATTCTTAGGTATTACGAAATACGAACACTATCATAGGTAAACACATACTTTTTTTCAGTTACATGTTCTCCACTTTTTTGTTGACATCAGTCACAAAGTGTCAGATCTGTAAAACAGAGTTCAATGTAATCGTAACGGTTCTGGCTGGCTTTGATACTCTGACGCCTATGTGTGCTTTGTAAGCATATATGTGCAGCTAAATTCAATCAAATGCGAAAGGTAACATACCTTTAAGTGGGTATGAGTAAGTAACTCTTTTTGTTAGTGTCGGCACCTGTCGCATAATTAGAGACGCGCAAACAGCCAATATAACGAGCGTTAGACCAGTCAACTCTTTGCCCACAATGCAATGGCTATCATCAAAACGAATGTCAATTTTAACGCGACGTCTAACGTGGCTGTGTCAACGAAGCCAACAAACGATTACAAAGCGAAGCATTCATGTAAAGTTTCCTCAGCAAAGGGGAGCGGAGGTGTAGATGTACTGCCGGCGCAATGTGACGCGTTGGATGACTGACGCCTTTGCTTTTGTTTACGTGAAATCAGAATAATATTGATAACAACAACAACAACAACAACTATCGTTGTGATGAAGGTGGGTTCGAAAAGTTAATCAGTGAACTCACCACACCACCGCTCTCCTTGAAAGCGTCCTGCGCCGAACGTTTGGGGTTCAAGAATCAAGCTTAATTTCTAAATTACTGAATGCGTTAGTGTCAAGCGGTGGAGAAGCCGGTGAATGGTAAGCAATTACGTGTGTACTTACTTCCACAGCTCTTCCGTATTTTGCCTTGCTCAGCATTTCTCAGAATTTTCCTATGTTATGCGTTATATTTACTGCAGTGAAATAAGATCTGGTGTAAGTTTTTTAGGGTTTCTTCGTAAAGCAGAATGCCAATTGGTCTTATGTTAAATTCAATGCATATAACGGGTGATTTTTTTGAGGTTAGGATTTTCATGCAGTAGTATTTGACAGATCACGTGGGATGTCAGACATGGTGTCAAAGAGAAAGATGCTCAGTATGCTTTGACATTTCATCATGAATAGACTTACTAACGAGCAACGCTTGCAAATCATTGAATTTTATTACCAAAATCAGTGTTCGGTTCGAAATGTGTTTCGCGTCCGTGTCCGATGAGCGATGAGGCTCATTTCTGGTTGAATGGCTACGTAAATAAGCAAAATTGCCGCATTTGGGGTGAAGAGCAACCAGAAGCCGTTCAAGAACTGCCCATGCATCCCGAAAAATGCACTGTTTGGTGTGGTTTGTACGCTGGTGGAATCATTGGACCGTATTTTTTCAAAGATGCTGTTGGACGCAACGTTACGGTGAATGGCGATCGCTATCGTTCGATGCTAACAAACTTTTTGTTGCCAAAAATGGAAGAACTGAACTTGGTTGACATGTGGTTTCAACAAGATGGCGCTACATGCCACACAGCTCGCGATTCTATGGCCATTTTGAGGGAAAACTTCGGACAACAATTCATCTCAAGAAATGGACCCGTAAGTTGGCCACCAAGATCATGCGATTTAACGCCTTTAGACTATTTTTTGTGGGGCTACGTCAAGTCTAAAGTCTACAGAAATAAGCCAGCAACTATTCCAGCTTTGGAAGACAACATTTCCGAAGAAATTCGGGCTATTCCGGCCGAAATGCTCGAAAAAGTTGCCCAAAATTGGACTTTCCGAATGGACCACCTAAGACGCAGCCGCGGTCAACATTTAAATGAAATTATCTTCAAAAAGTAAATGTCATGAACCAATCTAACGTTTCAAATAAAGAACCGATGAGATTTTGCAAATTTTATGCGTTTTTTTTTTTAAAAAAGTTATCAAGCTCTTAAAAAATCACCCGTTAACTTAAGTATGTACGTATGAATGTGTGAGCTGTCTCTACTGAACTTTAGAATGAAGGAGACAATCCGATACGGCGAGTTTAGGTTCCGTTTTAGACCTTTAAAACATTCCAGTTGCTTTACCATATTATTTTCTTTCTTTATTTTTTTAGGTGGTGACAGGAGCACAGGAGGTGGTGGAAAGCTGTGTATCGTTTAGAGTTAGGGATCGCTATGTGGTATTTGAAAAAGTAAAATTTAATTGGGTGGACATATCGGAAAAATCAATATTTATATTTTAGCTAACCAACTTTTCTTATATATTAATTTTTTATATTTTATATCCAATGTTACTTCTATTTTATGGCGTCAGAACGAAGACTATTGCCAGATGGATTGTTATTCTCAAAATTGCTATTTTTTAATGTATCCCTCCTATGCTTAAATCTGGACTCATTTGATAACTTAAAAATAGAGTTGTGCTCATGAAAAATTGTAGTACAACAGCTTCTTATATTTAAGGATCTTCCCTAGCATATTTTGACTTGCCAAATCAACAAGAGCTATTTGGAAGAATAGACACTTCAGAAAATCTTATTTTTATAAAATGTTTCCTTAAAATGTGTTGTGCAATTTAAAAAAATAGTTATGCTATAATAAATGGGCCACCCTGTATGCAGGCATGTACATATGTGCATTGGTTTATTACCATCATTTGTATTTTGAATGTTGCAATTTGTGACTCGTTGCTGTCACAGTCGCAACACACCTTTTGTCCACTTTATTGTTTCGCATATTTTCATTTCTTTATGTGACGTACAGTGACTCAGTGGCTCAGTTTACTGCTTGTCCTTTAATTTTTTAAAACCTTGTCGACAAGCGCGTAAGGGTGTGTTCCTGTGCGTGTATGCCTGAGCTCACATTTAGGTAACGTTTCTTCACATATCGGTTAATGAAAAAATCAGCTGTATTCGCCGACTTCATGCTTGAATCTACAAAAAATTAATTGGGGAAATCAGGTCATATCCTTAGTGCATGAAGGCCACCATCAGACTGCAGTTTCCTGAAAAACTTTATGTTGTGTTATGTCAAACATATGTACATATACCTTACACATAGCAACTTATGCTTTCGTGTCCTCGTGCTAGAAGCGGTTAAGAGAAAGTTTTCTATTATCATTCTTGAAATTCTAACCTAGATATTAACTCAGACGCACAAAGCAGCAATGTATGTATGTGCACTTGTGGTACGTTGCTTGAATTGACGATGAACTGGAGGAAATTCCGTGCCTCCCTAATAATTTACAATTATAGGTTGCCATTGCTATATAAAATACCAGAAAGTGCACCACTTTTAGGACGTCTCCTGATGTATTCCTTAAGAAGGGTTTTGCAACCGAACTTAGGCCTTCTTTATGTGCTTTTAAGTTTGCATAGTTGCCACATTGGTGGAATTCATATGTATATACGCTTTCCATTTACTTCGATGCTACGCAACCATTTTGGAAGCTCAATGCATAAAGTTCACAGGTTAATGCCCGACAAAAGTTGTTCTTGCATCATACAAATTCAAATACTCGCACATTCAAACCAATGGCTTCATTATGTTGTTTTCTTCATGATTGCAACGCGGTTTTGTTTTGCCCTATCACTTTGTCGCATTGCCGTCGTCCAACCAAAGTCAGACTGGCTGCGCATTACAGAAATAGTCACTAGCTTCCTTCCCATCTTGCCGCCCACACCCACCACACTACTGCCATTTCCAAATTTCCTTTCAACCAGCTCTTCTCGCACCTCGCCTACACCACTTCCGTGCTCGCCTCATTTTCATTCATTCACCCGTTCGTCCATTCATGGATTGCGAATTCTTTGTTTCGTCTTACCCTTCGCGCCAGCCCTCTATTGATACCACAGATTCATTCGAGTCAATAGCGGAAATCGATGTATGGCCCTCCTTCATTCCTACACACACACTTTCGTACGATTTGTTATATGTTAATATTCTGTACATATGTACGTATGTGGAGCAAAGGAAAACGTGTGGTTCGCACGTGAGTGTATTTGTTGGCTTTCCTTTGCATTTGTGTATTTTTAGTTCTCATGTAAGAATATATCCTTGTCCCTTCCGTAGACTACAGACTTACACAAACACAATTTTTGTCGTAAGTACTTCGTAGCGCCTTAAGAAGAGCTTAATTCTTACTGCCTGTTAGCCATATGTGTAATGGATTCCACAAGAGTTTTGATAAATACCTCTAAAGTGGGATCACGAAACAGTTCGAGCATTTCCCGTGAAGTTGTGAGAGCAGCATATTTTAAAGAATATTTTGCATATGTACATACATATAGGTTATTGATTACGTATTTACATATGTATGAATTTACAAGTTTTGTGTAATATTTTTAATGAATCGTTCTTTCTATTTCAGATCTCATAAATATAGTTGCTACGACTCGAACAGAAAACGAATCCTTTCGTTATAATCAAGAATATATGGTATATTCGTCACTTAAAAGGAAAGACTCTCATTCGAAACGCTAGTAGTTTCAAAATCGACGCCTCTTACTGCATTTAAATATTTGTATTTATATATATTCTTACGAGTTTGCACGCAAAACGCTTTGACGACATCAGTAAATTCTACAACAAACACCTAGTTATTAACTCATACTACTAGGAGGGAGTAGAAATTCGTTATACAATAGTGGAACCCCATATTAGCAAAGTAGCACGTTGCGGTTCATCAGATTTTTATAAATATTTTACACAAAATGAAGTAAGTATTTCAAACTGATTGGAATTTATATTTATTATGTCGATACATACCACTTACATAATTATTAAGATAGAAACGAGCTGCCACATAGTTTGAATAAACTGTTTGCAATTTCGTTTCCACTTTACTAAAGCAGAGAAGGAACAAATACAGGAACTAAACTTTGAGATAAGTTACATGTGTGTGTGTATGCATGCATATTGAAATTACAAATATTACCCATAGTTCAGCATATTTGTTGTGATAATGCTACATATAGTTGATATTTTTCGATATAGCTTTGCTTATATATCGAATTGCAACCGACACAATCCGTAATGAATGCTTGTTAGTTGCAAATTATTGATCGCAGCTTGTTGGCAATGAATAGAACATCACAATTCGCGACGACGGTCCGTTCGTCCGACCGTGCGTTTGTTCGTATTACTACAATTTCGTACTATTTTTTGATTTGTTGTTGTATTAGCGCGTGCTCGCTTCAGCTTTGTGTCGTCAATTGCGCTTGTTTACAACAAATCAGCAATTTCGCAAAACATTAGAATAGGCGACTTATGGAAAAGACGAAATGATGACAAGAGCGAGAGAGAGAGAGTGAGAAAAATCACTTTCAAATTGTGGTGATCGTAACTATGATTGTTGTTGCTTAAAACTATTCAAGGACGTTTCAATTAACTTGTTGTTTACACATACTACTTCATAGAAGCAGAGGGTTACACAGTGTAAAGAAAGAGTTGTAAGTTTTATTTTGAGGTTATACTTTTCTGGTATATTTGCGTTGAGCTTTATCTAGAAAATATGTCAACTTCTTTCCACAATTCAAATGTCCATTGTGCTATGAAGACCTCACCCAGCTATGTACATGCGTGCAGTCCCCTATGTAGCTACCGGGAAGTGTCAACCAAACTGCTTAATTCACTTAAAGCTCAACCTGGTGAAAAGCGTACGCTCGATAGGTGAACGGCACACGGCAAGCGGCAGGTATTTAAATGTGGCACTGTGGCAGTATGGCAATACTTATGGCACCATGGCATGTGACTTCATTTTGACTTGTTGTCTGTCGTGTCTATATTATCTGCATTGTTGTTGTATGGTTTTCTGCGTTGTTGGTGATGTTTGCATTATCTCATTTTCCATAAATGGCGGATAGTGGAATGGCGACACAGCTAGAGAAGTCGCAAGCGCGCCTATCACGATTACCAACTTCAACATGGGTGTGCCACATGTCCACTGGGCTTTTGCCACCTCCACCGAGTACAGACTTTACTGCTGGTGGGCACAACACACACATGAATGCATACATACGTGCACATATGTATATACAACTGTTGACAGTGGGGCTGTTGATGTGCTGTTGATGATGATGAGGCGTCAAGCAATTAAATGCGCCAAATACATATATGTACTCCTTCTGCTTAACATGGGAGGTGCGCTACATGCGGAGCAAGATGGGCCAGGCAGGCAGTCGGCAAAAGTCGACAACACAGCGCCTGTTATGCGTTGCTGTGTCTATTTGCCGCAGGATCCGGCACTCGAAGGACGTGCATGCGGTCGCGGTCGGTTGAAACACGTGTTTGGATGCGAACGACGAGTGTTTCGAAGAGTATATGGAATTTACGGACAGACAGGAGGAACTGCTGTTTGGGGCAGCGCCAGCATCATGGGAAATATGTGTCAACACGAAGAGTGAGTGTGAATCTTCTTTCGGGGAATATTTTAAAAAGTGTATTAAGTTTTCAACAATATTAGAATTCGCGAGGTTTTAGAGAGGACTGTTGTTTATGTGTTCAGACATTTAAAATCTAGTGCTGCTTTTACGGCACCACTCACAAATATACGGTTAAAAACTGATATATCATATACATACATACATACATATATTGGAATGCTGTGAATTCGTCTCGGATTTTTGCTCCTTGAAGTATGCTACGAAAACACACGTACGGTCACCTGGCGGCTCTTGTGCTCCGCATATAGCGAAAACGGTGTGGCCACAGTTCTGTGCTTACCTGTGTGTGCTAGACTATAAGTATGTATTTGTGGTGTCTTGTATTCGTTGGCGGTATTTGGTATTCAAATTCTGTGTTCTCCAGTGTAGTTTGTAGGAAGGCACTTGGAATTCAACTTCTGAATTCTCCAGTGTAGTTTTTAAGAAACGGTGTGTGGTTCTGTTATGTGTTGTGGTAACCTCGCAATTCACGTTGTCTTTCAATTTCAAGCCTGCACCAAACGCAATAGTTGTAGCAGTGTTTCACTCTTCGTCGCGCTCCACTTGGTCACTAAAAAAACATCTTCATCAGTCGTGTTCAGGTTCGGGCCTAAGCTGTTCGCGCGTCTTGTGCTCTTACTCTAATGAATTGCCAACTATAAGAGTAGTGGTAAGATTGCAGTTAGTTGGCTATGCACCTCTCAAATGCCAATGCGTCGTCTTGTTGGAGCTAAGCGCGTTAATTGATGTAAAGTAGCCACTTGAGTTTGCTGCCATCCAGCACGAAGGCAAAATTAAAACTTCTGCAAATGTATTTCGTGAAGCGCTTCTAAAGGCTTGAGAAATACATTTCTCTTCATTTAAATATAAATGTTATTTGGCTTTTCACCGAACATCAATACAACAATTTTGATTTGTAATCAATGCTTTCTGGTGAGTGTTCTATCCCGCATTTCCAGTTCAAGTCAAGCGTATCACTTAGTGTTTCTTATTGTTCCACAATTTTTAACCCTTTGAATGAAATCTCGATTGCAGCGGAAGTAACTTGAAAAAATTTTGGGGTCAACGCATTGAATTAAGAACATTGACTTAAAATCAATGAAACAAAAGTTTTCATTTTGCTTCTTTTTATTTGACGCTTTAAAAATGAGCTTGGAACAGCACATATTTTCCTTCCTCTCTTTATCTGCTTTCTTTACACTAATGCAATTTGGGCTTTGTGAAGTTGGTAAGTAAGCCCCACGGTTCTGCCTCTTCCCCCATCTCCCTTTTAGATTTTACGAAGCTAGAAATTATGCTGTGCCTATGCCTGCTCATTTACCCTCCAACCTTTGTGGGTGTGGTGTGGCATTTATGTTTTGGGTTTTAGACAGCCGCCCTCTCGACCCCATAAGCAAATTCACCAATACAAACATAGCGAATTGTTGCTAGAGGCGCAGAATATATGTTCCACAGAGTGAATTATCGTGGAAACTCTGCATAATCATCAACTTCTTTTGCGTTTTCTTCTGTTTGTGTTTATGTTCTCACCCGTCGTCTGTCATGCGGACATTTAACTTTAGTTGTATTTTGCCCATTTTTTTCATATCTTCCCTCCGTTTGTTTACACGGCCTTTTCTCCGTTGTTACGCCTTGTTTTCCGTATCCTGCCAGGACATCCAGCACATCATTGGCGCCAATGTAATTCGTCATCGGTGTGTTGTGTGCGGTCGGCGGGCAAATGACTAGCTCCGCGGGGTAAGTGGTCGATTTGCTGGTCTGTCATCCAATCGCCGTCGCGCCATAAAGCCTTTCATTGTCGGACGCCTTTTCACTATCAATGCTCCTTTCGACTGCTGTGTTTTAGAAAATTAAGATTTAATTAGACAATTTTTCGGTTTATTCCACTGGACTAAATTTTCATGTTTTTTGCTTTATTCATCTGGTCTATTCATATATAGTCATAAAAGAACACCTACAAAAATTTTGCGGTGGATTGACTCTGAAGAAACAACTGTTGGGGCGATGCGGTGTCGTATTTATGGGCTACAGGTTCTACGTCGCTTGAGATTCCTTCTACTAGAGTAGTCAAAATATATACCTTATGTACATATGTAGGTGTATTTAAACTTTTTTTGGATGGGGATATGGAAAGGGTTAAATTAACACTAAAAACAATTAAATCATAGCGCGGAAATGTGAATATCGCAAAGTTTTGCTAAAATAAAGTAAAAGCAACTGACTTTGCATATAATTATGATAAGCAAAGTCCCTCCATGATGCATGTATTATAAATTTATACGATTATTTTCTACAGTTTGTGAAGGTTCCAGCCGCCAACATATTTGGTTTCATAAGGCGATAAATGAAACTAATAAAACAATGCAAATTTCCTTGTAGAGCTCGATCCGAAACGCATATACAAAAGTTGCGATATAATAAAAAGCCGCATTCCGAGATTAGTCTCCCAACAAACCGCAGCCGATTGGGGTTATACCCTGCGTAAAGTGTTTACATATATTCTTTAAATTGTTTTTTCGAAGAGCCGCCGCTGAATTTACATGAATCCAAAGATATTATTATTTCAGCGACTAAATTAGTTAACATTTTTTAAAGACATTTCTATAACGGAGACCTACTATAATGTCAATATTTTGGCGCTTAGGTTGAAATTCTCATCCAATCGCTGGACTCCAGGCCTAAAAAATCGACTTCAATCACATTGTTTGCTATTTGTGTGATTGTAGATATACATTTTATTGAAAACATAATTGAAAAAACTTTACTTTGACCTAAAAATTGTAATATGTAACGGTAAAAAATGGCTTCACTTGGAAAATCGCTGTGCAACGTTCGACACTCAACAACGATGAGCTAGCAAGTGACCACTCTGTGAGAACAACATCAGCATCGCCATCAAAAATGTAGGAAACGTTGTTTCAGCACATTCTTGTCTTTATTCACTTCTTAATTATTTTTTACCGATGTGTATTTCTTTAATCATATTTTGGATTGAGTACCTTTGCGGTAAGAGTGATTGGCGGGAACAGCATGCGCGCACGGTTTTTAATTACCCCTAATTTTCCCTCATTTATATTCGTTTATCCGTAGAAAGTTCTTTGCTTGGCACTTCCACTTGATATTCATTTATTTGAACCGCGTGGAATGTGCCACATATTGCAACACAGGCGTTGATAGCGTATCTCTTAGTCTTCTATGTGTACATACATACTATGTACGTATGCATGCACACTTGTGTGGTTATCAAGAAGGCATTGTGCGTCCCATCGTTTGCAGTAGACATGCCTAAAAGTGCGCTGGCGTCTCGAAAGCGCTTCCATTTGAAAAAGGCCTTACTCTTTTCATATTTGTATGCGTTCACTCATATCTTTCGCTGAGCACTTCGCCTTCTTGATGACAATGATTTTTAAATTAATAATTTTATTGACTCTATCGGCCGGTGGCTGGCAATTTGCTCTTGGCAAGCTCTAGCTCTAGCAGCAGATAGACAATCTGACCATCTCTTGTCGCTGAGTGTCTCAGTGATTATTGTTCGCTTGTTTACTTGTTCTCTTCGCCATCTGCGGCTTCGCTGGCCGAGCTGTACTGCTAAGTTTGTTCATGTCGGTTCAATCAATCTGTCCGTTCACCCCTCCGTTAACACCTTTTTATTGCCTGTTGCGTTTTGCGTTTTTTTGTTTGTGCACTTACTATTCTATGCGGAAGACAACATTAAATATGATTACTGTCGGTCGGCATCTGAAAGATATGCCCATAATTGTACATATGCTTGTATGTATTGTGTATATACGTTGATACATGTCGCGCTGTCTCTCTGTGGATTATCGCGCTCCCAAACCGCATAGTGTAGTGGTAGCGTTGGTTCTGGAGAGTTAATTGATCAGCGCAGTGAGAGGAGGCCGGTCGGATGGCGTTCAGTTAGATATCTGGCTTAGCTAGCGCAGTCTCAATCTTAGCCTCGAGTCTCCATGAGTACATTCGACATTCAGTGCGCGGGTCTTAGTTGTTAATCAAGTCTTGCTGTGATCGCGTTCGGCGAGCGCGCTTCGTTGTCTAGTGCAAGCTATTTGTTACCATTTCAACAGATATTGGCTGATTGCCGTTGTTTGTCTATTATTTAGTCGATTGCGAAATTTCGGCATTCGAACTCGGCATACAAAATATATATTTAATACACATTTGACCAGCGGTTTCTGGCTTATACGGGCTTCCGACAAGTAATGAGCGGCGGTTGTTAGATTTTTAAACAGAAACTCGCTCGTGTCTAAAACGAAATATAAGTGAAGCATATATTCAATGAATTTTACGCATATATGTTGACGAAGTGATTCGGAATGCATTACCATAATGAAATAAGAAAATTATACATTTTGAACGGTCTCTAGGATATAAGGTTAAAAATAAAAAGAATTGTCGTTAAATAGTTATGATTAACACACGGACTTTTGTGGAAATGTTACCAAGCAGTTGAAATTTATTTACGAAATCCCAAAGTACAATCGAACGCCAAAGCAAATTAGTTTGTGTGGGCAGGATTGTGTGGTCTCTACAACCATGAAAAAGCTTTACGCCAAAGCATCATTTAAAAGTAAAAAACCCAGCAACAAAAATGTTAACGAGGACTGCGTCGATGGTGATATATATATCAATAAGCCGCAGCATGGCCCAATAATACTCGCTTATGAAAGCGGTCCCGCACAACAACAGGCCCAACAAAATCCAGATGATATTGATGTGAACACAGCAACAATGCGTAGAAAACACAGAAAGTCTACTTCCGAAGTAGCTCAGCCGGCAGCCGATGCCACAGCTGCCAGTAATGCAGATGAATCATTTTTCCCGCCACCACCCTCACGTACGCCCTCCTCAGCTTCGTCACTGTCCGCGAGCAATCCCGCCATCGCGCGTCTTTATCAGCCAGACGATTCCCATTACTACTACTCGATACAGGAGCTGCAACAGCTTAATATGCTCGATCATCGACACCCGCACTTCCACCGCCATCAGCAGCACCAATCCAATTCAACCGCATTCTATGAGCATCATAAACTAGTATTGCAACTGCCTATGGCCGCAACAACACCAACAGCAACATCACCCATTTATGAGGCACCGCAAATTGTCAACAATGCAAATGAGGGCGGTGGCGGTGCGCGTTCGCTAGACTACAACTACAATGCCCATCATCCGGCACCGCGTTCATACTTAGCAGCTGGTGGCATTGATGGACACGCTTTGGATAAAGATAACGATTTTATGATGGACAGCGACGGCAGAATGACTGGCTTTGGTTCATTGCCCATTGTGGAAGCTGAGATCAATGCTAGACGGTTGGGTTCGTCACCGCCCTCGTCCACGTCGCAGCGCTCTTCCACGCTATCGTTCAACAATACGCGCAAGTTGCAACACACGCACTCGATGCCGTCCATTTGTGTGAGGAGCGACAGGTCAGCGGGGGTTGAGGACAACGCCGATGACGATTATGACGGCTATGAGATCGGCGCACTGCAACAATTGCATGAATATAGACAACAACAACAACAGCAAATGCAAATGCAGCAACAACAAGCTCAACATAATCAGCATTTTTATCCGCAGACAACGCGTCATAATTCGGTCAAAGCGAATTTAATTAGTAATTGGCCAACAACAGCCAACGCTGGATATATGTACGTAAGAGTGCCGATGGCCAATTACTGCAAGTGATACTCGTATGTGTGTACTCTAAATTGAGTCTAGTCGAATATATGATTCCTTTAACTTGAGAGGCACGATTTGCTCATACAAGCCTGTCAAGAAAATTGCAAATGCTCGATTTTCTTCTATCGGCAAGCGTTTATGTGTCGGAAAAACATTTGCATGACATACAATCGTATTGAAGTGATAATCCATATATTACTTACTCTTTCTAAAAACTAAGTTTTACAATGCTGAGGATATTTGTTCTATTTTGGACTTGCAGTTAAAGTTTATTGACCAGTTAGGCTCCTGCCACAGTTGAATGCCCGCTTGCTTTTCCTCACATATTTATTGTTCTAATCGTTTTCTTATACTCGTACGTGTCCACCGAGAACTTGATTTCTTATTTTCATTTACTTACTTCCTTCTTCTTATTGCATTCTACATTCGACCACCGTATCGAATCCCCGTGAGTCATGGCCTCAATATGTGCGCGCTGCGTTGTGCTCGTCTCATCCACACCGGGGCCAGATGCAATCTTCAGCACACTCGCAGCCATTGCCCTGAAAACCATAACACATGACACATAACATATTAAAGCATAAAACTTTTATCTGCGCTCTGGCGGACACTTTTATTTGCGATGTTATAAATGCTTAAGTTTTATATAAATTTATCTTTTATATTTTTTTATTTAATCGCTTTCCAGTCGCTTGCTTAAGCGAGAAGTTCGCAGCCCCAATACGTGCATAGAAGCGAGTGTTTGCAGCCACACAGATGTCTCACGCATAACCTTGATCTGCTCGAATTGGCAGCGCAACGCCTTAAATATCGCCCAATTTTGCGCAATTAAGTTTCAACCAGCAAACCCCAATCAACGCATGATTTGTGTGCAGAAGACCAAAACTGCGATTTTGTTTGTATGTTTCATCTAAGTATGAATATTTATATATATGTGTATATATACATATATTTGTGCATGTTGCACATTGCTGCAAGTGCAACGCCAATTAGAGCCGTAAATTACTTGCAACGCTCGAGTACCTCGCAAATTTCACTTGCAATTTTCCAATTTATGCGGACTTATGGAACCTATAACTATAATATACATACATACATGTATGTAAGTAAATGCTTGCAACTAATTTGTAATTTAGCCAACATGTAAACATGCAAATACAGTTCTGGGGCGCAACGACTTGCTTTCCTCACACATACAAGTAAATACCTGTATGTATGTATGGTTAGACGCATGCATACATATAAAGTTTTCACTTTTGACTCAAATGCTCCAAGTTGCCAATCTTGTGCTTTCTGCCGAACAACAACCACCCGTCCAACGGGGCAAGAAGTTCACTTTCATTACACGTAACACCTACTGAGTTGTGTGTCTCGTACGTACCCACGTATGCACATGTGCACACAAAAGGCCGCAATACGTTTTTGTCGGTACATTATCATCATCATCATTTGTTGTTGCCAATGTCAGAAGACGCAATGACAAACGCATAATCTGACGCTGTATAGAAGTCGCGCTTAGCACACAACTGGCTTGACTTATAGGTAACTCAGTCCATACTGGAACTAGTCTGCCATATGTTCATAAAGTTATTTGCGCACGGCGACTGGTTTTCAAGCCTTTTCTTTTTTTCCTTCTTGCCTTTTATATTCTTTGTGTTTTGGTCGTTTGGTAACTGTTTTTTGTCGGTTTTGCTTTTTTTTTTTGAAGTGAACACATCAACTCGACCGCCTTTTGTGTTGACTCTTGTTTTTAGCCATTGCAGTTTTTTCGTTTTCGTTTTGGTAAGACCGACCGGGTCGTTTAGGCGAAATGTAGGAGTGCAGTCGGTTTGCCGGACTGCAGATTGTCGCTACATAAAATTGTTCGAAGTGAAACCGCACAAGTAAAGTGTTGGCTTTTTTTAGTGGTGTACGGATTTCGTTAGTGTGTTTAATTTGTAATATTTTTCCCAATGTTCCTTTAAAGAATCGCAGCTCGGTTTTTGTGAAACAATGCTTTATCTGTCTGTATTTTGTTTGCTACACAGCCAATCTGCTATTGTTTGTAGCGTACACGCTTATTGACTGCGCCTGTGGCATAATCACAGAACTTGTTTATGGTTATATATGTATGTATGTCGGCATTGGCTTGAGTAAACAAACTCACATATGTGCGGATTTTTTCTAAGTCATTAAGTCAATATTTTTTTTGGCGGTGTTAATCCTTAAACGAATTACATATGTATTTACAGTCGTTTTCTTTCAAAATAGCTGCGAAAAAAAACATTGTTCTTATTTACGCGTTTCATTTTACCCGGTTAATATATGTATGTATATGACGATGAGTGAGAATAAATCAAAATTTTGAAGAAGTGAGCTTTTTAAAATCAACAGGGTTAAACGATTTACTCAATACAAACCGACGAGTTAACTTGCTCTATAAAAATAGTTAAAAGCGCTTAAGCAGCACGAGTGCATATAAGTATATACATATGTATGTGTATATAGTTGACTTGCTTTCCCAGTTTTATTGCTGACGGTTCTTTCCGCTACCTAATCGCAATTTTTTTGCTACACATTGTCAAACTGAGCGATTTCTTGTTTTCATTAGAAGTGATTCATCTACAGAAATGTTCATACGTAAGGTCCACTTGAACTATGTGGAGAGTTGTGTGAAAGAATGACAGGCAAACGTTACCCGCCATGTGTGTTAGAGTGTGTTTGTCAACCAATGAGCGTAGTCTTAGGTTTTGCGTTACACTTTCCTTACCATTGCTAGTTTTATTTCAAATATCTGATCCATGTGTGAATGTAACACACACACACACACATGCATACATATAAGTATTGAAGTATGCAATTGCAAAAAGTTTCTTACTTTGTAATTTCCTGTTAAACTCATTCAAGTTGCTGACATTTGATGCAATGCATTATATAATATGCGATTTTCCCACTTATCTCATGTTTGTTGCACTCTTTTCATGTTTTGTTTCAGCAGTGAGCAAAGTATTATTGGCGCCCGCGCCTCCGTCATGGTTTACGATGACAATCTGAAGCGCTGGTTGCCGTCGGGCACCTCGGCCGGCCTCAGCAAAGTGCAGATATACCACCATCAACAGAATAATACATTCCGCATTGTTGGACGCAAACTGCAGGATCACGAGGTCGTTATCAATTGTTCCATACTGAAGGGTCTCAAATATAATCAAGCCACACCAACATTTCATCAATGGCGCGATTCTAAGTTCGTTTACGGCTTGAACTTTTCCTCTCAACATGATGCGGAGGCCTTTGCTCGGGCTATGGTTCATGCGTTGGATGTGAGTAATTTTAACTGATTTTGGGCACATGTTTGGTGATTCTCAAATTTACTGTTGTTTCTATGCTTTTCAGGTGCTCAGTGGTCGTTTGGCTAACAACCCGGTTATGGGTGGTGCAATGGGTATGGGCGGTATTCCCACAAACGGGAATGGTTTTGAGGAGGATATGGGCTATCGTACGATGACAAGTGAAGATGCGGCGATTTTGCGGCAGCAACAACAAATTACCGGACAAATCACACCTTCCGCACAAACACCAACTTCACAGGCCAATCAAAACAATATACCACAAAGCCCACCGACTCCACAGGGACATCATCGCACCAGCAGGTAAATAATGGCATTAATACGTAGAGTTATCTCATGCTGTTGGACTAGTGAAAATGGAGAAATTGTAAGATTTGTGAAGTTTCAACAGAAATGTTAATATATTCATAGGGGAAGAATTAGCATTAAGCAGGAATTATCACGTGATTAAGCAGTCATGCCAAGTTTCTTTATTTGGTGTAATAAAAGTAACTAGATTTTTATGTTGCTATTTTAAGTTTGTCGATTAGTTAAGATTATCTGGTGAAACTATAAGAAGTATTGGTTAAAATACGCAGATAGTTCATTCTCCATTTTTTTACGATAAGTCCAAGTTTTAAAACGCTTATTTATTAAATTAATCTAATTTGCATATTCTTATAAAACATTTTTCTTTTTTTAATAAGTTTGGTTAACATTTTTTTACTTATCTTGTTTTGCTTTGTCTTTTTTCTGCACCCGATCTATAAAATTAACTAATGATTTGTGTCATCGCCTCCTTACTAACCGACATCCCTTTCTGAATACTTCATGCACTCTATTTACTTACATTTTCATAACAATTTCTTTTCTTCTTCAATTGAATTCATTACTAACTAACCCTAAACCTGTCATCTATCACATTTTAAATTCCCTCACTTAATTGTCACACCAAATCACATTCAAAATCAAAATCTTCCTTATCGAATTTGCCTATCCGAAAAAATCCATTTCACCACTAAAGAAATTCCCTTAGCGCTCCAGCGGCTCCGCAACCACAGCAGATGACAATACCACAGCAGCAGCCACAGCCGCCCTATGGCCAGGCGGGCCAGCCCAACGGCTTACAACAACAGACGCATATTCCACCTGTTCCGGGTCAGCCGCAGTACCACGCACCTCAGCAGATGCAACAGGCGCCACAGGCCTCACACGTTTATTCCGCACAACAGCTGGTCAACGCCGGCTATCCGCCACAATCACAGGTATGTCTTTCGAAGGTAAACGCTCAGTTGCCTTTGGTGTATGCGTCTTTAAGAGAATAGTCTCAACACAAATCTATTCGTTTTTGTGATCGTTTATTTATGCTTTAATTTTCTCTTTCATTTCATCTGAAATTTGTGTGCTTTACATACTTTGAAATTCTGTTGTAATTTTCGTTTAAACTTGATCCTTTTACACAACTTTGGAATCCATTAAAAATTGGCCTTCGATCGGAAAAATCGATAATTGCAAAAACAAACAAAAAATAAAATCTAAATGTACATAAATATTGAAAACATCCAAACAATAAACTCCTGCTGCCTGTCCGCCCGTCCGCCTATTTGTAATGCCTGTAATGCCTGACTTGCCATAATTCTTATCACACCAACTACCACCAACCATTGCAACCAACCACAACATCATTCGTCATCATCACAGTACCAGCCCAGCCACTTTATGTTATCTAATTCTAATCCGAATCTTAATCTGCATCAATATTCACAACAGCAACAGCCGCCGCCACAATGCATACCAGGGGCGCCTCAGCCACCAATGCCGCCACCACATCAGAACGGTATCGGTGGCGGTGGCGGTGGCGGCGGTCCAATTTATGTTTCTTCTTCGCAATCGCAGCCAGCGCTGCCCACATCTGTTAGCTCGAGTAGTGGTGTATATGGTGGACAACCAATTCAGATGCAGCAGCCACCACAACAAGCTCCAAGTGGTGTACTGCAGAATGGTGGTGGCAGTGGTGGCGTAGGTGTTGCTGCTGCTGCTAGTGCTGCTGCAGCACCGCCACCGCCGCCGCCACCTCCATTCGGAGGCATAGGTGCTCCAGCTCCGCCTATGATGAGTGGTAGTAGTGTACCTCCAGCACCGATGCCGCCACCGGCAAATGTTAATCGTAGTGCACCACAAGCACCAGCCGCACCGCCACCACCGCCGGCAGCAGCTGCGGCGCCACCACCACCACCTCCGCCCCCCGCGGGAGGAGCTCCATCATCGAAAAAGGACGATCCTCAAGCCGATCTTATGGGATCCTTGGCGGCTCAGTTGCAACAAGCCAAGCTGAAGAAGAATAAGGTAATTTATATTGATCTGATTTAAACGTAAACGTAATATCCTAATGGCCAATTAATTTGCAGCCATCGGCGGCACCTACAGAAAATAGCGGTAGTAGCACCTCAAGCGGCGGCAGCGGTAACTATGGCACAATTGGTCGGAGCTCCACCGGTATGGCTTCCATGATGGATGAAATGGCTAAAACATTGGCACGACGACGTGCACAGGCCGAAAAGAAAGAGGTAAATCGTCTATCGTTATTGTTAATACTGGAGAAAATGCATTTCCGTTTCGCTATTTTAGCCCGAAGTCGAACCGGAAGTAAAACAGCGTCCCTGGGAAAAGTCAAACACTTTGCCACACAAACTGGGCTCTTCATCATCGAATACGAATTGCAATGCCTCTTCCAACAATACATCGAACAGTGGTAGCGAGTCACCACGACCGATGCGCAAGCGATTTGGTAGCGCTAGCGAGGAAACGATACTTAAGGTCTGTAACATTCCTTGGCATAACATTCGTTACTATTGAAATTTTTGTATTTGATGTGGCATTTGTTTTTGTACAGCAGGTTAATGGCGATGGTCTGTCATTGGCTTTATCAAGCACTGAGTTGGACACTTTAAAGGCTGATATACTGAAAGAGATTCGCTCTGAGATACAAAAGGTCAAACAAGAAATTATAGAAGGTTAGTCCTGATACACACATCAGATTTTCATTCACTTTCACTGTAAATATATATAATAAAAATTTAAATGTTTACAGTTATAAAATCCGAATTCAATCGAAGATAAGATCGGCAACAGTCTGGTACGAGCAGCTTTAGCAGCCGCCGAACGGTGATCAAAAATATATTTGTCGGTGATAAAGTGAAGTAGTTGGATGGTTGGAATGTATTGGAATTCGTTGTGGACCTATTTGTTTTAATTTAGCAACAAACTGCAGTTTGCAAAAAACAACAAACATTCTTCTATATATATACATATATATATATATATATTATCTACAAACGTTTAAATCGAAAACGGAATACTTACTTCCATAATAATACATAAAAGCTAAGATACAAAATAACACACATTACTCAAGCTAAATATATAGCTTCGGATATCAACAAGTTATGTAGCACGGTTGGTGCTAATCTAACGGTCATAACAACACAACCATATTAACAAGTAACGAATAAACAATGAACTGAATACGTATTGAACATTTTTAAATAAATACAAAATTTAATGTAGTAGTAAATAATACAAAAATTACAAAAATAACAGTGAAAATGATATCCCAAAACACACACACTTACTCAAATTGCCGGCGTTTTCATGTTGATTTACATACCGAAGTATGTACGCACTGTACTAGGCAACGCGAAAAACCTTCCTTCGCGAAGCAAATAAAACGTTACCAAAACGCAACGCAACGCGTTCAAACATCACGTGGGCAACCCACGTAGTTCATGTTAATGTCGCTTTGTGTAGGTGAATGCAAGCAAACGTTTCATATTTCGAAAACATCTCTCGAAGTTGAACCTTCGTACTAAAAATTTATTAAAAATTCGTATTAGATAAAAAAATAAATACATACATATAAAATATTTAAGTGTAATATATCGTTGCTCGCTCTATGAATCTACAAATAATATATACAAAATTTGAAGAAAAAATATGTTCAAACTGATCATACGATGTTCGCTGTATTTATATTACATTTACTATAGACATAGTTTTACTATTAAACAAAAAATTTGAACAAATAGTTAATTATCCACATACATACATAGGTTTAGTTGAATATGTATATTTTTTGTGCTTTATTTTCGGCTAAACGGAATACTTCGTAAGTTGTCTTCAGGTGGTAAATCAAGCATCAAGCAAGTCTCTCGTACAAAATTTGCCAATATGTATTATTTTTGTGTATTTAACTTTATAAACCGCCGCATACATATTCTCAAATTCTATAGTTCCTTATCATATTCGCAGCATTTGTAAGATAATTTTCCATTTTGTAGGCAAACGCGTTTTTAGTCCGGCTGCGAACATCAAAAACTGAATACTTGGATTCTATTAACCCAATTATGTATGGTATATATGCTTTTGAAAGGAACAACACATGAAACATAACTAAATGAGCGAAATACAATGACACCGCCAAATTTTGTATTAGATTTTTTTATACACACACCTACGCATATGTTAACATATACATACATATGTTAAGTATATGTTTTAACTTCTATTACTTAAATGCATTTTTATTTCTTTTGCACGTACACACCGTTCTGTGTGAATTATTTATAACGTATACTTATACATATACATACATATATACATACATACATAGTTATAGTGCGATTTAAGTGCATTCATGCGACCATTCATTAATATTATATGTACTACATAGCAATTATCTAAACAATTTGTAAAGCAAAAATATAAAAAAAAACAATGAAAAACAACAAAAACTAAACACAAATTCGATTACATACCAGAAGAGAACTGCTTTCTAAATGTTACTATTACTATTATATAATATGCATACTCTGATAATAATACAATATATCAAACGTGAATAAAAAACCAATGAAATGGATTGTAAGAGATTAAAACTAAAACAAAAAGTACTAAACATAATTGTTAACATATAAGTACATATGTACACGCGATTAGATCGACGCATCGAAGGTAAGCGACGAATGCGTATGCATAAGAATTTCGCCGAACTATTTGGAAGCGTAAATTCGTAGATTCGAAACTTCTTCAAATAAGTAGTGCGTAAGTACAGTAACACTAAAAAAATTATTATAAATCGAATACTTGCAGATTATACGCGAAAGTGCGCGCTCTTGGCTGCAGCTATGTATTTTTTACAGTTATAAACATAATTTATTTACTGCTAATTAGAGAAATCGGAAAAACTTCAAAGTTGTGGCTTTAGTGTGAGACACAGCAAGTACAAGACGACAAGAAAAATAAATTACTTAAGTGGCTGCATTAGAGACCTAAAATAAAAAGTAACTTTCAATTTACATTTGTTTTCTAAGCTAATGCGATAGATTATAAACCGTACGTTGACATAGTAGAGCGTGTCTTCCAGCGCTATTGTGACGGATTCTGCTGTGAAACTGAAATATTTCTTATGTTGTGAAAAACATTGATTTCCATATTTTGTGTTTCTCACAACCGCTTGGCTAGTTTAAGCAGTGACCGTGTTTTCGAACGCATTCGAAACTTTTTCCAAGTCGTCAGCTTAAAATTTCGGAGATGCAGCGCATTTCTGCACGCTTTAAACATCAATCGGTTGACAACAAGTCTGCAAATAGTAAAATTGTTTTAGACTTTCCACATATACAAATACAAAATATAGGCTATAGTAAATGCACTACATACAAACACATGGATTTGTGCAAAAAAGTGTGCATTGTATGGCAATACAGTTGTGAGTAAAGGAAACCAATCACTAGAGTAAGTTTAAATAAATGTAGTTTACATAAGCACAGCGAAGCAAATCATTCGAAATGAAAGCTATGAAAAGCAGCATATAAAGAATGTATGTAAGTGTTGAGTACTAAAACCAGTAAATTCTTCCGTATGTGACGTAAGTTGACAAGCCCAAAGGTGGGTGGTGAAGGGAGGCGGGAAACGAAAGAGCATCGCAAAGATTGTAGTTTTTGTTCTGGATATTTAAGTTGTGGTGAATACGGATTTGTATGTTAAACTGAATAAAAATTCAGCTCAGAAAGTGTGTACAAAGGCTTCTCAGCTGCTTGCCCATTTTGTTTCCTTGCAGTATTTTGTTTGTGAACCCACGGCGTACTAGATGTATTGTTGTATGTACTACATGTATGATTTTGTTCTGAGCGATAAAAACTACAAAAACCACAAAAGAAGTTGTATTAAACTAATAACTTTGTCACATCCTTGTTTATAATAGATATGTATATGTAACACCACTAAACACGCTTAAAATCTAAGTAATGTAATAAGTTTTTAATTTAAACAATTACAGAATAAGGGAATAACGAAAAATGCAAACAAGAAGCGATGATTTTTTACAATTGACATTTAATTGATAATTTAGTAATAATAAAGTGTTGAATATACATACATACATACATGCGAAATCTACTTAATAAAAAGAAGATGAAGAAGGAATAATTGCAAAATAAAGAAAACATATTCAAGACGATATACAAAGACTATCAAGATTCATATGAACATACACACTTATGCGGCACACCAAAAATTGACAAGTAGTTAAAATACAAACTCGCCAATGAGCGTTGCATTTCAACACACGAATAAGTAACTCAGCATTTCGGAAGTAAAAAAACGATTTCAAAGTAATAATTGACATGCATATATGCAATCCAATACATATGGTAATACAGAAGCAAAATAGACAGAAATGAAATAAAGCCAAAAAAAAAAATTTATGTAAAATAAAACAACAACAATTGTGTATATTTCAACCATTTGAATATGGCGTGGGTTGGGAGAGTTGCTGTGCTGCTGATGAAGGAGTTTTGTAGGCTGCTCAAAAATCCACATAATATCACATCACATCACAGGTGTAAAATGAATATCAGGGGAATATAAAAGGCAAGTATCCTTAATAGTTTAATATAATTATGTGTTTGGTTTCTTATGTTTAACTTATTTGAAGCTTGTGCAGAGGTGAGATGTATGCACTCTCACGTAGCATTAAGCTGCTACTGATAGTTCTAGTTATTCTGTTATTCAATTAGTTTTTACTTTCACGCTCTTGATTTGTATTTTTTTTTTTTTTTTTGGTATTTTCTTTCTATTTCAGTCGCAAACTTTTATTCCAGCAGCTTTTATGTGAAATTTGAAAGTGGAAAATACCGTTAATAACTACAAAGCTTCTAGCCACTGAAGCATATATTTAGGCGTTCATGAAATAAACAAAATGGACTAAAACGATTAAATTTAACTTTAAAGCTCCGCACACGACTGAAAGCTCAGCAATAACTTCTTTGATGATTTGTAAAGCTATAAGAAAATAGCAATGTATGTGTGAGAGTGAGAGAGCGACGAGTGCCAATACAATTACAATGGGAGAGTGGCAAAAAAGTGTGCGCTGTGAAGGGCGCATGTGGAGAACTGGGGCAAATAATGACGTGTTTTAAGCGAATCTGTGTATGTAGCCGTGTGAAAGCAGCAGGCAGCTTTGCAAAGTTGCCATAAAAGCAGCAAAAACATTGAGTGAGTATCTGAGTGCGTGCGTGTGCCTGCTTATCTTATAGATTCTCGTTTGCTTGAGCAGACCTCAGTTTGAAACTGAAACTCTGCGAGTAAGGTACGTTTTGCGGCAAACAAACATAACACAAATATACAATATAAAGTGCTGTGTGTTCAAAAGAATGAAAAAGAAATAATTATAACAATAACGCCAAAGTAGAGACTAACTAAAATGTGCGCGCCGTCGCTGATTTTCGGCAAAAATACACTTGGATGTTAATGTGGGCTGTGTTGTGTGTGTGTGTGTGCTACGAATCGCTACAGTTTTTTTGTATTTAATGTGTTCTAGCATATTACTGCGTACTCTGCCCCCCACTCTACTACATATTTTCTGTTTGCCAACCCCCATTAGGATAGTGGTTAAAACGTGGAATGAATATTCACAACGAAATCTATTTCAAAAATCCATCTCTGAAGCAGCAAAGCCAACTTGCTATTTATTCCAAAAAAAAAAAAAAATAAAATCGAACAGCTGATATCATCGTCGCAACAGCCACCAGCCACTGTGCAGCAAGCGCCCCCCCCTTTTGACCACGATTTGTCAGGTTTTTATTGACATAACAGCAAAGTGAAGGCACCATATTGATACGCTCGGTAGCCAACAAAAACCAGAAGAATGTGTGCAAATATTTGTGCATATGTATATGTGTATATTTAAAAAAATAGAAAAAGCACAACAAAAACAAAATAATAATTGTAAATCTGAAAATCTGAAAATCCGAAAAGTATATTATATACATATATACATATAACTATATGAATATGTACTAATACACATAAGCACACACACATAGAATTCAAACGAAATACTGTAATCTATTAAATTGTATTTTAAAGAGAAAATTCAAAAATTATATTAAATGAAAGGAAACTAAAGTGGCTGCCGCCCAAAATTTTTAGCCATAACAAACAAATGCGCTATTTTTGTCACTCAATAACCATTAGCATTAGCGAATTAATAGCGAGCGATTTCCGTTGATATGCGCAAGGCATTCCCGGGCGTCGTAGCCCACATGATAAGCACATTGTTTACTAACAATAAAAAATAGACGCTGAAGTATAGAAATTCATAATTTAAACACATGCCCATACACACGTATACATACACATACATGTATGTACATATGTATGTATGTGTATATGTATGTAGGTGCAAGTGGTATTTTGATGTGGAGTAGCTTGCCAAACACTTTGTTGGTAAACAAATTTGAGTTGTTATACGGCACTAATTAGTAATTAGAGTAAAAGCTGGATCTGCCGCAGCTGGGATAGTCAAATTTTGCAATTGGAAGAAACTAAATTAAAGAAATAAAAATATTTCATATTCTTACAGTAAATTTTACCGCGCGTAAAATTCTGATATCTCCATCGACTATACTCGTGTAAATTGAAGCAAACTTAATGCAGCCGCTGCAGAGGAAGGCACACTGAAATCATATTGACGAGTTCATGGCTACGATAGCAAATCGTAATTGGTCACAAAAGCGATAAACGAAGAAACACAAATAACTCAACTCCAATAACAACAAACGTCGAATATACGCAAAAACCGAACAATTATAGATAGAAAAGCAATTTATTTCACAAAAAAACATAGTGAAGAAAAACCCTAAAATATATAAGTAAATAAAGCTTACAAAAGTCAACATAACAAATAATAGAAACAGCGAAGAGAACTCTTCAACGCGCACTTTTCCTGCTGTCGCGCTTCGATACGTGCCGGGGTACAAATGTATAAGTGCTTATAGAACATCCTCTTGTAAGCAGTAAATATAGTACATACATATATACACACGTATGCGCATCGTGATCAGCGCGTCCTTACCGAACTTGCAGCAATTGAACCAGTGGCCTTGCTCCGTTGTACTCGCACAACGTTCATCCTTTCACAACGTTTAAGACACAAACTATCAATCGAGTGAGTTATCCGCTTCGGCATACTCTTTAATAAAAGCCTTGCTGCTACCTCACTCTTTGCTCCATTACATACTATATACAGACTCCTGTACATACACCTGCTACATCTGTATATGTATATAAATATATCTATACTTGTGTTTTAACTTTTCCGTTAATAATATTATTTTTAGCTCTCATATATTCCCCACATACCCTCTTTGGAATTCGTTGTACAAAATTTTCGCTTAATTTTTAAATTTTTTGTAATCGTTTTTTTGAATTTGTGCTTTCGTGAAATTGTTTTTAATGTTGGAGAATACTTTTCATCAACGAGCAGATGAGTGATTTATATTCCTGGTAGATTGTTCTTTGTGTGAAACGCGTGATTTTTTGACATTTTATTACCTTAAATATATTCATAAATATGTATGACTTGCGTCGGCTTGATTCGGTGGATGCACCTGTCAAAAACGTGAAGGATAAGAAATAACAATAACTACAACGTTAAAGTGGGAAGTATACAGATATCTGCGAGCTGAAATATCGGATTGATGCGCGGCAATAAGAATAGTTTTTGATCTTAAAATAATATTGGGTAGTCGAAAAAGTCTTTTCGTACTTCTAATCGCACTTCAAATTATTTTTTTATATTTATAATAAATAAATAAACAAATATATACCACTTTTTGCCATTTTTCCGATATAGACATTTCCAGAACGGAAGCAAACGAACCATACTTGTGCTACACGAATCGATCCAGCATCGACTCCGTAAACTTCACAAATTTCATTGGTGGCTGGCGTGGCATTCATCCCTTTTTTGTACAAAAATTTCAAAATAAAGCGAATTTCTTCTTTATTTTCACCCATTTTTGATCAGCGGCAATTTTTTTTCCACCTCCCCGAATTTACTTTTTTGGTTAAATGAAGCTTAAAATCTTACCTTTCCAACACTATAAGGTAGGGCACAATATTATTGGTAGCAGTGGAGATATACGACTGTAATGACATCCATTGACAAAATACGAAAAGAATTTTTCGACTACCAATATTAAAATAAGCATCTAACGGTTTACAGATGATAACCGAATTTACAAAATGAAATTGGCGTTTACTAAATTTAATTTATTTGCTAATACATATCTATGTATGTATCTGTTTTGACTAACTGGCACACACACATATTTAGAACGTTTTAACCTGTGTTTTTTTTTGTTTCGTATTGATTTAACAACTTTTTCTAAACAACATTTTATCTAATTATTTTAGCATTGTTTTTGTGGTGTTCATGCGAATCGAATACAGTCTATAGCAGGCTTTTACATACGAGTATATTTTGTGTGTTTGATATGCATACATGGGTACATACATATGTGCATACATATTGACAGCAAGCGTTTGGAAAAAACAATATTGTATTAAAAAAGTTTATCATATTTTTCATGGTTTCACTTGCTTACTGTCCATTTTATCTGCTTTTCCTCTTGTGCGGCTTAATTCGTGTACATTTTTAAATACACATCTAAACACATGCATTCACACATATGTATGAATGAATGTACCTGAACAAACAATTGAATACGAATCCAAAAAAAAATCTAATTAAAATTTTTAACTCATCCATGAATAAACATTGGTGACACATCAACGACAACAAACAATTGCTACGCATAAATAACTTTCAAAAACCGAAATATTTTGAATGTGCGCACCACCGAAAACTTCATACATACTTATTTGCAATAATACTTGGAACAACGCAACCCACTGACGGATTTGGGCGCCTCTCACACGTCGACCACGCTGTGGAACACATTTAATGACATGTAAGTAACTTATTTTTTCTTAAAAATTTACAGTTTTGATATAAGTACTCTTATGATGTAACATAGAAGCTTGTACATGGACATAAGAGAAGAAACTTCATCGCTTAAAAATATTTATTAAGCTGCTCTGGTTAGTGAAACTCTGCTCTTTATTACGTTTTTAACTCCATGCAAACAGACTGCTAAGGATCGTTTGTAAGGGGCATTTTCGGCTAAACTACCAAAACTGGGTCACGTTGCCCAAAACAAATTGCTTCATGATGAGCAATCGTTAACAAGGAGTCCCAAACCGACTATTACCACGCAACCGCTATCATTTACACCGCCACCCAGTTAAAACACATGTAAATACTTTAGAACTGTGCAGCAGATATACCATACACACATATAAGCATGTATGCATGTAAAGTATACTCGTATATGTAATTGTTTTTATTGTTTTGTTATAATGGGTTGTCAAAAAAGTCTTGCGGTATTTTTATTAAATCAATTCGTGTGGCACACATACATCGAGCTTCTTAGTGACTCCAAGCTTCTTCAAATGGTTTATGACGGTTTGATGACTATTATGCCGGTCTCTTTCGACCAATTCAGCGATTTTATCGCAATTTTCGACCGACACGCGCTCTTACACTAGAACGAAAACGTTGAAACCATGTTGTCGGGTCCGTAAACTGCACAAATTTTATTGGCGGCTTGAGATGCATTTTTGCCTTTATCGTAGTAGTACTGTAAAATATGGATTATTTTCTCTTAATTTTGCTCCCTGTTTGCGACGCTATAACTCACGAACGACTTAAAAGAAACGACAATCAATCAAACACGTGTTAGCGCGTGAAATGAGCTTTCCAAAAAGGTATAGCATGACCCGATGCGACTAGAACTACGCGCTTTCAGCCCCAACTAGCGAAAATACCGCAAGACTTTTTTGACAAACTAATATATTTTAATATCAGATTTGAAATTCCCTGGCAGTTAGTTTTCTGTCCACAATTATATTGCGTTTCTGACAAACATTTTAGCGGCAATCTTTCTTCGTCCTTTTGAATTCTTCAAGCTTTAACAATTACAAAAAAATCAAACATTAAAGCTGATATCTTCTCCTTTGTATTCGAAAAAGTCAGATTACTGCACTTGTCCCACATTTCTCTATATCTTTCATACCCCTCGCCATTTGTTCGTTTTTTCTTCATAACGAGCACTTTATTCCTTTACTTCTTTTGCTTGCTGTTGTTGAACTATTCCTTCCACTATGCTACGCCACTAACCCAGTTTGCCACATCGACTTTCAGTTGTTGAAATTTTCGTATCGAAGGCAACTTAGCCCCAATTTATTTACGAAGTTCACATGAAAATGTGTATACTCACGTGCTGCAGCAGCAAAAGGTTCCTATCGTATTGTAGGAAGCATTGACGGCGTTCGAAGAATGTGTGTATGTTTTTAGTCTCGCTGGCAATCTTCGTTTGGCTTGAGCGGCTGCAGTCGGCCGTTTTGTTTACAAAACACACCACTTTCGTCCTTCGTCATCTACAAACACAATTACAATCGAGTCGTTTAGTTACATATGTACTCGTATGTATGTATGTACGTAAATACGAATATTTCTCGGTCCTACAAGAAGTTCAGTTTTAATTTAACCTCAGTCTAAGAGAATACATATGCACATGCATATTCTTTATTCAAATACGAAAAAACTTTCGTTGATTATGGTTTGCTTGTATACTAAAAGTTAATTCGTTCTAAAAGTGGAACGAAATATCCGAAAGGGCTGACAGACGGATTAGCTCGAGAAGGAATGCTTTTAGCACATGCAGGATCGCGAAAATCATGTGCAAGTAGAACATACCGAATGGGCATAAGTAACGACGATCCAGAAAGTGCAGAGAAGTAGGCATGAGAGAGATGCTGGAACAGCGTCTATGTTTCTGTCCAGCAATATCTTCACGGAGAACATCCACATGTATGGCATGACAGCAGACCAGTATAACCTAACATTCTCATTAGCTATATTAAAGGCCAATGTTCAACTCATAATAATTAGTCCTTTGTAGACGCGTTGAAAATCAGCTGTCACAATATCTCGTCATTTGTCAATATGAATTCTTTATCGACGGCCATTCAAAAAAGCCAATTGAGCACAACGTTGCCTAAAAGCAGCTAACCTCAAATTAGTATTCCTTACTTGTGCATTGCATTGTATTTGTTTTTGTTTTGCTTCGTACTCAGCGTGTGGAATGTAAGCTATGCAAGTAGTTGTTGGTTACGGGCATCACCTTAGTGATCTCACTCCAATTGCCTCACGAACGGGCAACGAATCACATGATCGCTTTATTATTTCATTTATTTATTTTTCTACTTTTTTATATTATTTGTATTTTGTTTTTCCAAAGACAACATTCATTTGAATTGAGCTAAGCATTTAAATTGCCAGTCAGAAGAATAAAAGCCGTGAAAATGCAAAAAAGGATCGATCAAAATGATCTCGTACGTACAAATATGGCGGATCAGCAACGCTCATATATACAAATAGGTGTTCAAATGCATTTTTTCGGTGACAAAATGCAAAAAGAATTTCGATATACACGCTGTTAATAAATTATAAAATGGAAAAACAGAAAAAAATGAAAAACCGTTAGCTTGAGTGTTGACATATTAGCGAAAGTCTTTCTTCAAAAGCTTTCGGACAGCTTAGTGTCTGCAGACCCTTGGTGTAGTAAACGTAGAACCTGTGAGGCAAGCATGTCCAGTTCTTTCCGCAATTTATCCCATGTGTCGAGTCCAAATAGAGGATAGTCGACAATTTTTATTTTTAAAATATTTGCCTACTCATGTACATATACCTGATTTGATCCTCAAATACGGTATACATAAATGCCAATAAATCAATATTCATATTCAACTTATGTATATAGCCTTGTCCATTTTAACCTCAGCCGAGGCGTTAATAGAGTAATTAAATAACTTGTTCGCATTAAATATTGTATATATGTATGTATGTATGTACCAGCCTATGCAGTGAAGTGTGTTCTACAAATGGAAAGGTATTCTTCGCTTCACATAGCTTATTAAATATTTATAAAGAGCATGACTCTCTGTTTTTGCTTGACACTCTGTTCTGACCGCGACAGAAGAATAACACGAACTTCCCGTGTCATTCCTAAGTATTCCAAAGGTTGCAAGTTCAACTGAGTTACGGGAATCAAGCATGAGTATGACGTTATTTATGCATGTGGATACCCGGCAGGAAAATCAAATCATAAAAATTTCGACATAAGGAAGTCATAGACAATTCACTTTGAGAGCTTTAACACAGGTATAGTTATGTATATATGTATGTATGTGTGTATGTATGTAGAAACATATGTAGATTTGCATGCATGCGCTTTGAACTCTGGCAAATTAGGTTTCCATTTATTTTTGCCATTTGCGTGCAGCGAAAATTGCGACAAACGCTCGAGTGTTCATTTCATAATCATTACTGCATGGCGCAGCAGAGCGTTTTGTACAAGTTTCTACATGTACACATGCATTCATACAAAGGTGGCATGCTACGTGAGTGTGAATGTGTCACCGAGACCCAGTTTCCGCTTCCGTTGTGCATACGTACATACATATATATAATTGGTGTTTCTCTTTACACTGTGAAATGTGTGAGTGACCAAGAAGCGACTGAAGTTATTGGATCTGCACATGAAATGCTTTCACACTCGGCTGCAGTGATTGCAGCAGCGTCGAGATTTCGTTGTCCATTATACATGCTGATATGCATGTATTTGTGTAGTGTTCTATGCACTAACGATATGACAACGCTATATTGGAAAAATTTTGACCTCATACTCCATGGAGTATTTTGCAGCATTTCACCAGCTTATCAAGGATTTCGAGACAATCTTCCTACTTGCTACCTAAAATTCCATAAAAGTGTGTGTGTGTGTGTGATGATTATAATAATAGTAGAAGATATTTATATAATTTTATACACGAACTAAGTAATTGACGAACAGGTTTCAGTAATAATAGGTAATCACGAGATAAACGCGGCAATTAGCTGGGCTGTGTAGACGCTGTACTAGTAGAATAATAAGGGAGCAAAGTTATTTGCGGGACTCGCAGAGTATAAGCTTACGTACTTGAAAGTTAGTAGCAATGAAATATTTATAGTTTCTTTGAAATATTTTAAATGTACAGTAAGACCTCGATTAAATGGAACATGCTAAAGTCATTATTTTTACACAGATTTTATGCAAAGTAGAGTAATCAATTATACTATTTCTATATGCGGTGTATACATACATATATTATAGTATATCTATTGGGTAGTCGAAAAAGCCTTTTCGTATTTTGCCAATAGATATCCTTGCAGTCATATACATATCTCCAATGAGCGCCGGAAAGACTTTTTCGATAACCCAATATATTTATTCTATGCATATTATACATACTTATATATACTATATGTACATTCATATTTAAGTATAGGCATTTTGTTGGCTGCGTGCATGTGAAAAATTGAAATACAAGTATTACACAAACACAAATTTTTAATCTCAAAACAGTCAGTGCATCGTTTTGTCCTCGTTAGACCTACTATGTATATACATGCACATATAAATATGGCTTTACATACATATGTATATGTGAGTGAGTTTACTTATTGGTCTTTTTGCATTGTCCAGCGGTAAATATAGTCTTCACGCAAACAAAGTGGCACAAATGATTACAAATATCAACAACAAATGAAAACACGAATCCGAACATGCATCTATACATACGCACATACAAACATAAATACCATATGTATACATACATATGTGTATAAAAATACTGTTTGTGTACTCGCATACTGAATTACTTGTTTTGTGGTGTACTTTAAACTTTACACCTGTAACCGACTTGAGCGATCACAAAATGCATCAATGTAAATTTCCGATGGAATTATTAATGACTGCAAAGAGACGGCGGCATAAAATGCTAAATAATTAGCCAGGGGTTCAATACACTCCGCGACCTTACGTGTGTGCGGCGTGGGCTTGTTCAGCAAAAGCTTTGATAATTACTAATATTCTGTAGACCATGGCGTAGAAACTGGGAGCTATCATAATATTGTCAGTGTCCTGATTGACTACCAGAAAAGGGTTGCTATGACCCCCATTACGCGTGGATTATTCGCAACCACTGGGTCATTACAAAAAATGAAAGACAAAGTTGCCTCAGGACCAAATCGAGATTTGGCATCACTAACTACTTACATTTACCACACTGAAATTATTATTATTATGCCAAAATATCAAAATTAACGGTGTCAGAAGATATGAATAAAAATAAAAATATTGAGCGCGTTCTTCGAAAGTTCTGAATATCGAGTTAAGCTCTTATTCCTTGTAGATACTGATATGCTTACATATACGTATATGTATGTGTAGGTATGTACACGTATATCACCCAACCAAACGCTGAGGCAAATTGGGTGAGTTGATATCGATTTTTTATCATGCTCCTTAGACGAACGAATGAAATCAGCTATGCGAGAAGCTTTTCGCTCGGTGCTATGCAATTTGCAGTGCTTGTGCATTGACTTGCGACATGTTTGCGTAGCTTATTTCTAAAGAAATTGAACAAAAAAAAAATAACGTATAACTCATAAACGAATTCATACAGCAACCTATTAGGTTTGTCAGAGCACATGCATGCTAGTTGTTATGAACTTCCTTTTTTCCTACCCCGACCCTAAGCTTGTTAATGATTCATGAGATATTGTTTCATTTGTCATTTGTCGTTTTTATTTAATGAAATGGGCCTAATATTCGCGATTTATAAGTGGCTTGTGTACGCCGTTGAGTGGGTGTTTGGGCCATATATTGAATTGGAATGTGTGGTTACGCATACGCCCCGTGTACGTTGCCTCCACCTAAATATTAATTAATTTCCTAATAAACGCACAAATAAACCAATAAAATACACACTCGTGCAACTGATAGCTTTTCGCTCAAATGATGGCCGGTTAATGTCGGATTCACATTATACGATAATGCTAAATAGATTTAATATAATTCTCAAAGATGACTCAGTGCCCGATTCAGTGGATGATTTAATCATTATTGAAAATGTAAACATTGCCCACACACTTGCATTCGTGCACAAATCAGCGCCGAAAGCATTGATGCGCGGCGCGGCAAACAACTGGACATATTGGAGCCGCCACGGGAGGGGGGTAGGTGTGTGAATGTGTGTGTGAGGGTTTGAAATTAATAATTTTTGAGAGTTTCATAACTCTGCGTTGCGACCTTGTCGCATGATTAAGCACATCGTTCCGAGGGCTGATCTTGAGCGAAGATAATATTGTTGCAGCTTTGAATGAGATTTTGTTTTTTTTTGTTCTGTTTAGTGTTGTGCTGTGTTTTTCTCTCACATTTTGCTAAGCTGATATTATTGTTTTAATTGAAAAATTGCATTTTGTTTCGATAAAGGTATATAATGCGGTTTGCCTTAGAAAAAAATAATGATTTTTGAAGTCATATATAATTGTATCGTTCCTCTAAACCGCCAACCAAGCTTTGTTGTTGCTCAATTTCGGTCACCTAGATATTCTAAACGACAAATCTCTGTCGGCCTTGCGAATTTGCAATGATTTGGCTGGGAGTGGCACAATCTTACGTACGTCGAAATTTCACTTTAAAGGCTTACAGAACTTTCGGACAGTACTAGTTGAACCACATCTAAGCACCCCTTTTGCGAAAACTCTTGACTGCGCTAGTTTCTTGAGAGTTCTTCAGTATGTAAAAGGCGCGTTGTCACTTCTTAGCTGTTATTAAATTGATTTAATGTTAGAGCTTATACCCATGTACCGTTATTTTATTCGCGTAGCAGTAATTTTATGTTCGCCAGCAATTATTTTGTTACACTTTGTAGCTGTCATTTATACAAGTGCAAATACATACTTATATATAACCATATTCACACACATACATATGTATGTGCATATGTTTTTACATAGAGGTATGTACATATATTCATAGTCGCATATATGTACATATGTAAAAAAAAGCAAATGGAAATATGTGCACTTTCCTTCGCCAAGTTTCCACTCGATGCGTTTAGAGCCGTGAAGACACGTGAAGAATTGAGCTTTGCATGCGCACGCAACGCTTTTCCCCTCTTCTTGTCATATGGACAACTGTCAGGCATTTCTGGCGGCCTCAAACCGTTTTGTTGGGCATTTTCTTGCATTCGCTTGATTGGCTTATTTGTTGGTTGATAAGTGATGAATAACTCGCAGCGATGCATTAATTGCGCTCCAGCATTCAAATTTGCAAGTTTTGTTGTTATTTTACGTATATTACAGATGTTGACGTACATAATACGTACATATAATACACATGAACACAGAGCTCATGGTTATGCTTGCAATTTATCCAAAATTTAAAATGAATAAGTATACATATGTACATACATACTTACATACACACGTCTATATATTTTTATCTACACAAATGTCTATATATACAAATGTATGTATGTATGTAATGGTTTGTAGGTAATGAATGGAGTTGCTTTCTAAAGTGAAACTAGCCGAAACTCGGCGATTAAAAATGAACCTCTGCCCTGCTCCCCGGCTCACTAAGCGGCACAGCCACTGGGCCTAAAAAGGGCTGGAGCCATAATTTCATTATTCAAATTAAGAATCCACTAACTTTTACCGTTATACTAATTTCACTATGACTGCAAGCAGCTGCCATTAGATCAGCGCTTCATAACTACACTCACACGCACATTCTTATAGCAATTGTTTTCGTTGTTGTTATGCTTTTTTCATTTCGTCATGGCACAGTTTCGAAAAGAAATGTAATTTGAGTTGGCACAAAGAGTTTGTTGGCTTAGCTTGGCTTAAATTACACGCGTTTGGCTATGTACTTTCGCATATGTATGTATGTTCGTACGTGTTTGTGTACGTTTGGTTTCTGACATGAATGTATTTGCTTTCTTCTGCGGTTTTCTTGAATGACGCAACAAGTAGCTCTGCCTAACGTTAACGTGAACTCTCAGCTGCCATTGCTGACTCTTCGCTGCTGGTTGTTGTTGCTGGCACACGCACATAAATATGCCTCTGCTGGCACGGTTGTTTGAGCCGAATGACTGATGAATGATTTTTGCGATTTACTTCGTTGCGTTGAGTTTGGCGAGAATAAGCAAAGAAAATCGAAATTTCACAAGCAAAAGCAGATCGTAATCAAAACCAACAACTCGAATGCCATAGAAGAGTGAGAAAATGCAACAACGCCACTCCATTGAAACAATCCAAGATTCGCTTGCTGTTTATTGTGTTCTCATATGCCAAAGCAACTCTTTGTGTATATGCATATGTACATATGTATGTATGTATATAGAAGTATACAAATGTATCTGCTGGTATTTTCGTCGTGATGACGTGATTTGGGTGTGTTTTTGTCCAAAAATTTTCGCGCGTTGATCCCGATTCGGCTGAACTTCACTTTCGCGAAGACGAGCGCAATTAAAATCCACGCGTTATCCCCAAGTGTGCTGGATTTTGTAAAAAAAATACTTTTTATGCTTTGCTCTACATACAATTGTATGTATGTTTGTATGTACTCATCAGTAGCACATAGATATGTATATAGCATTGTTTTTAATTTAATTTAGCTCGTTAGCTTCTGGGTGTGCCCCAAAAATAGAACTCACACCAGTCCAGTTCACACCGAGTGTCATGAATGTGCGAACTTTGTTGTTTTTTTTTTTTGTTATTGGCACACGCAGAATTGGCTCACATTGTGCAACGCCGCTCCTCTTTAAGCTCTAACCCGATAAATACAATGTACTCTCTTATGTCAGCACTTTAATAATTAAATATAAAGTACTTAAAAGTTGCGAAAGTGGAAGCAGAGAATAAAAAAATGCGAAGATCCAAAATGACGAATGGTTTCACTCGCGCGAACTTTTGCACCCATGAACCGTCGGGTGAAAGTCGCGTATCTGTTATGAATGGAAAGGAGTTATGAACTTTTTTAGACTAAAAGAGGTTTTTGTGCTTAAATGCTTGCTATAGAACGATCTTCTGCGTCTATATCGATTTGTTTTGATTTTTACGCATCAATAATACTATGTAAGAACGGAACGCACGTTGTTGCCTTTGCTCATAGTTGATTTGGGAATCATAAGTACCTTCATATTGGCCTATTAACTTTATTGGCGGCGTCCCAAACGTCACAAATATGTATATACGGAGCCACATACTTATGTAGTATACCATATATGTATACACATATGTATATATAAATATTTGCATATTTCTAAGTGTACACACATATATGCATGTATGTATAGTATTTATTATAATAACTTTTTAAGAGAGGGGTCCGGTATACGGTTGGACGTGTGTCGAGCGTTTTCACAATGCAAAGTGTTGACATTATTTTGTTTATATCTCCTCTTTACTACATATTCGCCATTGTTTCTTATTTTTTTATATAAAGTTGATTTTCATGTTTAAATTGTGTCTCGCTAGTCTTGTTCTACGAACTGTTGTTCCCATTCATCGTCAGCATAACGCGCTTTTATGCTGGCTTCGTGTAGGAAAGGTCATTAGTCTTCAAAGAGTGTGAAATTCCTGCGATCTCAGCGAAACAATCAAACCTTTCGGTTTTGAATGAAACAATGGACACGTTTTTAACATCAATATCCAGTCCAACTGTTAGCAAAGACGGTCACAAATGAAATTTCTGAGGTTAAAAATTAGTTACACTTCTATTTTCCTGTTGATTTGATGCTCATTTTCTTTCAGTACCCCATTGTTGTATTAGTAACACAAAATATTTGGCTTTCGAAATTAGTTTCCTGCTGCGCTTCGGATATTCGTGGGTGGCTTTAAATTAAAATTTGTAAATAAGGTTATATACGTCATCGTGATGACATCAGAGTGCAATGTCGACCGGCACCGCTAAACCGTCTGCAAAAATATGAGCAGATATACTATACATACATATGTATGTATGTAAATCTGTATATTTGCTGCCATATTGAGCGGCCTTAGTTACCTGCGTTATGCCTGATTTTGGAGTGCCGCGAATCGAACGTACAACTGGTAAACTACTTTAATGCGATAGAAACACATTCTCTCATAAACATCATTGTTGCTGCTTTCAAACGTTACGCAGGGGCGCAGACCCAAATCAAAGACGGCTGTCAACCCACCTTACATATCGTATGATTATTGTTCGATAATAATACTATATTAAATTTTTCTAATGGCTCAACTGCCAGCTCCTTCATAATCATGAAATACCTCTCCGAGACGTTCGATACCAAACTAACTTTGCGATTCCCGCTCATGCGTCTTTTTCAATAAAATGCTGGAAAAAGTGATCTGTGCCGCTAATCTGAACCGCAAGTGCTAGCCTATTCTAAAAGTACATTACTACTGGGGCACGGAGATGAATAGAATATTGTACCATGATGAATATCAAACCACGAACTGCATGAGCTCTACGTCGCCATGGTTAGGCTAAGACGTTCGCATAGAAGATGATGCTCCAAATGCTCTTTCAAAGAAGAGGAATAACAGAGGTACTCAGGATTTATATTTTTAACAGAGTTTTTTCTTTCCGAAAGGTATGAAGAATATTCCAACAAGAGTTTTACTTTAACACTAACTGAAGCGGGATGATGAAAACTTTGTCCAAAAATGTGTGAATGCTATATTATTTTATATTATTGTTGTTGCTAAGAAAACGAAATATTAAAGCTCGCAGCAGACGTCTCAGCTTCGATTTACAAAAATAATTCAGTAGAAAATGTATATATGTATAGATATCTGTATATAGTATATACATACTTATTTGTTGTATATTCGAACAGTATTTGCTGAGTTTGTGTTTAAGTATTTATTTATTTGTTATTTGTTGCTATTGTTGTTGCCTGCTGTCTGCAACAAGTGCCAAATTCATTGCGGCCATTGTTCATTCATTCAATATATCATGTAAATTGTTTGTTTTACATCAGCCAAGCATCTTGTGTTTAGAAAAAGATAATTCACTCACAAGAATAGACATTTAGCTGAAAGAGATTTCGCAGATACCGTTTTGGCAGCGGCTGAATTCGGTGCATGCACAAAGCGCATACAGACTTCGATATGTTTATATTTGCATATGTAAATATGTAGCTCTGCGGAGGTGTATGCATACACTGTTTGCTATAAAAACTGTGCAACATGCTGCTGACAGCGGTCAAATCATCTGCTTTTCACATTCCGTATTAAAATCCAGCGAATTGGTCATTATACAAGAATTCATTCAGGCGAATAGAAACAAAATAAAAATTACTATTGAAATAGTATCAAGGCAAGAGATTGGCGAAAAACATACTCTATATAGATTTCGAATATAATATATTGGAAAACATTTTTCGGAAACCAACGAACTGTAGCAAAGACAGCTTAGCAAAAGGTTGAATTGGCGGTTGAGTTTTGAATTCAAAAACGCACTTCAATACCATATGCACATTTGTACTTGTACATGTACATAATATGTGTAAGTATTTACATGTATACAAGTACTAAGGCCGTTTATTTAGAATTTTGAGCAGAAATAGTTTACAAAAAAGTGATTTTATTGCTTAGCATTCATTAACTTGCTTGCATGCTTTGGCATTAAACGACAGCCAATCCAACTGCGTCCAGAGATTCGTTTCTTAAAATAGTTTTTGGTGTTGTCATTGACGCCGTGTGAGCTATTTTAATGCGCTTGAAATTAATGCCTTTGTGGGAAAAACTAAATTAACTTCATGATTGTTGTAGTTGTTGCTGTATTGGCACACGGATTGCCTAGAGCTCCACTAACGCCACGACGGAGTGCTGGAATAAATAGTTGAAATAGTCGAAATGAAAATGTTTATATATAAAAACTCCGGTCAATCCATTATTCGCATAGCAATACATTTCGTATAAATTAAGAACGTCTAAGTAACACGCAGCTGCCATGAAAGCGTAATTATAGAAGCGAGAATACTTGCCCGTGTCGTGCGTCCTAAGTTAGCTCAGCCTTCGTACATACTTATGTACATATGTACAAGATCTGGTTGTGCACCCAATTACGTCATTTCGAGTGAGCAGCCAACGATGATGTCGGCAACCATGCGGTAATAGAAAAAGTCGCACACACACACAATGTAAAATTTATTTTCGATTTTAAAAAGTATGACGTCAAAACTGAGAAGGTGTAACAGTGGCAGTAGTGGCAATAGTGGCACCCGCTTCCGACAGCTGCTACACACAAACATCCTGTTGAACAACAAGATCGGTCATCACACACACATGCCTACATGCATACGAGTAGCTGTATTAAGGTGTGAAAGAAAGTTTGGTGTAGTATGAACAGATGGTGAGCGTCTGCCGTTGTTGATTAGGTGTAGTAGCCGAGCGTATTCGTGAATTCAGCGACACCTTCCTAACTTATTGTTTATTGGCCATTGCGTAGTGAGAGATTTAAAAATTCAAAAAGCTTTTCTGCTTTTCCGATTTTCCAACACACTGCGTTTATCTCTTTGCGACGACGCACTTCGATTCGCCAAAGCGGCCTGCCAGAAAGTGTTATGCTGCCGGGTAGTGGTTTCTAGCTCCATGCGCAATATCTACCGGCTGTTCTCCTGGTGCTTAGTGCTCACTAACTCTTGACTGCCACCGACTGTGGCGGATTTCAGCCGATCCCCTTCAAATTTGGCGTTCAGTTTGATTTCGCTTTGCTTTCGAAAGGTTTTTAATTTAGTTTCGTTCTACACTCCTCATTCGGTTCGGTTTCGTTTTGTGAATTCGCTTTGATCTGGTGTAAAAAAATTTTGTTAATAAGTTAAACGGGATTTATAAAGCTATGAGCGATGGCAAAATGTGATTGCGATTTCTTTATCGAACAAAATTGCGAATTTGCCACGAAGCATTTGAGTCATAATTACTTGTGTATGCTAAGTCTTTAGATCTGTAGTAGACATATGTATATCTATAGTGCTCAAAGTGTGTGCTCCAGTTTTTCTGATTTCCAAAATAGAAAAACAACACAGATTCGTGAAATATTTCAATTGTGAAAAATTCATCAGCTAGTGGGCTATAAATAGCTGGTTGAAATCTTTTTGCTTTCCATATTAATTTTCAGAATAACTTTACTCGCTGCGAATCTCAAACGCTTCGGTCATTCGGCCGAGCACTTTTCGTCCATAGCATTCGGTCAACGAGAGTTTGGTTATTTTCGCAAGTGAAAGTGTGTTTGTGTGTGCGCGTGTGTTGGAGGATCACAAATGGGTTTTGACAAACACCACCCATTGCTCAAGTGAAAACCGCAAGTGCTACAAGGCCAAAGATAAACACTTTTTTGTATCCAAAGTAAAAACCTTACGCAAATCACTGATAAACAAATATACAAAAAGCGGAAGACGATTTAAAAAATCATTTATGAAATGCGGGAATTTTGTTAAATTTTTAGAAGTGTGATTTTGTTTCTTCGTTGTGATTTTCGACATTTCTTACTTTATTTGAATTTGCTATTCTTCTTTGACTGGAGCTAAGAAGTTCACTTAATTCGGCACGGTAAATATTTTTCTTTTAATAAATTGTCTTCACGTTTGCCTTTATACTTTTGTATGTACCTTGAACCCAATATTTTTATGGCCAATAATGAAAATACATATTTTATATAAGTTTTTGCGTTCTTTTATATTCAATCCTATAACTTCTACCCGCAATCACAAGCCTCCGAACGTATTTCTACTTTGAAAAAGTAGTAGAAAGGCCCGTTAGCCGTTCGGAGTCTTTCAGATATATCAAAGTTAGGGTGGGTTTAGAGGGGTGTGATGGACTCGTCTTACGATGATTATGGTTGGAGGTAACGTGTTGTTGTTGTTGTTGTAGAGTCAGAAAACATTCCTCGAGTAATTTCGAGCCATGACATCGAGTTGACTGTCCTTGCCAGGATAAAAATCAGGATCCGTTCCGATAACTTAGGCCCGACTGTCATGGGAACGGTGAGTTAAGGGATGTAACTTATTGCTGTGCGGCTCCCGATTAAAGTTATCAGTGCCCAAACTTATATTTTTAGCAATACATAACCCAACGCAATCAAAGAGCTTAGCGAATATAATTTTACTCGATATTTTTAGATTTTGTAGAAATGAATACTCAATCTGTCATATTTTAAAACTTGGTTGACTTAAACGAAATCGCTGCTGTTATCTCTATTTTCAGATATGATGCGTAAAACTTGATTTATGCATCTGCCATCGCATTGAATTATGGATTTAGCAGATCAAATCGATGATTATATTTGTTCATTTGAAGGAATTGGTGATTTAACAATGGACTCACTAGCAATGTTCATATTTATTTGGGCTGTATTGGCTCTCTTCTTAGTATGGCTGTGTAAATTTTTATACAATAAATATGTGGTAAATAACAACAATAAAACGCCGACAAGTCAGAGCAACAGTCGGCAGAGCAGTGTGGCGCCCGGTGCTGCCAGCGCAGCGAAAACTGAAGCGAGCAAACGACTATCCGAGCCGAGAGAAGTGATGGCGAGCAAAGCAGATTTTAAGGTGGGCTTACAACTGTTAACAATATGTTTTTGTATATGTTTTGTTGTTGTAATTAGGACTTAGCTGCCAAACCCGGTGGTGCTGCACGCGGTCGCGCGGCCGGTGGCGGTGCTGGGGGTGCAGCTGCTGGTGCTGGCGCACGCCGCCGCATGGTGCGACAGGGCTCTACAGGACCAGAAAGCCGCAAAAAACGTTATGTGCCGCCACCCTCAAATGTTGTTGGACCCGAAACAGTAAGTTGTGCCGCAGAAATGAGTTGACAATATAAAGCGTTATCTACATTCCACTTTAGACTTCCGTTACTTGGACTAGTCAAGTGTTCCGTTGGCTTTACAGCGATCTTGTGATTGTCAACGAATTGCTAACCTCTTGGGTTATAGCCTTAAATGAAACGCTGAAGAAATCGATGGAAGAGGTGAGTTGCCAAGCGATTTTCTAATAAAACATTAATATTCACATAAACCGGAAAGTCTACATTTACTATTAATATAATAAATAGGAATAAATTTTAACAGAGTTATGTACATGTGTATGTAAATTGTGCAGAGCTTAATGCTATATGTTACCAGGAAAGTAAAGCTCGGTATGACCTCATCAAACGCTAGCTTATCGATGATGTGTTCAAAAACGCGCCAAATGCGGCACTGAGTTTAATTTCGCAATTAAATTACATTTAGGAAAGCAGACTCGAGAACTTCATGGGTTATTAACACTGTGATTTCCATGCCTCTTTACCTGTAAACTAATAGACAGAGCGAATATCTTTATTGGCAAAGAGAAAAGCATGCAGAGCATAAAATTAGATTCCCATTCTATTTCAAATATGTATGTATGTATGTTTCGGATTCAGATTCTTCTTCTTTTTCAGTAGTAATGGTTGTAGTTCGCGACGTCATGACTTAGATTCATGTTTATCTGTTTATCGCCCAAACAAATACACATGCATATACATATGTATGTATGTATGTAAGATTACGATGTGATTGACAGACAAAAATGTTTTGATTGATTTTTGAAAAAATGTGAAATATGCTCTTGTATATAAATAGCTCCAGCCCCTTAAAGCGGCCCACTCACGACAAATTTGTTTGACAAATTTGTTTGAGTTTGAAGTGGTTTTTGTCGTGAGTAGGCATGTTGTCAAACGGATTGAAGGTTTGCGACAAATTTCAAAAACTAACAACCGATTTGTGGATTCGTTTGTCGTGAGTGGCGTGGTTTGCAAACATTTATTAAGTTGGTTGAAATTTTTGCAGAGTAAACATCAGCGGATAAAAAAATGGCAAGCGTGAGCAAAAATTTTTTGGAAGAGCTTATTGAAGTATTTAAAAATGAACCGGCCTTATTGCCTCAATGTTGCGGAGAGTCTCTCATTTGCTGTAATCGCTTCACACATTCCTGTGTCTTCCTTTTTTATTACAGGAGTGACTGCAGTAAGGAGATCTATATACGTTTTGGAATCCATCCTGAAGAAGTTTTTAAAATCGTCAGGAGCAGTCAGCTCCATTGAATTTAACAGTTTTACATGTGAGTGGTTATATCTCTCACATAACCACTCTTTCATCAATTCTTTCTTCAATATTTTTTTTTTTTTTTGCATTTGGCTTTTTTCGCTTCATGCACTGGTGTATTACTAGCAGCGCAATTACATCATCCGCGTTATAATCAGACATATTCACTCCGCGAAGCACACAATGGAAATAAAGTTTGTCAAATCGGTTTGTCGTGAGTGCTCAACCGTCTTCAAACAGATTTGTCAAACAAATTTGTCGTGAGTGGGCCGCTTAAGCCAAATTGCATGAAAAGTTCATTAATTGTTAACAATCGAAAAGAAGAGTCAGAGAATTCTAGTTATGCTTTTATAACTTTTTTCATCTTTCTAAAGCGTATTCCAAGCAAACTATGAGATCACTTAGCTGTTTTGTTTTGTTTTGTTGTTGCACAAGTACGTGTCTATTCCGTCGTTTCGTCGTCATCTAACAGAAACTCAAATTGAATCACGCATTACGTCAGACATATTTTAATATATGTATGTTTTATATATAAACATATACATATGTACATATATATGTATGCATGTGAGCATACAATTCTACATTCACAAACACGCTCGCCAAATTTAGTCTCACTTTAGTATTATTTAGTACAAAAAGAAATTCAAATAAGACCGGCTTATAAGAAGCAATAAAATTGAAATAAACATATAGTAAATATACGAATCGAGAAACACCAAAAACGCGGCAGACAATTTACATATCCACACACACTTACATATGTACATATTTATATTGTTGATAGGCGTGTAAATACTTATGTATACACACATGTAAAGGCAAGAAATGGGTTTAATGTTAACCTTGGCCCCGGTTTCAGCACATAATAATAAAGAAGAAGAAGAAATAATATAATAATAACAACAACACTGAAAACGTAAGGCCGGCGATAAACAATGCAAAAACAATTCGAAGAGGCAAAGGCCAGAACGACATGAAATTTTTAATATATGTAATACATACAAACAGGTCTGCTAACATACATACATATGTACATACATATTAATATTAAAAAAACACGCGAAGTAACAATCATAACGATGGGTTCACACAACAATATTATAAATGTTTGTAAATGTTTCACAGTTTTCATTATTTACTGTATATAGTATATTAACTATTTATGCTTGTAATATTAATACCAAGGTACACTAGACCACAGGTCGCAGTGCAATTCTCAAATATTAATCTGATATTAATATCAGTTATTAATATGAATTTACTTACTACTTTCAGCATGGCGTCGCAGTGGAGGTGGTGCGCGTGCTGCCCGACAGTCCACCACCCAGTTTGAACAATATATTTTGCAACTGTGATGAAACGAATCCATCGAATATGGTAGGTGCCACTGCGCAACATTCATTCCAAGACTAACATAAACACGTTTGTATCTTCCTCTCCATTTCACAGCTGATCACCTTTGATTGTGATGCACAGCCGGTGCTGCAGGTGAAGACGTACCGCCAGAAGGCCGGCAAGGTTGACACCTCGCATTACAAAGTGACCATCTCCCGCTTCCGTGCACGTATGGCCACCGCCATGAACTACAACACACTCAAAGGCGAGATGAAGGTGGATGGTTATCCCGATGTGAGTTGCTACTAGTGCTTTTTAAATTTAAATATTTTGTGACAATATTTTTGTGTGCAGATCCGCGTTGCCATGAATAGTGTGGGCGCCATCAAGCCAATGGATCAAGATGAGCAGCAGCTGCAAGGAGTCATTAGTGACATAATCACCGCCACACTGCGCGACACCGTCTATCCAGTTGACTTTTCGGTCTACGCAACCTGCCCACGGGCCGAGATCGACCCGCTTGACATGCCTGTAATATATCCCGTCAATTATGATGCCTTAGCGGTGAGCGTCAGTACACTGAGAAGAAACATATTCATAAATATCAAATCCGTATACGGGGTTTCCTTGTTTTTCGTTAATTTCATTGTTTAATTGTTTATGTTTTTATAAGACACTTTAAGAATCATTACACGATTGGCAGTGACAATTCGTACAGATTTTGCATACAAAGCTGGTATGTAATTACAGAGGTACATCACTCTACATACATACAAACATACAGATATTAAATATTTGGCATTCGAGTCGATCGCCCCAGAGTTTGTAAAAATGTTGTGTCACAAAATAAACACTGTTATTCTTCTCATTGTTCTACCCACTTCCGCGCATCGCATGTTTGAAAATGAAAAATTGTTTCAGCCTCAATATTGTTGCCGATGAAATTTGCCTTTTGTTTACTTAAACGTAACAAACATTATATAACAATTAACAACAGTTAAAAGTCAAAATCACTTTTTGAAATTCATTTTCAAAAGTTAAGTTCATTTTTGTTTTTGCTTTCTCTCATTTCAGAGGGCTTATCAATATTATTATAATTATTGAACATGATTTCGCCACTGAATTGTTACAATTTCCAAAAGACAAAACATAAATTTGTAAAGAAACTCGCTTATTGTACCGAAAAATATACACATACTTATGTAGAAATACTAGTTATCAAATAAAAGGCAAATTTCATTGCCTTCGCAAACTGGAAAACATGCTTTACATTGCCCACCATTTCCCACTCATTTTACTCAAAAATTTTTCTCGTTTCATTTCTCTATCATCCTTCACCAAAACAAAAAAAAAACAAACTTACCACCCTTTATAGCAAAACTTGGAGGGCTCTAATTTGTCAGGGCTGCAGTCTATGATCTCTGGCCGTCGTTTGCTGGTAAAAATTGTGAAAGGTGAAGGGCTGGCCGAAGCCAAGGACCCCTACGTTGTGGTGGAAATGGATGAACCTGCGCAAAAGAATCAAACCGGCGCTCGGCAGGGTGCCACGCCTTATTGGGATGAGCATTTCCTATTGTAAGTGCTTATGCTTCATTTGCTAGGCTCGATTGTTTGATTTTTCTTTTGTTTTCTTTTTAGTGAATTGTCTCCACAATCAGCGGAGATTTTATTCGAAGTATATGATCGGCCTGCTAATGGCGTCGAAACGGCCAAATTCCTCGGTTTGGGTTTGGTGGGCATTGATGAGTTGGCCGTCGGGCCTGCATCCACACAAGTGCTGACACTGCAGCCGCGTCCGTATGAGACGAATCCGGTGAGTGGCACCATCACTGTGGATTTTGTGTTCATTGAAGGTGCCGAAATACCCGCTGGACCCAAACCGTACAAACTGAAAGAGGCCTTGAAGATCAGCACGCCAGTCATTAACGAGCACATAAAGAACGGCGCCGGTTTGGCTGATGCGGCTGTGCGCGCCTTGCAGGATGGCGCACTCTCAACAACCGGACAACCCAGCAAGAGCACATTAATTATACATAGCGTCCAAAGGGTGAGTTCTAGACTTTCACGATTTTTCTAAATCTCATTTAAGCCTTTAGCTGCCTATGGAGAAATCGTGTGCTTTGCACATATTTCAGGCGGAGATTCATATTAAATCGTTTATTAAAAATTGAAAAGTCAAATCTCCGCCCAAGCAGATGATATAATTTTTTATTTAATTTCGAATAATTTCGATGCTAAATTTGATTTTTGTTTTTCATGTTGCTCACTCCCGCTCTCTCACCGTCACATTACGAAACGCTTTTGAAAAATCAAATTATTTCCTGATTCGTTCATATTGCACCATCACGCAACGTCAAAACAAATATAGAACCAAAACAATTCAAATGCATTTAAGGTAAATTTGTATTTAAGTTTTTCAGCATCTGCATACCGATTCACGTTTTGTTAATTAAACCCGTTTCATTTATTAATTTTTAACATTATTTATACAACTTTTTTACATAAACAAAACTAAAAATTTCTTTTTGAGTTGCACTCATTTTGTGCATAAGTTATTTATTTAGTATTTGAAATAGTTGAGTACATAACCTTAAAAAGTAGATAAGGAACTTACATATGTTTACGTATTTTTTCTTCGTTTTGGCCCGCTTTCTTCAATTGCTTGTAACTCTAATGATTCAATGCGCTTTCTAACTAAAATTAACCTGGTAAATCACTTCCGATCGAAATTTCGTCTGCAATGGAAATAGGTTGAAGTGAATAAGGACGGCAGAATCGAAGTTAAAGAGTCACCACAAGAAGAAGTCGACGGTGCGGTGACACAAATTTTAGAATCCCCATTAAACGACAATACGAGCGAATCGTTGCCCACTGCCAATACGACAGCGGATATCGAGCAAATACAACAGGAAATTTCGGTGGCGACGGACATAACCGCCAGCCCCACAGACTCATGTCCACCAAACGATGTCTCTTTAGATGAATCGGGTGTGGCATCAGGTAACAGCAGCGCTTTGGTTGCGTCCAGCGCCGAGGTGAGTATGTCAAAATTTTTCTCATATTCGAAAGCACGCTGCGAATGTTGCAATTTTGCTAAAAAAAACTTTAATATTTTGTTGGAATGATTTTCAATTAAAACTGAATGCACTAAAAATAAACAGCTTTGTGTTTTTTTAAGTATGTCAGACTTAGCACTCAGTAATTCAAAAGTCTTCAAAGTACCTTAAAATACACAAAGCTCAAAGTTCGCAAGGCTGATGTTTTTGTCGTTGTAAATTAATGTTAAGTTTTTCATTTCATTGCACAGTTTGGTCAACCGAATGCCGCTTCCTCACCACAGGGCCACAATGGCTACTCACCATACAATGGCAACTCGGCTACAAACGGTTCACAGAATTATGGCTACCAAAGCAATAGTTTGCCCCGCAACGGTGCTGCGACTAGCACACCATTAAGCAGCGCCGAGCTGGACGAGAGAGGACGGAGTAAGAAACGAAATTTCTTTGGAACATTAAAAAAACGTTTAAGTCGATCCAAAACACGCACCCATTCGGCTGATCGTGGCGCTTTGACGCCGTCCCACAATAATAACGGTACCACCCCAACAGGAACACTTAACGGTGATTCACGTTCATTATCTGTCGATCGTGCTGTATTGTCTAAAAGCAATTCACTTGGTAATTACCATTCACCCACCTCTCCAAACAACCACTTGGTACTTGATCTAACACTTGTGTGGACGTAATTTTCACTCGCTCTCTTTCATAATGCTTCTTAACTATTTATGTGTGAAAAAATTGTGTCTAGTTTAAACGGCGTTATTGGATTTACTTTATTCTATTTTACTTTAGAAGCTTTCTTTACGTTTTGCAGGAACTGTTTTATAAATCTTTGAGATAAATCCTTATAGGATTGATATGTTTTGTTGTTTTTATTTTATTTTAAAACTCATTATATTCAATTGCTTAACCCAAATTTTAAAAAAGTGTTTGAAAATGCGAATTTCAAAAATGCACAGCTTATTACTGATTAAATTTTATTTTTGCGTATTATTTAGCCTCTTGCTGTTTTTACAGTTTTTTGTGTAATTAAATCCGCATATAACTGTACTAAGTAGTCTATTTTGTTTTGTCTATCTCTGTTTCTTCATCTCTAACCTAACACTTTCTACTGTACTTGTATTTGTCTTTCTTTTCCAAATACACTCCCTAAACTAACCTATTCTACCACGAAAACTATGCTACTTCAACGCCGAAAATATGAATTGTATGTATGTATGGTCCCTTAATCAATATTATATTTATGTATGTACATGTGTAATACTAATATATGCATATACTCATGATATACACACGCAAACATATACACACACATGCATATCAATTTCGTACTAACAAAACACTGTAACTCATCACTTCCTTCCGCCTCCTTTAATTTGGGTTGACGTGAAATTTTTTAACATTTAATTTACCGCTTGATTTGATTTATTTTAAAATATTATTAATGCATTGAAATGTGCATATTTAAACCATATATGTTATTAATTTAATTTTACTCTTTTTTAATTTCATATGTTTCCATCTTATGATTTTGGGCGATTTTGTTTTAATACAAATAAAAAAAAAAACGAAAAAAATCAAAATGGGAAAATCTGTTCACTTTTGGATAATCGAACTCCTTCACCCACCGCTATATATTACTACCACTACTTGTGTTACTTAACAATATTTTTGCTGCAAAAAATGGAAACACCCTGAAAATATCTTTGGTGAAATGTATTTTATCGTAAATGATGTGTAACAATTGAAACTAAACTTATAATTTCGTTTCGGTACTTCGAAACTGCACGCTTTTCATAATTTTATTTTCGTAAAAAAACGAAACTATTCAAACTACACAAAACAACGAAAATACCCAGGCTTACGCGCTGGTTCGTCACGACTTGATCACTCAAGGCAATCTTCAATTTCAGAATCGTCCGCAATCTCAGGTTTCTCGTCAGCCAGCAACAAAACGTACGTACATGAAGCATCCACGCTGGTGCTGGAGACGATCGAGAATGGCGTGAAGCGGTGAGTCAATTGTCGAGCACTCGTATATTAAGTCGTACATCTTAAGTGCTTATCCGTATATTTTCGATATTTTCTCCTAGGCATTTCATTGTGCCGCTGGCAATCGCACAACGGCCCAGGTGGCGTCGCAAAGGCACAAAACTGCACATTTACAATGACCACACATTTATCGCCAAACATTTGAGCGGGTAAGCGGCGACGAAACTTTTGTTTGCCTTTTTGATGAATTTTCTATAAAATTGATTGTTTTTCTATAAATTTGCTTTTTTCTTCTTAACAGTGGCGGCTTGCAATGCCAAGTCTGCATGAAGTCCATCCCGCGACGACCGGGCAAGCAGGGCTACGAATGTCGGGACTGCAATTTGATTTGCCACAAACAATGCCACATACGCGCACCACAGGCGTGTCCGAATCCTACAGTGCTTTCAATGGAATTGTGAGTAACAAATTATAAATTTGATAATCTGTTTTTTGGCGTGCAGAATTGGTCAAGAGTTCTGAGCTGCCAAAACAGATTATGGTGATTGTGTGTGGGAAGCATAGTTTTACTAATTTTAATTTTCTTAATTTTCTCTCTTCTCTCCACACCCTGTATGGAAAACTTTTTAATTTTGTTTTACTTCCAAATAAAATACGTCAAACACAAAAACACAGGACCTCATTTCCGGTACTCACAGAACAAGATATACTTTAGTCAACTTTATATTTGAATTTCTAGCGCTCATAAGTTTTATTGTCATAAAACCTTTGAATTTTTCATTAAAATATACATCGATAGAAATGTCTTTAATTTATGCGAAATACTTGAGAAAACTTTTCTTTCAAAATTCATAATTTATAAAACTCACATTTTGTATAATTATGTGCATAGACAACAAAGACAAAAATCAAAGCTAGAGAAGTTAAATTTTGAGCTTTTAACGGCTTTTACGAAATTGTTTCTAAACTTTCAACCCGCAACGCTTCCGCATTGAAAACCAAAACTGTACGCTGAAATTAACTTTTACGCTTCAAACGCTTTTATAAATAATATTATTTTGAAAATGTTCATAGGAAGTCATTATTCATTTCGCTTGAATGAAAGATAGATTTTTTTGTATCAAAACAATCAAAATTAGTTACATATATATTTTGCCACATATTTATTGTCACACTAATTCTACTGTGTAAGTTGTATCACTCACAAAAAGTCAACAAAGGCATACTCATATAAAACTTGCTTTCAAAATCTCAAGTTGTAAATGGTTTCCATATATTTATTATATTTATAATATATAACATCTGCTATACATACGCTTGTCATCTAACTGTTTATACAACCCAAAATAATGCCAAACCGCACTTAACCCATGCACTCTATTAACACAGGACGATGACTTCTAATGAAATAGCGCTAAAAACGCCAGCAATTCCACGCTTAACTAACCTTCTATAAACAGTAACAAGTTTGAAAACAATTTTGTAATCATTCACTGTAGTCAGCTTTATACACGAGCTTTTCGTGCAAGCTCAAGTTGCCATATACTATACATACATACATATTTTCATGAGTTTTGAACTCAAAAACCGTAAATATTTTCCGCCGAAGCCATAATATTTAAAAATCCAGATGCATTCAATGCTCAGAAGTCCATAAAAGTCAATAAGGTACTGCATAATTCGGCACCTTGTTTCATAGGTAAGCCAATTGCATGTGTTCGCCGAGTTCGAAAAGTTCGATAATTTTGAAATATTTTACTTAAAATGTTGAGTTGTCTGACAAATAACGCCGAAAATGTACGCTTCAATACTTGGATGTTTTTGTTCTGAAGCTAATACCAATCTTTGAATGATGCCTTGAAGCTTTTTTTTTTTGCTTGCTTTTCAAGTGCTAACCAATCGAAGTTGTGATAATGGTCCAGCTTGAAAGCATGGTTTGTGCCTTAACTGTACCTGCCCTTTCCGCTTGCTACTAAAACGCTTGGTAAATTTGAAATTAATTTCTAAACTAAATTTCAATTCGAAATTTGTTGTAAATCTCAAACAAAAAATTTATTAGTATACTGTATAAAAACTTTTCTGTGAGTTCATGTCCTTGTGTTCCTTTATTTGTTGGACCGGAAACGGATTCTAATGCGTTTTGTTCTTTCAAAGCATTTAACACTTTCATTCGAATATGCAAATTTCTAAGTATTAAATATCTGAACGTTTTTAGCTGCTGCTGCATTCAATTCTATTCTGTTTCCTGCTATAAAACGCATTAAACGTAAAGATTTTTGGAGATAATATACTAATTTGTGTTTTTCTGACTATTAACACAGATCGAAACTTAATTCTGCCGCTGCGGATCGCAGTATAAGGAAATTATGAAAACGAATATAATGCACAAACATCCACAACCATCTATGATCCGTCACAATAGCCTCGACGCAGCGCACCGTAACAGCATCGCAGAAAGAAAGGAACACATTCGAAGTTATGCACAAAGGTTCTGAGGGACAGGTCGAGCGGTTATAAACACTTAACCTTTTATTTTGCTGTTATTTCATGTAATACTTCTAGCTTTTTTTTTAAGATTTTCAAATACTCGCACATGACTACTACATAATTGATCATTGCAAAAAATTTAGATGCTAAAATCTTAATTTCGTCGAAAATTGAATGCTAACTATTTTTTTGTTATATTTTTTTACTTCTCTGTGAATTTCTTCTCACTTACTTTGTGGTAAAGAAAAATTTCACTAATTTGTATATTTTTTTATGGTAAGTTTTTTTTTTAAGTTAGTCATTATGTTATTGCAATTGCAATATATTAACTAAGTCTCTATCAAAAGTTACAGTTTTTAACAAATAATGAAAATTTCGCCTATATTTTGTAAATTTTGTAAACCATAAAAATGGGAATTTGTAAAGTTAAAAAAAAGTTTATAATTTTATTTTTGCTTATTTTAAACGTGCAATATTGACTATCTAGTTTAAGTAAATAATTTTGTAAGAACTTCTTTTGTAATTTTAAATTTTTTAATTCTGTAATTAAAAAAATCTTAAATCACGAAAACTGTACACATTACAAGTTAAACGATCACAGTACGAAAACACAAATAAATGTTCAAATAACGTAATTATTAAAGCGAATATGTATCAAGGAAAAAATAAAAACTGGTGGATTTTTAAGCGAAACTACAAAACAACGTCTTTTGTTTATTAATAATAATATTTAAGTTTTTTGGAAGTCAGGCGGTCTTCGGTCACTTGAGTTTCTGTTTTGTGGCTGTAGTTGTTAATATTTCATAACACCCTGTCCTAGAAATTTAAAAAAATGAAACTTGACCGGTAGATGCCGCAGTCGTTGCTTTCAAAATTTTTATATGTGGAGTTTCAGAAAATTTCAAGTAATACATTGAATATTTTCAATATTTATAAATATTTTAAAGGAATAGTATTTACACTTTATTATATTTTAATTTCAAAATTACAAAAATGTATAATTTCCATTTTGAAATTAACTACGCAAAATGATAAAAACATACCTTTCCATGCAATCTTAAATATATATGCAGTTAGAAACCCCATTTGCTGTCAAATACGAGACACTGACAGCGCAGCACCAAAACGTCGACAGCGAAGGCAAGATAGCAGCAGAGCGATATCCATCGTCTCATTTGTTAATAATTCGTTTCGCTGTTTTCGTGGTCGTCAACTATGCTGCGTCGCGTATCGAGTGGAAAATGTTCAATTTCCAATTAATTTATAAACATAACAAGTAAAAAATTAGAAATACAGAAAAATCATTTTACTAGTGTGTTAGTGAAAAAGTGGTGTACAAATGTAAAGAAAGTGTAAAATGTATTGGAGATAAAGTACAAAAAATCAAAGCGACTGTGTGGCAGCAGTAGCAGCAGCAGTGGTGCCTGCGACATCGCCCTGTTTTTTCAACCATCTTCTCCGCTATTGTCTGCCTATTCAGACAGCGACTGCTGCCTCAAAGTCTTGCAATTCCGTAGTTCTGCCAGCATTATAATTTCTATGTTTTCTTGTGTGGTTTTCTGTGCGAAGTGAATTTCCAATAATAAAATCGTAAAATTTTTAGTTTAAAATTTGTATTGTTTTTTATGCTTATAGCAAATTGAAAAAAATATAAATGTTTATACTCCCAAAGTGTGGGATGTTCGGAGTACAAATAGTGTTTCTTACATTCGCCAAAACGTTTTTAAAGCCTAAATGTGTAAAATTATTAAAGTTTTATACGTGTGTAGTATATGGTTTCCGTCCTTCACTTTCTTTGTTTCTCTGCCTCAAACTCGCACCATTGCTACTGCGTTAGCTCCTTATAAAGCGGAACTTCGTGTGGTTAGTGGTGCGCGAAGCTAAACGTGGAAATCCAACTCTGCGAAGTTGTCAAAGTTATGTTGTTATTTCAATATTTGACACGTATCACGTATACAATACCATTATACATTTTACACTTCCTCTAAGGATTTAGTGCGTCCAAATAATTGTCAATGTGCGAAAGATTCTCACTCGGGAGCAATTACGCAAGCTCTTCCAAATGATAGGAGCGTCGGATATGTGAAAATAATTTACCAAAAGTGTAGTGTAATTTGCAAAAAAAAAACACCAAATTCACAAATTTATTTGCACAGTAGATCAAGAGGTACCAAAGCAATAATAAAGGCTAATTAAGTGTTATTTTGTGTTGTGCAAATATTTGACGCTGTGACGATGTGGTGATCTGCGACGAGTAACGAGCAGGTGGTGGCTGCACAATTAGCAGCCGCTACACATAAGTTGTTCGTTTCCTGATTAAACAATCCTATTCAAAAAGTGTTGAAGTGGCGCTTACTTACTATTTTGGTTTATTAGAGAATATTGTTTTTGCTATAGAATATTTCAGAGAGTGACTATAACTTTTTTTTAATATTCATTTCCTCACAGTGCTAAACTATCACTTAGGTAACAGCATAATTGTGCAAGCTTCAAGTGACAATATTTGTAAAAATTTAGTGAAATACCTTTAATTTACCTAAAAAATCATAAAGTACAATAAAATAAATTAAAGATATTTAATAATACGTCTAGTTCAACTTAATGATATTACAAAAAATAATCTTAACAAATACAAATAAATAAATTATACTGAGTGGTCAGACTGCTCCTCGGCTTTGGAGCTTTTAAGACAGCTACGTGATTATACTCAAAAGCAACAATATGGCACACGCCCACCATAATGCTGCTAATCTGCTTAGTTCAGATATATCACGACGCAATCCACAGGACGAATACGAGCTCATACAGAAGATCGGTTCTGGCACATACGGTGATGTTTATAAGGTAATTATCATTTGTTTTATATTTTTTTTATTGTACGTTAGCCATGACAGTTAAATTGAGCTTTAGTAAGACATTTGACATTTACGACCAATAAACGATATTTCAACAGCCATAATACGAAATATATGAACGCACTCAGTACACCATTCTACACATACAAGGAGAAATTTATAGCCCTCAGGTTGAAGTGCTCTTATCTTAACTATCGAGCAGCAATGAAAATTTAAATTCTAATTTCATTTATGTAAATAAATGGGAAGAGAGCGAAAAGAGAAAGTCCAAATAAAAAATGGTCTTTGTGGAAAAGTAATGTTTTGGAGTATGAAATAGATGAGGAAAGGGTACTGTAATTGCTTTGAGCACCATGCGTGGCAAACTCATTTAGTTATTAGCCTGTAAAACAAAAATCTCTATGTCATCGATATCGACATCATGTTGCAAAAAATGCCGATTTAACCTATAGTTTGATTCCATATTGTGGCTTTTATTGTCCTATTCTATACAATTCAAATTCACTCATTCAACTTGTACTTTACGACAAGTGTTTGTTTGTTGTTTTCCCTACTTTTAGTTTTTGTTCTGGTTTATTGTTGCCGCCTGAAATCCTTTTGATTCCCTTGACAGGGCCACCGTCACACCAAAACAACTAAAGTTGTTAGCATGCAATTACATATAATACCCTTAAGCAGAGCGTTCTTATCCCAGTCAGTCATGCCTGTCAAAAGTCGGACTGGTCGCACCAGCGAGCCTTCATCATTTACCAACAACCAGCGCCTTAGCCTCTCCCTCTGTCTGACCGCAGTTCGGCTGCAGCTGCTGTTGCGGTGACTGCCTCTGATGGGGCAGTGTCCTCGTCAGCATTTTAGCCCATTTATATAACACTTTCATGCGACCATCTATGCTTGTACGGCTTACTGTTGGCCACGGCCCACGCTCTCCGCCGGCCAACCTTTTGCACCGCAGTCACAGCTGGAGTCTGTGATTGGCTGCTCCGATTTCAAGTAGTAATGACAGTATTGGTTGCTGCACAAGCTGACGGCTGTTCCAGTGAAAGCCTTGGCTAACTGGTGCTTGATCTGTTGGCTGCTTCCGTGTTCAGGAGTAAAATAAAAAAATGAAATGATACCACAAGGCGTCAGGATCAAAACTTGGTTTATATTTATCTTGCCAACAATTCCGCCTCGTCAGCCTTTAAATATACACATTTTTTTATTTTGATACGAACTCTTATAGCCTTTTGTTGTTTTTGGTTGTCCAAAAAGTAGGCGGCATTGCGTTGCCCAGAGAGACCGTAAAGAGCTATGTATGCGTAAGCTAGCCACTGGAATGCTAAAAGAGTTGGAAAAAAGTTATAATAAATAACTAAATTAAAAATTACGATTTTAAGTAGATTTTAGTTTGTGAGCGGAAAAATGTTGTATTTTTATTCTCCCTTCACTTTTAAATTCTATGCGGCATATGAAAGGCTGAGCAATTATCGTCATCGTTTGTTATGCTTTCGGACATGTAATTACTTTTTTATCCACTCAATTCTCTGGGTCATTTTTGTTTGGCTTACTTTGCTTTGTCTTCGTTTCTGTATGCTTTCCGCTTTTGCTTTCTCTTTAACTCTTGTAAGCTGTTTTTCTCTCATTTAAAAACTCTTTTGCCTCTTCCAGTTGCATTGGCCACTAGGGGACTTCTGTATATCCGCATTAGTTTGCTTCCTTTATGATACAGAAGTTATTTAGGGGATTCATATTGTCTCATAATGTTAAAAATTATAACGATCCGAAAACATAGCGTTGAGAATTGTAATAGAGTAAATTCATTTTTGTATGTAATCCAACTGAAAATATATTTAACAAGTGTAAAAATGTATGACTTTATGATTTTTCGATGCGTTCTAACATTTTGTGAGTTCTAATGCTATCAGAAGTAGATGCGGCTGCAAACTAGGACTTTATGGTCATGCTTAGACAAAAAGTTTGTAACTCGAAAGCGTAAAAGTGTTAGAGAATGACATCATAATGAGTTAAGGTGAAATTTTAACGAAATTGCGGAAGTAATAACAATAACAAATGGCGGACTTATGCTCACGAGTTGATACGAGTACATACAATGTAGAAACGTTTGCGTAGGCACGCTCGGGTGTTTACTTAATATCCAGCAATAAAACAAGAGTACTATAATTACTGTAAAAAGAAAGAAAAAAACTCTAAACGAAGTGCGAATTGAAAAATGTGCCAGAAGTGCGAAAAGAATTCTGCAGAAGAATTAACAAATTCGCAGACATAATATGCAGAACTTCGCAAGGAAACGCAAATAATGCAAAAGGGAAAAGGTGAAGACACAACATATTACAATACAAAAGGTATTAGAAATACACCTGCGAAACCATTTAATTTCCGTTTATTTATGTGAGTTCAGTAGACAGGAAAATAGAAATAAAGGAATATAGTTGAAGAAGCTAGTAAATATGTAGGCCTTAAGGCAGCTAACTTTTGGGTAAACATCCTGGAGCAGTAACCTGCTGAGTTGTGGATGCCAGTTAAGTCTTCAAATGCCTTGAGGTCTCTCCAAATACACAGTCATAAATTTCAGAAATGAAATTTCGCAGCCATTACCAGAAAAATTCGCCTTAGCGAAATATAACTCCTATGATATGTGCACATTTTGTGCTTTTATTTTAAAAATTTCTTTTATCCTTAACATTTTTTTTCTATTAATGTACAAGTAGATATGTTCTCGCAGCATTCATCTTTATGCCTTCTAAATTGCATGTGCAGAGTTGCAGTGAAGCAATGGCGAGTACTAAGAACTCGCAGCGTGCCCAAAGCGGCCGGATGAAAACCCGACTTTGATAGGAGGGTGGCGATAGCACAGACGAATACTTATAGTATATATGTATGTACATATACATATACATATGCAGTACCATACATATACATAGCTGAAGGTAGTGGTGTGAATGTGGCGTCTGTTGCTCTATGCCTTTTTATTCGCTCATTCATTCTTTCCCTCATTCACGGCTTCCATCCGTTCATTTCTCTGCGTGCACAGCGAACTTGTCTGACGACCTTGAGCGCTTTGCTGTTGTGTTTGTTGTTCATGTTGGACCAGTGCATAAACGTGTTAGTATGGGACGTTGACGACGTCCATGCAGGAGCCGCAGTGGCGGACAGCCTGCCGAACCTTCACATTGGCATGGTTCGTTCGTAATGGCCATTACTCGCCTGTTTGGCAAACTATTCCGTACAAAAAGTAAATGGATGCGAACATGGCTGTTACAGCACAAATGAAAGAAACTTTCCTCTAATTTAGTAAATTTTAAATTTCATTTGAGAAAAAATGCGGAAAATCGAAAACGGTCGTGAAAGGGTTAAGTTTGTGTAAATGGAAAAGTTTCGACGACGTACGGCTGACAAAGACAAATTAATGCTATTACATATATATAAACAAGCACAGCATACTGAAGTGCACATAAAAAGCGGAAAGAACTACGAAATCTACAAATTGTGATAAACAACAACTTTGCCAAACACTGCCAATTAAAAAAAGAAGTTCTAAAGTGTTAATTATCATTTTAATTGCCATGACATATCGACAATGCATGTACATATGTACATATATCCTGAAAAGAAATAACGAAGGGAAAATTAGATTGTTTTCTTTCTTCTAATGTGTTTTCTAATCATAAGCAGTGTCACAAGTAATTTTCACACAATGCATACGAACATATATACATACATGTGGCATATACGCGTATTGGATGCACGCACATAATTTTTACCGTTTCACCTGAAATTTGAATATGTAACTACGGCTTAACTGGCGCAGTGCTTCAAGAAGTAGAAATTACCTTAATATGTGCAAACATACGTACATATATGTATATAAACCTTTGTAAACATCCACTTTTAAGCTAAAATTTGGTGACATAAGGTCATACATACATACACATATGTACATATGTACTTCTGTAAGCACGCCGACGCATCTGTGTAGCTACTTGTACACATACATACATATGTATGTACTTAGGCAACACTTTGGGTCCACAATGGCGTTTTTGACTTTCGGTTATTTAATTTATGCGGAGCCTCCACAGAACTATTCTAAATTCCGTCAAGAGAATATAAAATTTCTCACACACATGAAACCCTAACCTATGTATGTACATACATATGTGTCTCTGTGAGTAAATACAATTGCATCCACAGTTGTTTTTCGCAATGAAGACTCACAAGGCTATTGAATGTGTGTATGTGAGGGTGTAACCGCCGTCAGCGGGCGCACGTTCCCAGCCGACTCACAGTTGCGTTTGTGCTTATGTGTTGGTATATATCGCTTAAACCCGTTTCGGAAATTAAACTTCATAAATTGCCAACAAATTGTTCAAATTACTCCTGACAGCCCTAAGTTTTTAAAATTCGTGAAACGCTGAATTGTTTCTGAATTCTAGCTAAGCTTGATTAACCCAAAAGTAAATTGATCAAATTGCTGCAGCATATTGATTTCTGCGTCAATGTTTCAATTAGAAACGAGCCTGCTGAAAATTTTGGTTGATATTAAACAAAAAAAAAAAAGTATCTATCGCACTTTTACTTGCCAAAGTAACCAAACAATATTAGATCGTTGAAATAACAGTCCTTGACCGACTAAAATTCGGCGCGATTGCGGTATCGGAGAACCGGCTGTTGTGGGAAATTGGGAAATGACACCTGGTAACTGTTGAATTGGTTAGGTCACCATCCAATGTCATGTTGATGTTGTTGTGGTAGAAAACATTCCTGAGGAAATTTGTAGGAATGCTGCCGGTTTTACAGGTCGAGTCCGTTCCCAACTATGGAGGTAATTATTTGTCAAACGATCGAAATAGGACCACTATAGCATATAGCTGCCATAGCAACTGAGAGATCAAAGTTCTCGTAAGGAATCTTTTGTATTTGTGAAGGGCGTTATAGCTTCGTTGCAACCAAATTTTGAATTATAAATTTTTAAGAACTTTTTATCAGTAAAATAGTTCGAAACACTTTTAGAAAGTTCACCTTAACACCACAAAAAAATATAGGCACATTTGTCTGTGGATTTTCAAGTAAGCACTGGAATTGCGGCTCACCTTATGTTTAAGTAAAGACAAAGTGTGATAACAGCGGCTTTCTTTTGACGCCGCCGACGCTTCGGGCGATGTGGCAAGCGGAACTGCAGCGTGATTGCTTTTTTTGTTGTTTTTGATTCCTTAAAAAAGCAAGGTGCAGGAATTAAAAACAGCGATACGAAAAAACAAAAGAGCACTTGACTTTCGTTCGCTTATTTGTTGGTTTTGATGGTTGTCCGTTGGCCGTTGTTTGCTTATTTGTTGGTTGGTTGGTGGTTTGGGATGTCTCGCTATTGAGTTGTTTTCTTTCTGTTTCAGTTTTGTTTGCCATCAGGCGGTCGAGCAATAGGCTTGGGGACGTATATATGTATGTGTGTATTCAATTTTTAAAGCGCTTTTGTTTTCTTCTCATTTTCCTCGTTTGCCACAACAACAACTGTGCAACACTTAACTTTAGCATGACTTTTGAAATTTTTCCTTATTTTTATTTGCTATTACGAGCTGCCATTAGGGTGCATCTGTTGAGGCGGCAATTATTTATAACTGTAAAGTTTGTTGAACCGCCCGCCAAGCGAGCGCCCACTACCAACTCTGGCGGTTTCGGTTTTGTTGCTCTCAAAGTGTTTGCCACTCTTTATTTACACAAATATTGTACAACGGCGCAGACATACATAATGTGTACTGTGCGCTGCCACTTTGGCTTCGAAATTTGCTCATATGAGTCACCGCTGATCGATTTTCACACGTTACGCACCACGAAAAGCAATATCTGCAAACATTTTCTAATAAATTAGTATCTTTTGCATTTTTTGCGTGCTGCCTTCATACATTCCGCACACTATTTCATTGGGTTTCCATTTCATTCTTCGTTGTTTTAGGGCTGTTGGCAAATGCCTTTGGTTTATACAATTTCTCACTTGCGGAAACTTATACAATTTCCTTCCTCGTTCCAGCAACATGCAAGCCGTTCGCAACACTTCCTTTCCTTTTAATAAATATTTCGATGAAATAGGGCAAAACACCAACAGCAACAGCAAGCGTAAATAAAAAATCGCCCGCCAGTTTAATATCGAGTAAAAAATATACCCAGAGATGGATAATATTGAAATCAGTGCAAAAAACACACACATTTAAAACAATGGAAACCCAAAACTCGGTTCTAAAGAAAAATTGCCAAACAACAGTAGCAACAACAAACCGTTGGCTCACATTTTGTATTCCATTATCACCTTCACAATTGCTGCTGTCACGTCATTTCATGCCGTTTTCGTCGCCTCTCGGTCCACAACATGCTTTCTATAGCGCTTTCACTGCGTCGACCTACGCGCTCCCTCCGCAGCTCAAACAAGCAATAAAAAGTAAAGAAAATTGTTGTGAAAATGTCAACTTCTTCCATGTTGCGGCGACGTGCAACGGCAACCACCAATAGTCCTTGCGGAAGCAGCTGTTACTGTTACTGTGCGCACCACAGCGCGGGGATAAATGTCGCCGCGCATAACGAATTCTTCAATTATGCAATTTTCTATTTGCCGTTGTCGCCTTTTTCGGTGTCGCTTTCGGTTGCAGTTTCAGTTTAAATTTCGTCTTCTCTGTGGTCCGCGGCATGACACCGCCTGCGTGTTGCTGGCGTGCACCCACTACGCCGGAATGACCGAATTCCACGCTGCGACTGTAACATTCGAACAAAATATGTTTTCCTAAAAGTTTTACGCTACCGAAATGCCGCAATCTTTTATGCAAAATGCGGGCATTTGCTGCGGGTTAAACGGCGAAGCACAAATTTGCATCAATTCCAATTGACACATTCATAAATTTTACGTTTCTCAAGTTTAAGTGTAGATTTTTGAGAAGCAAGGGAAAAATAAAACTGACTTCTTCTTTGGCGCAGTTGAAGAAGTGTAAACTTTATTTCAAGCTCAAATCTTTTGACTTTTATAACGTCAATATTTAGAAAAGTCCTCTCTCGACGAACAAAAACCAAACTCTATAAGTCACTCATTATTCCCGTTCTGCTATATGGTGCAGAGGCGTGGACGATGACATCAACTGATAAGTCAACGTTGCGAGTTTTCGAGAGAAAGGTATTTATTTAGAACCATAAGCTGCATGAGATATACGACGACATTGATATAGTTCAGCGAATTAAAAGACAGCGGTTACGCTGGCTAGGTCATGTTGTCCGAATGGACAAAAACACTCCAGCTCTGAAAGTATTCGACGTAGTACCTGCCGGTGGAAGCAGAGGAAGAGGAAGATCTCCACTCCGTTGGAAGGACCAGGTGCAGAAGGACCTGGCTTCGCTTGGAATCTCCAATTGGCCCCACGTAGCGAAAAGAAGAAACGACGGGCTCGCTGTTGTTAACTCGGCTATAATTGCGTAAGCGGTGTCTACGCCAATAAAAATAAGAACATAAGAAAGTATAGCTTTAATTTCTCTGTCTTGGCTATTGTGACACATAAATACTTCGAAGATGCATTCAGGCGATAATTGTCCGCGATTCCTTGAGTTTCAATTGGTGTCCGATCTAAAAGTACTGTATTTTTTTGTATGATTTTCTGAAACTGCCAAAGCACCTGCCGATCTTGAGAGCCTTTCCAGTATTACTTCAGCAAATAGAGGTTGCATACCAGTGCGATCAAGACTAAATGCTTCTTTGCTCGTTGAGTACGAAAACTGGCAATTGGGAAGTTCAGACTGTGCGCATTTGCCAGTTAGCCGCAGGCAGTTACTTGACATCCGCCCGACCGGCTGCCCTTGCTGTGTCCGCTGCCAGAAACGGAAATTACATAAGTTTTTGTGTAGCGACTTTGGCGTTCGACCCGCAAAGAAAGGCAAACTTTTGTTGCCGAAAATTTGTGTAAATTTTAAAGTATGTCTGTATGTGTGTGTGAATGTAGGCGTGACTGTGAATCTGCACTTGTGTATGTGGTTCCATTCATGGCAGTTACGCAAAGTTATCTAATAATTTTCTAGCCACCACACATACACACACATAAGGATGCTTTCACTTACTCCTACGTCTATGCAGAGGCAAGTGTTTTGGGCATGACGAGGGGGTTGATTTTTTGGACGCTTTAAGTAGGCACTGGGCTTCCGCACTTTGATGGGGCGCTCCATAAAGAATGAAATAATCCGCTTAGACGCATTAGGCCTCCAAACAATCCCTCGTCCTTTTAGCGTCTACTCCATTCGGTAGCGTATTTGTGCTGAGCTTTGCGCCAATGTTGCCAGTTTATTGAAATAATATTAGTTGGCTGCCGGTCGCCCTGTGGAACAATTAAAGTTATTATTCCGAACTCGCAAATGGAACTTCCGTAATAAGAAAGTAAGTTTATAATTGAAATTTACATTTACTAGTGAAACATATTTTTTCTTACTCATTTCGTTTGGCAGCACCACTACTGTTAGTTGATTAGTTCATTTGGTTTGGTTTGGTTTGCCTATTTGTTCGCCGATTGCAATAACCGTTGTTCATTATTAACGGAATGGCCAAACTGATGGCGCCACTTAACTTTGGACGACGCACTTCGTACCACTGTCGAGTGGGGGCCGAACGATTCGTTGGCGTCAAAGTGCTGATGGCGAATCCGACACAGCAACACACGAACCGAAATGGCTCAAAGCATGTGTACACAAGTATGTATGTATGTAGGTATTTGAGCTGTATGGCTGTGCGGCTGTGAGCTGCGATTTGGTCGTTCGAGTTTTCTTTTTATTCTTTCGTCAAGTTTACGAATTTGCATACGATTATTGATTCATTGAATATGTGTTGTGCTACTTACCCACTTGTTGTTTTCACTTTTCACATTTCACGACTCACACACGCACCTTTCTATGGATTCTCGCATGTTCGCAATCGATGGAATCATACCAATTGTAAAAATCGCTGTCAGGTACCGCAATTCGCTCTCAAGTGCAGCCACTTTTTGACTTCGGTGGTTTAATAGTGTCATATTATATATTAGAGGCTTTTCTTTCGCCGCCACTATACAGACACTGCGACAGAGACGTTTAATATGATCAAGCAGGCTTACCCAGATGTTGCTTTAGCAGGAAGTGGTGTGTTTCGGTAGCACCAGGCCTTTTTGGAGGGCCGGGAAGAGCTCGCTGATGAAGTCCGGTAGCATGAGCAAATCCAAAGTGAACACGATGCTCATTGTCTTTTTTGACATCAAAGGAATCGTCCACCATGAATTTATTCCTCCTGGACAAACCATCAACGCCAAGTTTTACGTGGGAGTCATCAAGAGACTCAAACGAAGGGTCAATCGGGTCCGACAACACATCGCAGACGATTGGAAGTTGCACCACGACACGACCCCGACTAACAACGCCTTTGTTGTGGCATCCCAACGCTTTCGCCCTAGATCCCAATCGCCCCAACAACAGTAACTACAAAGCAACTCCGCTTTCTCTATTAGTAAAGCTATCAGCCCAACTAAGTTGCTCAACTATTGCATCCCCGTCTGCAAATAGTTTAATTGATGGCAACAATGTTTTTAATTGACGTAACTGCGTTGCATAAAGCGCAATTTTTGATTTATTACCGCATCGAAGTCTGCCCGGCGCTTCATATCCCCACATTTTTACTTGCCCTGAAAGAATTTAAAACAAATGAACCAGGATGGAGCAGCACGCTTGCCATTGCAGAATGTGCTTCCCCGAACTTACTCACACACAAACGTACACATACATATGTGTGTGTGTGTTTGTGCGGGCGATAGTAGTAATCAAAACTTTTGCTCCTCGTTAGCATGAACATGAAATATGCATGTCTTCGTGTGCTTGAAAAAAACGGCGAAAAATTAAATTATACTCATATCACATTTGCATGCATGTATGTATGCGTTGGTGGATTGTGGGCGGTGGCGCTGCTGGCACGCGGTAACTGATGCCCTGCGTGGAAATCCAACATAATGGAATTAAAGTGTTCCCATTCAACGTTGTTGCACGAAAGTTTTCTCCTATGCAGCGCTAAATTTCAATTGTTTTATGGCTGTGTGTTGGTGACTGTTGTGTTGCTGTCAATTTGGAGATCCATAAAATGTTTTTGGTGTTTATCGGTTTGCTGTTGTGTGGTAAGTGTCCTTGAGGCAATTACTGCATTTTGAATTAATTCACTTTTAAGTGTAAATGTCTACTGTTTTCTATAAATATGTAATTGTGTATATGCGTGTGTGTGTGTGCATAGCTGCTTAACAATTGCTAATGAAGCAAATATTTTCGATTCGTTTCTATTCAATGAAGTCAATGTGTTTTTATTGTTTTGTTTTTGTTTGGAAATGCACACACATATAAACAGAGAAACGAGAATAAAGTCAGCTGCATGAATATTTAAATATGTCATGTAAATAGAACGTAAAATATTAAGTAAATTGAAAGTGGCGCGTTCGAAGTGTGTCCTGCGTTGCGTATACGCCGTGGAGTGCCATTCGATTGAGTTATTTGCTTAGCTGATTTTGATTATTAATCGAAAGCGAAAAGCTTTTAGCGCAAAATTTTCTTTAATTTATTGCTTTCATATACATACTTAATATTCCATTATTTTCGCCATGGTTATGAAATAAATTGTATAAAAATTTATACAATTTTAACGCTTGTGAAAGTAGCGTAATTGTGGCAGTGTGCAATCAGTCGCTGGTTATTTGTCTACATTAAAAAGTAAATTTTGAATATATATTTTCAAACTGTTATTTTTCGTTATCTATTTTCATTTATATTCATACATACATACATATGTATGAAGCGAGAAGTGTAAGTGTATTGCCTCATTGTTGTTTTATCTGGCAGTAAATTACATTTTAAGCTGCTTTAACTGTCATTGCTCGCCACACACACGCCGCTGTAATCAATAGATAGCAAGCAGTGAGCGTTGAGGCGGCGGCTAACGGGGCTGGGAGGGCCTGCGCTCATCAAATTTAAGCCATTTTAAATTGACAACAAAGTGTGCAAATGTTTGCGAAAATTCCATAAAAACAATAACAACACCATGCACATCCAGCCACCCAATGAAAATAAAGTGTTTTACTGCGCTCACTATTTTACCTTGCGGTTGCTATTAAAACAACAACCACACTAAATGCAGCCGCACATCGGTGCTGACTGGCAACCGATCTCCATATTTTGCACGAGAATCTGAAAGGGATTAAACAAGTACCGGCAGACGCTGCAGCGACGACGACAACACAGCGGCAATGCCACAATTGGCGAGAGGGGCGAGCGGTGATGGCGCTACTTACATACATATGTGTACGAGACATGTGGATCGTCGAAGTGTGGGAGGAGGCAAATGGTTATAGGTGCTTATGGAATGTTTTGAATTGCATTTTCTACATTTTCCGCAGACTCAGGGATTTTCATGCGAAAATGCACGAATTCACGAGTCAAGGCGGCAGACAGGCACAACAATAGCAACAGCGGCGCGCAGCGTTAGCCAATTAAATATACAAAGTATTAAAAATGTAATTACCAAAGTTACGCTATTCCATTGTAAGCCTAGCGTACTCAAACGAAACAACAACAACAAAAGCGATTACTGTGAAAATGAACAAAATAACATGGCAACTAAAGCGTACACGAAACAAATGGTTGAAACTGCAAAACAAAAGCGAAAACTGGCAAAAAAAAAAAAAACAAAGGAAAAAAAGAACAATAACAACAGCAGCACAATCAGAAACAGTGAAGTGACAGTAATGACAGTTGTGCAATACTTCACACTTAGTACAATAAATATTCTTGCCGAAATTTAAAATGTATGAATCAGCTCGTATGTGCGTATGTGTGCGTGTATGTCAGCTGAGCACGTTCAATCGTTTAGATTTTGTAGTAACAGTCAGTAGTCGGAAAACTTTGTCGAAAGCGCTTTCTTGTGTGAGTGTGAGTAAGCATGTGAGGTGTGTGCATCGTCTATCAGTCATCGGGGTGCAAACGAACCAGCATGTCATTACACGGTGTTCCTCAAATATTAGTTATAAATAAGTATATTGCCAACTCGTCCCTTTTCTAACTGCTCCGCACAGAACTTCCAAAGTCATTGGAAGCCAGTTTGATTTGAAAAGTGGTACAGTGACAAGTGTAATGTAACACTTTGATACTCACCTTCACTCTCTTCTCTCCAATTTTTCTGATTAAATTGTATATTTAGAAGAAACTTTTACATGTGAACGATGACACATGGGAGTGCGTGGCCGTTGGTGGGCCATTCTGTCAGCTTTGTGGTAGCCGTTGGTTATGTGTTAATCGCTTTGCTTATTACTGTATTCTTTCTTCATCAAAGGCGATTTTGTATGCCGCAATGCAGATTATAAACCAGGATGTTTGCATGTATGCGAATAAAATGCTTTTTCTGATAATATTTTTCGGCGCCTGAAACGATTGCGTTGGCCATTCCATTCTTTGCCTACTTGGGCATAACATTCTGATGATTTAAAGCACTAATAATAATAATAAGGTTTATTGAGAAAATAATTTTGATTAATTTTGTTATGCCAATCACGCTTTACGCTCATCCGAAGTCGAGTACTGCCCACAGTGGATTTGGCCGCTGCCAGTTCCACTTTTTATAGTGCGAAGTCATTTTGTTCAACTCATTGCTTAATAAACAGTGAAAAAATGAAAACAGAAAGCAGAAATGAAATTGAACACATTTTCAACGGTACATACACATAGCTAGAACATTAAAGGTAGAGCTCAATGCCAGTGCAAAAGTAATTGAATAATTAAAAGAAATGAAGGAGTGAATAAATGAAAAGGAATAATTAATTCTTGAAATATTTTCAAGAAATTATCATTGAGTAGTTCACAAAATCTAGTAATGAAGAATTTACTCCTAAGAACTCAAAATTTTTTGTTTGTTAAAAATTTCTCATTTAGGCCCCCTTTCGGCGAGAGTTGGTGGTTGTTCCCGCCAAGTGTGCCATGTTCTTGAGCATTGCTCAGGGTTTCGACAGCGTTTAAATCTTCAATGAAAACGCAAGATTGACAGTAGTCTTATTACCTCTGTGTGGCACAAACTTGAGACATTAAGTTGCATTAATAATAGTATAAATACATGTGTACACATGCATAAGAAAGCTCCGCTTGACTGGCTTTCGGTAGTCGAAGCAGCCATCCGAAGAGAACATCAGACGCGCCACGACAACAGAAATGCCAAGCGATTGGGGATATGATGTGTCGCCATACAGTTCGTATTTTTTCTTGTTTTTTGTGTCATTACCCGCCATCGCATATCTGTAAACGTTGAAGTAAATAATCAGTTTTTACTAATTGCGCCCATGCATATATACATGCATACATTCATACATGCATACGTACTCACATACATCGTTACAAACGTTGTGTATAGTGGAATTCCAGCTGTTCTGGCTCGAGCGCACAAAGGTTGGTTCAACTGCGCAGTCCAAAGTTTGCGACGTGTTTATGTTCTTCCAGTCGGTTGGCTTTATTGTCATTGACGTGCGCTTCGATAGACACAAAAATTATGTATGTGGATACATAAGAACATACATATGTAAGTCTTTGTCTGTACTCTTCAGTCCCATGCAAATTGCTTAATTATCCGCTCTAGCTTGTATTCATGTTTGAGTGTACTCTTCGCTTGGTTCCAGCTCTTTAAGATTGCGCTTACTTGCCTCCATTCATCGTAGCTAGCGAAGTTTGGCTTGCCTTCTTTAAATCACTCTCTCACTTCTTTCAAACCCACGCAGAATTATGTTCACTTTATGCCACTCATGGAATATTGAAAATATTCTCATTAATTTCAATTTATGTGCATAATTTGTTATTCCACACCACATCACTACTTCTCATTAAAGTATTTCCTTTGAGAAATTATGCCATTGCTCTTTACGCATTCGCGACATTCTCAAGCCAATTTTACGATTGTACACATTTTTCGTTCAATAGTCTGGCTGGTTTTCAGCACCTCACTTTCAAACCTTTAACTAATTCATCTTTTATTTGACTTGAGGTGAAACTCTTTACTATTTTATGTGCACGACTATCAACTCCACCTGGTAAGGGATATCGGGTACTCGGGTGTATTTTCTGGTGAGCATATACACAATTGTCTGGCCTATAAGTTCATATCTATGAAAATTTTTACAATTGGACAAAACACCACTTTGATCGAGTTAGTGATTTTTACTTAAAGAAGTGGTCTCTTCGCTTTATGAGAATCGATGTCAACACGATGTTGCTGAAAAGTGCTGTTACATCTCAAGCTAGATAATTCATTTAGTTGTCTTTCTGAACTTTTCTTTCAACGTTTTTCCTTTTGGACTGGCTGCTAGAATGTAGGGTAGAATATTGGTCGCGTTTACTGATAAGTTTTAAGTCTATGGAAAGCAAAGGAATAAGCTCTGTAAAATAATCTGGGCTCAATAAAGGCCAAAATTATAAAGAGAGTTTCTTACGACGTTTGCCTGTTTGGCTCACATTTTGAAAGTACTTGAAAGGTAGATTCTACTTTTCACTCTCCCGGTATCCAACTCTACTTCGCTTCTCGCGCTGAGTTCGCCCCATTAAAGATGGGAACATTTCAATTAACCTCCGCTAATCCCGTTGCTTTATGCACTGTTATGGTGAGGCCGCATGTTACGCAGAACGCAACGGTAATTGTTATGTGTATATGGGCGAGTACTTACTACACACGTATGTTACGTGCCGACGACCTAAAAGCCAGCGCTTGTGGTCCAACAATTTGTTGACTGCAGAACGTAACCAAACCAAACAAAAAATAATAAAAAATAACAAATTTTCAACCGTTAGTTATGGGTTTGCGCATGTACTTGTTGTCGAGTGGGTAATACCTCCTTTATTTATGTCTACGTTCGCACTTGTGCCGTTAATAATATTTATTTTCGTTTCTGTTTTCACAGTTGTCGCTGTTATTGTTGTTTTTATTATTATGGCAATTCACTTTGTGACCAAACGTTGCCGGCCGTGCGTGAGCGCTTGTTTTTGTGTGGCACATATGTGTTTTCGTGTTACATAAGACCCGGCAGGAAATGAACTTACTAATTCGAAAATGACTCGACTCTAATATATTAAGCAACCAAAATACTTCGTGCTAAGACCTTTTTCCGGCCATTTCTCTGCGCGCTTCTGCTCTCTTCGTTAAATAATTACATGTGAATGTAACAACAAAGTTATTGAAACAAGAGAGTATGCAGATATCTCATTTAAGTGGTATGACTTGTATCTTCAATAGAAAACCACCGTTAATTTGAGTATCTGGAGAGTAAAGCTTGGCGAATGCAAGACAGCATTCCCCACCTTTAGCGACTACTCGAGTAATCAGACTGTACAGCAGAGAATATGAGTTTGCCTACAGGGATTGTGTTCATGCGAAGAACGGCACTGTGCATAAAATGAGGTGCTTAGCCCGCTGATTAAACATTTGCACAACTCCAAATGCCCTATCTCACACATTGTATCACACCTTGTACTTTGCTTATGACTCGTTTGTAGCTCAGCATTTATTTCAGATAAATTCTAGTCATAAAAAGCAGCACTAATTTCATTTCAAGACTTATGCTTAGTTTTGGTATGAGAAATCGCTAGTGAATCAGTAGAGTTCTGTGACCCTAAGCGTGTAATTGTCGTCCTTAGATACTCCCGATAGACCAACTGTCTGCTCGTTTATAAAAAATGGCGCATAAAGAGTGGTAATGAACTTTAATGAGGGCATAGCCATAGCAAGTTACCATATTAACAACAAATAAGAGAATCATTTCCAAAGCAGGCAGTTCATTGCCATTATTGGCATTCGGTTAATCGCCTACTGCAGGTAAGACTCGGTGAATTCGACTGGGATTGGGTAGACGTGCAGATGAAGTCATTTAAGCCAGTGCCTGCGCCAGTCGAACATTTTAAATGCTCTGTGGTACTTACCATAATCTATTAAAGAGCAATAAAGGAAAAACACGAAAATAGTGAGGAAAAGAGAAAGACGTGTGAACAACGCAACGGCCGATTGATTTTCAGCGCATTTCGCACTTTGTTTTGAACAACGAAAACCATCGTTGCTTTCTGTGCTCTCACACTGGCTGCTTCCCGCCCATTGCAACAGGCGCATGTAACTCAAAAAGTGCTGTGGCGTCTGTTCGCTAGTGCTCGTGTAAGTTACACGGTGCAATTGCAACTCATTTTTATAAACTTGTACTAACGCATTTTACATGCCCTTAAATTGTGTACATATCTACATCGGTTAGTACGTGCCCATGAGGATGTGTATGTGTATGTGCGCGGCAGAAACACAATTTTGAAAACATGCTCATGCTCATGCCCTGGCATATGTGTTGTGAGTGAATTAACGCTGAACCACCCACATTTGCCACCACCGCCAGCGGCAGCTGTGGCAACAGACTAACTGCCCCGCCACATCGTGGGTGTTTGGGTGTAAGCGCGTACACCAAAGTGGGTCAAGGTCAAGTAGTCATCCAGCTTGCGCTTGCTCACTCACCAACGCTGCTTCGTCAGTCAATTTGACGGCCTCAGTGCATGGATGTACACTCGACCGGTGTTACGACGGCCGAAGAGCTCGCCTCCCATATGTACTTGCTTGTATCAGCTTACATGTACATATATGGTATGTATAATATATGTGTATGGCCCACGTATAGGTCTGGTCTTTTACTTTTCGTACGTGCTCTCACATGTGCTGATCTTACGTGTTTCGTAACGTTTGTTTTTATTAAAAATTCCGTGTTTTCTTCAGCTTCGGATGTCGTAGAAAGATTGCTATTTCTTTAATTTCACATTAAGGTAAGAACAATTTATTTAATTTATCGCATTCATTATCCTTAAAAATTTTTGCGCTCCGACAACTTGCTCTCACTGTCATTACATAACAAGAAAACCGCCAACTTTCAGTCAATTCCGAATCAAGTATTTGCTTTAGTGAGAGCGTTTTTTTGATAATAATTGAAACAAGTTCGAGCAAGCTTTTTAGGTGGGCTTATCTCGGATACATTTTCTGACCACTTCCACTGGTCCTGCCTGAATGTGACTTTTTTGCCAAATTGTTTTTATAAAATTTATATTTATCGCAAATATTTACGAGTTGGCATTAACACTCGACTGCCTGCTGGTGAACTAAACTGTTTAACGCTCTTACCGTTGTAGTCATGTTTTGAGTGCTTTTTACTTGAATTTTTTTTAATTTTTGTCCGAGCGAAAAAAATTGCCAATTTCGTCTATATTTTTTGATTTGTTCTCTCCGTTTGAGCGTTTAAAATTTAATAGTCTTACTGTCTATCTGTTCATCCCTACATTGTGTATATGTGTGCATGTATGCCTTCCATCCGGAAATTACCAGGAAATTCAGGAATATTTTTGTTCTGTGTGTAATCTCAATGTTGACTATCCTTTTTATTATTTTTTCATTACTGCGCCTGCTTCTACAACATTTCACTCTCCGTGATTTTACAAATTGCAATTTGGCATTTTAGATTTGGCTGCAAATCCCCCTCAACCTCAACCCACTTGCTGCTGTCTGAGAGTGCGTTTAGTTGAAGTGACTTGCTGCATTGTGTGAGTATGTGAGTGTATGGGTGCCACTTAGCAAAAAGCTTCAATTTTAAGCCTCCTCCGAGGTTCACAATAAAATAAATTTTATTTGAAGAATTGTTTTTCTCTCACTACCGAACAGGAAAGTTAGCCTAAATTGTTCAGAGGGCGATAATAAAATCTGAATATGTTTCATTATAAAATATTCCGAAAAGCCTATTACTATTTTTAAACGAAAAAACAAGCCATGGTTTTCGCTGATGGCATAAACGAGTCGATACATGAACTAAAAGAAAACTTAGCTTTTATATTGTGCAATTTTTACAGCAGAGTTTAGGCTTTCCCACAGCTTGTTTGCCAATATCTCTCGTGGTCTTAGTTCTTCAAGAGCGCTTTACTAATTCCTACTTTTACATATAATCCCTTCAACTCTGTTATGCTTCCTAACCCCTAGCAAATGATCCAGTAAAATTTGCTTTCGGTCCTCATCGATTATTATTTATGCAAATAAGTAACTGTCCTATATATGTATGCATGTATGTATGTGTGTATTTACTGCTTCTGTGATTAATGGGTTCCATTGTCTGTCTTTGTTAGTAGCCCATTTATCCACTCTTAGTTGGTTAACTTTCCGTTTTTATAACGCCCAATTTCTCTCGTTCTGCGTTCGTTTTTCCTTTCGCTTTCATTTTGCATTCGTTCTTCTTCCTCTTCATGGTTGCACGGACAGTTATCGGTTGCATGTTGCAATTAGCAATTGAAACTGTCTTTTCAATCCCCCGTGCCACAGTTTCCCTTGTATACTTCGTGTGCCTTTGTGTGCTCGTACGTGGGTGTATTTGTATGTGTGTCTGTTAATGTATTGACAGCTAGAGCTGAAGTCATTCATTGTAAACACTTGGTGTACAGGGTGTACAGAGGCGAGACACACTTGTCTTTGTAGCTTCTTGGATGTGCGTGTGTATGTGTGTGTGCTGTTCTCAATAAAAGCGCTTTGTGTTCTACTAATTATGATGTTTGACCCCTTTTTTGCGATGACCTCATGTAGCTGCCTTTGTCGTGCTTTGTTTCGCTCCCCCAATGTAAGTCCGCATAATTTATGCCCGTCAATGTGCTGTTGTGTTCGCTTGCTTGTCAGTTTCAGTGGCTTTTAGGGCAGAAATCGTAAGTGTTTGTCATCATCGATTACAAAAGCTTGTACATTGCACTGGTTTTTAAGATCGCTTGTGATACCATGTCGCTCAATAAGGTTTTCGCTACACTCTGCCCGCCGCCATCGCGTTGAAAACAAATTTTGTGTGTCTCTTCTTCGTCTTTTTTCGTTTTTCTTGCAAATTGTCGATTTATTAATTTTGCCTTTCGCCGTCTCCGCTTTGTTCTTTTGTTTTACGCCTTAAAATTGTGTGGTCAGTTTCCGGAAAGTTTTCCGCACCCTCTCCGCCTCTGCTAATTGCAATGTGATTTATTTGCGTGTTCGCTTTAGGCTTTGGACATAGATTTCTGATTAATCTGTTTAAGGCTGCGTAAAATGTCATCCTGCGCTTACCATTTTTCTTATTCATTTATTAACTGTCACCTCCTTTTAACTGCCGCATTCTGATTGCTGCCGGTTGTCGGACCTCTGTCCTTTTATAGGCGAATGTCGTGGCGCAAATAACTGTACAATTATTTATAAGTTACATGCGGTTTCTTTTGGTTGCGAAGTAGGTTCAAAATGTGCAAGTTGCTTTCATTGAAATTAATTTCGGGAACCCACAATATTTACAGTGAAATTTCTGTGGTCGCTAGAGGTTTTCTACTCCCACTCGTTGCTCAGCATGAGTTGCGTGTGCTGATGCCGTTCTTGTGTAATAATTCTGCAGCAACAAACGACGAGGTTCATCGAACATTCGCGTGGTTAGAACTCCAAGCCACTAATTTGATTTATTCACTTTGTGAAGTTGAGTTGCGGCCGCTGAATGCAGTTAAAAACTCAAGCCGAAGTCATTCAACTAAGTACTGAGTTCGCAGTTAACTCTCTCTTCCTCCCTCGCTTTTCTTCTTCTTCTTCATTGGCAACTTGCAACTGTACTACAAAAATTTATTTCGGCTTTAGGAAATTACGAAATTTAAGCTTAAATTGTCCATTGATAGAATTGCGATAAAAAAAAGAAAACTATCTGTGAGCAAAGAGGCAACTGAAATATAGTTCAATATATCCCAATACCCTTAAAGCACTTTTTTACTGCATCACAAATAATTAAAGGCTTCGCGGACGCAACGTGAAAACTTCACTGACCTGCTCCCAACACTGACTCAACACTGCTTATTAGTATGCAGATTTCAACTTGTGAGTGTGTCGCCAGTAAACAGCACAGGACATTGCCGGTTATAATTAAAATGCACAGAAGGCAAAATTACGGACTGACCGCCAACCAAACGCCCGCTTCCAGCTTGAGGGAACTGAAATAGCGTTCAGCATTTCTTTTGCATGAAATTGAAAAATACGCTAAAATGCCAAACCAAAAGGAAGTTTGCGAAATAGTAAAGAGAAAAGAAAATCACTGCACCCAGGCGCCGACGGTGGCAACTTCAGGATGATGAACTCTCGACTTTCAGGAAAAAGCAAACAAAAACCGCTTTGAAACCGACCACCCTTTTGTTGCTGTTTTTCTTTGGCATTTTCCGTTGTTTATTTCGCCCGCAAGTGGCGACGCAAGTCCTGCATGCCGGCTGTCTGTCTATCTGTCCCTTTGTCTCCGTTGCCACCGCTAGCACCTCCTGCGTTGCAGTGCCTTTCCTTTTTTCTTCCTTTGTTGTCTGGCGGTATCCACAACCCCTTCTTTATATACCGCATTTTATTGTTTCATTGCTTTGTTTTGCTTTTGGTGGGCGTTGTTCCTTTACACATACGCACACACTCTCAACGGAAAGTGTTATGATGTGATGCAAATGTAATTAAAAGAGACACTTTGTATTGCGGATCCAAGTCGCTCGGCGTTCAACTAAGCTTCACTTGCAGCAAAATTAAATAAATTGGCAGCATATTTGCTTGCCTTTTACACACATATACCATATATATTCTACTATATATGTATATGTATATATATCAACAGATCAACTGTCTTCGTCAGCTGCACTACCGATGTGTGGCAAGCACGCATATTGCATTGCATTCGGTTGTTTGCCATAGTGTCTGCTCTGCATGCCGGTTCAGTTTTGGATGGAATATATGCGCAGGAGTCCTTTGCGGTTTTTCACCTTCGAATCACTATATCTTTTGGAGTGTATGGAAACGGAAACGGAAAGCAGAGGTTTTCACGCTCGATTCCTGTGCAGGAGACACTGTATTGGCAGGTTAGGGAAGTCTATATAAATCATTAATTATTTACGACCACAAACTATAAACAATCAATTGAAAACATATCAAATCCCGTTACTGTTCAAAATTCTATTAAGAGGTATACTTCTGTTATGGCTGGACAGGCTTTGGCAAGGGAATGAGGATTAACCTCTTTATGCTTTGCTGTATTTCAATTTTCTTTCAAGTGAATTAAATTTGTGCGGCCACACATCCAAAATGGTGCTTTATTTAGTTGTGTAATAATAAATATTTGTAAGCCAATGGGCTGAGCAGAAATCGTTTACTTTTGCTATTGGCTTTTGAATTTATTCCTAATCTACATTTTATTTATTTGCACGAATGCCTTTGTGCATTTAAAACACCCTTATCTATTGCTTTTGGTGATTTGGGAGCTCAGCAAAAAGGTTACTCATACGCCATGTCGACCCTATTTATGCCTGACTGTCGCTTGCCATACCCATACATACATATGTATGCATATTTAACACCGTCAGCAATCTCAAAAATCTGTCGACTTTATTTATTGCCCTACGTACCGCACTCACACGCACACAAATCACGTGGGGCGCCGAAATTTATAGTTTCAACATATAAACTTGTCGCTTAAAGATTTAAAAAAGGCTTATCCATTGTGCTGATCCCCAGGCAATACCAACATATCGCTCGCAATTTTCTTCCTTGCTGTCCATTATGTTATTGTTTTTGCTGCTGCTTTTACGTTTGCTTGGGCTTTACGCTGTAATGTGCTTGCCATTTTTAACTCGATTTTGATCGTCAATTTATTTTCGTTTTACGCCATCATTGTGTGCTTTGGTGCTTTTTTAACAAATAGACGTCTCGTAAAATATCAATAACAGGCAATGGCCTATGAGTTCAATATGGTCCGCTGTCCGTTGGCACTTTCAACCACAGCTACATACAAAGCACACAGACAGTCCTTTATTGGAGTTTGCTGTTGGTGGAGGGACATGTAGGTGTGTCTAGGCATTTCTGGCATGTGATTGTGTTCTTTTTTATGTCCACTCTTCCCAATTAAATTGACATTTTTCCTGCTTCCGTTCGGTCACTTCATCAGCGCACTTCGCGAGACTCGCGTTTTTTCTTTACCATTGTCGTTGGCGGCGTGTATTTAATGCTGTACGGATTTCGTGTGAGTTTATTTAGCGGTTTACTGAAGGTGTAAGGCTCACACCGCTGAGCCAGTTTGATTACCATTCATACGTTTTATACTTCTGACTCCTTACTTTATTACCTTTGATCGCATGTCGGAGACAACGTTTTAAGTGGAATTATTGTTTAATTACGTGTATCTATTGTTCTGCATTGACCGAAACAAATAGTAGTCCGATGGTGCAAGCTCAGGGCTATACGGTGGATATTTCAAAACTTGCCAGTTAAGCTCTTACAGTTTTTGCCGAGTCATCAAAGATGACGAAGCCTTTTCTGTTGATCAGTTCTGGTCATTTTTCTATAGCTTGCTTCAATCTCATCAGTTGTTGACAGTAAAATAATCCATCGTTGGACCCGGCTAGAGCTGCTTATAGTGGATGATTCCTTTCCAATCCCATTAAACACTCAGTATAGCCTTCCGAGGAGGCAATCCTGACTTTGCGACCATTTGTTGAGCTTCACCACGCTTCAACCATGATCTTTTCGCACATTATTGTCGTATTTGATGTTTTTTCGGCTCCTGTTACCATTCGCTTCAGAAATGGTTCGATTTCATTTCGTTTCAGCAAGGAATCGCAGATGTTAATTCGCTCCATTAGATTCGATCAATTAGATTTCATGTGGTACCCAAACATTGAGCTCCTTTTTGTAGCCAGCCTTTTTTAAATGGTTCAAAACTGTGTGATGATGAATGTTAAGTTCCTTAGTGATGTCATGGCTGTTTATGTGACGGTCCTGTTCAATCTTTTCCAAAATTTCATTGACTTTTTGAACGATAAGTAGGTCTATCAGAACTTCATTATTTTCGCTCATTTTTGAACAGCTGAACCTTTTTTCAACTATTTTTTTTTGGTTAAATAAAGCTTAAAATCTCACCTTTCCAACACTATATGATATGACACAATGTGATTGGTAGAACCGAGGTATATGACCCTATTGACAAAATACGAAAAGACTTTTTCGACTACCCAATATTTTTCGTTATGCATTTTAAAGTCGATTTTTTTAATTTTTTTCTACTTTCTAGGTAATTGAACGATTAACACCATACCCTTGACTTCTTTTTCTGACATTTTGAAACTAATCAAACCAATTATAGCAGGTAAGATACAATTGCATTCTTCGGGCGGCGCTTTCATAACAACAGCATAACGAATTTAACAAAAACATAATTCAAAACCAAACCTAAAAACTTTTTGTAAACAAACCAGATTTAGTTTCTGTGCTCTGAAGTAATGCATTCTTGGGTTGGAGGTAAATTTTATTTGATGTTAACAGATAATCACCCTCAACTGATTCCTTATGTGCGCATTTTCACTAATGTGCATTGGCAATGCGTCCCGAGTCCTTAATTTGCTAACTATTTATAATAATGGGAACACTACTGGTGCATGCTGTTTGCCGCTTCCCCTCTCCCTTCATTCCATACCATCAGTGCCTTGTCGTGCACTTGCCTCGACTTCAGTTCTGCTGGATGCATTTGCCTGTTGTTTCCACTCATTTAACTTAGATTCTGCTCTGCCCGCATTCGCATTATTAGCGAACAAGCAGGTAGCGTCTCTGGCGAATCTATGCTAAACCTCATGCACTGCAGCACACCGCCTCACCTCGGCGCCGCCAATCTGGCATGTTGTCTAGGAGGATACAACACATTGCATCGTGCAATTACGGAATTTGTGTCAATTTCCGACACAAATAAAAGCGGTCCACTACTCCGTGGCAGCGTCTCGCCGCCAATCCGTCATTGTGGTGAATATCGGGTATGAAGTTGGAGATGAAGCTGCGCGCTCACAAGCGCTGCCTTAGTGTGTGCATAGTGAGCTTTGGTTTCTGCCGCTTCACCGGCTCACTCTCAACAAGGATATTTGCGCTGACGGCACTGTTGGAAAACAATGGGGGAACGTAGCAAGCATTGCGGCTCATCACTTGAGAAAAAATCATGAAAATCATAAATAGTAGAATGTAAAAATCGCCGTTTGAATTAAATTTCCAGCGCTGGCGTAAATCTGTGAAGCATATTTTATTCGTGCGCAAGCGGTTGGCTGGGTATCTCAGGGCAACGTCTCACCGTTAAATTGCTGTTGGATCGCTGCCGAAGTGCCTTCGGTTCGCTGTGGTCCTAACGCTGTTTTTGTTGTTACATTTCGTATGCAAATCCTAATTTATTATGCTACAGCTACACTTGTAAAGAGTCGCTCTCGGGCAGCAATCCGCTTTGTAAATATCCCCACTCGGCAATGGAGTGTTTCATAAATCGTTGCTTACAATTTCAAGCTGGATGACATTTTTCGTAGTCTTTCATAAACGTTTCGTTTCTTTTTTTTTTCAATTTCCTGTCGTTTGCTCTTCGCGTTCCTTTGCTTGCGGCGCTGTTTCGGAGTTTTCGCATACATTTCCGACTTCTCCTGCTGGCGCTTAGCGCGGTCGTGCCGCCGTGCTCTTCAATTAAATGCAGTGTATTCAAATGCAAGTGCTGCCACTATTTAGAATTTGTAGTTGCAGTATCCACAGTTCAGCCTCATTGAGCATTCCGCCTAAGAGGGCTTTTATGCGCATATTTTTTATGTTATTTTTACATAACTTAAATTATTCTAGCGAAACTCCCTCCTTTCCGTGTCAGCTTCTCCTCTTTCGCTTGCATATTCTTACTGCTTCTACGAGGTGTGTTCAAAAAGTATCGCGAATCGTAACTGACAGTTTTCTTCGATTGCAGGGGCGTGGCATCGGCATCGAAGGAGGAGCTGAAGAAGATAAAAAAAGTGATTTTTTGAAGTGCTTCGAAGATTGGAAAAACCGTTGGCACAAGTGTATCATGGGGATTACTTTGAAGGGGACAAAATAGATATTCAAGAATAAATAAATAATTTTTGAAAAAAACACATAATTCGCGATACTTTTTGAACACACCTCGTATATGGTATTCTTTTGATTACTCCTCCCTGCATTCAGTTATTCTTGTTTTTGCTGTGGTCCGCTGTAGGGGCAATCAGCAACGTGCTGCACTCGGTCTAGCTCCTCGTTAGCTAAATTAATTTCTTGGCTTTTCTGTGATTTTTTCGCCAGGCCGTAGAGACTTTTTACCCGCTTCTCGCAAAAATACAAAGCGACCGAGGCGCTGTTAAGGAAATATGCACAAGATTTTATGATAATTAAATTGTTAAATTTATGGCAAGAAAAGTAGTAGAAGAAGTAGTGGCAAGCAAAAAAAAACACAAAAAACACAAAAAAAAAAATCGTTTACTAAAGTTGTTTGTTCGATTCTGAGCAAACCTACTTATTTGCAGACATTGTGGCTAAAATTTTGTGGGTAGGTCTCTCCTTCTTCGTGCAAGTTTAGAGCTCAACTGTTTGCCAATTATTTCAGCTAATTCAATTATAAATCTATATTAAAGCATTTTTCCAATTCTTCATTGGATTTGAAGCTTTTCAATAACGAAATATAAATATAATCATAGACAGAGTCACTGTCTCCTTTCAGCTATATTTGCTATGAGCACAAACGAAATGAGTCTACGTGCTTACCCCCTACTCCATATTCGCTTATCACAAGTCTTTCATCTTCTATTCCCGAGCGTGCGCCCACCTAACTCGTATGTTCCCACTGTTTACACTAATCTGTCTGTACTTACATATCTTTACGAGCCAATTGAGACGCGCGCCGACGCTCACACGCTCACACGCACACAAGCATACGCGGTGTGAGTGTGTTGGTAATTTGCCTAGCTTTGCCACCATTGACAACATTTACATTTCGACGTATGTATGTTTGCACACATCTACCCTCGCGCCGCGAGTTGCTTTCACGGCTCCGTCGGCCATCCTATGATTCGTTTTGAGAGCATATTGTGTGCTCGAAAAGTTTTTGGCTGTGCTTTTCGTTGCTGCCACAGCTAAGCATATGAAATATTTGAAACATATTAACATGCACACATACACGCGCAAGCATATGCCGTGACAAACACACACTCGGAGGTTTGCATACAAACTTGCATTCACACATTTTTTGTAGACCGACTGCTGCCAGGTCCTTGGCTGGTCGTCCGCTTGGAGTAGCGCCAATTGAAAAAAAACGAGAGAAATCAATTGGCAGCGCAGGCTCGCACATGTGTGCTCGGTAAGTGACGGCGGAGCATGAAGACGCGCTGTCTGTCAGTCGTAACCTTAAAAGCCGCCGCCTTCGTCTCTATCTTCCTCCGTCTCAGTTTCTCGCGGTTGTGTTGATGAGCCTCTACAAGAAAGTTTGCACTTTGACTGGGTTTTTGCCGCCAAACACCGTTCGTCGTTTGCGCCCATATTTAGTCGAAGTTATTTAAACTTTTGCTAAATTGAATTCTATTACACAGACCAATATTGAAATTGGTAATCGGGGGCGAATGCTCTGCATGCTAGATGCACCAATTGATGGGCAAACCGGGTGAGGGCAGCGCTCAGTTCACTTATGCTACTCATCAAATATTGGCGTACACACATGCCCTTGTACCAAGCGATGGAAGAACGTAACGGTTTACTAAAAGCAGGCGGGTTTTGCTGCTCCTTTTTGAAGCTCCTCAATTGCGGCAATGTTCTAATAAGAGGCAGCATGTTTCATTTAAATTTATGCGCGGAGCTTCTTATATATTTCCAGTTGCGGTGTATGCTTCGCATATGTGTAAGTCTCTTGCTTGAAAGTATTTTTCTCGCTTTCCTCCTCCTTCTTCAACATTGATTAGCTTTTGGTTCTAACTCACTTTAGTTTTGCCTTGCTTTTGATTTTGTAGAATTCTCTTGATGGTCGAAAAATATCTATGCAGGCAGAGCCCAAAGCAATAGCTTGTAATTCATAAAATATTGCAGACTATGGCTGTATCTAACTACTTCCTCATTCTTGCAAAATGCCTGCCTCACACAACTTTATGGTCTTTCCCTTTATACGCGAAGCGATAATTCTTCTCCGAGCTGCTGCAACTGGTAGCAGTCATAAAATGTGTGCTTGAGAGATTCGCTCCGCAAGTCTTGCTGAATAAGTTGATAGAAAAGCTGAATTTTTTGTGCTTTGTAATCTTTGAATAAACCATATTATGCAACTCCTATGAGGCCACCATTTGCATGATTTAATGTTGTTTTTTTTATGCTTGTATTGCTTGTTTATCCTTTACGCATCACCTGCCCTGGCGGTCACCACGGCTGCTCCTCCATAAATTATGAATGTTCCACCACAGATACCAGGATGTCGGGTTAATCGCATCAACGAGCAGCAGTTATCATGTGCTTGCATATAGAATTCCAGAAAAATAATATTTTTGTGTGATCCACAAGTTGCACCTTTTCCTAAGTGCATACCTGTGGATGTGGTATTTTTTCACGCTATTTTTTGGCGCATTGATATTTGATTTTGCTATGGGTGATACTGTTTTAACTGTAGCGAGTCCAGTAGAAATCCGGTCAATGCTCTTCGCTGGTACTGTAATCCTATTCTTAGTTCTTGCTTTCTATGCTTATGTTCCGCTTTAACAGAGAACTAACATCTTTGAGTAATATGCTTTTCGAAACTGTAACAGACTTGATTGTAATAGAATATAGTCCAAACTATTCTATCTAAATCGTGAAAATAGTGCGGTTTTCAACAGTTTTAGTCTATAAAATGGATTATGGTGCGACTGTCACATTTTCCAATGGGAATTTTAGATATTGGGCGTACTTCTGTGTTACCAAGTTAAGTTTATCAAAAACCCATTTTATTTAACATTTTCCCTGTCCGCTAATTCCACTTTTCTATAATTTCATTTCGCCTAATATATTTCACTCTTATCAGCTAACTCAGCGGCCTTCGATCAATCAGCTCGTCAGCTAGCGGAATAAAGTACATTTTTCGGTAATCCGCCTGCCGAAAAGCTCACATAATTTGCTTTCATGACTTATCGGTGCTGTGTGAATTCCCCGAATTCACCTAATATTAAATTATTCTATCAATATGTCGCGTCGCTTTTCTATGCGCTGTCGAGTGTCATTATTTTCCCCAGTGCCGTTGTCTGTTTTCGACTAAGTACTTGTGTGGAAGTGTGTACAAACGCAAGTGCTCTTGTTTTTATTGTTTGTGGCCAACGGTATGCGTTTGGCTTAGTTTGCTTTTATGTTCGTGCACATGAAATTAACCATTTTTATTTGATTTTATCGAAGGTTTGCTGTTTTCAAGTGTCGTGACATGTTATCAATCTCAAATTACTCCAACTTGCATTTGTTTTTATTTGATTTCGCTTCGCGATTGGCTTCCCATTTGGTGTGTGTTTGTTCCTAATTTTTATCAATTTTCTCGCATTTCGATTTTATGTGGGATCGTTGCTATTATTCACCCCCGTTTTCGTTTCTTATCAGCCGTTCGAGGTGTTTTTTATCGTGCCATTTCGGAGTGTGTTTTCGAACCCAATCAAAGTCCATTTTATTGTGCGGCCGTTATGTTTATGTGTTTGCATATATTTGTGTTCGTTTTAAACAGTTTTTAGTATTCAATAAATATTTGTTGTTGTTTATCTGTTTTTTTTTTTATAACAAATGGTTTCCAGTGCGATTTCAAACAGAAAACAGAATTTATTAAGAAAATAATCGTAAAATCTGCCAGTTTATTTGTAAATGCTTTTTTCGCCAACAAAATTTTTCAAATTTGCTTGATAATTTAATTCCCAAAAATCGACGATAGTGTGACGATGCTGTCACGCTAGGTGTGCCCTTAAAAAAAATGAGTCATCCTGCCGTTAACGCTAAAATAATATGTGCTACGATTTCTTTGTTAATTTCGATGAGCAAAGCGGACTAAGAGGTTATCGCCGAACGAGGTTTCTTCTAGGTGCAAAGGATGCCGATATCGTGGTCAATTGTTCGAAATGCAGGGTCTTCAAAAGTTTCAGAATATTTGAAAGGGTTTGGTCTTGCTTTCTCTTAAGCTCATATTAACCTATGTCGTTTTCTCTAGTTTCGCTACGCCTGATCATTCGCAATATATATGTCTAAATAAATTCTAATAGTCAAGGCAGCGAAGTACGAAAAGCTCAACTCAAAACTCAGAAAATCCTAAAAATAGCAAATGCTGCACCCAACCCTTGTGAACGGAGTTGGATGCCACAAAGTTTTCACATGAATGTTCGAAATTGCCGTTGAAGGTCAGGTTCGCCCTGTGTAAATGAAAAGCAATAGCGTAAAGCTGTCGCAGCAACAATAACTACAACCAAAGACGCAAATCCACTTAATCCCATTAAGCCAGACGGGAACGCGACACGCATATAAACCTTTACACACACACTCTCAAACCCACTTTGTGGTTGGAGAGCAAACGAATGGTTTCACGTCTGAGCCCTAGACTACAGTACATATGCTAACCTATACACAAGTAATACCTTTACCAGATTCATAAATAAAAGGATTATATTGTCCGCCTTGACATATTTTTAGCATTGGGAAGAACAACAGCAACAACAACTGCGAGGTATAGTAAAGCCAATGCTGGGTTCTGTATTGCAAAGCGCTGTAAAAGTGTGGTAGAGCAAATGTTTGCTGGGAGCACATCCTGTGAGGAAATCAAAACCTTGAACGTGCTTCAACCGCCTCGAAAAATAAGAGGCATATTGATCGAATGTGTAGGGGCGGCTCACGTACGTCTGCGACACACTGACACACTCTTCCTAGCTCTGCTTCCGCCGACCTGCGTCGAGAAGTAGACTGGATACCATTGTCACTGGGCTTTGCTTGTAGTTTTTTCTTCGTCTTTTCGAAAAGAAATTAGGCGGAAGAACGGACAAATGAATGAGTGGGCGAATACGAACAACTCGATTGCCATAAATCGCTTTCAAGTGGCGGAATGGGCACAAATGAGGAGCGCAACAAAAGTGGCAAAGTAATTGTTACAAGATGCGGAGGAACGTGATGGCCACCGAGTGAAAGTGAAGCCAGCTAAACGGTAATTGTAGATCTGGAGCAGACGTGCGGCACAAGCGTTAGGCAGACTGGTTGCGCAAGCTTTGCGCCGAGGGAATGAAGCGTATACACCACAGGGTGTTGTGTTGTGGGCGGGCATGCACGTATGTACGTGTACCTGCCGCAAGCAAGTAGAAAAGTGGGACAGCTCGCCGGCTTAACACCGCTGAGGCTCGGAGGTAACTTTGTTAAATGCTGTAATTTTTGTTGGTATCGGTTCCTGAAGCCTCCGACGCACATACTGACGACGGCGTTGCCGGCGGCTGTGACAACGACCGCTTTAAGCCCTCATACGGTTCGTTGCTTCGGCCTTATGCTCGTGCTATAAATCGAGAGGAATTAAGCAAATAAGTTAATCCTTTGGAGCGGCGATTCCAGCGACGTTTCTGTCGCCGTCAATTTGTGGCGCACACTTATTTACACATTTCTCTTCTTCACCTCCATAAGTTTTTGTTTCTACTTTCTAGGGAATTTATGGACGATTATACTGGTATTGCTTTCTTTAGCTTTTGTGCGCTTTATCTATTTATTGATCCTATATTAGGGAAAAGTAATCTTACAATGTAATTGAAATAGCGTTCACCGTGGGAAAAACGTGGACCGAAGTTGCAAGGGAATATTGTAGGATTGCAGCTCGTTAGATCCTCCGCTGAGTTTCTCCTTTTCTTATGCGCCTCAGTGTTATCAGGGAAATGATAAGACACACAAGTTTTAAGCCGGCTCCGAACAGCATTTGCTTTCATATGATGATCTCCAGCTAAACCTTTTTTGTATCTGTCGCACGAGAGGTCAAATTAAGATTGTAGTGCGTGCTTCTGAACACCTAGCTTGCTTAATCATTAGCATTACTAATCAATATCACCCCAAAACCACTAATTTCCATCGGGCCACCAAAGGACCAAAGGCTGTTGGCACTGTTTTCTCTCTTTATCAGCATTTTTTCTTAATATTGTTTATGGAGCGCTCTTCTTCACTGTCAAGCCTTTATAATATGCACTCAGCTCAGCTACATGTTGAAACATAAACTCGCCAGAGGCCGACAATTTACGGCTAATCAGAGAACCGTTAAGGGAAATTGATTACACGGTTTCACTTTCAATTTCCATTGCAAAATATTACGAAACATCAAATGGCGCTTCGGCATTTTTATTATGCGAATTGCAAACAATTGTGGCCTGCAACCACCTTCCTCACCACTATCAGCGGTGGAATATCTAAATTTCTATAGAGACCAGAAGGTGCCAAAGCAGAAAGCAATAAACCCAAATGCGAACTGCAAATTGTAACGAAGAGATGAGAATTTTTAAAAATAACACAAACACTAATACATTGCAAATGCAAATGCAGAAATCGAACGAGCTCACCCATCCGCTTGCAATGTCAGCATAATAGGCATACCGGCACTACAAGAACAACTGTACTGATATTAATAATTTACGCTGGCCGGGCTGAGCGCTAAAAGTGGCACGCACATCGGCAACATCGTCATCGTCGTCATCATCGCTGACTGGGATGAAAAGGGTGTGCGGTCCAATCGGCTGTCAGTTGCATTGTCAGCTGCCGCGCGCTGGATTAGTTGCCACGACTTTGTGGCGGTTAATTTCTGTTTGGCTGCGGCTGATCCAACTGAAATGTGTTGCTGCGTCTGTCTGCCGCTCTCAGCGCACGGCTGAAGCCGATATTCCCGGGATACATTGTCGAACTGCGGTTGTGGCTGCCACAAATCTACAATGCAACGCATAAGCGCTAAATAGCGCACGCATACGATTATATTTGAATTTTAGCTTTTGCTTTGGCATTTTTTGTCGTGCTGCCACTAATGGCACTTGCGGGTTCGCTCGGCCCTGGCAGCGTAAACAATATTTAAATATGCAGCGAATTTTAAAAATGACATTTCTGCATTGTTGCATGATTCATATTAGAAATCTGTACGTTGCCTGCTAACAGTTTTTTTTACTGAAATGAAAAAAATACCTCTGAAGTAAGCAACACCCTGTGCTACATACTTATTTTTTTGATATTGCCTCTTTTTATTAATTCGTTGTTTTATTTACGATTTTCAATAAAATTAAGTTGAACGAACGGATAACCTAGTGTTTTTCCTTTAATTTCCCGCGCAGATAAATGATAAATTTGCTTTTGTATGTATTTGCAACAAGTTACCATAGATCGCCATGATTTTCATAAATCGCTCAGCGTCAGTGATAGCTGCTCAGCCTTCTGATGTAAAATGCTTAAGTTTTCGATTAAATTTTCTTGTTTCTCGCTCTTCAAACGTACTCATCTTGGCTGGCTTGTGATGCTAGGAAAACGCTGTGCCGACGCATCGGAATTCGCTGGCGCAAGCTCGGCATTTGTTTTCGATCAATTCGTGCTGGCGCTTGCCACGTCGAGCATTTATAAACAAAGCCAACGCATTGAGTTTGCCGTTGATTTGTATATTTTCGAAATCTTTATGATTTTCAGCAAACGGCGACCGGCGCATAATTGAAATTCACATTCTTGTTATTTTCCCTTTTCTGTTGCTATTGTTGTTGTATTTGCAAAAGCATTCTTTTTCACAAATTGCAACGTCAGCAAGGCAAACGCGCTGTTGTGTTTGCATGAAGAATTTGAGAATTTCATAAAAGTTTTGAAAAGCGCGTGTTTTTCAAATGTGCGTTTCTTCGTTCGTTTTCCTTTTGTTCATTTCGTTTCGCCTTGTTTGCGATTTTCTTGTTTGCATACGCATTAAAATTCCTGCTTTGCTGTTCGGGGGAGCGCTTAAAAATAGCACCGTATAAATTACACTGGTGTGAGTGTGTGCCAAACTATGCTCCGTCTATCATAAAGCGGCGTGTTCTCGTTGCCCCTTGCAGCCGCGACTGCGAACTGCTGGCGTGCGGTTGCGCTTTTGCTTCATTTTCAATTTCAGTTTCAATTCTAATGCAAATTTAATTAATATTCTAGTTGTTGTTGTTGTTGCTGCCTCTATTTGTTTGCCTTTGTTTGCAGCGGGCTTTGCGCCTTACGAGTTTGCTCGTATGTGTAATCGTCGCTGGCACTCGCCAGCTGCTTAATTAAAATCATACACTAAAGCGGTCATCCACTGTCACACACACTCACAAACACCAAAATGCATTTATATATGCACTCAAACACACAAGCTCACATGTAAATAAGGTTTTTAGCATGCAATTTACATTCTGCTCGTCTGCCCACATATGCAAACACCCACACACACACACACTCAAACAATTTTCCACTGTCCGCCGTTTATTTGATTGGCTTTATTGCATTCCGTTTCTTGTTCTTTCGCTTTAGTTTTGTTTATAATGAAATAGTTGATGATGATGAATCTGTTTGCATGTGTGTATGTGTGTGTACGATCGCCGAGGAATTCAAGTAGCCATTTATGATAAATAGATGGAGAGGAAAGATAAGGAGGCATTTTTCTCGAACAAGCGCTGTAGGAAACACTACACGGACTAAGATTTGGTAGTAGTTAGCGCCTATGTTTGTGCCAACCGAATATGGCGAATATTGATTTTGCAGTCGAGGATTTCGGTATGCCACCTGCTCTTTCCTTCTCTCAAAAACATTGGTCTGCATAATTTAGCTTAATTTATTGTCGCATAGCTCATAGCTTTTCACTACAAAATCCAGTGTCCAGACGACACCATAGAAATAGGTCAATGGGAGCCAGGAGCTGTCCTTCGAATACGCCTTTACCTGGCCTAATATACATATGTACATGTTTATGTAATTTTGTGTCAGTTTGTGGCATTAGTATTTGACAAAGCACCCGCAATAAAATGAAGGGCTTTATCTTGCCTCTTCAGCAAACGACAGTAGCCATTTTACGAACGCGGGAGCAGTCAATTTTAATGAAAGGTTCCTTCGTTGCTTTCTTCGAAACTTCATTTCTTTTGTATGCTTATGTATTTTTTTTTTATCTCCTTCAAACCCACCCTCTTCGTTTCAATGGCACCTACTTAAATCGCCTAAAAAAATTGTATGATCTGCCGCCTTCTTTCTGACTTTTGTTTATTTGCTTAGCTCCTTTTCCCCACCGTGTTTGCTGCAATTTGTTTATATTAATTCTTTGTCGAAAAAAACGCCTGCGATGAAAAATTCGTTTATTATATCTTGTCACCGGGCTCGCAGTGTTGTGTATTTGCCCGTTCTACCCTGGGGTCATTTGCAAATTTCTTTGTGTTCTTGACTTTTAACTTAGCGTTAAGTTGTTAACAAATTTCGCAGACGCAAAGCGGGGGTGTTTCGCCCACCGACACACATACGCACCCTGCTGGGCTCCGTCTCAGACCGTCACATTTGTCAGCAGCTCTAACGTGGACGCTGTGTTGTGAAGCTGCGCTGTTGTTAAGTGAAATGATGGAAATGCTAATGTCTCGTCGCCCGGACGGGCTTCGGCAGTCAAACTTGGCGCGTTTGCTCGTTATTATTGTCGCTTCCATTTCTATTACTTCCATTAAGGCGCGACAATGACGACAGTCGGTGTACATGGCAACCGTTCCCACAAGCGTGTAGCTGCCTTTTTGGTCTCTGCCATTTAATTAAGGGAATGAAATGAAATTGGTGCGACCTGTTTTGACTATCGCAGCTATTACCGAGCAGTCTGCTATTTGGGAAACGGATGGCGGTGTCATTCGCAAAATGTTGCACTCGATTGCTCTCTCTTCCGCGCACTCTGCCCTTGTACTTTCTTGCGGAATTTCGAGGCGACAATTTAGTGTGACTTTGAAGGTCGCAGAATCCCTCAATACATTCGTGTTGCTACTTTTATTTCTTGAAAATATGCTTCTTCTTAAACTTGACGCCTTATAAATTTGGCAATTTTTCGTTAAGTCTTCCTTAGCTATCAAATTGGGCTGACAATGTTTCTCGCTTTAAAGAGTACTAAGTTTATGAAAAGCGCAAGACTGATTCAAAAACGTTAAGAATTAATTATGATTTTATGGGTAGTTAAGGAGTGCAGTGAAATCAGGAACTTTGATAAATCTAGGAGTGCGACACGCCGACATGTAAGCGCCGGCACTTTGCCTAAGAATAACTTATTCACTCAACTAACTGACCTACTGCCTGATTGAGCAAGAAGCTTGGTGCCGTTCAAACGCTAGCACAATGAATAGTCCGGGCCACTGACAGCAATAACTTAGGCACCAAACTCTATACGCTGACGTAAACAAATATCGCTTCAGCTACGAAATGACTAAAGCAAGCGAAATAGGAAACTCTGCGTTGCTGACTTGGCTCCAGGGCGTTTGGCCGTAGGCAGCCTAGTGCAAGCAAGACCCTCAACTCATAGAAAAGTGCAAGAGCAAGGCGAAAAGGCTCGTGACACAGCACAGCAGAGAGTGGCAGAAATTAAATAGTTCTCACAATACCTGACAGCATGCCAAATGAGTTGGCAAAAGAAAGAAAGGCGAGCTGCTAAATATGAGGTTTGCAAATTTACAGTTGACCAGTACAGCCAGCCACCCTTTGCGTGACGTAACCCACAGCAATGTGGGCGGTTTTGTCTGCTATATTAAACAGTTCTCTCTCCTTAACTAAGAATACATTTGTAGTTGGCAGTTACTTCCTTGCCAACCCCACCTTGATTTGTTGGTTCTGTGTAGTTTTGCATGCTTTGTAGAATTAACTGTAAACAGTGCCATGCACAATCACTTTCCGTTCTTCTTTTGCCAACTTTGCGATGTTCAATGTGAAAAGTTCCGTCAAGTTGAGTTGGTTTTTATGTTAGCCACTTCCGCACCAACGGTTCGTTGTCCAGGTGTACACTGCCAACCAATTGGTCTCCTTCCCTTTACTTGGCATTTCCTATGCCTCATCGGTCTTTCTGCGTTTACCCTTTTAATTTACAGTCTTCCGAGGCTGCACCCCGTCACCTTCGTTGGCGCTTTGGAAAAGTTCATTCATTTTCCGCGGCAGTGTTTTATTATGCATTTCCTTAACTAATTTGTTTTTCTTGAGGGCTTCTCTTTCTTTCAACCTGCTTCTGCATTTGGCTTGTCAGTGTTTTCTTGTTCTTTTACTTTTATTTTCTTCAGCCTTGAGGCAGCTGGCGTATTTGTACATGTCGTTGTTTTGTTGCTGTTGTTAATGTCATGGCTGCAGGTGAAAATAATCTTCCACCTGATTGTTTTCTTTGCTTGCATCTCTCTCTGACGCTGCTATTCGCCTCTCGGTTCGCGCTTTTACCATATTCGCGTGCGTTTTATTTGTTCTCCGGTCAAGTGAGGTACTTACGTTGGTTAGTTGGCATAATAATTGCACAAAAGTAGTTGTAATGAAGGTAGCGGCACATGCTGAGCAGACGGAGGTTATGCAAAAATGAAATAAGCACGCTGGAAAAGCAGGTCAGATTGACGTCTTCTGTATTTTGTCTAACGAACTTAAGCTGAAGTCGATGTGAATAACTCTCATAAGCTCTCTTCCGAAATTGCTTCCCTTTTAGCGAATTTTCATGATTGATTTTCAGCAGTTTAATTTTGTGGTTTGGTGCTGGTTTCTGCTATTAAGGAGATCGCATTTGACTTTCAGTCTTTAGCAAAATCATTGGAGGCAGAGGTCCAAAATGAAGGAAGGCATTCTCTGGAATAACTTTGAGAGCCTGTCGTCTCAAAATGCTTGCCTTTCTTCGACCTTTTCAGACAAGGAAAAAAAAGTCCGGGGGATCACATCCGAGCTGTAGGGCGCCTGCGGAGCGTTGGAATGCCGGACTTGGTAAGGTAGCTGTTCATAAGAAAGGCGGTGTGAGCCGGGGCCTTGTCGTGCAACTTTTAATCGGCTGCAATGTTTTGTCGGACCCGATTGACTATTCTTTTTGAATCTCTTGCGGACTTGGCGTTGGCGGTTTGTCCAGGAGGAATAAATTCATAGTGGACTATGCCTTTGATGTTAGCTAGGAACACACTTTATCGAATCCAGTCGGTGCGCGTAAGCTTCGAAGTACAGTCACGGCGGAAGGCAATCAGTCCTATTACTTTCCGGAAAATCCCTGTATATTAAATCTGTACCCTGAATAGAGTATACTAAGTTTGTAGCGATGTTCGTAAGGCCTGGAAGGAAAAGGGCTGAACGGGTCATGTGCGTCTGTCCGACAGTTTTGAGATATACTGGATCTGAAATTTAGCATGCGCTTTTTTTTCTTCCCAATAAGATGATTACCTAAGGCGATAACGCAATCTCCGAAGAAATTATTTAGATCGAATTACTATAGCTTACAGCTAACATCAAAACTGAACGATCGGGTATTTTAGCTTCCACCAACTAAAGTTAACGTTTTTCCTTGTTCTCTCTCTTTCTCTTTGTGAGTTGAATTATGTGAGCGCGCATAGCAGCTGTATTCTCCAGAGGTCTCATACATTTTTAATGACTCTCTTTTGACATAAAACTTGAATGTTCACCTCATAATGCCATTCGTGCCGTCAACTCAAGGAAGATTGTCCACAATGGTGCTGCAGCCGTGCCACCACTAGCTTGCACAACTTCGCCATAAAGTCAGGCGCCCTCCCAAGTCTTCACTCACGCTCCACCCGCGTGCATACGAGCTTTCTTTCAGTTATGTCTCAGTTAAATGCCAAATATAAAATAAGCATTTTGCCAAGCCACTGCTCACAAGCACACGCTCACCAACTACCAGCAGAATCGCATTGCCTTTGAACATTTTTTGATTGCATGACAGTGGAATTTTTATTGCATTTCAGCTACGTGAAAATATTGCAATATTTAATACGAGACAGCGCTTCGGGGGATGAGTGTTTTGTTAAGCAGCAGATTTAAAATTAAAGCTTCTCTCAAAATAAACTCGGTTTCAAACGTCACAAATATGTATATTTTGCCACCCAGCGCCATTTTCCTTTAAACAGCACACTCATACAACATAAATTCCGGTACTTTGTCTTCCCGTTCTTTTCATTCCTCCATTAAATTCGCAGGTTATCGCAACTCTTCGTAAAAGCCTCATAATACTTGTGGGTTATGGGGAATACTTGAGGTACGACAGCAGCTTGGTCGATGTTAAAAAGTAGCAACAAAAACACCTGCTGTTACAGTTCGCCCAAAACAAAAAGCTTCGTTGTCAAAGTTCTAAAAAAGTACAGCAAATAAGATGAGCTTAGCATAATACATCCATTAACTGAAATTACCCTGAAAAAAGAGTGAAGATTAAACGCCTTATTAATTCACGCATTAGAAACCGAGCAACGCATAAGCGCACATGCATATTCCTACATAACTGTGCGCACATGTGTATGTGTGTAGGTGCGCTCTTTTCTGTTTCATGAGGCGTTCGATGGTTACAGAAGCGTCACCAATTTCGTTTGAATGAGTCTGCGAGTGCTAACATGACACAGACAAAAGCCTGATATGAATTGTACAAAAGTAAAACACACTTACACACATACTTAAACAGTTATGAACCGAATCATTTATGCGGTGGGATTCAAATCCACGCGATCTGCTACATCAACACATATATTTTGCTTGTTATTGTATATGAGTCTGTGCCCCTGCAATCTCTGCGATGTGTTAATGCCTTGACGCACAAGTCCGCGTGTACTCCGAATGCACTTCTGACAAGTTTCTCACCTGCCGCGTCGAGCTAGCTTCTTAGAATTACACGCTTCGCTAGCGAAAAGTGTACAAATGTATGTCTGTGTGCATGTAACATTTCCGTTGAGCACTTCGCTCTCTTGTTATCACTCCACACAACTGCCATGTGGTTCAGCCAAAGGTTGCTAATTATAAACTTCGTATTGTAGGGAAAATGTTCGAAGTATTTGCATTGAATTACAAACATACATTTGCACTTATATACATACATACATACATCCATACTTAACAGTATGCGCGTCCAGATATGCCGTTGCAATGTCTCGCATTATCAGGAAATAGTATCGTGCAAGCCACTAAACGAACGGGAAGCTCAAGCCAAGCAAATACATTGTATAATTTCCAATTTTCTCATCGACTTTTGCAATTTCGCCGCGTGATTATTGCCTCCACAATGCGCTTAGATAGAAAATTTGTAATAACGAAAGGCGAAAGAAATATTTATGATTTAACTTTTCCGCCGCGACTTTAACGATTTCATAGGTTTTTAACCTTGCAAAATCTACCGCATTCTTTTGTATTGGAGAGCATAAGTTTGCGAAAATCTGCTACATAGTGTTTGCTCGGAAAGTAATAGTACTGAGTTGATTTAAGAAAATTTATTTAACCAATCGAGACAATTCTTTAAAAATAGGCTCCCGCTGCCAACGCGATTTCCAAGCATTGAAGGCGTCACGGAAGACATTTTCCGGAATAGCCTCGAAAGCCGAGGTGCATGTTGCTTGGATCCCCTCTGTCGTCTCAAAATGTTTGCTTTTCGTCGGGGTGAGATGCCGGCCTTGGTTAGGTAGCTGTTCACAACAAAAGCGGTGTAAGCCGGGTCGTTGTCGTGGTGCAACTTCCAATGGGCTGCGATGTTCGGTCGGACCCGATTTACCCTTCATTTGAGTCTCGTGAGGACTTCCACTTAAAACTTGGCGTTGACAGTTTGTCCAGGAGGAACAAATTCATGGTAGATTATTCCTTTGATGTTAAAAAAGACAATGAGCATCGTTTTCACTTTGGATTTGCTCAGTCTTCCTTTGTTTGGGCGAGAAGACGCCGGCGTGGACCACTCGGAAGATTGCCTCTTTGTCTCGGGATCATATTCAAAGATCCATGCTCCTCACCTGTGATTACGTTATTCAAACGTCTATGTCGCAGGTTTATTGAGCTTCACACAAAATTTAATCGCGTACCTCTGCTCTAACGAACGCTGCATTTTCGGCTTACACCACTCACAGAAGCACGTCGCGTGAAAATGTTTGCCCTAACTCTCTAGGTGCTCGGAGACAACTGACCAACCGCTCGTTCCCTGTATTTAACAAGTGTCACAAATTTTATCACACACTGCAGAGAGAGACGTGTCATTCAGTCGATTGTTGTGCGGCGGAATGAGTCAAGCGAATTAAGAGAAATTTAAAAAGTGCTGCAAAAGTCCATTAATATATGTGTGGGAGTGTGGGGCATAATACAACCGTATAAAAATGTACTCATCAATGTATGCGCGTCCGGGGTTGCCACAGTGGCTGCCAACTACGCGAGCGGCCAAGTAACTGCCACAGTCAAAGCGGAACGCTTTCAGCCTTATCATTCATTCACGCGTTTTTGTAGCTGTTCAAAGATCAGATTTCAAAAGCTTGTTTGGCCCAGCGGGTTTCAGCTCTGACTAACCGAACAAAGTTTATGCCGACGTCTATATTTGTTGTAAGTAAACGTTTCGGATTTTTCTGAATTATACAGTTTTCAAATCAGCTCGGAAGTGCTCGCCAAATAAATTCAAACTTTTCAATTGTTTAACCAGTAAAAAACTTTGCAATGCTACACATACACACACGCTCGCAGTTAGTACTTGAGTGTAACACTGGGATCTCTAGCATGAATCCCTCAACCAACGCTTTTAATAACTCATATTTGTAGAGAGGTGGAGAAGTGTTCGCCGACCAAAGTCGGAAGAAAGTGTAAATAATTTGCGATTTCTTTTATTTGCAATTCGAAACTTTTGTCGTCTGTAGCTTCTTCTCAGCCTTGTCTCTCCTTGCGTTTTTTGAATCGATGTATGTGTGTGAATGTAGCTGGTTTACTACGCCATTAACAGAGCGTCAGGCGCGCACAGACAACAAAATATACGAACACCCGAACTCATCTCGGAGGCGTTGAACGGCATTTCAAAAACAGAAACTTTTCGAAATTCACTTAAAATGTTAGCATGTGGCAGTTGAAGAGCGCTTTGAGCGCTCACTCTCACACGTGCCCACATACATATGTACATATGTCCACGTTTAGTGTTGTTAGTTGTTGGCGAAATGTGAAAATCCTTTAACTGTATACGTATATGTAACGTTGTAGCAAACTTTTGAAATGCACTCACAAGCGCACACGCTTACAACCATACAAACAGCAACAACGGCGGGTGTACGACCCTCTGTGGCTGCTCATACTGCCCGGCCATCTTTTTTGAGTAATTGAAGGTCTTTGTTTTTTTTTGTGTGAGTTGTTTTTGTTGTTGCTCAACACATTTATATTATTTTCTTTATGCGCGTTGACTTTTTACTGGACCATCGTTAATTTGATTAATTTATAATTGGAAAATTTAATATTGCCCGCTGACTCTTAGTTCAATTAATTGCAAAAATACGAATGGTCAGGTGTATGTGTGTGTGTGTTCCGTTAAGTCGGCGGGGAGGCAGGGAATTATCTGTGGCGAATCATGCGCATTGAGAAGTGTTGTTATTCAGACTCTTTTCCGATTAGTACTGGAGCTAGTTTGGCGCTTATCGCTAGATACATGTTAATATGCAACAACAACAGACAATATTTATATCCTGAACAGGGTATATTAAGTTTGCCAGGAAGTTTGTAACACCCAGAAGGAAACGTCGGAGAATCTATAAAGTATATATAAATGATCAGTATGTTGAGCTGAGTCGATTTAGCCATGTCCGTCTGTCTGTCTGCTCGTCTGTCCGTCCGTCCGTCTGTCAGTATATATACGAAGTAGTCTCTCAGTTTTTAAGATACCGTTTTGAAATTTTGTAAACGTAATTTTCTCTTCAAGAAGCTGCTTATTTGTCGGAACTGTCGATATCGGACCACTATAGCATATAGCTGTCATACAAACCGAACGATCGGAATCAAGGGCTTGTATGGAAAACTTTCGCATTTGACATAGTATCTTCACGAAATTTGGCATGGAATACTGCTTAAGGTAATAATATAATCCCCGAAATACTTATTCAGGTCAGATTACTATAGCATATAGCTTCCATACAAACTGAACACATAGTTACTAAAAGAAATGCACCTGTTAAGGGTAAATTAGCTTCGGTGCAGCCAAAGTTAACGTTTTTTCTTGTTCTTAGTACATCTAGTGCGCTTCTACCGAGTTGACAGCACTTGGTAGGATAAACTTTGGTGTCTTTTTCGGGAAACTTGACAGGCAAGATAATGCAAAACCTACGACTGCCTGGCGAGCTGGTAACAATAGACGAACCTTCGGTCTTTCAGTCAGTAGCTTATTAAAGTCAGCTCGGCCTTCATTTAAACTATTTTAGCTATTTAATACTCAACAATAGCCAAAGGACGCAGTTGAAAATCCGTCGTTAAAATCTCAACTTTTAAGTTAACCTGCAATTTTTTGCTGGATCCTCAGTGAATCATGAATATTTTTTAATATACCCTTAAAAAATCTCTTATTGCTTTTGAAGAATATATATTGCTGAAGCAAGCTAATCAGAAGACTGGTTAAGTTTTCCCTGCTTTCGGCGTATTGCGCTTTTTGGCGCTGAGTTCTATGCGACAATAACGCACATACTTAGCTCATGTATTCTGTTTTTGCTTGTGTCTATTACAAACGATTAAACCATGACTTGCTTACCTGAGATTGCGACAGACAGACGAACGCTTACATGGCGCTGTTCAACGCATAATAGCATAATTTCCGTGTCCCTGGCAATACAAAATTAATGGATCGCATTAAATTAATTAAATGCATTGTCATTTGGCGAATGCAGCAATAAAACGGTCGTTGTAGCGGGTGGGAACGAAGTGTTGTCGGGCGTGAAAACACAAGTGAACTATTGTACGAATTCCCTACGGCCGTCCCCTGTTGTAATTCAAATCGTGAGCTCTAAGAAAGACTTCCAAAGAAGAAACCTTCAAAAACATGTTCCCAATTTTGCACAAACAAACCAAAATGTTCGTCACTTTATGTTTCTTCGAAAATTCACTTCGTGTGCTGGTAGAAAATTTGCCAATATTTGTTAGCAAAAAGTGTTGGTAAGGAAACCTTCAGACTTTTGATAGTTTCTGTCGGCTTCGGCGTTCGATTGGCACCGCGCGGTTTAATTACATGCTTTCACAGGCACGGTCATTGGCTGTACTACAATTGCCTACAATTTCTATTGTTGGAGAAGACGCCGCGGCTGGCGGAGTGACAGTGTGGATGTAGCAACTGCAGCGCTGGTCTGGGTCAATGTCAATTTGAATTCATTTAGAATACAAATTGAATTTCGTGTCAGTGACAAGCAAAGGAATGTTTAAAGCGCACGCCGACAACGAAGTTGTGTGGAATGAACGATAATATAATGAAGACGTGCGAAAGGTACATCACTGATATACAAGTATTAAGGGTCTGGCGAAAAAAATTTGTTTTGAGAGATAATACAGGGATCGAATTTCGATGTTCAAATGCCATGGAAATTTAAAATTTGTACACAATGGGATGGACTTGGACTGCATTGGCGAAAATGCAGTATCCGTTCCCGCAAACGTTGAGTGCACACAAACGAAACGTTTCCGGAGCTTTATTTGGGCAAAGACCATCATTTTGCATTTTTTCGTGGTTTTTGCCGTTTAAAAAAAAAAAAAAACAGCAGCAAACCAATATAGAATAGTATTGTCACTGGAAAACTTAGACTGCTGAGCACACAGCGGCGAGTAAAGCCACTTAAAAAATGTTCTTATGTAAACATTTTATAACTAAATGGTCTCCACTTCTGTAATCCATTATTCATCGATTATGTTATAGTAATTCTCTATTGACCCAGCTTAATCCGTATATTTTCGCAACATAACAGGAAAAATGCGTATCTGGGTCCGCATCGCATCACAAAACGATTTCGAATACTCATCAGTACAAATTATGAACTTCTTCCGACCGAGTGTAGGGGAGTTATAAACATTCAATTGTCGATTTCGCCAGATTTTTCTATGTGCAAGCAGAAATAAAAAGAAAATAGTAAAAAATAAGTCACACGTCTTGTGTGCAATGTACTGTAAACACACATGCAAGCAGCTCCTCACTCACACACACACACGCAATCGTACGCATGGCATGGCTGTCGTTGTGACAGGTCATTTTTGCTGGTGGCAAATTTATTGTTAACCCAACGATAAATTGCAAAATATTTTCACATTGTGCAACGAGTGCTAGTTTTTTTTACTTTTCATGTGTGAAGGAAGCTCTAACACACATACCCCCACCCACATGTAGGCACAAACATTTGCGAACACACGTTGCACCCCGCCCGCCTTATGTAACACACATAGATGTGTGTATGCATGAGGCTGACTAAACGCATCGGGGTTTGGGCCCGGGGAAACTGGGGGAGGGGCAGGAAATAGCCAAACAGGGCAATTGGACATAGTACTTTTATCATTCGCTTTCACTTCCTTTTTGCTCGTATTTTGAAAAATTGCACAATATTTACACTAACTAGTTTGGCAATTTATCTCCGAGAACTGCACACATAGCAAAACTGCAAGCTGGCGACCAACAATACGGGAACAAAACAGCATCCCTTTATAGCAAGCGTACACATCAAGCTTGACACACACACACAACCACACTCTTTTACATGAATATTAACAATAAAAAACGTCACGACTTGCTGCACCGAGCCAAATAACTGAAAGAAGACCATTAAAGAAAACACTTTATCATCATTATCTGCCTGAGGCAGGCGATAATAGAGAAAGGATTTTGAAGCATGTCCAAAAAAGTCCTTGCCCAGTTGGTTTTTCATTAAAATAGTATAGATAAGGTAAATAGGAAAGTTATAAAAATTTTACAAAATGACTTATGAGCGTTTATCATTATTCGCCAAATCGAAAGACGTAAATAATAAATATGAAGGATCTACCTCTTAGTCAAAGTAAGAAAAAGTAAGAAAATAGTAAAATTAAAATTGTAGTAATTGAACCAATAGGTTTAAATGCTATAGTGATACAATATTGGCGGTTCGGACAAGTGAGCAACCTCTTGGGGAGAAAAAACAGGACAGACTTTGGCTTAAAATATTTTCGGATACATGCATATTCTTAAGGTTTTTGGATATATTTTTCCAACCATAGGTATTAACCCCTTTAGAGTGAAAGCGAAAGAAATTTAAAAATAACCACGCTTTATTTGGGTATTTTGCGGGAAGAAAGGTACTCTCTTCTGCCTTATAAGCTGAGCCTTTTATACTTTTGACACCAATAATCCGTATCTTCTGAGCGGATTCTCGCAACCAAAAGCTACTCTTGCAAAAAAAGAATTATTATGCATACTTAACAGTTAAGTAATTGGAAATTGCAAATGGAGTAATGTAAAAGTCGAGAAATTAAATATAATATGAGCTTGTTAACATATACATATGCTTTTTACTCCTTGTTAGTGCCGTGTGCTGGGAAATAAAGGAAAATATTGACAGAAAATAGCAATCAGAAAAGTAACAACAACAAAGGCAGTGTTGTGCTGAGTGGCATGGAATCGAGTTGCAAGTATGTAATTTACCGCAACTGACGAATATGCTGACAATCTCTGCACTTGGCAGTGCGAACCTGCGAACAGCCCTTCCCTCCTGAAGGGTGATTGCGCCTTGTCATTACAGTGTGGTGGAAGAAGGTGAAAAGAAGTGAAAATAGACACATACACACGCACTTTGATACAAAGCGGATATAATCCATTTTCTCATATTTCGCCAACTGCGGCAAAAATGCCGAGGAAAATTTGTGAATGCACGCACATTTGCTGCGGAAGGAATCTCGCGCAGGAAAGAATTTGAGAGGATAACGAAAGGATTGCAGCACAATGCATTTAATGATTTGTGGATTTACAATGGATAAACTTATATAATGGCTAACATAATCCAAACCAAATAGAATATATTTTTCAGCGCTTCTACATGCGGACACGTTTGGCACTAACATTATTACAACGGCCAGGGCGCTACAGATGACCCAAAGGTCGTTTTCAGTCCCAGCAGCACTCGCTGTTGCAAATACATCAGTGTGCTTGAACTATGCATTTGTTTCCCAGTTGCATAACCGGTGCGCCCCCAACACTCATCAACTCCGCGTCCTTCACATCCAACCCATGGCAGCCAATATATGTTTGTGTATCAATACTGCGATTGGCAACGACAGTGATCCCATTGACCACATGATTCTGCCCTTGTCCGCTGACGCTGCGTCCGACAACCACCATCCGATTCGCATAACGCTCGCTCTATCCGGTCTCCGGCTACCTGTCCCCACAGGATCACTTGCTCAATAACATGGAGCTCATTTACATACCTGCCTATGTGTGTATGCCTGAGCTACTTACTGTATACACTGATAGTTATCTCCACAATCTTGTTGGGCGTAAATGTTGCATAACAGGCGGGGTCCCTTTGCTGGCACATCGTCGCATGCATTCGGCTGTTTACCGTTACGTGGAGTCTTCTGCACAGGTTACGCTTATTTACTGTAAACGAATATGCTGAGGTGTTGTCATTGAAATCGGTTTCACGGCTGACCAGTTGGTCCACCGCCGTTTCCATGAAATAATAGGTGGGTGTGGCACTTTGTGCACAGGGCAGTGTGCTCTTTGCCTGGTAATCGGTTTTGGGTAATGTGGCTCGTCATAGATTTCTGCCTACCTCTGCTAAATAATATTGTCTGATGTTATCGAAAGATGGATTTTGGTATCTACAGCCATTAAGGAAACAAGCAAATATTTTGCAGTTGTGAAATACAAAAGCCGAAGCTCTGCACCCATTTACGAAACAATGTAGTTTGATTACAAAAGTTCCCATCGCCTTCGATCCCTTACGCTTGACACGAACACATTTATATTGTTAGCAGACAGGTTCATAATTATGCAGAACCTTTCTCTCGAAAACTCGTAACGTCGACTCATAATGAGTGACTTATAGAGTTGGGTTTTTGATCGTCGAGAGAGGACTTTACTTCTTAATTGCCTACCCAGCCCGAAGTAGCACCTGTTGCCAAGAGTTATTCTGCGTTGGAATTCGAGGCTGACATTGTTGTTGGTGCTGATGCTGGTTCCAGGATAGACGAAATTATCTACGACTTCGAAGTTTTGTTACGGGTAATTAATATTCGAACTTTTTCATGGTCGAGCAATCGTCATCGAATAGGGAATCGTGTTCGTCTTCTCCTGGCGTTATACTTTCACTGCCATTTAGCAGGCTGGAGAAGTGTTCCCTCCATAATTCGCCAAAATCTATTATCGCCAACGGTCCGATTGAGTAAAACTCTAACTGCACTTCGGTTTATTAAAGCAAATCCGACAGGTGCCACTGGCGCTTCACAGTTTTGGTTTTATCACAAACAAAAGTCGATTCCAACAAGATGGTGAACCAATCTGCAGTCGTTTACAGTATTACCAACAGCAATTACGGGTGAACTCAGCTTAACAAACAAATTAATATTTTTATTTAAGAAGCAGGAAAGAAGAACTGTAAAAATTTCGGCAGTTAAATGCTCATTCCAATTTCATTGCTCTTTCTACAAAAGCAAAAACGAAGAAGAATAGTTCAGAAGTGCAGGCTTTCGCATTTTATAGCAGCATTAAAATAAAAGCGTGATTGTTCTGGCTTAAGTGCCTTCCACCTGTTACCGCCACAGCGTCCCCGCCCCCAATTATTCCGTTGTATTTGGAACTTTGCTGAAAATTGAGAACGCAAACAGGCGAAAAAGGCAAACAGACAAGCAGTCAAATCGATTTGAAGAAAATCATTAAAAAAAAACTAAATAAAACAAGTTAATAGCATCTCACCCAGCTTCCAAGTTGCCGGCGCCCACAAACCGCACGCATTGCGAATGCAAAATGCAAAAGATTGATTTCGATAAACCGCATTTTGAGCGAAATAAATGCATTCGATTGTGAATCTAACGAAAATGCAGCAAAATGCAAATTGAAAAACCCACTGACCTGTAAACATGACAAATACGACTGCGATCCTTATCCAACAGCAGCAGCGACAACTACCACCCGCTACCAATTCGCAACCGCAAAACCCATCTCCTTCGAGGAAGTTGGGTGAGCGGGCCGCTGGAGCTTCATAACTGATCTGCTGCATGCTTTGCTCATTTGCTGGCAAATGCAACCTGCTTTTGAATAGAGTGCGCAAGCACCCGACAGCTGTTGAGCAGTATCCTTTCGGTGCATCTCATTGCACTTGTTTGCCTTTTACGCTGGCTGCTTTTGTTTTTGTTGAACATTTGAGTAGTGACTTACGTTAAGATGTGGTGTAAGCTGCTTTCCAGCTATCAACTGCGGCATTGAATTCATCAAATTTCACTTGGCAGAAAATTCGGTGCTTCTCTGTGTGTGTGACTCAATTCTGCCTCGGGAGGTCAAGTAGGGACCACAAATTGGTGGCAGCACTCAGCTCTTCGTTTGGACTTCAGTAGTAACGCTAACTATTGTAGTTGATTCGTTTATAAAACAATTCTAAAGGAAGTTCTTTCACATTGCATAAACAAACTCATCTTTCTCGCCTAAAAGTATGCATAGGCATTTTAGAAAATAACTTCTAAATCATATCTCGGTATATTTTCCAGCGCTTAAAATGAAGTTATTTGCTTCCGGTTATACTAAACCTTATTATTTAAATATAACTTAATTTTTTTAATTTTCGAACCTTGCTAATTGAAAATTGTTCAAATAGCTTTCGTTTTCTTGACTTAAATATTATTTAAATTTATTTCCAACCCATTAGTTTTGTCATTTTTGGTCGCACTTTTCCCTTCGGGAACGCACGCTGCCGCCAAGGTACGAGTATCAGTCGCGATTTTGATACGACCGAGTCAAATAGCCAACAGAATGGCATTTAATGGATTTACTTAAACTTCAACTATCTCCAAGTAAAGTGCAATCAACGAAACTAACTGCTCACTGCTTTTAGCCATTCATTTTTCCATCGCTGGCGCTGCTAAATTCAATTCAACTTGCAATCCTCGCCCCGCCAAAGCGCTCACGTCGATTGCTTTTTAACCAAGTTTTGCTTTTCTATTTGCGACAAAGAAAAGTGGAAGCAGCGGCGTCGCAGGAGCGGCAGAGGGAGCGCCAAGTGCAGCAGTGAAATTTATTGAAAATTCAAATATTTGCATGCAACATAAAATGGCAGCAGCCAAACGCGCTGAGTGAGCCCTAGTGAGGTTGCGACAGGCGGAGTGTAAGGTGTTGCGCGCTGGGAGAAGACACACGGAAGAGAAGCGCAAAAAGTGTGTATAAACTTTTCTACTCATTGTATGTGCGAGACAGTGCGTGTTCTTGTGTACCTGCGCTTGTGTTAGTGGCATAATAATAAAATGTAAATCATTTTTTTTTGTTCCTTCCGCTTAACCACTTTCGCCTAGCACTTATTATTATGCGCCAAGTGAAAGCGAAAAGAATTGAAAATTTATTGGCAAACCCATCAACTGCTCGATAATGCAGTATCCAGCCCCCCGTCAGCCTGCTTAGTTATACCGCAACGCGCCCTGCAACTCTTTTCCAATCAAGCGTGCGAATGGAAATCTTGCCACCTTTTGCACTCGCTTCACAATGTTATTCTTCAATGGAGAGAGTGTTTACCCAACACCAATTGGCACTCTGTCGTGTTTGAGGAATCATTTGAATAATAATAAGCTCAATTTGCATTCATTAACGGCGGCATTTACCGCTGCGTTGCTGTTGTATTCACTTCCATCATTTCTTAATGTCTACTTTTGTTCTCTCTTTGGCACAGGCGAAGCGGATACAGAGCAATGAATTGGCCGCAATCAAAGTCATCAAACTCGAGCCCACCGACGACATACAGATCATCCAGCAGGAGATTATTATGATGCGCGATTGTCGGCACAAGAACATCATCACATACTATGGTTCGTACCTGCGGCGCGACAAATTGTGGATCTGTATGGAGTACTGCGGTGGCGGTAGCCTGCAGGACATCTACCAGGTGACGGGACCACTAACCGAACAACAAATCGCCTACATGTGCCGTGAAACACTGAAAGGACTCGAGTACCTGCATACGATGGGCAAGATGCATCGTGACATCAAGGGCGCCAATATACTGCTGACCGAACAGGGGGACGTCAAGTTGGCCGATTTCGGAGTGTCCGCGCAGATTACCGCCACGATCAATAAGCGGAAGAGCTTTATCGGTGAGTTTAAAACTGTTCGTAAGATCTTTATGTATAAAAAGTACGTGTCACGTTGTTTGTCCGCGATGTACTCCCAAACTATTGAACCGATTTTAGCAAAATTTAGCACACTGTGTCTGGTTTGAACCAACTTTGAAGATAAGATAGAGCGTTTTATGAAGAAAAATGAATTTGTACGTAGCTTATGGAGGTTGCCTACATTTAGGCACCCAGTTCGGAATCCATTAGATTATTAGCTGATTCGCTGTTCTTTGTTAAAATTTTCGTTGCGCTTTTTCAAGCGAACTCCTCTCCTTATGAAAACTTCGTTAAGAAAATTCCAGAAACTTCAGCCGACCAATAATTGACCGAAATTGGCACTCATACTAATGCAAATGGTTATGTGAGCGTTATGCAAGTCGAAGCGAATGGCGCTCCATACCAGAGCGAGAAAATGGCAGAACTTTTAATAATAAGCTCATAAAAATATTAAGCGCAGTTGATGGGGATAGGCAAACGACTTTCAGTGAAAGAAAGTTATTATTAAAAAAACTTACTACAAGACATTTAATTTCTTCTAGCTCCGACAACAAGGCAGCCTTATGTAAGCGTGCCTAATGGCAACTGAAAGGAGAGGGCAAACAAAAACAACGAAGAAGGCGAACATATAGCGAAGGAACGGGCAAATTCTCGGTTGGAAAAATTGACCATTGTTTCTTTCTGTGCTTCACTGAATCATACAAGATTTTCGAAAGTAGGGTAAAAATTCAAAATAGAAACAGAAAAAATGAGTCCACACTCTCAAATTACACCCGCCGCCCGAGGCCAGCACGAAAATGTCTCTGCGCTTACTACTTCCTCAATTGGTCAACGTCTATTGTGGTTTCCTCTATCCCTTGCTTCTTCTGGCATTTCTCGGCTGCGGCATAGGATTTGCTCTACATTCTTCCATGCTTCGCCGCTGTCGCTGCCTCCGTCGCAGTCGCTGCTGGTATTGTTGTCATTACTATTTGCTTGTTTACGACTAGCTTCTTTGTTGTCCTGCACATGTAGGACCAGCATATGTGATGTGTGTGGGTGTGTGTCTGTGTACTTTTACTTGCTCTCCAGGTCCCGCAGCCTTCCGTGCGCGGAGCGAAGATGTTTAAAGAGTAGCTGGTGTTGGCGACTGAGCTGCCTCCTTCCTTGAATGGGCTTAGCATGTTTTCAAGGCTTGTTTGCAGCTCAACTATGCTCCCTATTAGTTTCCTCTTCCCCCATTGTATGTTTTTGATTGTTCTTTTTTTTGTAATCTGTTTGCTTGTACCAAATTGAAAAGAATGCGGCTTCTTCGCTTCGATGGCATTTTTATGTAATTTGCTCATGGCTTGGCCCTTCCCGTTCGTTGATTTCATTTAAATTTCATTATTCCAGTTTTTAATTTTTTATTCGCTTTCTCCTAATAGTTTTCTCAATTACGAAAGGAAAAAAATGTATATATATATATATATATATATATGTCAAAAGAAAATCGATTATTTCGGCTAACAACAGCTGTGCGTTCCACGGCACCTCCAACCAGTTCCATTTCGTTGATTTTGTGGTTTGCCGTACAGGAGGATTTTCTCTCACTCTCTGCCTCTCGCGCATCCTTTACTTCCCTAACCCTAAAATTAATTATTTTCTAACTGTATCCTTCTCTTGTGCCAGTTTATTGAGTTTTATGCTTAAATGTTAACTCTTGTATTATATTGTTTGCTGCGACTCCTCTCCAGGTTTACATTTAATCAACGTCATCACAACTTGCGGAAAATGGTGTTTGAAAAATTTGCACTTCCCAAATATTAATGAATGTATACGTGTGCCTTTTCGTTTAATCGGCTCGTCTGTTAGAAAGAAGCTTTACTTTGATTACACTGCGACAAATTAGCGGTTATAATAATAATACTTTGTTGTGCTTTCTCACCAAAAGTGGTAATGTTTCTTCTTACAGTCTAACGCTTGACCTATGGACCTCCAATGAGTTTGGCAGGCGCTGGTCAACAACTAGGGCATGTGTGACTGCGGATCCTTCTGGCCTAAAGTGCAGCCAGGTCCTTCTCCAGTTGATCCCTCCAACGGAGTGGAGGTCTTCCTCATCCTCTGCTTCCACCGGCGACTACTCAAACGAAAATATTCAAAGCTAGAGTGTTTTCTTCCACCCAGACAACTTGACCTAGCCAGCGCAGCCGCTGTCTCTTGATGCGCTGATCTATGCCAATGTAGCCGTATATCTCGTACAGTTCATCGTTCCATCCACAAAACCATTTCGCCTCATTAGATGATGTCATTGTCCATACCTCCGCACCACGTAGCAGGACGTGAATGATGAGGGACTTGTAGACTTTGGTCTTCGTTCGTCGTGAGTGGACTTAACTTTTTAGTTGCCTATTCAGTCCAAAGGAGCACCTGTTGGCAAAAGTGATTCTGCGTTGGGTTTCAAGGCCGCAGTACTAATAAATGGGTATTTTGTCGGAGGCTCTTTCCCAAAGTTGTATTGAAAAAGGTGAGGTGGAATTATCTGGTCACTTGGTGAGCTTTTGCTAAACTGATATTGAAATATCTAGTAGATGTACCTTTGGCAAACCTAGCGAAGGGACTGCGATTGATGTTAATTTCCTAAATAACACGCTTCATCGATCTATGAGATGCTGCACTTTAAGGAGGTTTTGGGTAACACAAAAGACAAATACTTGTCTAATTGAGGTCCATCGATTTTGGAACAACCCTAACCTAACCTAATTCATTAAGAAGACGTAAACTCCTGAATTAAGTTAATATATGGAAGAGCTCTCAGGAAACAAATGTCAGCCGGGAATGCACTATTCTTCCACGCTTGATAACTTCGTCTACTTTTATGACAGTTATTCTTATCAACCGAGCCATTTATCGAAAATTAATTGGAGTTCTCCTCCGCTACGACTACGAAGAAATGATGTTGTCCTTAGTCAACAGTTGTGGGATGTCCTTAAATCGTTTATGAAATCGAAAACACGTCATTACTGCCTCAATTGCATTTTAATCACTTTGTAATTTAATATGGAAGTGAGAATTCGCACCTTTCAGTGGCGAACAAGTACATACGTGTGTGGTCAGAGTGGCTAGAGTTAGTTGATCGCTCGGCTAGGTGCAAGGTGTGGACCGGTGCAGTGACATGCTGTTGATTAAATTAATTAATTTTAAAACGCATATGTTTCATTTTACACGGCAGCGTCATGAGCCGGCGTTGTGGGAGAATGTACACATATGTTTGTGTATGTGTTTGTGCGGATATTTACTTTGTATTTGTAACACTGTAATGGAGTGTTGATATACTTTATGCTCGATTTTATGTGCGTCTTCGCCTGCATAGCAGAGCGATGAAGAGGTCCATGTAGCTTTTATTGCGTTTGCTCTTCTATAGCTTCTTCAGTGGTTTGCTGGGAGAACTGGCGACAAATGCTTCAACATTTTAATGCTACTTATCTGCTATTTTGACACTGTTTATCGCGCTTCATTTTGTTATCCGCGACCTCGTTGGGCCGCTTTACCCTTCCGCTCGCTGTTTTCTAGCAATTTTCATACGCTCCATTAAAATGTCAATCAACAGTAGTTGTCCACTGAAAAGAGAAATAAACAAATGGAGCAAAACTAACAAATAAATATGGTCAACGGTGCACCGCAGCGACCATGATTGGTCAACCGAAAGGCTGCTGGATAAAGCGTTTCATTTAATTATCGCTGTTATCCTTTCACTGTCATCGAATTGTGGATTTCATTATTTTCGAATGCTGGCCATGAAATAAATTCGAAATTGTTGACTTAAACCAGCAACAAAGGCAGCAATTGCAACGCGGAGCTATAGCAGCTGTCGATGATAGCGATGGCGCGGCGAAAGCGCGCGGAGCGAAAAATGATTGTGGAGGCAGGAGTGTAGCGCAAATCTATTGAATATTGACCACACTATTTACTCGAATTATCACAGCCATTTTCATTTGTCCGGCAATAGTGTTTGCTATTGTTGTGCCGATTTCCCTCACTTTGTTTCTCATCGCGATTGATTGCGTTATTTAGTTGAAATGAAATATGCGACAGCGAATTTTGGTGCATTTTGATTTGATGCCACCCATTGAAAAGGCAATGGTGACAAGGGTTTGAACTTGATGAGCGTCGCCCCTGAAAGTATGCACTTCATTTAACTGAGCTTTAATATTCTTGACAGCGCTCGCATGCCAATCGTGCGGGTCAAAGTGAAAAATAAGCTGTTAGAGAATTGAATGAATACTGAAAAATAGCGCATTAATGGACAAAGTGCCGTATTGTTTGGGAAAATTAATTTGTCTTACCTTTTTGTAACAGCAACAGAATTTCAAATGAATTTTTTGTTGTAGAAGCTATTTACTGTAATTTATTCGACTACGTGTCGATAGAAAGCTTAAATATCCAATAGAAAGCTCAAATATCCGTTCACTGTAGAGAAAAATTGGAATTCAATCAGCTACAAGGCATATGTTACTCATACGCCACGTTGATCATAACAACCTATAGTCATCGTTCACAATACACTTATAAGGCAAGAATCACCAAGGGTAGCAGATGCGCTAATAAAATTCTATTGCACAGTTATATTTTATAATCAAATCCAGTTTTTGGCGAAAATATCCATCGTAAATAATCAAATTCCCCTCTCTAGTAATAAAATACATGGAGCGACTTAAGGAGGAGGGTTTTTCATGCGAAAACAAAGTGTAAACTCAGACAAATGCTTGTAATGACAAACAGTTGCACATTGTCGTTGAATAAACAAGCGCAGACTAGTGGAGGCGGCGAACCAGAAGCCAATAAAATCAAAACGCTGGAAAATTTGCAGACAAATAAGCGAATTGAATGCCGCGTGCCGAAGCAGAAGCAGCAAATAGAGATTGAATCGAAAAGTCAGTTGAATTTTTGCGAAAATTAAAGAAGGAAAATCTTTGTAAATATAATGAAGGGGGAATATGCACAGCGGGGCAATGGACCGTGCCAAATTCGACGGAAAGTTAGGCAACATTGGTGCTGGCGCACCTATCAAGCTGCAAATTGAAGTGGAAATAGTGGAAAACAAGCAATTCGTTGCTTTTTAGAAGTGGAATATGTAGCAAAAAGGAAACGAAATTTCTGCATTTAGCATAAGCGAATTCACATGTTTTCCTGTGGGTGGAAATACGCAGCATACGAGACGAACTTATGAGCGCAGCGCACGCCGAGCACATGTTGCAAAGTTTTGTCTGGTGTTTGGTTGCTTTTCTTGGCTAGCAAAATGGTGAACAAACGTGCATGCGTACGTGTGTGGGTGGCAACGAGTATATCATTTATTTTCTATGCATGTGTTTGCATGAGTGCTGATGAGCGCTGCAAACGTGTGGTTGGTCAGAAATAAAAAAATTGATTTGAAAATTCTGGAAACACTTTAAATTGTAAACAGTCTGCACGTGCTCAACGATTTTGGTCGAAAGGCGCCTAACAGTATGCTTCGCTTGCATGCGCACCACTCACACACACACACACACACACCAAAAAAAGCTCAAAGTATAGGATGGAAAGACGAATCAATAAGATGAAGACTTATTTAAGATAATGATGGACGAAAAATTAAGCAATTCAAATGACGCGAATGAACAAGCAAAACTATTGACTGACCATGTTAGCAGAGCTTGCCATGCTGCTATGGTAAGAAAAAAATACAGCCTCCGCCGAAAGCCAGTATATTGGTGGAATGGTGAAGTTGCTGTTCTAAGAAGTGACTGCAACAAAACCCGGCGGAGATATCAAAGAAGTAGAGGAACTCTGGAATTTGAGCGACTGCGCGAAACGTTTAAAACAAGACGGAAAGAGCTTAGAGCAGCAATCAAGAAAAGCAAAGCTGCGTGCTTTAAAGAACTCTGCGACAAAGCGGAAGAAAATCCATGGGATGGAGCGTATAAAGCGGTAATGACTAAAATTAGAGGTGACAAAGGACAAATGCCGACCTGCCCTATACTACTTAAGGAGATAGTAGAGACTCTGTTTCCAAAACAACAAACGCAAACAGTCCTTTCAATCTTTCTGCCAGGGGTTGACAATGAAGTCATGAAAGCTTCGGAACGCTTTGGTAACGCAAAAGCACCTGGTTTGGATGGCATTCCATCAAAGTCAAACCCAAATATTTTACGGAGTTATTTAATAAGTGCCTGAGGGATAGAGTTTTTCCTAATAAATGGAAAGTACAGCGTTTGGTTTTGCTACCCAAACCAAATAAGCCGCCGGGAGACCCAAGTTCATACAGGCCCCTCTGTATGATCGATACTATGGGTAAAATCCTCGAACGGTTAATAAGTGATCGGCTAGAAAAACACCTGGAAGAAGTAAAGGGCTTATCAGACAGGCAGTACGGCTTTCGCAGAAGGCGCTCGACAATTGACGCAATCAAAAAGGTTACCGAAATTGCAGACAAAGCCATCGAGGGAACCAGGTGGATGTACGGCTCCAAAAAATACTGTGCAGTTGTTTCGTTGGACATTAAAAATGCATTCAACTCCGCTAGTTGGGCCTACATAATGAAAGCACTAGAGGCCCTTAAAACGCCAACGTTCCTTTTGCGTATCATAAGTAGCTACCTTTCAAACCAAGTACTGCTGTATGATACGGATGAAGGGGTAAAGCGGTATGCAGTTACTGGTGGAGTACCACAAGGATCGGTGCTAGAACCACTTCTATGGAACATCCTCTTTGATGGAATCCTTCGACTTCCAACACCGAAGGAAGTGGAAATAATAGGATATGCGGATGATATAGCGGTGACAATCGTGGCAAAGGAACTGCACCAAATCGAGGACTTATGCAGCAATATTGCACAAAAAATAAAGAGATGGCTAACAACAGTGAATCTTCAACTGGCAGGACAGAAAACTGAAGCAGTGCTCATGTCTAGCAGGAAGAAAGTGGAATTCGTCACCTTGGACATTGACGGGCATAAAATAATGTCGCAGTCTTTCCTAAAATAGTTGGGCGTAATAATTGACACGAGGATGAATTACAAAACAAATACAGAGAAGGCTTGCGAAAAAGCGGCGCGAGTTAACACGGCTTTGAGTCGAATAATGGCTAATACAGACGGGCCAAGTCAGAGCCGAAGGCTATTATTGGCAAAAGTGACTCAGTCAATAGTCATGTATGCAGCACCAGTGTGGGCTAATGCCCTAAAACAAAAAACGTATGCGAAACCGGTAAGGTCCTTATTTCGGTTAAGTGCACTTCGAGTTGCCAGCGCCTTCCGTACGGTGTCTCCCCAAACGGAAAGCCCCGGGGAGGAGGGGGAAAATTGGCAAGCCTCTAACAGCTAGAGAGCGCGAGGAAGAAAGACAGCAGAGTCTGAAAGAATGGCAATGTACATATGTGGGACTCAACGCCCAAAGGACGATGGACGTACAGGTTGATTGAAAATGTGGAAACCTGGGTTAGCAGAAAGCATGGCGACGTTGATTTTTACTTGACGCAACTACTAAGTGTTCATGGCTGTTTTAGGGAATACCTCCACAAATATGGCCATGATGAGGTAGAAATATGCTCATCCTGTGGTTATGGAAAAGAGAATGCCGAACATATCTTTTTCCATTGCCCAAAATATGAGGAGGATAGGAGATTTTTAGAAACGGAAATCTCTGAAAGAATAATGCCAGATAACATAGTGCCACACATGCTGCGGTCAAAGGATATGTGGAACCATGTTAACATGGCCGCATGGTTATCCAAGAGCAGCGAAGATAGAGCGACTGCGATATAGCGAGGCAAACAGCCAAAACCAGTTCGAAAATAGTCAATAGGCTTAGCTTGTTCTGCGATGTAATACTTAATCGGTAGTTCCGCAGGTTAATTCATCAAAGCTATGTGTCGTTATTGAGATGTTTTTTTTAGTGGGTTAAAGTCCCACACTACTGTTGTAAGGGCAACAGCGTCTTTTGATGATTTTTTTACAACACACATGCACACACACAGTCACACCAAAACAGTTAAGTAAATATGTGTATATTTGGGGAGTGCTTACTACATGCGCTTTTGACCCACTTCACCCTTGTATGAAACTAGTAATTTCTTCGGACAGATTTTCTTTCCTTATGCTCCAATAGAACTTCTCAAAAACCAAATTTAAAGTCACTGAACTTTTAAACAATTTGTTATACTCCCCTCGCAACATCCTTTTGGGCGCAATATAATTCAATCGAGCACCGAAATTTCACATATGACATATGCTTTGTTAGACAGCTCAGATTTGTCATATTTGAAACAACATTTGGGACAGCAAATGTCAAAATTCCCGAAATGTCTAACAACGCGTGCATTTAAATTTCGCCGCCGAACTGTCAGCCAATTCAAATTTTAACATAGCCAAATAGACATGTATATACCAAGCAACAATGTTTGCGCAAACCTGCGCACATACAAACATACATGCATACACACACGTTCGCGTGTATGTGCGTGCGTTCACGTGTGCCAATGTACAACACCACCACGACAGATTCGCTAAATGCAACCGCGAACACATCAATTCTGGTCGGCTGCCATCCGCCGCTATCCTTCGACCGCCCGTCCCTGACCCACCGCACCGCGCCAAGCCGCCGTTTTCACCAGCGCGCGCACAGAGCAAGTAGGAAGGAAGCCTACATTTGACATGATGGCCTGCCTATCGCTTGGCAGTTGACGAACTGCCTTGTTCTCGTGCATATTTGTGTGTGTGTGTGTGCATGTGGCTGAGTGGGGGCGTGTGCGTGAGTTATGAATAAGCATTGGAAATAAACGTGCGCTTGGAATTGTATCTGTCGGTTGTTGAATGGGGGTTGGCAGCAAATAAACGCCTTTTGCTCTGTCTTGTCATTAAATCACTTGAACGTTCTGGAGTGTCATTAGGCTAATTTGATAGAAGGCAAAGCGCTTGTAGCGCGCATAAAAACTAAATACTTTGGCTTTACAGTGTGCTGAATCCGCTTTCAAATGCGCCTTCTGTGCGCATAAATTGTACAAACACATGCACGCACACACGTGAGAGAACATGAAAATCGCTGCTATCGTGCAACATTTTACTGCTGTGGCTGCGTGTGCCCGCGTGTGTGTAAGTAGGCTATGAATATTAGTGCACATTGACATTTGAAAGACTAAACCAGTCGGAACGAACACACACACACTAATAAGCTTGCTTAAGTAATCATGACATGACAAACTCACACACACACACACCCGCAGAGCAAAGTATTTGCTCGGGCGAATATCACGCGTTGCCCAGGCCAAGCATTGACGACGATTGCGCGCCCTGCAAGTGTGGCATCAGCAGAAGATAATTCCTGTCTTTGTTGAGTGAATTCATGGCGTGGAAATGCGCCGCAAACTCAACTCAGTTATGCATGAAGCAACAGTAGTTATTTTCACAGGCTCCAAGCATTTCATGCACGAGCCACAACTTTTTGAAGCGCGATGAAGTAAGAATGTGAATTATGCGTTTAATTATGAGAATATTGACCGTTTTGTCTAACTGCCAACCTTTCATAATAAACTTTTAATTATAAAAACAAAGAATATATTATTAAAAAATTATAAAAGAAAGTCAAAGACAAATTGATGGCGCTAAAGCTGTCACACATTTCGGTGTTGCGACGGTCTAAATTCACGTAGCTATCGACCAGCCATTCTACTTATTGCATCTTCTACTTTTCAACACAACTTGACATTTCTCCTTCCTTCAATATGTGAGCCCCTTTGCTGTTTCTGCTTGTGTTTTCCCAACTGGACATTGCTGGCGCTACACCTGTTCTTACCTTCTATGTATGTAGGTGCTTGTTTGTATTGTGTTTGTGTCTTTTTTGTTGTGTCATCGAGTACTCAACGCTGCTCAGTCAACGTTCCGCCACATTCTTCAGGCTTTCCACTTGGCTCTTTGCACCTTTTCTACAAATGTTTGTTTGGTGTTAATGATGTGGGCCGTTAGTCCTTTGTTGTTGTTGTTTTAGATGATGATGTTTTTGTCGTGCTACCTTTCAACATCTTTGCTGTACGTCTGCACATCAACGGCAGTTGGCGTCTCGGTTTCTTCTTTCTGCCACCGGATGACTGTGATTTCCATGCTGCATCTTTGTTGCTGACTTGTTAATGACACTAAACGGTAGTACACAAGCGCCAACATGTACACGCACACACGCAAGCATGCCGAGTATCCTTGCGATGCCCTAACAAAGCAGTTTGCCAGGTTTGTCAGGTTTGCCAGGAAATTCGTATGAACTCGGCAAGGACAACGGCAGAAACGACAAAGAGTTTACATTAGTGGAACAGTAACCTTTCAACTCTGCTTTAGTGTGTAGAGCAGCAAAAATGCATGCGAAAGTGCATTACCTTCATGAAACGAAGAGACATGAGACTCGACGAACAGACTCGTTCTTCACTTGTGTCACGCTGCGTATACGTAACAGCACCTGCAGCTGCCGTCAGTACAATAATGTTTACTCAGCCGCCCCCATGCCTACTGCGACTGCAGCAACTGCAGGAGTGTACGAGTGTGCGTGTGTGTGCATGTAAGCTTTAAAGTGATTCTCATGACAGTGCTTAAATATGAACAAGGCATGCCATGCCTATCTACGTAGAGACAATATGAGTTGAGACCCCTGTTGCTTGCCTCACTTCGCACACGACTCATGCTTTGCTGCCACAACACTCACATACTGTGCTCATCAGCGTTCCTATCAGCCAACGGGGCCTTGGTGGCTTATTCTGGCTCTGCGGCAACTACCTGTAAGTTGGAAGTGTCCGCTGCCGGATGACAACTCCACAAAGTACTCATGCGTTATCAGCGAACGCGCACACATCGCAGCGCAGCTTTCATAAGAGTTGATTTTACATATTTTGGTATTTCATAATCTAAAAATACGTGTAATAAGAAGGGAGTTTTAAATTCGTCTTCTGGTAGTAGAAATAAAATATTTTAACTAAATTGACAAATGTTTATCAGGCATCTAATAAATCCAGAGAAAAGGTCTGTAGAATGCCACAAATTATGTCTGTCTGAAAATTTTATGGCTTACCTCTTGCCCGTTCAACGCTTAAGGCTAAGTGTATATTTGCTTAACCTCTGCTGCTGCCGACTGTTCCACTTTAATAACTAGTAGCCGAACGTCCAGCAGTCGTGTGATGACAGCTCGCTTTAAACTACTCGGATGTTTGTGCTTCTACCGTAATATTTTCCATTAACATTTATATTTAACTGAACGAGGTACTATTTACTTGTTCGGCTGCTCGCTGGCTACAGTGGTGGCTAAGTGGCGGTTAGTTGGCGGACAAGCGCATCTAAGCGGATTCTTCGAGAACTCCCACCACACATTTCTGACATGAACGGCGCAGAGCGCTATGCGGGCATCCTCATCGCGCTTTCATATCAGCTGCTATTGAGCGCTGGTTTAGCACATTGCATTGCTATTCAGGGTACAGCATTCAGCATTCTGCTTCAAATGCTTTCATTTAGTATTCTTCACGCATTTCTGTGCCAATCGTAAGCGCTGCTGTTGTGCTGCTCCACAGCCCGCCGTACTGTCACACTGAGCGAATGCCAGCGTTTAAGTACCTTTATTGACATGTCATCTTAGTTCAAAGAACTTGTTCGGATTTTTATTTTTAACTCGTGTTCGCATTATATTCTATTATTTGCTGCTTCCTGCCATATCTTGCTTTCCCCGTCATTTCCTTGCATCGGGCTGCTTCATCACCCAGCAGCTGGCAGTCCACACAACTACTGCGGTGGCTTAAAAGTTCAGTGATATTTCAAGTGCTAGTTTTGGCGGTGGATTTGCCAGAGTGCGATCACCCGCACCACTGCTCACCCTCTAAACGCACCCCCAATTGGTTGCATTCTTAAGCTGCTGCTGCTGAAAGCATGCGCCGCAGTGCGTTATAAATCGACAGTATTTCATTCTTCATTCATTCATTCAGTCACCCGACCACTCGTGCATTCACTTGGCTTTATGTGCCAAATAACCGCATATCCACAGTTGCACAGACCCTGCGGCCGCGTGTTCCATGCCTGTGCTACACTGCGTATGAGTGATGTGCGCTTTATTGAGGCCCATTCAGCAAGCACGCGTTGAAAGATGATAGATGCACGAAGGGGCTATTTGATTTGTTTGTTTTCTTACTGGCCTAGTGTATTTAAGCCAAATCCTTAGTTTTCCAACATTTTCATGCATTGCTGAGTATTAGAGCAAAGTGTACTGAAATGTTTTAACATGAGCACACCGATTTAAGCGGCTACTTTTCAGAGCACTGGAGGCGAGAACACTACGTAAACATATTTTGAAATTCTTGTTCTTGCTAATATCCCTTTAATGCAGCGTTGTGATAATATTTGCTGGAAGAGTTACATTAAATCGTATTTTATTGCTTTCTGTTTGCCATTAGTTTGTCCTCAAATATTGTGGGAATCTGTAGAATTTCTCGGTTGAATTTAACAGCAATTTAATTGAATTAAATATTACTCGTGCATATTCTGCTTGTCCAAATGCCATGCTCCTTTCAACTATGTCGCCAATTAAATGTATAAATTGTAGTAAATTCAAGCTCACACGACACGACACGCCTTCTGTGTGTTGTAGCATGTGTGCAGCTGACGCTGAGCGGAGTGATATTGCTCGTATTTTGCTATGTATGTGGTATTTGGAAACTGAAAAGGGATTTTGACTAGTTTATGTGTAAATCAGGTTCACAATTTTAGGTTCTGCAAATATAGGGTAGTCGAAAAAGTATTTTTGTATTTTGTCAATAGTTGTTACAGTCGTATATCTCCAGTGCTAAACCACATTGTGTCATTAAAGTGTTAGAAAGGTGAGATTTAAGCTTCATTTAATCAAAAACCGAGAAACTTAATTCGGGGAAATGGAAAAAAGATACAGCTCTTCAAGAATGAGTGAAAATAATAAAGAAATTCGTTGGATTACGAAATTTTTGTATAAAAAAAGGAACAATGTTACGCAAGCCATCAATGAAATTTGTGAAGTTTACGGAGACGATGCTGTATCTGTTCGTGTAGCACAACAATGATTCGCTTGCTTCCATTCTGAAAATTTGGATTAACACTGATGAAAGTTTTACACTGATGGAATAATGTCTCTAGCGGAAAAATGGCAAAAAGTTTAGTCGACCATAATTGTACATATTTGTTTATTTATTTATTATTAAAAATTATAAAAAAAAAAATAAGTTGAAGTTTGAGAAATACGAAGAGACGTTTTCGACTACCCAATATTAGGGTCTTCATAGAAATTGGTGAAATGTTACTTATACAGCGATTTCGTGGCAAAATATGTTGAACTTTTTTTTGACCTACCTAAAATATCGATGATTTCCTTTCCATAATTTTAATGAAAAGAATCATTAGACCATTTAAAAAACTGCTTCTAGGGTCACAATTCTCTACAACTAACTTTTGGCGAATTTTTCAGTCACTTGTCGGACGAACTCGCATCACTCATACGCCATGAGCGCCCAGAGTGCCATAACTTTGACTGCTGCGCCGTCTGTGCATGGCGTGCGGTTGTTGTGCCTGCTGTTGCCCTCGGCTATAATTTATGCAGCCATACTAATTGCAAGTTTGTTCGAAGTTGTTGCTGCCACAAATTCATTAAATCAACTTGTAATTAAAATGCTGTAAATAAACCACAGCACATCGGTGCCGGACGAGAGTTAGGCGTGCTGAGTGATCAGCGTCATGAGTGACTGCTGCTGTGAAGAGTGCGAGTGTGCAACTCAATTAAACGGCAGTTACTTTGCGCCGAAATTAAAAACAATTTAATTCAACTGAAAATTATGACACCCTTTTAAATTAAACCATATTATACGCATACATCTCTCATCACAATCACTCTCTCTGTCTCTTTTGCGCAGGTACACCATATTGGATGGCGCCGGAGGTGGCTGCCGTGGAGCGTAAAGGCGGCTACAATCAATTATGTGATATATGGGCGGTTGGCATAACGGCAATTGGTAAGTTTACATCATTTCAATTGGCACGTTTGCCATTAATAATTCAAAGTAAACACTTTACAACAACAACAACAACGAACCACGTATGTTATTTGCGAGCGTCATAAATTATTTCTCAGCCGAGGACATGTACCCTAATCGATTATTTTTTGTTATTATATTCGAGTTGTTGTTGTTGTAAATTATAGTTGTGCGCCAGGAGTTGATACCCAAGTTATTGCACTTTTAATAGGTTCACTCGCCGCAGCATTTCAATAAACCCACAACCGCAACAGACAGCCACACACGAAAGTGTACGCACGACTTAGGACCGCGTAGGTGCGTGTGCGGGCGCCTGTGTGTAGGTTGTATGCGACTTATGCGATATATATTTCTAATATATCTTGGGCATGCGTGCTCACGCACTGAAGCATCAGCTCGTTGGTCCCGTAATGGCACAACATTAATTTCATTAGAAACCCGACGCAGCGCAGGCAAAGGAGAGCCGCCCGCCTTCCAAGATGGCCCACAATTATTTCTACTTAATTTTTATGGCGATTGTGTTTGACGTTTGTCACATCCAATACAATTTGTGCGGCGTATATGTCTACTTTATGGTAATGGCCAACGGATGCCGAGGAATTTAAGTGCTTGTGCCTCTCTGTCGTCGAAAGATGAATTGTCTCGTGAAATCTGAGTGTTTATTTGCTAATCCCCTGCATGAACCAAGAATCATGTTTCAATAAAAATATCTGTCCACCAACATTTAGATTTTTTCAGCTGCGCACTGAAGATCCTTTGCAATTTAATCGTGATTGCTTTCTCTTTTTTTGCAGAACTTGCCGAACTCCAGCCTCCAATGTTCGATTTGCATCCGATGCGTGCGCTGTTCCTAATGTCAAAAAGTGGTTTCAAACCGCCCACATTGAGCAACAAGGAAAAGTGGAGCACCACATTTCACAATTTCGTGAAGACGGCGCTGACGAAGAATCCCAAAAAGCGTCCGACCGCCGAATGCCTGCTGAAGCATCCGTTCGTGCAGGGCGACATGTCGGTGCGTGTGGCCAAGGAGTTGCTGCAAAAGTTCTTGAGTCCCAATCAACAGTTCTACTACTATTTGGACGGGGAAGAAGAGGTGAGTGGAAAATATCTGATTTCTCAATGGTAGTTTATATTAAACGACGCCAAGCTGTGTTAATTTTTCAAGTCTTTTGAATATTTATTGGATGTCGTGAACTGGAAGATAAAATTATATAAATTTGCTTGGTATTAAGACACAAGTTTGGGATTTCTGACTTTGAATACCCAGGCCGGGTTTGTATTTGACTAGAGACTGTTACCGCGACAGCATTCCTCTGAAGTATTTGGGGAGTGTTTTCTGCTGCTACAAAAACAACAATAATCGTTATGCGTGGATAGAATGACAATTGTATATTTATTTGAAGGATTTATCGCGAAAATTTTGGGAGTGTTTAGAAGAAGCCTGATTTAGAAAAGTTGAAAAAATACGTCTTTCTAGAGATTTTAGCGAGAAGTCCAAAATAAAATGGTTTACGGACTATGCCAGTTCGTTCAATAGGAAACCTGTGGGTATAAATTTTCCCATATGCCTCTCGCCCCCGATTTTAGGTGGGCGTCTGTAATTTGTTGGGCCATTTGCGACTGTCAGTACCAATAGTGAGAACTAGTTTTTTGATAGACAAATACAATGCACATACACCCATATAACCACGCAAACGGGACTTAAGCTGTAATTTGTGACACGTAAAGTGAGTTGAAAAAGATAAATGTCACTTTTCGGTGAAAAGTTTTCTGTTTAGATTTTCCAAAACCGACAACCTTTGTGTGCCGCCAGCGATGACAACTCCTCATGTGCATATGTCTGTATATATGCTTTTAAAGCGAAGGGAAGCTGTAGGACGCAATTGTTGCCTACTTTAAGGCCCTAACCGTTATTTCTCGTGTACCAAACTCACTTGTTGTGACACTCGCGTGCTCGCGTCTGTCGGGCGCCAGACATTTGCTAACGGTTCCTTTGTTGACGGGTGTTTTTTTTTTGTGTAGCAAATCCAAAAAAAGTAAAATTTTTAGCATTCTCAATGGATTTGAAGTAGTTTTTGAAGTCTCCCACATTCCCCACACTTTAGCAGATTGCTTTCGCCTTGCTTTTGTCATTTCGGCACTCAATTAGATTTATTGATTGTTAGGTAAACATTTTAGATTTATGTGCATGCTGCGGCTGCGGCTGCGGCTCAGTCCATGGTGGAAGCGCGTACTTGTGCACGCACACAACGCCATGACGCTCCATCAATATCTGTATGGCTGTGTGTGTAAGTAGTGAAGCTGAAAACAGCATAGCGCAATGTGGCGGCTGGAAATGGAACTTTATAAGCACCAGCTAGGCTCGTAGGCATTTGCGGTGGCGTTGGTGGCCGCGCTGGTGCTCTAATATTATTATTTTTAAGCTGCCACTTCGGCAATTCAACTGCGTGCCACAGAATTTCGGTGAAATTCAGATGAAGCCTCGGTTGCGTGCAATATTTTTATAATTTCTATTTTGTTTTTTTTTTCGCTGCGCTCTGAAAGCTGAGGAAAATATTTACCAACGCATATACATACAGACGCACTCAATATAACATTTTATTTCTAACTACCGCACGCAACAAAATATTCAAGTCGGTTCACTTGCGTGTTTACACTCCCTTCAGCTCGCTGCCGCTGAGTTATTAAAGGGATTTTGCAATTTTTACCATTTTTGTTTCAGATAAAACTTTAAAATATGAAATACTCTTCATGTTTACATGTAGTGTTCTACAAATTGAATCAATTTCCTTTCGGCTTCGATCTCTGCTCACGTGTGCGCTCGCACAAATACATGGACATGCAGAATTTTTCAGCAGTTTAGATAGTCGGTCGGTCAGTTGCTGAGTCTCTTTGTCGATTTGCATAAACGAATATTTTATTTTATTTGCATATTTCTTTCATTAGTAAAATTGTAAGAGCATTTATTGATTGATTGATTGCTGCAAATACTATCCAATTTCCAAGCCTCCTTCCCGCTGTAGGGCACTTTGAAGCAGGCCGATTGTGGCTGCTGCCATTGATGCTGATTTTAAGAATACTCAGTTCGGAAATTTTAAGTGGGGGCATTGAAGTGCTGTTTCCGTTACATAGTCAGAGTCGTAAGGGACGCAAGGGCAAACAAAAATACACCAAATTCAGTTGCAAAATGGGAGAATTGATGAAATTTAAGTTTTTTCTTCAGATTTTAGAAGAACTATTTAGTAAATATGGTTTTTTAATACAATAATTCCCTGTGTAAAATCGCAATTTATCTGTATATGCCGAATACCAATAAATTTAGTTGCAACTTGAATTAATTTTTTGTTTCTTTTTTAATTTCTTTTTATGGCGCTCCGCGTCTGTTCTTTATGCTCCAATGTCGACCTTCGGCTCCATGCACTGCGCGCTGGTCACCATTATCTGTAACCAATAACACCAACGCCAACAACAACAATAATAACACCACCAACAACAATAACAACGGCAACCACAATTACTTGAAATAAACAAACGAAATGCCAAAATAGACTGTCGCCAGCGTACCACAACGAATAGCAAGCAAAATGACATCAAGGCCAAATGGTATTTCACCGCAAAATCACACTTTGAAAACAGGTAAGTGATTCACAGTTAACCTCAATTGTCTGCCATATTATATAAAGTACTTACGTACGTAATCTTACCGAAATATACACCCTCCAAAAACACATATCTATGCAGCTGCGTTTGGAGGGGAGAGCAAACCGCGTCGTTGTGCTCGCTTCTTCAAAGGAAGGCGAGGTGCTGACGCTTAAGCATATTTGTGGTGTACTCCCCTTTCGAATGCGTGCTGCACCCTTCTGCTGTAGCAGGTTTTGCTTTAACCTCGCCACTTTAAATGCTCCTTTGCTGAGGTACTTTTGGGTTTTTGCTCTCAAGTGGAGAAGCACTAAAGTGATATTCGGCGGTTTTTGTTTAAGTGTTTCCAAGTAGCGTTAATCTGCGCATACACAAGTACATACGTGTTATATATATGAAAATCTTTTATTTTTTATTGTAGGCATGACAACGAATTCGCAGTGGAATGATCGCTCATCTAGTCCCGAAACTTTGCCCAGCGACATGTACGTATATTCATTTCATTTCATTATTTCGCTATGTATTCTAGTATATAATATGTTGCTATGTACATATACAAATATTTACCGTATATTTCAATTTGCCAAAGCAAAAACGGAAAAAAATTGCTTTTTTCGCTGTTACACGTTTGCCGTGTTAAATATGTCTGTGAAACGCCTGAAAGTATACTTCAATTTCCTGTTTGTCTACATAATTGCTTTATACGTCGTATATTGAATGTAACAACAAAAAAAACAACCGCATAACAACACTAAAACGATTTTTTTCATTAAGCTTTCGCTGTCTTCTTGTATTATTTCCGCCACATATATTCCCTCGAGTTTGACACGAGCGCTAACAAGCACACATCTGCACACTCTTGCCCACAGTTAAACGCGCATAACTCCACACATCAAATGTGCGAAGCATATACATACGCCCACTGGGGAACATAACAAACACATTATTTATATGCACTTACATACATACATACACGCACACATTGTTAAATAATCGCACCACACCTATAAATACATACACATCGGCATAGTTTTCCGGAAAAAGAAACAAAAAAAAAAAAAGACGCTTTCAAATCACGCTCCATACACACTGCCAAGCGGCTTTTTCGAAATCTCGCTCATTTTTTACTTTCACTACAACGTTCATTTTTTTTTACAAAAACATCATCACAGTTTTGCTGAAATTTGATTTTCATTTCTATTGATTTTGATTTCTTTGAGTTTACTACTCGCAGTTGCTTTCGATTGAACCCTTATTATCTGGTAATTATTTTTGTAAACATAATTTTCTCCACCAACTTTTTGTTTTTCTTTATTTTTAGTCCTTTAGCTGCAGTGCGGCGCCAAAAGCTCACCGGTACTTTGATTATGAACATGTCCTTAAGGTTGGCTCACACAAACACCGAACCAGTACACGCACACATACGCACAAGTACAGCGTTCGATGCACAGCAATCTCGCTTCGGTGCTTTTATTTGCAATGTTAAGTTTTTTTGTTACTGCAAAAGCCGCTGCTGCACGCCTGATTTTATGTTTCGCATTTCTGCCGGCATCTCGGCTGCTTTTTTCGAACCTAATTGCTTCCGGTTTGTTGCTGGCACGCCGCCGTATTGATGAAAAACGTCTGTCAATGTGCCGCCAAATAAATGCTGGGCGACTTTTCAGCGCAGCCAAGCCACAAAAGAAAATTAAAAATCCAAAAATGCACTTCTTGTGCTGCTCGCGCGCCTCGCTACCAAAGTTATGTTTCCGCTTTGCAAATTGCTTATTGCCGCTGGCAACTGCTATGTTATGCATGTATAGTTGTGTTGGAAACTCTCGTGCGTGTGTGTATGTACAAAGTGTGCGAAATATCAGCGCGCAAATGCAGCAATTTGTGTTCTTTGCTTCACTTTAATTTTTTTATTTACGATTTTCCTATTTTCACGCTTGAATTTCAACTTTTTAGTTTTCATTTCATTTTTTCCTGCATCCTGTTATCGCATGTTTAGCCCTAATGCACTATGATTATTATGAACTGTATGCCCTCGCTGCTAGCGCCGCGCACTCCGCGCCGGCATACCGTCCATCAGTTGGCAATGCGTTAAATGAAATTTGGCCAAAGTTTTTCCAGTTTTTCTTCCATGCAATTTACTAATTCACTTCGTTATTTTGGCTATTTTGCGCGTTTATCTGTGATTTACTCGCTTTTTGCGGCCGAATTTGTGCTAAAGGATTAGAGGAGCGTGCGCGGGGTTGAATTATGAAAAAATTTGAAAGTGAAAACTTTCATTTGCACTGAAAAAATAATATTTTGATGGTATTTTTTAATGCCGCGCTGATATTATGTAAACTGCGGTCAATATGTTTTCGCTAAGTTATTAATGGACAACGAAAGCGCTGCAAAAAACTTCGGAAAATGGAAATATATTTAATTGAAAAATATAATAATATTAAATGAATGAAATTATGTAGACGTTTAAATTGCAATTTTGGCTCTTTTGTATACACAACGCTTAAACAAATTCTAGTATTACTTTAGTTTTCACAAATATTGGGTAATCGAAAAAGTATTTTCGCATTCTGTCAATAGATGCGGTTGCAGTCGTATATCGCCACTGCTACCAAACACATTGTGACATACCATATAGTGTTGGAAATATGAGGTTTAAGCTTCATTTAATCAAAAACCGAGAAATTTAATTCGGGGAAATAGAAAAAAAGTTACAGCTGTTCAAAAATGAGTGAACATAATAAAGAAATTCGTTGGATTATAAAATTTTTGTATAAAAAAGGGAAGAATGTCACACAAGCCATCAATGAAATTTATGAAGTTAACGGAGACGATGCTGTATCAGTTCGTGTGGCACAACAATGGTTCGCTTGCTTCCGTTCTGGAAATTTCTAAATTTCGATTTACACTGATGGAATTATGTCTCTAGCGAAAAAATGGAAAAAAGATAACATAGTATGTGTTTATTTATTAATTAGTATAAATATAAAAACAAAAAATAAATTGATGTTTGATTAGAAATACGAAACAACTTTTACGACTACCCAATATTTTCCTGATTTTTCATTAATTACATTAATGTACGGTCATTTTGCGACTATGTTGGTAGAAGCTGTTTAGGTAGCTGAAATCGAAAATGATAGCAAAAATGTTATAACACCCGGATTTTTGGTGTTGTAGTCAAGTGGTGTAGGAGTCAAACCACCACCATTTATTAATATGTCAAAAATAGCAAAAAATAGGAAAATGTGTGAACTGAAATTCTTAATCAGGACACCTCAAATACCCCACAAACCTTTTAGCACATCAGACGAACAATGTTGCTTTAGTTTTTTGAGTAGCGTTATCTATGATTTAGTTGAAAGTGTATTGTTGTACGACAAGCGTCTCTATGCTCACACACCCCACTCACGCGTGCAAGGGACTGCAAGAAAATGGGTCCCAGCACCAACGCAGCAAATACTTCGCACGTTTTCAAAGTGTTTTGGATCTTATTTTTGCTAAAAACTTTAATTAACAATTGGGAAAATTTCAATTTTTGTTTGCTTCAACCAAAGTTTTTATTTAATTACCAATTTTTATTTATTCAAAACTGTTACTTTTTTCTTTATCTACTATTTCTCACCTATAGATTAAGATTAAACATGGAAAAACTACAAACACCAAAATGAAGCAGCATTTAAGGCGCTTACACGTGCATATTTTACTTTCACCTTCACTTTTGTGACGTTACATGATTGTAAATGCCTTCTGCACTTAGCTCACACACTCAGACCGTCGGCAGCTGTCAATAATTTGGCTATAAAGACGGCGCACAAAAACACGCTTCGAATTCTAAAAATTATGCACTTATGACCTTATTTTCGTTTGTTTTTGGCTGCAGATATTTATTTCCCATTTTTTGTTTCTATTTCTGTGAAATATTGAAACTGCAATTTCCAGTTTATGAGCGCGAACAAACATTTTATTTTACTTCGCCATTTTCGTGGCCTGGCCTGTGCTCTGCTCTGTAATTTATACAAGTTACTGAAAAATGCCGCAGCCAAAGTTGAATTCTTCGTCCCGTGTCAGCACGTGCACCTTAACCTCAAAATTTTCAGTTTTTCAATTTAATTAATTTATATTTGACAGTTCTTTGCACGTTTTCTCTCTTCATAACTGTTACCAACCATTACTCTTCCATTAGAATATCCTGTCTTTTCTTCCCTCTAACACCCTTTTTTTGCTTTTTAACATTTTTCCGTAGCAACACGCATCTTTTCGAACTTTTGGTTTTTGTTGAATTTAGAAATTCCTTTTTCAATATTTTTTAATTTGAGAATTATTGTTTTTGCCTCAACATTTGAAAGAATATTTGAATTTTGCTTGTATTTGATGTATTTTCTCATTCTTATGCTGTTTTTGTTATTTTTTCTTCTTGCATTTTGTTTGTGTTACTTGTAGGAGCCTCTTACAGTATATTGATGAGGAGCTAAAGCTAAGGTAAATACTTACAATAATAACAACAACAACAACATTTACAAATACAACTATCAGCACGTTTACTGCAAATGGCGTGCGAAAATATCCATTTTTTCGAGATTTTTTTTTTCAAAAGCGCACCAATCCTATCGAAATGCTAAAGTCAGTGTTCTACTTATAAGAAGAACCGAAAAAACGTCACCCAGATATTCATAGTCATACGCAACATTTCGTGCCATAATTCACGAACGCAGCTTTTGCCATAAACGAGATGAAACTAAACACTTTTTTTATTTTTATTATATATTATTGTTTTTATCATTTATTTTATTTATATTTAGTTGTTATTATTTTTATTTATGTTTTATTATATTGTTATAATTTATTAACGAATATCAGCTAAGCTTAAAACCTGAGAGTCACTCTCGCAAGCTTGTGCATTGAAGTTGACGTGAAAGTTGTCAAAGAAATTAATTAAATAATTATTCACAAAAACCGCTGCATGAATGAATTATTAATTTCACGTAATTGACATTAATTTTTTACTACTCTTTCATCGATATTTATTTTTCTACGCGTTTTTCTGCTGAGAGAAGTTATTCCAGTTTCGCTTAAACTGGGCTTGAATAAATAATATTATTTGTCTCTCTCTCTTTTTCCTTCTGACATGAATTCTTTCATTTATTTTTGGATAAATTCAGCGAAATATTTCGGGATTCCTTCAAATGCACAATTTTGCCTGATTGAACTTAATTATGTTCGTAAATCGCCTCACATATAATTTCATACATTTACATATATTTCCCTATGTAAGCATCATCAAATTGGCCATAATTCATAAAATTCAATATGACCCTTACACTCACCCCTCACCCATCAATTTCTAGTTTATATGCAATTTATTTTCGCTTTCTGTGTATATTTTATTAGCATCCCCCTCCTCGCATGCTAGTTATAGACAAAATAGACAACTCTTTTGTACACGTGGACCGTTGTATGGAAATGGCACAGACTGCTGCTTTCACAGCGCTAATCGCGCAGAAATCCATATTTGTGTATCGCAACTGTGTTGGTGTTGGTATGCATGTTTTTAGCACTTTGCGAGTTCTTTGTCCCTCGATTTTTTAGACGTCTATGCTCCGCATAATTTCCAATACATTAAATTGTTTATATGTTTCTGAGAAAAGAACACATGCCGTCCGATGTCTAGCACACCGCAATATTCGCTGACTCAGCAGATACGCTGTCGAGCAGCAACACTGGACTTGGATAGTGAATATTTCAGCTAAAATTATGGTAAAATGGGGTAGTCGAAAAAGTATTTTCGCATTTTGTCAATAGATGTCGTTGCAGTCATATATCTCGAGTGCTAACAATCACATTGTGTCACACCATTTAGTGTTGGAAAGGCGAGGTTTTAAGCTTCATTTAGCAAAAAAAAATGTAATTCGGGGAAGTTGAAAAAAAGTTACAGCTGTTCAAAAGTGAACGAAAATAATGAAGAAATTCGCTATATTTTGAAATTTGTGTATTAAAATGGAAAGAATGCCAAGAAATGCAAGTTTACAGTTCGCTTATTTCCGTTCTGCAAATTTCGATGTGAAAGATGCACCTTGTATCCCTGGTCGAATGATTGATTCTACATTTTACTGTCAACAACTGATGAAATTGAAGCAACCAATCGAAAAAAGGCCAGAACTGATCAACAGAAAGGGCATTTTTTGATGACTCGGCAAAAATTGGAAGATCTTGGCTCGGAAGTTTTGATGCATCCACCATATAGCCCAGACCTTGCACCATCCGAATACTATTTGCTTCGATCAATGCAGAACTCCCTAAAAATTCATTACAGATATAAACAAATAAGATGAAGTTTGATAAGAAATACGAAAAGACTTTTTCGACTACCCTATAGATTTATTTTCCAAGGCAACGCTACGCTGTCTGAAGAAATTTTCTAGATCGGACTACTATATCATATAGATATCATACAAACTGAGCGTTCAAAAATCAAGTTCTTGTATATAAACTTCGTTTTTTTCGTGCAAAGCTGCTTTGCTTGCTTGTTTTTTGTATATATTAGCGTCCATCGTTATGTCTGTTTGTCTATGGCGTATTAATGTAATTTATGTATGCTACATACATATATCCATAACTGCTCTATAAGTTTGCTTATTTTTCTTTATTGTAGTATATGTGTGTGTGTGGATTTCAGTGTATAACTAAAAATTCGCAACTCAACCTTTCCATTCGTCTCTCCTGTTTTTTTAAGACGACTTTTTTATGGTTTGCTTTGTTGAAATTTTTTTCTTTTATTTTTGTTTTATTATTGATTACACTTTAATCCACCAGCAGCAATGTGTAAAATATGAAAATTCGTTTGTTGTGTGTGTGCCTGTTCAATAAAAAAGAGCAAAGCAAACGAATGCGAGGAAAATTATATCTAGGTGACACACATACACACTTGTTTACTTTATTAACTAGGGTTTTATAATTTTTATTAATTTTCCAAAAACAAGAAAAAACCATTCTTTTTTTTTTAATCATTACTTTTTATTTATATTTTTTTGTGTTTGCATAACACTACTTGATTATATGCTCCATTTTGAGTCCAATAGTAGCAGAGTAATATCGTAGCAGAGTAAATTCGGCGTAAACCACATTGTCAAACGATTTTCATTTAAGAAATCCAATAGTTTACATACGAGTACAAACTCCTTTTTGTTTGCTTTAGCTCCAAAGAACTTAGCACGAGTCTCTGAAAATAACACCCTGCGAAATGTTCGCTTACATTTAATGATTAAGGGTTACATAAAACAGTAAACAGTCAACAAACACACTAAACTCCAAAAGCGACACAACCAAAATCACCAAACTCCACACAGCAACCAATCAAGTGATCGTCTTCGGTTTAGTTCGAGAGTATCCGCCGCATGCCTTCTATTTGTGTGTGTTCCTTACGTAATCGCATACTTACATACCTACCACTCACACATTCACACATACATGTGTATATGTGTATAATATAACTTTAATTTTCTTTGATCAATATGTGAACATTATTTCTTTCATTTGTCCGAAATAACGGTATGTTTCGTTGTCGAATATAATTTGACTGCATACACACTATTTACTAATACCACAATAATACATTCCATTTAATTCATTTTTATTAACAAAAATAACAATAACACGAGCAGCACTAATCTCTCGTCCGCATAACTGTATTAATTAATTGTATTTAATGAGTAGAATTGTATAGGTTTTGGGGATGAACTCAAAAACGCTTACTAAGTAATAGTTATACAACAACAAATAATATAATTAACTGTAAAATGCATATAAACCCAAACAACAATAGACCTTACTCAGCACAACGCATCAACTCGCCTCATTGCATTTACACATACAAACATACATCCACATGTATCTGAACTATGTAAAGTATCGAATAATTTCGCTCTATAACCTCATAGCAATGTGAATTCATATATAAACATGCATAAGTTAGCCTAGTTTTAGGCGCACAAGCGCTCCCACTGCAATCATTGCTCATTTGTCGCCTTTTATATCTTTTCTCCCGCTCTCACCTTCATGCGCTCGTCACCTTTTTGTGTTCGGTGTCACCCAAATCGCTCATCACACATTTGTTCGATACGCGCGCGCACACGCTGATTGCTGATCACTGCTCACTGCTCACATCCTTACAGAGCCACCCTGCCGTTAACCGATACCAAAGATCTGCTTAGCACCGAATGCCACTGCGCGCACAATGGCGGTAACGGCAACGGCAACGGTAATAGCCACGGCAATGGCAATGGTAATGGTAATGGCAATGAAAACGGTGGCGTCAGCGGCGCCAACGATGCCGCAGCGCCAACCGCGCCCGACGACATCAGCAGCTCCAACGCAACCTCGGCGTCGCCATCGACAGCTGCCACTGTGAACGGCGGCGACGGTGTCAGCTCGATTACTAGCGCGAGCGGCTTGGGCCATTCGATGTCTGCCTATTTGGGACTGAGTTTCGGCTTCTCCAACATGCGCACAACGTCGGTTGATGCTGTGGTCAATAACGCCAACCATGACAGCGATGCGCGGCACCACCACCAACAGCAGCAACAACAGCCACATTATCACCATCATCATCATCATCATTACATGCACTACACCAACAACAGTAATAGTAATAGCAACAGCAACAGCAACGGCGGCGCCAGCGGCAGCAATATAAATTCGCGCTCAACCAGCGCCACCGGCCTGTCGGCATCCACGTCCAGCAACTCCTATGGAACCGCAGTTGGGGCGCCAGCAAAGCTAAATGGTCAATCGCAGTACACCTCGTTGTCCTCGTCCTTGTACAATCCATTGGACAATTCGAGTTGCGAAAGCGGCGGCGGCGGCGGCGGCGGCATCGGCGGTGGTGTTGGAGGCGGTGGCTTTGGCTTAGGCTTAGGCGGCAGTGTTATTGGTACTAATGGTGGCGGGGGAAGTGGTGGTGTTGGTATGTTAGGAATTGATAGGAGTAACGGTGGTAGTGTTGGTAGTGCTGGTGGTTTTGGTGGTGTTAGTGGTGGTGTCGGCGGTGTTGGCGCGTCCCCATCGCCATCGTCATCTTCGTCCGCGTTTGCTCGTGATGTGCTTATGCATTCCTCTGCTTCCACGTCACATTTATTCACTAATTTGCTGCGTAATAATAGCACCAATTATTTTAATAGCAACACTTCGGTGACCGATTCGGCAACAACAACTAGTGCATCTGTAGCAACGTCGTCCGGATCGGCCATCCCTGCCGGCGCGGCGGCTCCGTTGTCGGGAGAGTGTACGCCCACATCGGGGCAAGCGATTGGCGGCAGCAGCAACGACAGCAATTGTGATTATAGGCATGAGAGTAATCAGGTACGTATGCGCAAATTAGACGCTCTCGCTGAAAGAGAGGTTCAATTGTCTTTTTCATTTTCTCGTTGTACTACAGAATGGTCTGGAGGACTCACCACGCCGCCACAGCTCAATGGATCAGCTGATTGGCCTGCTCAATGACATGGGCAAGTCGTCGAGAACACGCAGTCTCAGCGATGGCGGCACACAAGACGACGAAGGTAAGACGAAAGCAATTCTTTCCCTTCAATATTCGTTTACATGTCAGAAATTTTGTCTACATATTGTCTTGCAGTGGAGAAAGAAGCGCAACCGGATCTGCTCAATAATACGCCTCCCGTGCCTCCGAAACGCTCACATCGTCGCCGCCACACCCCGCCACGCCCCATCTCCAATGGTCTACCGCCCACGCCCAAAGTACATATGGGCGCATGCTTTTCGAAAATCTTCAACGGCTGTCCACTGCGCATACACTGCACAGCCTCATGGATACATCCCGAAACGCGCGACCAGCATCTACTCATCGGCGCAGACGAGGGCATCTTCAACCTAAATATGAACGAGCTGCACGATGCCGTTATCGATCAGCTGTTCCCGCGTCGCACCACCTGGCTGTATGTGATTAAGGACGTACTCATGAGTCTATCAGGTGACTAACATTTGAAAATTCCACAATTTGCACTTGCTTATCCATGTTCTACGTCCAGGCAAATCTTGTCAATTGTATCGACACGATCTGATCGCATTACATTCCAAGCAGACGCACCGTTTCTCGCTGCACATGAACAAAATACCCGAAAGACTGGTCCCGCGCAAATTCGCGCTCACCACAAAGGTACCCGACACCAAGGGCTGCACCCAATGCTGTGTAACAAGGAATCCCTATAACGGCTACAAGTACTTGTGTGGTGCCACGCCCAGTGGCATATTCCTCATGCAATGGTACGATCCGCTGAACAAATTCATGCTGCTAAAGCAATGCGAGTGGCCGGCATCGAGCATACTGGGCGGTGGACATGGCTGTGTGTTGAACGGCCACACACCCGTCTTCGAGATGATCATCACTCCGGAGCTGGAATATCCAATTGTCTGCACGGGCGTGCGAAAAGCACTCAACGGCTGCCTGAAGCTCGAGCTGATCAATATGAATAGTGAGTCTGCGCTTTTACCATATGTGAGTCGCTTACTAATACTTCATTACATGGCTTTCTAGGCGCCAGCTGGTTCCATTCAGACGATCTGGACTTCGATGCCACGGCCACAATGGTGCCACGAAGAGATCTGTTGAAAGTGGTAAAGGTGCATCAGGTCGAAAAGGATGCGATACTGGTCTGCTATGGCAACATCATACAAGTCGTCACGCTACAGGGTAATCCAAAGCAACACAAGAAATTGGTCTCGCAACTCAATTTCGATTTCAATGTGGATAGCATAGGTAGGTAGCAATGTAGCTATAAACTGCCAAATGCCTGAGTATTCCATATAATGGTCAAGGCCACCTTGATGTAGAGAAACCAATCATACTGTTATTTGTGTGTGTGTTCAATGTAAATTATTTTGAGTTTTCCACTTATTCTTACAGTTTGTCTACCCGATAGCGTATTAGCATTCCACAAGCACGGCATGCAGGGCAAGTCGTTGCGCAACGGCGAAATAACGCAAGAAATCAAGGACATGAGTCGTACATATCGACTGCTCGGCTGTGATAAGTAATTGCCTTACTCCATTGCCGTTAAATAGAAGGTACTAATTTGTTTCTTTGTCTTCGTTTGCAGAGTCGTCGCTTTGGAGAGCCAATTGCTGCGCACCGGTTCGCTGGGCAGCGAGGAGGGACATGATCTTTACATTCTAGCCGGCCATGAAGCCAGCTATTAATTAACTATATAATTACAAAAATTATAGTGGTAAAATGCAATTAACTATGTAAAGCAAGTGAAACAAAATATTCTGTTTACTACAAAAAAAAAAAAAACGAAGAAAAAATGCAAAGAAAAAACTGACTTACGTAAGCATACATAAGCGAGTAGAATTTAAAATAAAAATGAGCACGTGAAATTAAGTGAAATGAATGTCGGAAACATGAAAAAAAAAATCTTACTAAATTTTTGGTATAAAATTAAAATTAATTTTAAGCATTTTTCTAGCGTCCGTTTTTCTGTTTTTTTTTGTTTTAATTTGCACACAAAAACAAAAAGTGAGTGTGAAAGCGCGACAAATATTTCGAGTTTTTCGGAAACTAACGAATGTTACGCTCCGCCAATGCCAAAGCGTTTTGAGATTAAATGCAGTTTATCTGCGTTTTTTATAGTGTGTACAGATCGTGCAGCGCCAAGTCAAAATAGAGCCATTAAAAACAAACTTGTATATAAGCCGCATTTCAATAAATGTTTTGTGAATGATTTCGCAACACTTGCGCATGAAATATTGAAAATATTATTTGTATATACAAGCTATTATCGCTTATGTAATTTCGTTATTTTTATATTGCAAAATGATCTTAAGTTAACGGCTGCAATACATGTAACTTTTCTTGGATTTTACTAGACCTAAACACGTTTGCATCCATGGAACTACTCTAAGTGAATATTTTATAGATTTTCACGGTATTTGCATAAAAGGTATTAGAAACGAAATGGCAGAGCGCTGAATAAACAGCAAAGTGATTGATTGATTGTTATGAAATACATGCTTGAAAGTTAGAAACATAAAACACTGCGAAAAATTAGGATAATAAAGTAAATTATAAAGCATCTGACATTGCTTGTAATTTTTAGTATAAAAAAAAAAACAAATAAATATTGAATATTGAATATAAAAACAATTATATTTACGAATACAGCACCTAAACAATTTGAAATCAACACAACAAAAAGGACAACTGAATGCAATTGCAATAAAGAGTATTTTAGCAAGGGCTGTGCGAGCAGTCGTACGAAACGAATTTTAGATCCGCAGTAAATTTAGCTTTCACCTTACGCTCAAGTTGGTTTGACATTTTGCAATGTTTGCAACAAATATGCGCACAGCCCCACTTCTAAGAGCACGCTAGTTAATAATAAAATGGAAATTTAAAAATAACTGACTTAAACCATAAGAGGATATACAAAATCTGGTATGTTGTTTGATAAACTAGAGCATTGAATTTTAGATTACTTTAAGTAGCATGATAAATGTGAGTGTTAAGCGTAAGAAAGTATATTTTTAATATATATTTAGGCATACACACACACACACACACAGCTCTGTGGACACACAACCCAAACCGTGCGAAACGCCACTGCAGTTCAAAGTCAATGAGAAAATGTTAAAATTAATATGCAGCGAGCCGAATTTCTAAACTTTTAAGTTTTAGTAAATTTTATTTAATTATCATTTAATTAATAATAAATTAATTAATGTTCTTGATTTTGTTCAACTTCCACCAAACTATTCATTCGTACAATAACACAAAAAAAATACATTCAAACATCCCAAACTCTCATTCGTACAACACAAAAAAAAAATTATTGCGAACAGCTTTACAAAATGAAAATGCATTAAAAAGCGTGAAAGTGAAACAATAAAAAGAATTCATACATCCATACACATGTATTAAACTGTCTAAAAACGAAAGAAGTCAACAAAAACTCACAAATTATTAATAAATGCAAATGTATACATACATATAAACCATATGTTTAATTGGACCATTATACTATACAAAGAAGACTTGTAGAAGCTATTCCAGGGTCTCCACAGAGATTCCAGCGCGTGTGTAGTAATAGCATTCACGCTCCAAAAGCAGTACGGGAACTGCATACGAAGCAAACAAACGCCGATTTAAGTGATACAATTGTAAATTTTTAATTACTGTAATTTGTTGCTTAAGAGACCCTTTAAGCTACAAACAAACAAATAATTGCAGTTGTGGCAAGCGTAAGATTTATTAAATATGAACTATTGTATTTAACTTATGTTTTATTTTAATTAAAAGTGAAGATATAATAAACTATAATAGCTGCTAGTGCGCTATTGAAATGTTAGAATTTAACTTTAAGGACAAATATATATGTATATGCGTATGTGTGTAGAAAAGTGACGGGAAAATCAAATCAAAGTGCGATGTTAGACATAGAGAGAGAGTAGAGATTTAATTCGGAAATTTGTACGCGAAGAAAGCTTTTTTGGTAGTTAAGTTACGTAACGTAACGTTTGTATGTAAGTAAGCAGCGTAGCCTCTAAGGGTGTGTACGAGTTTGTGTGTTTAAGGGACGTAACGATTTCTATATTGAGTATTAGACATTAAATGAAGAAACAATTCAAATGCAAAACAAAAACACTATAGTTCGTTGAAAATGAATAAAATACTAAATATATATGTATGAACAAAACATAAAAGCAAACAAAACTTTCTTAGTCGAAATTTGAAGCATTACAATGTAAAACTAACGGGGCAATGAATTTGTTGCGCAGCACGAGATTGAAATACAGATTAATAAATTGCAATTAAAAAAAGAAAACAAAATCTTTCATTTCAAATATGCACTCTACTATTTTTTATATAAGAGAGTTTATATGTAGTTATTTTGTTTTATAACAGTTTTTGTAATATTTTTTATAACAATATAGTTTTTTTTTATAACAGTTTTTATTGCGTTGCAATAAATATTTATAATCCTATGTCACTCTGTTTCTCATTAGTTTCCCAATAGGTTTTGTCGCGCACAAAGCATCCTGTAGCGCTTCCATTTCGTGGTAACAATTGCCCAACACTGGCTTATTGAACTGATTAGAGACAACAAATTAGCTTTACATGCTTATCGACTTATGTTTGTCTCGAAGAGGTGAAAAAAATTAAACTGACAAGTAAATAAATATAACGAAATAATTAATAAAAAGTTAACATTTCGTGCATCGGTTTCAGTTTTTCGATAGTCAAGTATAGACAAAGAAAGTTAAGAAACCGAAACAAAGTTATCGATTATTTTTAGTAATCGTTTTTTGTAGCTGTTGACATCGCTACAGTTGCTCTGACAGTTTCTGTGCTGCAGCAAACAGCTGCATTCAGTACTCTTTGAACAACGCATTGAAACGGTTTGGTTGAATTTGGTTGGCACATGAAATATTTAGTGGCTACGGTGAATGTATATACATGCTTATAGGTGTGTGGTGTGTTTGGCTGCGCTGGTGTGTGAGCTCGCGTGTACGACTACGCCAGAGAACGTAAAGTACTTTACATTCTCTGGTAGTACTCACCGCCATTCTCTCATTTCAACCGACTCTTTGCTGGTATATATAGCGTACTCGTTTTCACTTGTGTAAAGTAGGTGCGGGTGTGTGCAGCCATCTCTATTTTCGGTGTTGTGTTCATTGTGCAAAACAGCGAATTAAAGTGCAAAGTGTTGGTAGCAAAAAAATATTCGTGAAGAATAAGTGTAAACCAAAATTTGTGATTTTATTGAAACAGTAAAATTTGACGATATTTTCATTAAAATTGTTGCTAATTCTATGTTGGTGCTGTTTGAAGAAGTGAGTGAGCTTGTGTTACGTCTTGACCGAGTGAATGAAATTCCATTAATACTACAATTAATATACCATACATACATATGTGCAGCTATATTCTAAAGTTTGTGGGCATACCAGGATATCCAATCGTCTGGATTAGCCCTGATTTTTACTAAGCTGTGAATGCCAAAGTTAGTATTTTTGATGAAGTGACGTCATAGTTGCTGGTCTGGTCGACGGTTGGAAATACTAACCCTTGCATAGTCCGACTCGTCATCAATTGGGTGGCTACAACGTTGTGTTTTATTGTCTTTTTTGTTTTCTTTTTCTTCGCTATTATCTATGTATAGTGTATAAATGAAAAAAAGTTTGTGCAAAAATATTGAGGAAAATGTGTAATAATACTGAATGTACTTTTGCTGAAGAAAACAAATCTAGTCGAAAGAGAAATGAATAGGTGACTTTTAAAGGTCGCTAAAACAAGAACGACTGCGAAACCCATTCTGCGAAAGAAGAGAAAAAACAACAACAGCGGCAGACAACAAAGCACTCGTACACGAATGAAAACAAGAAGGATAGGTGAAGGCATTAAGGGACCAGAGGTATGAAATGAAGCGTAGTGAAATTAATGTATAGGGGGGTAAAGTCCTTCATGTAACGTGAAATAATATTGGCTATGCGTATATTAGTGCTTGTTCAAACAGCTCTTGCTTGACTTTTCACCGCGCAAGCGCATAGCTCATTGCTTGCTACACAGCTGTGGAATATTCAAATATGTCCTTGTTAAAAACGAGCAATTAATATTACTTCTAAGCACCTAATATCTTCGAAAACAATCGCTTTAGAGCAAAAAGGATTGTAAGAAGTATCCTATATGCTTTTCTGTATTTTACCAATGTTGCTACCTCGGTATGTATTGAGATGGTGTAGGATGTGGGTCAAAATACATATGTGTGTAAAATAAAAAGGTAGATAAAATTGAACGGTTTATCTTCTTAAACGTTTCAAAACACCTTGTGATATTCATTTTTAAACATCTGTTGTTAAATGGCAAAATATACATATATGCTTGTCCACTGGAGTGTGTTTCGCAGTCTCTTGAGCGGCACGGTATTGTTTCCTTTTGCGAAACTTGAGTATATTGGAGTGTAGTAAAAGGTACAGTGCATATCTTGGAATATGACCAGCAAATGCGTTTAAACAAGTGAAGACTTTTGAGACTCACGAAATAATCTTGTTAAAAAACCTCGAAAATATATTTTGTGGCATAATAAGTACTCCTCATTCCGGAGGAATTTTAATTCACGTATCGGCTGTGTCAAATCTTTCTGCACAGAACCTGTGTAGATTTTCAATAAAATTAGCATAATATAAACTATGCCAATTATTAAAAAAAAAAAACAAATTTCAGATTTTCTGTTGAAACTAAATTTTAAGTTTTATTTCCCTTAAAACAGTAAAAAATTTGCTCCGCAGCAAAGAGCATAGTATAGAATCACTGATAGAAGAATTAGATTTAAAACAAAACAAAATGCCTGTAGACTACAATATTGCATTATTTACCTTTCCATCGATTTCCACATACGGGTATATACAGACTTAAGTGTGTGTAAACATACATATGTAGTACATACATTAATACGCAAGTCTATCAAATGAAATTGCTTATAAAAATAACGCATAACATTGAAAAAATACAAGTTCGGGTTATCAATGCACTGAACCAGCCTCGCATTTTATATGTGTGCGTGCTGCATATGCAACGGCATTAACCGACACAAGTGCACGACAGTACACTGATACATATTTGACATATCAGGCAAATCGGTTGTAGCAGAAATTGCGTTGTTTACCTAATTCCACGCAAAGTGTAAATTGCCTTTAGGCTGGCACACACAAACAACAACAGTAAAACTCATTAAAACGCTAACATGCAATGGCAACAAGAATATGCCTCTGTACCACATTTATAATTGACTTACAGTCGCATTGTATCGTCTATAAATAAGTCAGTCATGATTAATCTCAATGTAATATTGGCAAACACACAAACAGTAACAATACATACATATTAAACACCTATGTAAGGAGGTATGCTTGTTTGAAACCTATGGAGGCATGTGTCTTCGGTTGTTAATACATACTTTCATACATATATGTACATATGTATGTATGTATATTTCTGCAAGTGTTGTGCCAGTTCGTCAGCTAAACTGCTAGAGCATGTAACGGGGCTCCCAAAATGCTAATCCTGGCGAGCAAGCACATGACAGTGCGTCAATAAATGGACAACTACAACAAGTGGTGTGACTGGGAACAACAGCTGTGAACTCAAAGTGCTACGCAATAATCCGACAACAAGGCGTTGCAGAAAAAAGAGAAAAACTCTAAAATCTCCATGAATTTCGCAAGTAGACCAGACAGAATGAAATGTGTTTGAGCAAAAAGTGTACCTCCATGCTAGCCAATAATAACTTATACCAACATACATACATATATACAGATGTGTAAAGTGTGTGCACATTTGCCACAATGTACTACTTGTGTATGAAGGCATGCATGTATGTATGTATGTGTTTTAAAGATTTAGTCACAATTGCCAAAAGACAACATGACGTAAAGCCAACAAAGATAAGAAAAGGCAGAGGCGGAGACAACTGCTGTGACTTAAAGCGTATACTAGATACTTGTAAACACCCTTTCTTCGCTTGTTGTAGTTTGATAGTTCGTTATTTTCTTGTTTTGGACAAAGAACGCGTCACAGCGAGTGGTCAGCGGCAGCGTTTGTTTTTCACACGCGACGTCCGTAACGTACATTGTGCAGTTGTGTATGGGAATTTAGTTGTTGTCGTTGTTGTTGTGCAAATCGTAGTTAATTAACGCGCAACTTGAGCATATCTCAACATACATAAGTACATATGTACATACTTCTCTTCTTCAGCTTTTCATTAACCATTTACGAAAATAAAATTATTTTTCGACAGTTTTGCGGAAAAGAATCGGCAAAGTATCTTTAAAAACCAACGCAAGTAAAAACATAAAAAAATAAAGAACACCGCGTAGCCACAGCAGGTGTACAGCTAGCAATAAATAACACAAAGCAGTGAAAACCTAAAACCTAACAGATTTGTAAAATAAAAAAAAAAAAATATTTTAATTATATGTATATAATTGTGGTCACCCGAGGAGCAGAAAAACCAACAACACTTTAGCTTCAGCGCCGAAATCTTTAAACGCTCAGCGCCTTTACTTTGGTGCTGATTTCTTGTATCTTTTGCCGCCTCCGAACCATCGACGGTTAGTGCCCTGCAGCACCTGCAGACCACCTCCGCTGCAGCTGCCAGCGTCATGGGCAGCGTTTGGAAGCGTTTGCAGCGCGTCAATAAACGGGCCGCCAAATTTCAATTTACCTCATCCTATCATGAACTGCGCCTAGAAACGACTGCCAAATGGTGAGTACTTTTCTACAATTCTTTTTCAATATTTAAAAAACTAATCTCTTTAAAACTAAGCATATTTTATATAAGTAAAAGTTGCCGAAATCATAAATATGTATGTGTATGAAATTTCAGTCTTTACCCTAGAAAAGGGTCAAATGAAAACAAACGCTTTATTTTCATTTAAATCGTGACGAAATTATATTTCTTTTCCCATCTTTTTTTGTTGTTTAAAAAAAAATATGCACCGAGACGAAATTATTGTAACTAAACTCATAATAAGTAGCGAAAAGTACTCGCTGTGTAAATATCAATTGAATTTCTATCAGAAATCGATTATCGAAGGAAAGCTGAAATTACGAGCCACCGATTTCTTGGTAGAACGAGCTCATATAAGCTAAATGTGCCGAATTCCGCAAGCTAATTGCCTAAAACACTTTATAGTAGCCTCACACTTTCACATATACCCAAATACATGTAGTAAATATTATCCCCATTTCTATGTATATATAGACACTTGCGCCCATACATATGTATGTACTTACTTTGCATTGCGCTCAATGAAATACTTAATGCATATTGGAACCGATTGCCACATGAGCCCGCAATATTCTCGCCACAAACCGCACAGACAATTTGAGCGGCTTATACGAGTACATTTGCTTCCATACAAAGAAACGTGTGCGCTATATGCACATACCTGTACATACATAAGTCAAGTACATACATAATAATCGAGTAACTTTGACAGACTTTGCGAATATAAAATGTGGATCGGTGCCGTTGCTTTCCGAAAGGTGAAAAGAGCGGAAGTCGATGCGTATGTAAATTTCAGACGTTTTCGAATGATACAACAGAAAAAAGAATTGAATGAAAACTGTCGTAAAAAGTTTACCCATGGAATAAAAAAAAGGTAAATCCACTGAAAAAAATGGGGTCGGCAAACTTGAGTTTATCGCTTATAAAATTAAGAAGGCATACGTTTTATTTTAGAAATTATTAATTTTCATATTACTAAAACACTGGAATTGAATACCAAGCCTCCTCATTCCAACCAAGAAAACAACAAAAAATTTTCCCAGTTGTGTTTTTCCTGACATAATTCTATATATCTTCGATTAGATCTTGCTCCTGGCTTTGTGCCGGTATCCAATATCCTATTGTTTCCTTGTCAAGGCAATGCCGAACTACCTTTGTGGTGTGCTTTGGATCATTATCTTGCATAAATGTCCACTTTATGGACATGGATTCAAATGCAAATGACTCTAGTTTATCCACATACTGATACCGGTCCATTTTCCCATTCATGCGAACAAGACGCCATGCAATTAAAACGCCTCCCGGACCATGATATTTACACCGTGCTTAACGGGTTTCTGTTATACCTAGGGATAATGATTTATTCTTGTGAACGACGTACAATTTATTTTCCATATCGAACCATTTTATTTATCTTCGTTTCGTCATTCAAAGGAATATTGCGCTCGTTTGTGTCTGTGGACTTTTGTAAATGCCAATCGAGTTTTCGTGCTAATTCGTCTAAAAAGTTGAGCTTCGTTGAATCGTTTTCTTACAAGCTTTCAAGACCCATCCACACCATATTCTTCCTTCTCTGGTTGATTTAAAAGGATTAGCTCTTCTCTTCCATATTATGATTCTATCAACACTAATATCGGTTACGCGGTCTTGGGTTCTTGTTGTTGACACAATATGGGTCTTGTTTGTTGCATAGAGGTCATTATATACCAATAACACAAATGATCCTCTTCTCCATTAAAATTAAAAAATCGGGAAACCAAGTTCCGAATAAACGAAAACACTCCAGCTCTAAAAGTATTCGACGCAGTACCTGCTGTGGGAAGCAGAGGAAGAGGAAGACCTCCATTCCGTTAGAAAGGCCAGGTGGAGAATGACTTGACTTCGCTTGGAATCTCCAATTGGTACCACCTTGCGAAAAGAAGAAACGACTGGGGCGCTGTTGTTAACTCGAAGCAGAAGAAGAAGAAGAAACCAAGGCGTTCGAATTTTTAGAAAGGGTGGAGAGTTTCGATTTCTCTCCGTGTACGCGTTCCACATTAGCATACCCATACGAATCGCGCTCAATGGTCAGACAACCGTTTGCATACATGTCTGTATATATGTATGTATACACGTATGTATGTATGTATGTGCTCGGACGGCCTAATTTTGAGCTCGTGCAAACTCAAAGGTGTGTGTGTAGTGCCACTGTAATAATTTGTAAAAGTTTGTTTGTTTATCTGACTGCGAACGCACCGTTGCAAATGTTTTGTAAAAATTCATTCACCCATTCTGTCTTGATATGCTTTTTGCCTTTAACTCACTGCTAATTTTGCCATGCAGCCGCACCGCCTTTGCCGGTAATGCCCGTTCTTTCTAACTCAATTACTTTGCCAGTCAATGCGGTTCGCGTCGCCTCAACTCGGAGTCGGGCTTACCTTTGTTTTAGCGCGGCAGCTTTTCTTCAAAGCGGCAACTCGAGCTAATCGCAAAGATGTTAATGCACACGCATACACACACATAAACAAATCGTGAGTGCGCAATGTATGTATGTTTGTTCACAGCAGTTATCTGGGCGATGGAGCGGTTGCGCGGTTATGCGGTTGCGATGAAGCAACAATGAACGCTCTGCTTTTTAATTCGCTTTTAGCTGTTTTGTAACGGGTGATTTTTTAAGAGCTTGATAACTTTTTTAAAAAAAAAAACGCATAAAATTTGCAAAATCTCATCGGTTCTTTATTTGAAACGTTAGATTGGTTCATGACATTTACTTTTTGAAGATAATTTCATTTAAATGTTGACCGCGGCTGCGTCTTAGGTGGTCCATTCGGAAAGTCCAATTTTGGGCAACTTTTTCGAGCATTTCGGCCGGAATAGCCCGAATTTCTTCGGAAATGTTGTCTTCCAAAGCTGGAATAGTTGCTGGCTTATTTCTGTAGACTTTAGACTTGACGTAGCCCCACAAAAAATAGTCTAAAGGCGTTAAATCGCATGATCTTGGTGGCCAACTTACGGGTCCATTTCTTGAGATGAATTGTTGTCCGAAGTTTTCCCTCAAAATGGCCATAGAATCGCGAGCTGTGTGGCATGTAGCGCCATCTTGTTGAAACCACATGTCAACCAAGTTCAGTTCTTCCATTTTTGGCAACAAAAAGTTTGTTAGCATCGAACGATAGCGATCGCCATTCACCGTAACGTTGCGTCCAACAGCATCTTTGAAAAAATACGGTCCAATGATTCCACCAGCGTACAAACCACACCAAACAGTGCATTTTTCGGGATGCATGGGCAGTTCTTGAACGGCTTCTGGTTGCTCTTCACCCCAAATGCGGCAATTTTGCTTATTTACGTAGCCATTCAACCAGAAATGAGCCTCATCGCTCATCGGACACGGACGCGAAACCCCCATTTCGAACCGGGGAAATATTTGATTTTGGAATCTCCAATTGGAATGACCTTGAAAAAGGCGACGGGGCTCGTTTTTAAGTCTATTCAGAAAATGAAAATGAAAAGGGCCTTTTTTTAAAAGGGGGAGTTTTCTTTCTCTCCTGACGTCCAAATTGCCCCCTACAATCCCCAAACGTTTGATCTGTCAAATTTTATGAAACACGTATGTATAATTTTTCCCCAAAAACCTCAAAAAAATCACCCGTTATATGCTTTTGTTTCTGACTGTAATTTTGTCGTTGGGGAATTTCCAACCTTTTTTGGTAAGGGGTTCGCCTAACTCGGAGTCCCCCTTTTTTTACCCATTTTTAAAACCAACTCAAAACCAAAAATTTTAACATCCCATACACACCATGAACAGTATTGCGCAATGTATGTATGTTTGTTCACAGCAGTTATCTGGGCGATGGAGCGGTTGCGCGGTTATGCGGTTGCGATGAAGCAACAATGAACGCTCTGCTTTTTAATTCGCTTTTAGCTGTTTTGTATATGATTTTGTTCTGATTTGTTTTGTCGTTGAATTACCACCTGTAACGTACACCTACACGCAGACACGTTACCCATACACATTCATACATATGTACATACATACGGCCATGAGAGTATTGCTGATCGGTCGAAAGTACTCGTGCTTTTCATTCTGTCCGTAATAGATTTTCCGCACTATTTGTGGCTATTATGATTTCTGTTATTGTTATATAATGGCGCAAAAGGGGTACGCAAGGTAGTCTTCTATAGCTAATTTATACTCGTGTGGAACTTTTATGGCGACTAGAATTACACATGGCAGACAAAGATACAGATCGGTCTATATATGACTGAATATGTACAAATGTTGACGATGTGCGTAAATTTAGTTTACCATAGAGGCGTTTTTTCTTCTTTTTCTTGCACTCGTATGTATGTATGTACATATACATACATATATTTTGCAATGGGTGTGCCATAAATTATTGCATATATTTTCACAAATTTTCAGTATATAATATAAATCTGTTGCTCTTGAGCGCATTTTCAATGACAAATAAAGCGATCATAGCCACCTTCTATTACACTGGTCAACAGCATTTTTTTCCACTGGTTATACATACCTTAATTTTGTTACTTTTATACTTGAAAAAATGATGAATCAAAAAAGTTCTGCATTAGCTTTATAAAAATGAAAAAAATCAGGTTAATAAAAATGCACAAAAACTTACACAAAAAAATTTATTATGATATTCCGATTATCCATTAGGACTAATTCTAACAAGAGCCATTATAAAATATTGGGTAGTCGAAAAAGTCTTTTCGTATTTTGTCAATAGATGTCGTTGTAGTCGTATATCTCCAGTGCTACCAATAACATTGTGTCACACCATATCTTGTTGGAAAGGTAAGCTTCATTTAAACAAAAAATAAATAAATTCGGAGAAGTGGAAAAAAAGCTACAGCTGTTCAAAAATGAGTGAAAATAATGAAGAAATTCGCTATATTTTGAAATTTTTGTATAAAAAAGCGAAAAATGTCACGCAAGCCACCAATGAAATTTGTGAAGTTTACGGAGACGATCTGTATCAGTTCGTGCAGCACAACAATTATTAGGTCGCCTCCGTTCTGGAAATGTCGAAATACGAAAAGATTTTTTTGGCTACCCAATATATAACCAGAATATATTAATTAAAATCCATTTTCAAAAAAATTTGTTGACCAGTATTATGGATGTGAATAATAAATATAACAATTCTTTTGCGCATTGGGAATTATTCGGAAAAGCTTTGGCTGAAAATGATTTCAATAAATAAAACGCTTTTTCTTATTATTAATTTCTCTTGTTCAGCTGTTGTTTGTGTATCTTTTGCGATTTTCGTGCATAACGTGATATTAATGCAAACTTAATTGCTTTTTTATTTACTTAGAAAATAAATAGGTTTTCCGACATTCCGACTTTGCGCATTGTAAACAGGCACGAACAAAAGAAACCTCGTTAAGACAAAATAAATTATAGAAGAAGCTGAATTCATTACGAATAAGAACAAATAATAATATTGCAAAAGTGACACCCTTTACATAATAATGTTCCTATTTTGCTGCATGACCGAATAAATAATATTTTTACATTGTATCGAAACGATTATTTACTATTTTCACTTTCATGAAATATTCATTCCGTTAGATTTCCATAATTAAGTTGCCATATGACATTCAATTGCTTTTACTTTGTTCATTATACTCGTACGCGGCTGTTCATCTGATGTCATGCGCTCCACATGATGGCCCCCTTAAATACCGACAAGACTTGCCATACACGCCCGCGCACACGCGTAGCGTAAAAACAACAATTTTCGTTTTCAGTTTGGGCAAGGGGTTGGTGTGAAAACATGTCACTCTTTGTCTCTCTGTCTGTCTGGCCGTCTGTTAGTCACCACCTGTCGCATTCGCTGTTCTTGTGTTGCTTCTGCCACTATTTGTGCGCTTTCCAACACTGCTTTGATTCTTCTTCACCTCTCTCTTCTCTCTTAAACTGGCTTCTATTTAGTTTCTATATTTGTATTGTTTGTGTTAATATTTAGATTAAAAAATTGTTGCTGTTCTGAAGGCACGCAATATTGTGTAGGCAATTCATAAGTAAACAAACACTGATAACATCATTTGATTAGGAATTCTGTCCGCCCTAGGATTGTGTTCAAAATACTGCCTTTAGGTGTTTGTGTCATGACTACTTTCTAGACATTAAAAATGATATTCTGAACACAATGACAGCGACAGACTGCAAACGACATCTGTCAAATATTAAAATACACACGTTCTTATGGACACAGTTATTTTCACAGCTGCAAGACTACACGACTGCAGGCCGACAGTTGTCGTTCTCGCTAACTTCAATATATTCCTATATTTGCTAACGACAGTAGGACGATAGGAGAGTTGACAGTAGAATGGAAGATAGAGGGATGCGGAAGAGTGGTGATGCCACTATTATGTAAAATGTAAAATTATTCACAGCTCTGACAAACTTGACGTTATTTTACAAATAAAAACATAAAATAGCTATATTATAGCTCTATTATACCATTTGCAATAACAATTGATTATTTAAAACAAAAATATTTACCTATTTACTTATTTTTTGCATAAAAAATTTCACTTTGAACAAAATATTAAAATTTCATTGAAGTGCAAAGTATTAGTATGGCCACAACGAAATTGTGTACAAGCAAAATGGACAACTGCGTTGTCCTGTGTACATGCCGGCCATTGTTATGTTGCTGCCTTTTTTCGAAAGTTCATGTAGTAGCTATTTTCAGTCCACTGTCGTGATGCTGCAGTCTGCCGCTGTCATTGTGTTCAGCACTTGAGAAACAAAATTGTGATATGGCTACTAAAAGTTAGAGATCAAATGCAATGCTTGTATAAATTACGAACTCCGCGGAATATTGCGTATAAGGGGGTATTGTGGTCTAAATTTAACTATATAATTTTGTACTTGGAACTCAAAGTCCTTCCTTTGCGGAGTGTCACTTATGATGGAAATAATGTATAACTTTCAACTTTTGGGGGGGGCCCTCTCCGCATAGCCGGCATCCTTGTGTCGAAAAAATAACCTAAACATCCTCTCACCTTCGTCGGTTCGAACTCAAAACTCATTTGGTAATACAATAGCAGGCGCGCCATCGAGTTTTCCACTCATCTACTTATTGCCTGCAAACAAGTATTCCAGCTTCCTTCACACTTGCTGTCTGTTTGCCAGCGGCGCGTCGAAAACTGATGTGTTGGAGAATGATTGACATCGAACGGCAAATACAGATTTCGCCTGGCGTTACGTCTCACTTCGGCACTACAGTTAGTAAACAGTCAAATTGACAGATCGGCAAGAGAAGCGAAGTGGATGACGAAATGCTTAAACGGGTGAATGGTTGGACGGATGAAAGAATATACTGTTGGATTGCAACTGTGCTGTGCTTTGTTCGAGCAATTAATTTCGTATGTATGTGCTTCCAGATGCTGCACATCATCGCTTCCTGCATGTTTGCTGCTTCGCACTGGCTCGTGATTTCCTCCCGCTAATGCCTGGCCGCAGGCATTCGACATATAAACACTTGGAATGCGGTTAAAAGTTCACTTGCACTTAAGTTTAGATAAACTCCCGCCGCCAGTCGCTACCACCCACCCACCAGAGCCACACGCTTTATGCTTTACATATCTGTCTGAAGTCTATGCGTTTATAACCGAATGAGGAACGACCTATTGTTTCTTATTCACTATGGATTTCAAAACATTTAATTATCGTAAAATTCACTTCGGCTGCTGTACTACTACTCTATATATGTGTGTGCGAGAAATAAGCCCTTCCATTATTTCACTTAAGAAAGCATCTTTGATGAATCGTCGATGGGTTCAAATGCCTTTGTTGGTTGAATAAATGTGTGCCCCCCAAGAAAGATCTGATTTTAATGCCAAAATTTTCAATTGTGATTTTCTTCATTTACATATTTTAACTCTAAATATTTTAATTTATTATGTTTAAAAGCAATTGTAGTACTAATTAACCAATGCCACAAATACAATGACATACAATTACATACATATTTGTGGTGACATGAAAACCAATAACTGTCATACAATTCGGGCATTATAACGAGTTATTGTCAATCACATTGTTGTTGTTGTTGTTCCCACTTGTCAAATCAACAAATACAAATGCTCGCAATAACAATAAAAACCCCATTGACTCAATGAATATTAACAAATAATATTCTTTTGGCTTTCATTTGTTAACATCTACCTCCCTGTATATGTATGTATGTCTGTGCATATGTATAACGCCTTTTATTAACCACACTAATGCCCCGCCACTTTACATCAATTCACATTCGAAGCATTTATTTCATTCTGGTTTTAGGGTCGTTGCTGGGGGCCCTGCCCGTCTCGCCAGCTGGCTAATGATACATGTGTATATGTATGTGGTATGTGTGCCTATTCGGTGTTGATATACGGCGGTGGTGGGTGTGTCGCCGGTGTGTGTAGCGTGAGCTGTACGCGTAAAATATCCGTCGCTTGCTTTGTTGGCGCCGCGTAACACCCGTGCGACACGCGGAGGAGGAGATAATCAATAAAATTTAGAATTGATGGCATGAAATTACTTGATCTAATATAGCTATATTACGTTAGTAAAAACTCACTTGATTCAACTAAAATTAAAGTCTGAAGGACTTATAGCTACAGATTTTGGTTAAAATTCCTTTAACAAATCAGCACCTTTACTTTTATCTATCAAAGTAAATAGTAAATCTGCTTCCGAAATAAGCGGAATCGAAATACTTATTCTTCTTCTTTACTGGCGTAGAAATCGCTTACGCGATTATACCCGAGTTAATGAAAACGTGCCAGTCGTTTCTTCTTTTCGCTACGAGGCACCAATCGGAGATTCTAAGCAAAGCCAGATCCTTCTCCACCTGGTCTTTCCAACGGAATGGAGGTCTTCCTCTACTTCCTCTGGCGGGTACTGCGTCGAATACTTTCAGAGCTGGAGTGTTTTCGTTCGTTCGGACGAAACGATCTTTCCAGCGTAGCAGCTGTCTATTGATACGCTGAATTATGTCAATGTCGTCGTATATCTCATCGTTCCATCGAATGTGATATCCGCCGTGGCCAACGGGCAAAGGTACATGAATCTTTCGCAGAACCTTTCTGTCGACTCATCAAATATTGTCATCGTCCATGTCCCTGTACCATATAGCAGGACGGGAATAATGAGTAACTTATATAGTTTGGTTTTTGTTCGTTGAGAGAGGACTTTACTTCTCATGTGTAGAAGTTTACCTAAGTGCGGAAAGTTCTCTGATTGCCATTCACTTGGGAGTGGCCAGAGACGATTCATTTGCATATGACTCGAGCAGCTCACTACTTTCGGTCCTAGACCAAGTATCATCTGGGTAATCAAAGAACATCCGTTTGTAGATGAGCTAAAGTGAGAGGCGAAACATCCTCTTCGCAGGGTTGTGCGCTGGGTTTGGAACCCGCCACGTAAAAAAACGCGCCCAATGAAAAACTTAATTCGAAATGCTGCGAAGTAAAATAATGAGATTTGAAACATATTTTCTTCCAATTACTAGGAAAATATTCAGTGGAGAGGTCATACAGAACTCATCATACTACCACTTATCACCATACTACAAACCATCGTATTTCCTTTCATGTTGAAGCGAGACTGGCTTGTTTATTCAGTTGGAACCTTTGCTTAGCGACTGCGTCTTTCTTCATGCATCGTTGTCATGGTACAGTGATTAAAAGTGACTCACTTCCGTCCAAATCAGTAATTATTTCATAAACTCTACAATGCTATATAACAGATACATATGTATGTACATATTTATATGTGTGCGTAGATATGTACATATCTACATCGTTTGCATATAATATAATTGTTTTGCTAAAGGCTCCAAATACAAAAACAAAACCTAAACTACGGCATAATTATAGTTTTGAAAATGTGGCGAACTGGTTTTGAGCTGTGACTGCCCGCGAACACCCAATAAAAGTTGTTACCGAAACTACTGAATGTTCAAAGAGCAAGCCGTCAGCTGCTAATTTAGGCTGCAGCGCTAACTGCTATTAACAGTTTTTATTTCATGCTCAAGTTGGCTTTGCTACTAAGCATTTACTGGCATAACGCTGCTGTCATTAAATTGGCATTAAGAAAATTACAATTTTGTTTGTTTGTTGTTGTCCTTAGCCTTTGGTTTGCATATCACACCAACAACTTCCTTCATGGTGTGAAGGGAACGAGGAAATAAGCACACGTAGTCAACCATGGTCGTCGCAAGCCCAACTGGTTCCACTATTGTTTGCTGAGGAAAAACCGAGTTTATGCGTATCGAACTCGCTGGTTCCGCTTAGCACTTTGTGCGCAGCCAAAGTTGTATATGACGCCTAAGGGAGCGTTTTGGGTAAATATCGTCGACGGCCAGCAATCAGCCGGCTACCCACCAAGCCTTGTATTTCATTGTCAATAACAGCCGTACGCACGACTACAACAACTAACTTGGTTCTGCAAACTGCTGGCAGCCGCCCGAGCTTCTTCGTGCTGTTGATGACAGCGGTATAGGAAATGGGCGGTAATTCGGGGGTGGCTGCGCCGCATGCGAACGCTGACTCACTTTGTTGTCAGGGCTTTGTTTTGACCGAAGGGTTGCTGCTTGCCTGTATCTGTATATGTAAATATCTGTATATGTGTGTGTGGCGATTTCGTGTTCGTGTGCGGCCATTTACATATCGCTTCTTCAAACGCGAATAACATTAGCACTGGCATCAGGATTGCTAAAGTAGCGAGCGGAGTAAGCGACGAGTACTTACAAGCACCTCCTTTGAACCGTGCACCATAGCTTCTTCACTGCAATCGATTGAGGGCTGATGGCGATAGTCATAAGAAATTCTTACTGATCCTTTGCCGGCGGTTTAGAGTTTCAAAAGCAATTTTAAATCGCAATAAACATTGAATTAATTTTCTAAGCACTGTGAGGCGAAATTGGTGAAAGCACATTTTTGTTCATACACATACGACAACAGCAGTTCTTAAGCAAAATAAAGTATTTTATTTAAGATATTGTCAACAGGCCTTTCTAAATTTCATTTCCGGCTGGCAAAAAATACATTTTTACAGATATTTTTTATGAAGTGTTTCCAATTTGATCCACTGTGTATCAACACATTTTTATGTTGTCTTATCCTCCAGATTTGGCCGTATTTATTTGCTTATGTGCGGTTGCAAGGATAAAGTGACCTTAAATTTATGCGTTTTATAGCTTATTGCTTTTGTTGCTTTTCTACGACAGTTCCTGAAGATTATTTTCTGTACTATCCTTGAAGAGGGGCATCAAATCAAAGTATGTGTATATTCTACAGGCGTTCTGCATTCTAGCCTTAGCGTAAACTTTACCCTAAAAGTAAATGATAATACAAAATTAAAAATAAATATTCTTGTATCTTAGGAACAGCTTAGCCGAGCTGCAGCGAAATTATAATGATTACTTTTCCTTACGATTTCTATGGCAATTTCTGCTTAGACTCATTCCATCTGAAATTTAAAATTACGCTCACTTTTTATCGTAAAACTTTCTTGCTTAAAGGTTTACTTATTTTCTTATGGCTTTCTTAAATGCTTTTACGACAATCATAGCCAACACTTGCTTGGTTTCGTTGTACAACAATAAGTGATTGCTTTATCGCTTTGAGAATGTTTGTTTGTTCCCCTTTGGTTGGTTCTGACAGTTCGTTCTTTAAACCAAAAGCAGTGCCATGCAATGCCTCAAAGTGTAGACTCTTAAATTCCCCAAAGAGCGCCTGGTGTGAAGTGATAGCCATATTGGAGCATATAAGCACATATGGGTATATTTATGTACAATATGTTTATATATGTATATGCGCGAGTTAGTCATAAAATAAGAATTAGTTTATCTACAAACAATTTTTTATTTTCGAATAATTTGGGTTATGGTTGGAGTACTTAGTACTTGTGCACTTGAAGCTTTTCTCGTTTTGATTACAATATTTCTCAACATTTTATGCCCCTGCTACTGCTTACCATTTCACAGCTAAGTTTCCATATTTCAAGGAAATTTTAAAGTCCGTTTTTAGAAGGAATTTAACATCTCAAACTCTTGCATATTCATTGCAAATCAGTATCATGCTCATCCTTCTAAAATACCTAGAATATGATGATGGTATTAAGCAAAAGAGGCCTGACAACATATCAAACCTAGATATGGAAACAGTTACATGGCAAAGGACAACACTAATACACTACTATTGTGTATCGAAAAGAACTGATGCATTGTTGACAATGAATATTGTATGATGGACAGACGGACATGCATATATGTACAGATATCGCCGTACATAAATATATTTACGCTCCTATGCATTGTCTTACAGTTAAACATATGCATTCTCTGTACGTAAATGCGACTGGCACGCTTGAGGCATTCATTATAAAGAGAACAGATATAACTCTTCTGAAGCAGGAAATGAGCTTCTGGGAATGAGTAGCGTGCTCAAGTGTGTTATTAACTGTACTTACATATACATATGTATATACATATACACTTTTCCCAAGCATCCTTACTTCAGCAAACAAAGGTATGTCAAGGCATGCATTTGCGAATGCGAATGATCGCCTAAGTGCATATAATCTTGGTATGTAAGCATGGCATGCACCAGGGAGCAAATATCGATTGTCGCCTCATACATTAAAAGTGTTGAATCGATGAACGTCCCATACGTCAATATATCAGCTGTCGCCATTCACCAATCACCTCTCATCAGGTCCATACTTTATTTTAGCTTTTGTTTTTTTTTCGAAATGTACGCGGCCTAAGACAGCTGCGTAGCTACAGCCCAGCTGCAGCAACAACAAAGTCAACAATGTAAAATATTAAAGGCCATAAATCCGTGGCTAAAAGCCACTGTGCGTTGACACGAGCGCCCATATCGGCCGCGAAGATCATATGACGTTGCCATGATGACGCCGCTTCACTGGCGCTGGGGGAGCTCGAAGCTGTTGTGGTGTTTTGATGTTATGCTCGTTAACGCAAGCTCACCGGCTGTCTGCTGCTGAAGTTGTCGATGCTATGAGTTAGAGCGGCGATGATGCAATCAGCGTTTGTGTTCGCTTATGCCTAAAGCAGTATGTGCGTGTGCATGAGTGTGTGAGTTTTGTGCCAAAACAAGCTTTAATAGAATTTTATGAAAAATTTTCATGCAAAAATGGAGAAACATGTCTGCGAATGATTACAAAAGCAATATTTAGAAACAAATAAATATTCACAAGCGAGCATGTGCATATGTATGTGAGTACCAGCGACTATCTATGCATGTAAATTTGTCGATTGAATTATAAAAATTCCACACAAGTGAATCGATTGTTATACACAAGCGTGCTTAAAGCGCGTCGATAAAGATAGACCGACTCTCTTAGATACATATATCGGGGTATACTATACATATCAGAGTAAACATGCTTAGATAAGGTGGCGCATTTCAAGGCGCTGGGTAAACGTTGGTAAACTGATAAAACTTGACGATTATTTATTCGGAAGAAGACTTTATATCTGCCACATATTTTGCTTATAACTTCATATGCATATACACTGCTTAGATAGGGAGTGAGACACAATTTTTCTAATTTTTTGTTCATTTGAATTCCGTAAATATTGAATTATTATTAAGCGCGTTGGAAACCACCCGGGTCGTCGAACCTGCTGCTGTTTGGCTCTATCACTCATCACTTTTTGGCTAGTTTAATTGAAATCTGCTGTTTTGCTGTGTAAATAAAATTTTGAGTCGAAGTAAATATTTTTTTTTGTGCGTGTGTGTGAACGAGCATTGAGCTATATTGGCGACAATTTGACTAATTGACTGCTCACTCTTTCGAAATTCATAATTTTATTGGACAAATAAAAATAAAAATAAAATAGTTTTATTAACAAATTAATTTGCACCTGAAGCAAACAGTTTAACTGCGAAGATAAAACATTATTCGAGTAATTTATTGAAATTGATCACTGAGACTGCTAATATCGGCCCTTCCGTGACCTCGCATCATCGGATTACTATTTGTTTCGATCAATGCACAGCTCGCTTATGGGAGTAAAGTTGACTTCAAGAGAAGCCTGTGAAAATTACTTGTCGCAGTTTTTCGCCGAGAAACCAGAAAAGTTTTACATTGATAGAATAATGTCTCTAGCGGAAGAATTGCAAGAAGTGGTTGATCAAAATAGTACATATTTGGTACATTAAAGTTCATTATAAATATAAAAAAAGTTAAAGTCTGATTAGAAATACGAAAAGACTTTTTCGACTACCCTATATTTTCTAATCCCAATTATAGATTAAATGGAGTAAGCAGAATCGATGATCTTCTTAACCGACCTCAATCTCAAGAACCTTGAATTGAGGCTGCCTTTCCTACCTGCCTTTACTGTCAATTACCTGCACCCAGCAATTTTCCCTTTGATCCTAAAATCCCATCTGGCGGATTCAATTGACTTTCTTTTTAAAAAATTCAATATTTCTTATCGTAAAGGAAATGTTCTTCCCTTTAAGACCTCCAATGCAGCTGCCTGCCATATGTGACATGTCGGTCAACTTCGCCGGCGTCTCTGTGGCAGCACGCGATTATCGGCATGTAGCAGTAGCAGAATGAGCAGCAACAGAAGCTGCAAGGGGCGTTGTAACAGACGCCACTAGTGAGAGATTGTGCGGGCGTAATCAACCATCTAGGGAAAAGTAAAAATGAAAAAACGTCGAGCACAAGTCGCAGTTCTGCTCTACTCGCTGCGGCGGCACTATACGGATTTGTTGTTGTTGCTTCACATATCTGTAATATTTTCTTACCCCGTTGTTCTTTGTGTTTAACTTTAGTATTTTTCGTTTTATTATATTTTTATTTCTGGTTTTAATACTCTCTGCTGCTGCATTTATTTGCGCGAGATTGCCATTGCCCCACGCCTGTTGGCAGTGATAAAGCGAGGCGAACGAGTAAACATTCTTTCAAATAAATCAAAAGAATGCGCAAGTTGCTTACAGTAGTGACTATAAGTTCAAAGTACTCACTGCTGATAATCCCGGTTGGTGTGTGGTGTTGGCGCAATCTGCAATAATATTAAATCTTACAACGAGAATGCACATACTGTACACTTGTGCAAGTGCATGTTTCCCCGCCGCCACCGAGCATTGATTTTCTACACATGTGCGCATATTTATGCACATAAGGCTCTATATACCATCTGTGATTGGAAAAGTCTTGCGGTATTTTCGCTAGTTGGCGCTGAAAGCGCGTAGTTCTAGTTTTATTCGTCGCATCGGGTGATGTTATACCTTTTTTGAAAGCTCATTTCACGCGCTAACACGTGTTTGATTGATTGTCGTTTCTTTTAAGTCGTTCGTGAGGTATAGCGTCGCAAACATGGAGCAAAATAAAGAGAAAATACGGCATATTTTACAGTACTACTACGATAAAGGAATAAATGCATCCAATGAAATTTGTGCAGTTTATGGACCCGATACAGTTTCCATCTCCACTGCACAACGATGGTTTCAACGTTTTCGTTCTGGTGTAGAGGTGGTCGAAAATGCGCCACGCTCCGGAAGGCCTGTCGTCGAAAATTGCTATAAAATCGCTGAATTGGCCGAAAGAGACCGACATAGTAGTCATCAAACCGTTATAAACCATTTGAAGAAGCTTGGAGTCACTAAGAACCTCGATGTATGGGTGCCACCCGAATTGATTCAATAAAAATACCGCAAGACTTTTTTGACAAATTATACATAATCATACATATATGGGCATGCTTCCGAAGCCTTTGCTTGGAGGTGGCATAAGTCTAGATTATAATGAATCACTTCTAGTTAATAATCGTAGAGTGTAAAAATATCTACATAATATTATATGAATCGCGTGTGTATGTGTATTGCGAAAATTATAGCAAAACGAAGAAAAAAACTTAATTTCGAAGCTATAATACCCTCCACAAATACAAAATGTGCCTTACAAGAACTTGATCGGTCAGCAGCTACATATGCATATATAGTTGTCCGATCTAAAAGTATTGCCTTAGATAACAACCCATGCAAAATTCCGTGAAGATATCTCGTCAAATGAAAAAGTTTTCCATACAGACACTTGATGCCGATCGTTCAGTTTGTACGGCAGCTATGTATGTGTTATAGTTTTCCGATATTAGCCGTACCGATAAATGAGCATCCCCTTGGTGAGAAAAGGACGAGTGTCAAATTTCAGATCGATAATTTACATATAAACTTTATAGAGCCTCCTTGGTTTCCTTCTGTTTGTTTTACAGACTTCCAAACAAACTTAATAGACCCTGTTGAGGGTATAAAAATTTAGCTTTTCTTCTAAATCTCACATCGTAGTTAAGTTGATTGCTACTTAATCCCTAAATTTATTCCACCGACTGTCTAGTTACTCATCCCAACTAAAAATATTCAACTTTATTGTTTTCTTGAATTTTATTTTGGCACAATGCCAAATTTCAAGTGACTTAATGGCGTTCGCGGGTGTGCTGTCTTTGTTATTTCTCCTCGGCTTGTTTTTCTGCGGGTTTGCTTCTGCTCGATTTTGTGCTTTGTTTCTTGAGGCATCAGAACGTGTTGGTCTGGTTGGCTGTCTATTGTCTGCGGTAGTTTCATGGTGACCCTGTCTACTTGACCGCTTTAGTCTGGCTGACACGCTGTCTAAATGCGCAAACCCGTGCAAAGCTCGCATATACCATATGTGTGTGCATATGTGTGTGTATATAGTAGGTTTGTGTGCGCAGTCATCTCCACATCCTTGAATTTAATTTGTAATTTAAATTGTAAATATTTACTGGCACAGCATTGTCTGAGCACCGAAACACCTATTGGCAGAGACACCAATTTATTTATTTAATTTAAATAAGTGACTTTTTCTTATGAAAAAAAAATAGTTGCAACTAAACAAAATTGTGAGTGAATTGAGTATTATTTCTATAAAAGCCGATTGAATGTTAGTCTCCTTAACTCAAATAAAATAATAATAAAAAGAATATAACTCAACTCCAAAACTTCATCCCAAGAGGTTTGCATATCCAACCACTATATTTCATAATCATCAACTCGTGGCCTAAATATTTTCATCAACATTCCCAGTTCCCTCTTGAGTTGAAATAATATGAAATCCGCACAAAAGACCAGCCAGCCAGCAAAGGTAACGGTAACTGTGCTTGAACACATACTAGTATGCATGCTAAAATATAATTGCTTTGTTGTTGTTGCACCGGCTGTGCGCAATTTCAATTCGGAAGCAGTGGCGCATGTGGGCACTGTAAGCCTATCTACCTGCAGTGTTGTTGTTAGGCCTTTTTGTGCTCTAAATTTGTCATATTTTCCACTTTCCTGCGAGCATTTTTCGCTTTCACAAACTGCAATTGACGTTGTGCGAATAGAAACAGAAGAAAAGACGAAAATCAACACAACTGACAACATTTAAAATGCACCTTCTGTCGCAAAAGCGAGCGCGCCCACTCGAGAAAGCTTAAACATGACATTTTTGTTTATAAAAAAAAAACTGGAAAATCCAAAAAATAAGCGAAAAGTGAAAAAGGGGCACGTAACGAGTGGCATGGAAAAGTGCGTACGCTGTGAAGAACGGATGCTGCCAGTTGACCTAGTTTAAGCGCCAATGCCGTTGCGGAACAGTGTGCGTCTCTCAGCCGCGCTGCAGCCCCCACTTGCCTTTCTAGTCGCCAACGAGCGTCGAGGCAGAGCTGACTGCGACTGCTTGTGCAGCTTGAGTGTGCAACATCCTTAATGTTTTGATGCCAGAGCAGCAATTTCACTTTCGTTTGGCGCGCCACTTGCAGCTTGCCGCTGCCTTACTGCTACTCTTTAGCTGGTGCCTCAGCAGCAGTCGCCAAGCGTTTGTTCTTAGTTGTCTTCTTTGCTGCTGGCTGTTTACATTTGCGGCAATGCAAATTACGCTGCTCCCCTTTGGTAGCCTAGCTGCACTTGTGCGCATCAACCAGTTTCAAGAAGGGCAAATAAAACATAGATATCTTGACTAAACTACTACCTATGTGCATGTGTGTATTGGCAATTGCGTATGTAAACAAACTTGTGCGTCTACTTCACTTATGATTTTTTGTTGCAGCTCTTAAGATTTCTCTACAATAATTAGTCAAAGTCATAGACAATTTTTTTAGTTTATATTTTATGGATCCTATGATTTTTATTTGAACATAGTAATATAAAAGTAACACTTGAACTAATCGACAGTTTTTGATTTATCGAATTTGTAATATAAACTATACATTTCCTTCATTTCAGGCGCCCTTCAAATCTGTCCGTTGTTTGGACACGCCGTTCGCGCCGTGTCGTTTCGATGCCGTTAGCTTGGGAGCCGGATATGGTGAATCCGCTGGTGGGCCACATATCCTGGCCAGTGCCAGACAATCATTCTATTTCGGTGACACTTTTCAAGGATCCACGCACCCACGAACTGGAAGATAAGGACTGGACGTTTGTCATTGAAGATGTGAGTATCGCCTTAATATTAGAAAACAAAATGCTACGATTCATGGATTCAATCAGCAGTTCGCTTTTATATATCAATTATCAATTCTGCTTTAATTGGTTCAGCATTCGTGGCCCCGTCCCACCGAGTGGCACACTGGGAAACAACGTGTCGAATGGCGTTTTATATTTTGGTATTTCCTACTCAAAACAAGCCAATTGAAACCAATTAAGCGTGACTGATCGACACAATAGCCGCAAATAAATATTTTGCGTGTATGCAACAAAATCAAATTGCCAACGACGGCAACATTCCTCGTTTACTCTGCCACGTTCATTGCAAATCATTTGGTATACAAAATTAGTTACTGGCGTTATTTATTTTTGTTGTTAAACTCGCTTTTCATCGAATTTTAAAATTGTGATATTTGTGCAGTACAGTTATGAAATCGGCTGGTTTTTAGTTTGCTGGTATAAATACTTTGAAAATTAAAACTCCCTTTATTTAGCATACTTTCTAGCTTCAATAAAAAGTATGGAATTTGTTGATGCGCCTAAAAATATATTAAATTTATCTCCATTGTGCACCCATGTAATCGATTTAAATACTCCAAACCTTTTCCTACTCTTTTTTTCTATTCTGCAAGCAAAAACCATGTCAAGGCGAGTGCATGATGGCTCACTCACATAGTCATTTGCGGATGTTTCTTTGTTGTCTGCACTCAATTTAATGGAAAAAATAATTTGTGACACAGCACACCTTACAACCTGAATGACTCGACATTGCGTGCGTTAAGTGGATTAAGGATCCTTTATGGGAGTTTCTTTTAGCAGAAGCAGGAGAGCACGAGTCGTCAGATTTGCACCTTGGTGGCTCGTTAATCCCCGAATTTGCCACTTCAACTGGCTCCGACTATTTGCAAATGCGTTTTTGTGGGAAAATATATGGAAATAATGAGTTGAAAACGCATTTCAATTTTTGTACTTGTTATTTATTCCATTGTGGCTCCATTCGAAATACTCATTTGCTATTTAAATCGCAGCAATGCTAATTTCTTTACGGAGCTTGACTTGCTTCAACAGCGACTGTGTTGCTTAATTGAAGTGAATGGAATTTAATGAATATTTTATTGTTTATTCTCGTGCAAAATAAAAAGCGGAATTATTGTGGCAGAAAATACACCCCCATACCCCTTTTCATTTTGGGTGTTAAGGCCAATTTATATTTTCACTTTCAATGCCTCGAATTTCTGCTTCCGAATACTCAGAACGTTGTTGTTGCATTGCTAAAATGTTTCAGTTGCTCTTTTCCTTTCCGCTGACTGGACTCAAGGACGACGTTTCGATAGCATGTTGGTTGGCCTAGTCCCTGCGCCGTCACCTCTAATTGAATAGACGTTTTCGTCAACGTACATGGCAAAGGCGTTACCCAACGCTACCCAGTTGATTTGGTCTCTGTAGAACTTGGCAATTTTGCTTTTATTTTTTCGTGTTTTCAGTGTCCTTCCGTACGCCTTTTAACCTTTCCATTCGCTGAAAGGGCCGCTAGTTGCTATTGTTGAATTATGATTGCTCAATTTTGTTGTTGCTTCAACTGACATGCGGGTTGAGCTGGGTGCTACTCGTCATTGCCGTTCGATATTCAAGTTCTGTTTTGTTTTACGTTTTATTTTATTGCTGTATTTACCGTTTTTTGTGTTTTTTGTTGCTCTAAGGATAGCAACATGTCGGCGCTTTCAACGACTTTCAACGCTTTGCTTGTGTGGCATTTCTCGTATTTCAAGGTTGATTTTCATTTGCAGTGCTTTTTAAGTGGAAATGAATTGCATATATGTACGATTGCCTGTGAATGAATATTCACTCACACACACACATACACATGTCCGAGCATTTGTACAAACTTTCATTCGTCAGCGTTTGACGCCTATAACTAAGCTATTATAAATATGCGATCGATAGTTGACAGTCATGTTGAAATGCTAGTGGCGAAAAACTGTTTAATTAGGAAAGGTTGCCGATATAATAAATATGTAATGCTTTTAAGCCAAATTAATTTGCTAAGCATGTACAGTGATGAACAAAAGTATTGGCACAGCAAGATACCTTGACTTTAGCACTGATTTTTACCACTTATAAAATTAGTTTTGAACACCAAAAAATGTCTTTAGTTAGGACGAGTAATTACTAATTATATTTACTTTAATTCATTTAATTATCTGTTATATTTAATTAATGGTAATTATAAAAGAAAAAAAAGTGCTAATTATAGCGAAACAAAAGTATTGGCACACTCCATAAAAATACAAAAAAACAATAACAAAGTAGTAAACTATATATAAAATTAATATTTTGTGGCCAAACCCTTTTGCTTGATGACTGCTTCCAGCCGGTTTGGCATTGATGAAACCAATTTTTGTGTCGTTTCTGCGCCAATATTCTGCCATTCCTCCATTAGTGCCACCTTCAACTCAGCTTTTGTTGATATTGCTCTCTTCTTAACGCGCCTATCTAGTTCTTCCCACAAATGTTCTATTGGGTTAAGATCGGGCGATTGAGGGGGATGCGGCAATGTATGTTTTATGTGATGTGCTAGCCACATGCGTACATCATAAGCCGTATGCTTCGGGTCATTATCATGTTGAAATGTGAATGACTCTGGCAATTTCAATTTTTCGGCACTTTTTTTTACATTTCTCTTCAGAATTTCCATATAATATTTCTTGTCCATAATGCCGTCTATGAATTCCAGTTCACCGACACCTGCAGCGGACATACAACCCCACACAATTACCCCTCCACCGCCATGTTTTACAGTAGCAGCAAGGTTCTTTTTTTGCAGTTCGGTGTTAGGCTTTCTCCACACAGTTTGCCGACCATCAGATTGAAATATATTGAACTTACTTTCATCTGAGAAGAGTACACTGTCCCAAAAGTCCCGTGGCTTGCTTATGTACTCCTTCGCATAAGCTAAACGCTTCGTTTGGTTGGCTTTCGAAATGAGAGGTTTACGTCTAGCTACGCGAGAACTGTAATTAGCTTCATGCAGTGTCCTCCGGACCGTTATTGGATGAATATCTTTTCTCATCTCTTCTTTAACTTCCGCAGCGATTTGTGTGGATGATATTTTGGGGTTATTTTTTACCTTCCTGACTATTTGAATACGTTCGCGATCACTTAAAGCCTTTGGTCTGCCTGTTCGTTTTTCGCTTTGTAAAGATGCAGTATTTTTAAAACGTTGAATAATACTCCGTATGGTATATCGGCTTCTGTCCATCATTTCACCAATCTCGGCGTACGATTTACCCTGATTATGCAAATATAATATTATTTTGCGCTGAGATTCGTTGGTTTCACATTTTTTTCTCCCCATTTTAATAAAATTAAGGCAAGTTTAACTATTAAATAAAGGCACACTGAGTTTTCAAGTTTGATTCTTTACAAAAACACATTTGCTTATGTATAAATAACGGTACTTTAAAAAAGAGTTACCATAATTAATAAAAATTACCCGAAGTTGGCTGATTTTATAGGGTGTGCCAATACTTTTGTTTCGCTATAATTAGCACTTTTTTTCTTTTATAATTACTATTAAATAAATATAAGAGATAATTAAATGAATTAAAGCAAATATAATTGATAATTACTCGTCCTATCTAAGGATTTTTTTTTGTAATCAAAACTTATTTTATAAGTGGTAAAAAACAGTGCTAAAGTCAAGGTATCTTGCTGTGCCAATACTTTTGTTCGTCACTGTACATTAGAGTGGGTCAATTTTTTTATTGACAAAGCGGTTATCCAAATCGTCTTTATTTTTTTTCGATGAATTTAAAAAAAAATTTTGTGCCAAGCACACCTTCAAACCTGAATGATCGACCTTGCGGCGTTAAGTGGAAAATTTTATATTTCTTTTGCAGAAGCAAAAAGTCCAATTCCCTTTCCACTGTCGATTGTTTGCTTGAATTTGCCACTTCAAGGCTAATTTCCCAAATTTTGGTTTTTGGGGGAAATGTTGAAATTTAAGGGGAAAACGCATTTCAAATTTTTTTTATATTGTGGCTGGCATTGAACCATTTTTTTAAATGAGCAATGCAATTTCTTTGGAGCTACCCAACCGACTGTGTTGCTTAATTGAGTAATAATTTAATGAATATTTATTGATATTTTCTGGAAAATGAAACGAAATTGGGAAAAATAACCACCCCCAAACCCCTTTTCTTTTTTAAGGTAATTTTTATTTCACTTTAAGCTGGGAAATTTTCCCCAATAACTGTTGAAGGAGAAACATTCTTAAGTTTGGTATTCGGTGTTTGTATTGCTGCCAGTTCGGACAATTGAAAATTTTCGCATGTCACCGCCCAAACGCTTTGATTGGCTCTGTAAACTTGGCAATTTTTTTTATCGTTTTTTCAGTAATTTCCGTACACTTTTTAAAGATTGAAAACCCTATTTTATTTTTGAATTATGATTGCTAAAATTTTGGGCATAAACTACGGCCACCTCCCCATTTTAACGGTTTTTTTATTTTTCTGTATTGGTTTTCCCTGTTTTTTGTTTTTTGTTCTCAAAGGTAGTTGGGGGTTTAAATTTAACTTTCCTTTTCCCATTTGGTTGAAAAAAAAAAAAACGTTTTAATGAAATTCACTCACACAAAAACCAGGCTCCGAGTTTAAAATTTCATTCGTCAGGTTTATTGGGCAAATTTTTAAATTCATCGTAGTTTACGATTTTGAAACCGCTTGGTAAAAAATTTTTTTTGCCCGATAAAAAAATTGAACCCAATTTTTCAAAATGTACATACTATACATATTCTACTCCCCAATTACACATATACAACCAACTAAGTCATCGTGGAGCCACAGAGTCAACCTAGACCGCGCAATATTATATTTGAGCATTTTGTTATTCCACATATTTCGAATTCATCAAATATTCTCAGCAAATTCATAAACTTGCTGCATGCAAAAGTCACGTACACCTTCACATTCACACATCAATAAAATTAATTCAAGAAAAGAAAATCGTGAAGAACTTTCATTGCGTTGCCAAATGGCGCTCTATATGGCGTCGCGAAGTGTGTCTCGGCACACACACGTCACACGCTGTCTTCGACTTCCCTGAGAATAACATTAGGTAGTGTTCATATTTAGAAATATTCAAAATTCCCCACTTTTTGAGACTCTGCAGAAACATTATAGTAAAAACAGACTAGGAATACCAGCAATGAAAATGAAAATTTGTAATGTTTCTTTTTTGTTGTAACAAAAGCAGTCGGCCTAGGCAAAGAAAAAAATACTAATTTTCTCTCGTTTCCACGGAAGTCGGGTAAATAACCGGTACGGACCCGAATTGTGATCTGGCCAAGAACTGTCAACTCGGCACCATTTCTCGAAATTATTTCCTCTTTTCCTCTCGTTCTCGCGATAGTCGGGTAAATAACTGGAACGGACCCGGACTCTTTCCTCTCTATTGCTTTTCCAAGTACAATAATAAAAAAATTATTCGATTCCATTAAGAAATATCTTTTGCTCTTTTTTTTCAGATAACACATCTCGGCAAAAAGCGGGTCTTGGCCTCGGCTAGCATAAATATGCGCAAATACGCGAGTATCGAGTCGACACAGCAGAGCTTTACGCTCAGCCTGAAGCCGACCTCGCGTAAGATTACCGCCGCCGAACTGGAATTGACAATCAGTTGTGTGTTCCTGCGGGAGGGCAAGGCGACGTAAGTGCATATACCATACAAACACAATATTTAACACACACATATGTGCTTAACTAAAATTTCATTATTTGATTGAATTGCAGTGATGAGGATATGCAGAGCGTCGTCTCGCTGATGTCCGTCAATAATAATTGTGATGTTGCTCCACTGGACGACCTAGAGGATATACCCGATCTGGAGAGTTCGGGTGATATTTCGGATCATTTGTTTGATTTCACCCAACAGTTGGAGCAGATGACGACTAGTTTGAACGGTTGCATGGATCTGCCAACGCCATTGAGTGGTGCGTACACGAAACTCAAAATATTAAATATTTTTTCTTTGGTTTTTGTTTTACTGTTTGTCCTGTGACTAAGAAACATAGTTTGTTACTAGACACTCTAATTGAGGTTATGTAGTTGTAGTTGATTAGTGAAATTGTAATATTTTGATGAAATTTTTAGAAGTACAGTAGTACCGTTTATACAATAATTCCAGTCATTGTTAGCTACGCATATGTAAAAATATATCCGTATATATAACATACAAGAAACCCAAGTAGTATAGTATCATACCGACACAATTTATCAAGTTTTGAAACACGTGAGGAACTATTCTCAGAATAACAGGAGGGGAGTGCGGAAATCTTTTATTTCTTCTAATGAAATGCTTTTGATCGAGCAGGATGCAATTAGCGAAAGAATAGTAGCTATTTGGCCGCATTTTATCCAATAACATTTAGTTTAATATTTTTAAGAAGACAAGAAGTATACTCTTTGGTTCCAATGATTCGAAAAAGCTTTCTTAACGAACATCAAATAAATGTACTTCGGAGCCTCAAATGATCAATGGTATTTTAGTCCAGGGTAATATGAAGGCTCGAGAGCGGTTTAGTCATTACTAATGGGAGATTTTCAAAGTTCAAAATATGTGTGCTGGAAGTCAATACTTTCTTACAGGATAGTCTGTTATTTAAAAATTGTAATTAATTTGACTGCTTTCAAAATTAATTGAATCTGCATTTTTTCTTACCCGTTTCTCTTTCTATTTCTTGACTCGTTTCTTAAATTTAATGCAATTGTTTCGCGTTTTTCTCTCAAATCAACTTTTTCACAAAAATCATTTGGTATTCATTCATTGCATCTGTACTTATATGTTACATAACAACTATCAATTTATTAATTTATGTAAATTTGTGCAAACTTACTTTGTTTTATATACATTTATGTTGTTTTTGTTTTTATTGTAAATAATATACTCGTTACCTTCGAAACACATTCATACCAACACACCCGTACACTTGAACTACATACATGACCACCAATGTGTTAACCGTTAACCGTTTGTAAATGTCCGTATGTATGTGTATGCGTAGTTCCTTCCTTGTCCGAAGATCCAACTCCATTGGCTGAACATAATCGTTTGAATTTTGAATTCGAATCAGAGAAACAATTTGGATTCGACACTAGTGACGAGCTACTCAAGACGCCGAGCGCTGCGCAACCACAACCACAATCGCAGCCCGAACAGCGTCCAACAGAAAAAGAAAACGCCGTCGCTGAACCGGAGTCGAAGTCTTCGGCAACTGCGCTGATCCCCGCCAAACCCTTAGAAGACAGCGTGCTGCCGACGAACCTAAAGAGCAAAATTATTACATCCACTCCAATCGCCACTTTCGCCAAGGGCGCCGATAGCAAACCGAGCGAGCCGAGTGATATTAGCGCGCGTCGTGAACTCAACTTTCAAGCCAACAAAAGCAACAGCATTGACGTGTCATCTGCGCAGCAAAATGGCGACAACAAGAAAGTGGTGCCCAGCGTTGCTGCCGTTGCTGTCAGTGAGGAAGCGAATTCGGTGGATGCCAAAACTGAACAAAAATCAGCCAAAATTAGCAACAGCAAGTCTACAACACTCAGTTCTTTGCTATCCATGTCGACTTCGGCTTCGACAACAGTGTCGACACCGAATACGACAGCTGATAATGACAACTTGAAGGAAAAGTCCGTTACTGCAGGCAGCGGTAGCGGTAACGTGGCACCGCCAAAGCCTTCGCGCAGTGAGTCAAAACGCGCCGAATTGCCACCGCTTAATTTGAAGAAGAGCTACGAGCATGACAACAACAGCAATAGCAGCATAAGCAATAATATGACCAGCAGCATTAGCAACACGAACAACAATCATTTGAGCAGCATTAACAGTAACAACAGTTTACAGCTGAATGGCTCTACCAAACCGGTCGAGAAGATCGTATTGAAGGAGAATACGCCGGGACAGGATTTGCTGGAGTGGTGCAAGGATGTTACGAAAGACTATCCAAACGTGAAGGTGACTAATTTGACGACCAGCTGGCGCAACGGCATGGCATTCTGTGCGATCATTCACCACTTTGAACCCGACCTAATGTGAGTGTACAAGCACTGACCATTGTCCAAACTAATTTCACTTGTCTGTTTACATTTTCAGCGACATGTCAAAACTCTCCGCACACGACGTCGTAGGCAATTGTCGCACTGCCTTTGACGCCGCCGAATCGTTGGGCATTCCCCGCGTGATTGAGCCGCGTGACATGAGTTTGCTGGCGGTGCCAGATAAATTGGCTGTGATGACGTATCTGCATCAGTTGCGTGCGCATTTCACCGGCAAACAATTGCAAATTGAGCAAATTGGTAAAAGCAAAAGACATTCCAATTAATCTTTCAATATTTATAAGCAAAACAATCGTTCTATTATTATGCCTATTCTCTATTTACTTTTTGCTAAATAATTGTTATTTTTTTTTGCACTATCGCCTAAACTTGCCATGCAGGACCCACATCCGACGAGTCGAGCTATGTGATTGGCAATTACAAGTCGGACAACCTCTCGCAGAATCTACTCAATTTAAGCCACTTAAAAGCGCAACTGCTGCACCAGAACTCGCTAGACGACGACATATTCGGTGTAGAGACGAAAAATAACTCGGCGCCCGCACAGCCATCGCCGACAGCGAAGAAAGATGTAAAGAACTTAATACTCTCTGGCTCGAAGAATATTTTGGGCAAGGTGCTTTCACCCAGTAAAGACAAGAACTCGATCAACGCATCGCAGCATGGTCAAGTTGGTAACCAGACACCGCCTGCCGAAGGTAAGGAGAGCACTAATGGTGGCGACCTAAATGTGTGTGCTACGACTGCTGAATCGAATCCGGTGCAAGCCGATAAACAACAGTTGGCACCCCATTCACCTACAGCATTGGATCCGAATGCGGCGAATGTAAGTAATGAGCTCAATGGCTACAATCGCTTTGCGAAATTTACTCATAAGCCAGTTGCCTGTGAGAGTTTTTTGATTATGTAATACATTTCCGAGGAGCTAGGCTCATTTTGTTGGTTTTTATTTAATTTGTTATATTTGCGCTAATTTTAGTTTTAATTGACTCTATTTTATTTGTACATAAGCTTATATTTCCTACGTTAGTTTATTTACTTAGTTTTAATTAATTTTGCTTTGTTCTTGCACGTTCATACTTTTGTTCGCTTACGTTTTCGCTTTCGTTTTTGGCTTATCGTTTTCGGTTTAACATTCATCAACCCGCCCGATCACCAACAAAAAAAAATATTTACATAAATCTGCAAATGCATTAAATGTGTCACAGCGCATTCTGTCACGTCACAAGGAAATGAGCGAAAAGGCCAAGCTAATGATTGAAAAGCTGAAAGTTTCCAATGGCGTGGAGCGCAACGAGCACGACGTAAGTAACCCTAGAGCGCAACATAACAGTTTGCAGCGGCGCAGTTAGAAGCCTTCGGCTCGAGCCAGCTTATTTACTTCATATTCTTTCGCTCGTTTGATACTTAAAAGAAATATATTAATTTTTCATTCTGTACTTTGACATACTACTAATGTTTCGATCCGATTTCAGGAGGAACGTAAGCAACGTTTGCGTGAGCAGGCGCGTCGCCTCATTCTCGAGACTCGAACCAAATCGGTGAATGGTGGCAGCGGTGGCGGCAACTTGGACAGCCCGACCACGCCGACCAAGCTGAAACGAATGAACTTCTCACCCGAGCGCACTATTTCACCCATACCCAACGGCATCGAGGATTATGGTGTGCCCAGCACGGGCAGCAACTCACCAACCAAGGTGCCGATGTCGCCGTCGAAGAAAATAACGCCGCCACGCGATGTGGACACGCTTTCGACGACCACAAATAGTAATAGTAAACTGATGAGTCCTAGTCATAGATTAAGCGAACGCTTCAGCAATGGCACAAGCAACAGCGGTAGTAATAGTCCACTGCAGTCGTTCAATGCCGTGATGGAGCGCATTTCACCAAAGAACGACAAGAAGGTATGTGTGCTCGGTAGGCTTAAAAATTTTGAGTACTAATTTAAGTATATATTGTTCACTCTGCAGGGCGACAAACGCTCCTACATCGAATCCGAACTGGAGGCACTCGAGCGCGAACAGGAGGCCATTGATCAGAAGGCCAGCTGCCTCGAGAAGAAACTACGCGCTGTCATGGGCGGCAATCCAAGTAATAATCGTTCACAACGTAACCCTTTTATTAGATTAATACGCAATAGTATTGGTGGTGGTGATAGTATACGTATTAAATTGCTTGACATGGATAGCGATGGCCAGTTTTCATTATCGCCTTCGGGCGAAGACACTTCGCCGTGCACATCATCGGGCTCCGTGACACCCTCCTCCTCCTTGTCCAGCGATGAGGAGACGTCCGTACGCGCAGCTGATGTGCGATCGGCGTTGACGGTGGACGGTGCTGATGTTGATGAGAATGTAGTGCGTCGACGACGTAACCGACGACGTCAACACCGTCATCGTGCGCCTACGGCGGAGCATGCTAGTCAACATCAGCAACGAATGCCACGCTGCCGTCCACGCTCACAATCATGTATTGTCGATGCGAATGAGAATCATAGAAATCATGCGCATCCGCAACAGTCGCACAATAGGTTTATAAGTAGCCGAAATTTCGCAAACGCTTTTGCGCCGTTCAATTTTATATTCTCCTCCTCCTCCAATACGAACACAACTACAACCAGAGCTTCCTCAAATCATTCCTCCTGTGATAATCTGCCAAAGGTGCACTTACACTTGCCATGTGATGCTGAGGGCGACATTGACGACGACATGCGGCGCATCCGTTGCCGAACCGAGGAGCCGCCGAGCGGCCGAAGACGATCGCGTAGCCGCTGTCAGTGCCATTGTCGCGCTGGTGGCGACTGCGGTGGTGGTAAACAATCATTTTTGCATTACGCCTTACGTCTTACGTCTTAACGCCTGTAGTTACTATTACAAACACAGTTACAATTATAATTACTGCTTAACCACTACTACAAGCGGCAAGATATATACTGCAACAAAAAAGGAAAAACTTGAAAGCAAAGCCGCACATAAATGTGAAATCGCCATAGGCATGCGCGCAATGCTTACTCGCTTAGAAAACAATACACTATCCACGCGCTGGAGCGCTCTTTGCTGTTTTTTATTTAAGTGCATTAATGGGCTGTTACTTGCAATGCTGCGGATGTTGTGCTGACATATAGCTGTTTGGAAGTTCACCGCGATCACTGTCCACATTTCACTCGCTTAGCTTGAACGCTTCGCCACGCCCATAGCGGGTTGTAACGTAAACGCTGCTCGGCAAAGCAAATTTGAATAACCGCTATTTGCTTGCTTTTGTCGCTGTTGCGCTTATGCAAGCTGTAATTAACACACTGTTCGCGTCCATTTACTTTTGTATAAAAGGCATTAATCGCTCGTGCGAGCGGTTGCAGCGCTGCCGTTGCTCTAACATTTTAATCGCAACTCATACTCGTATTCTAACTGTTCTTAACACAATCCATAACTTGTAAAAATTCGTACAATTATTTGACCTACCGAAGCTTGTTGGTTTGCGAAATGCCGCGCAACTTGTGTGCAGACAAGAAGAAGACAGAAAACAAATTTAAAATTGTCCAAAGACTTAAAGAATTGGCCGCAGGAAGACAAATGAATCGAATTGCTGCACACCAGTGCGCGCGCCAGCAAAATTATAACACATACTTATATTTGATTCATAATGCGCTACTCACCACATACTAAACTCACCACTTGGATTCAGATTTTTACGCTACAAAATTTGCGAAAATCCAATTAACGCAACTGCATCACGAAAATTGTTTAAATCTGAGTCCTTTTTGTAAATTTGTAAATTTTTTCAATAGCTGCGTTGCATTAGTCCAGTAATTTATGTATGTTAGCATAACTTGAATTCCTTTTTATACCTTTTGGTAGTTGTTTAAATGTTGACTCAAAATCTTAATCATTCAGTTATGTTATTGCCGTGGTCATATAGTAATGTTTCTCTTTAACTTCTCGCGCAGAAACTGATGAGACGGAGGAGCAACTGCTGTCGCAGTGGTTTACGCTGGTTAACAAGAAAAACGCGCTGCTGCGACGCCAAATGCAGCTCAATATACTGTAAGTGTGTGCGTAGCAGTTTGGAAAGTAGTAAATCTACGGTCGTAAGACCTTTGTTTATGTAGTGTTAGGCAAAGTTTTCAAGCGTTGTCCCTAAATTGTTCACATTTTTTTTCGCAGTGAGCAAGAAAGTGATTTGGAGCGCAAATACACGCTCTTAAACCAGGAGTTGCGCGCCGCGCAGTCTGTGGAAGATTGGCGAAAAACGGAAGCACAGCGTGAAAAGGAACGACTGCTGCTCGAGGAGTTGGTTGCTATTGTGGACAAACGTGATGAGCTGGTGCAACATTTGCATAGTCAGGAAATTGCGTAAGTTAACGTTAATAATCACGTAGTTTATTATAAGGGTATGTGACGAGTTGTGTTCTCCGACATTTCAGTATCGAGGATGACCACGAAATCGCGCGCGAACTGGAGCAAGTGGACATCAGCGGCGACAAAGACAAGTGCGTACTACAATAAGAGCACCTCGGCACTGCTGCTGCTCGGAGCAAAGTGTCAAAGACGAGTGAGTCGCATGGCTGAGCTCGTGCGAACAATGGAAAACAAGTGAAACGACACAGAAAAAGTGAAATTAAATGTAGTTAGTGTTTGATAATTTGGTAAATACGTTTAATATGCAACTGACGTATTCATTTTCTACAACAACGGCGACCATTAAGGAAACATTCGCTTTACCTATAACCTATTGCTTATGAATTTATGTATTTACTTACATATATCGGATGTATGTATGTTAGTTGAAATATGTGCGTAAAGCAGTGAATTATTTTAATTGCTAAATTAAAGTGGCGGTGTGAACGCTTTTGTGCAAAACCTAATTGAATACCTTAAAACAAACTTAATTGCCAGCGATTGCAAATATTCCGCGCTAAATTATATTCATTTGTATGGGTGAATGTGTGACCTACAAAGCACAACTTCTTATGCATACCCTCGCTTGCAGGCAACCAAATATTCAACGATGACAATTACGAAATACGGATTTGATCAGTGTAATATTCTGTCTAAAAGTAAAAAAAAAAACTATAATCAAAGAAAATTAACTAAATACTTAACACGAGTTGCATAACGACAAAACACGTGGCCAGCCTAGAGCACAGCACCGATTCTCGATCACTTGGCGTTGTAAGCCAAACAATTCCCTCTCTACCATCCCTGGAGTATGTATATCTCATTTCATTCTCAGTGCGTCAAAAACGAAACTTTTACTTTGCGCCAATAATTTCTATGGCGAATGTGTCAAAAGAGCAATGTCAAATGCAACTCAAACACAAATTTGAAAAACGTCCGTTAGTTTTGTAAGCAACAACTGAAACAAAAGATTTAAACACAAGAAGAAATACCGAATAGTGAATATAAACCGTGAACCGTAAACCGTTTATGATTTTTTACACAGCTTTCGTTTGACAAGCGCTTATTGTGCCATTTTTCTGTTCGACTCACTCATTTTAACAGTTTTTGACCGTTTAACGATACTCATTTTCACACCGTTCTATTCATTTTTGCAAAGCCTTTATTGAAACACTTCAACAACATTTCACACCTGATGTTTTGGTTTGAGCGCCGCGTTCGGTTGGCGAACTTAATTGCTTCAACTTAAATTAGCTTTATCAATTGCTTTAGTTGAGTTATGTGAGTGTGCGTGTGTGCGCTTTCGGAGCGCACCATTGTAAACTAGTTTTAATAATATTAATATTTTTAAGTTGTAATTATGTTTTAAATAATGAAAATATAATGAAATTAGTTAATAATTTGACTAGTGTGATCCTAACTGTAAACTGTACCTACCTATTTATTATTAAACAAAAGCAAAATAAAATGTAGTTTGTATATGTATGTGTATATTTAGTTTTGTTGCAACACATCTAGTTTATTTTTACTATAATTTAATTACTGCGTTGAGTTTTTTTATCTTAAGCAAATGGTGACTACTCAGTTTTACTACACTCCCCCAACGCCGCTAGTTTGCTTTTACCGAGTTTCTTTGATTTCATAAGAAACTGCCGCGAAGACTGTCTTGTCTTGGCGTCGAATCTTAATATGGGTACTTAGGCAATTAACATTTATAATATTGAACTAGAAATGACCCTACGAGCAGAAATTGTATTACATATATAAGTCAGATAATATATAATATATAAAAAATACAAACATAAATATATGAATGATATAAATGTAACATAATCAACTAAAGGATATATGTATATGAATAAATATGAATGAAATGAATATGGAAAACCGCAGTTTTTATTTATGAATATGAGCTAAAGATCAACAAAGTTGAGGTGCAGTCGACCCGACTGTCTGGACTGGAACGGAGTAATTTATCTGTTGTTGTTGTAGCAGCAGAAAACAATGCTGAAGTAATTTCGAATAAACTTTACTTAGACCCGACTAACGTGGGAACGTAGTAATTTATATGTTGTTGTTTTTGATGTAAGGCAGAAAATAATTCTGAAGATATTTCGGCTGGAAAAAAACCGAGTCCGTTCCGCTTACTTAGATTCGACCGTCGTGGAAATGTTTTCATTTATCTGTTGTAACGGCAGCAAACGTTCCTGAAGTAATTTCGAGGAATGGCGCTGAGGTGAAAGTCATTAGTCTGATAAAAACCAGGGTCCGTTCCGTGTACTGACCCGGGACGCAGTAATCTATCTATCCTTGTTCGTGGAGCATAATTTGTAGGAGAAATAAATTTTATTTTATGCCTTAAACCGAATGTGTATAAACAACGAAGCATATGCGCAGGCGCTACTCTATAATGAAGAAATATGCAATATTCGTTATCAATTATCTCTCTATCAAAAGAAAAAAGTTAATACTAGAAATTTTTATTCTTTATTTATCATATATTCATTAATTTTTAATACTAAAGAAATGATATAAAAACTTAAAAATTATTATTCTCATTATTTACATTATATATTTTATAGCTACATTTAGTTAATAATTTTGTTACAAACGGTATACGGACTCCACAATTTCTTAAGTGTTACGTAACTTATATTAGTAATATTAATTGGTAAATATTTATTTTGGAAAAACTTAAATTCTCTATGCTACATATATATGTAGGTGTAGTTATGTATGTGTAAGCACACGATTTTCTATCACTTAGATTACAATTACTTTCTTTATATATTGATATGTATACGGTTTTATACGGTTTAGCGATTTAAGCTTTGTAAGTGCACTTTTCAGAGGGTTTTCAGCATGTCGTTCTTTAATGAAATGAAATGTGGTCTTTTTAGGTATTTCAATTGTGATCTGATGCCTGCGTGTCAAATGGGGAAGATACTGCTTACTCTGTGTATTACTTTCAACAGCAAATGTAATATGAGAGTAAATATGATTTAAACATACGATTCCTCGATGCTGAGCTCTTGAGAGTCAAACTGAATGAATTCAATTATTAAGGCACTAATTTTCGAGGTTTTATATTTTGTCACTTCTCTCTCTCTCTCTCTCTCGGTGTAGTAAATGACTCTGTGCAGTTATTACTTGATAACCGTAGTTTTTGTGCGTTACAATTGTTCACCAACGGAAGCGTCTTTCGGAAGATTTTATCTTTGCTAGCACTTCATAGCGTTTTGGAAGTTTTTTGGAAGTCTTTAGTATCATTAAAACGCAAACTAAAATCTATGTTCCTCAAAATTACATCTTTAAGTTCCTTACAAAGTATTTTTTCCTCAATTTAGTTTCAAATATCAATAACGTTTCTTTAAGCGGCGCTCTCTGTGGTGGTGGTTACCGCTGTAGGATGAGTTGCCGCTCGCGCCGCTGTTGCTGCTGCTGCGGCTGCTGCCTCTGCTTGGCGACGCTCCTCCTCCATTTCTAGACGCTCAACCTTCCTGATTTTGTTCAGCTTTCCTGTGTGGGTGCACATGTATTAATAATAAAAGTTGGTCAAAGTGGTTCAAGTATTTGACAGTACTCACTTGCACATTTCAGCATGATCGTGCCCCACCAAATGGACCAGCCCCAACCGACAAAACAGAAGAGCACGCAAAACAGTTGCGCCATGGCAACGATTATGTTGATTATGAAAGAACCAAAGCGCGCCTTCGCGCTGTCGTATTGCGAAAAGCGCGGTATGCCAACGCAAAGGCAGAAAATGCCCGAGAATAAGGTGCCTGTAAGAGAAATGTAAGAGAAGAAGAGAGTAGAAAATACTCGTAAGTGCATGCACTCGTTTCGATGCACTTTACCTAGTCCTGGAAAGATGGTATTACAAATAGCGCAAAACCAGGCTAAAGAGAGCGGCATTACTGGAATGGCGCCTTTCATTTTCGAGCTGTACTCCACTAGGTCCACATGTAGCTTGCGTCGTGTATCCTGCGAAAGTTGTGCAATTCAGAGCAATTTAATTAATTTCAAAGGTTCAGAAACTCACCTCACTTGGCGGTGGTGGCGCCTTCATGCTTGCGCGCCGGCTCTCACTTGGCTTCGGCAACTTTTTGCGTCGACAACACAACAGTTTGCTCCAAAAGCGTATGCAACATCCCCTGGAAGCGGAATAATTTCTGTAAACAACACAAAAATTGTTGGATAAATGACTCACTGTGGTCGCACTGCTTCTGACGAAGTGGCGCCTTCCAAAACAGATGCATCACTGGCTGCAATACCACTTTCCGGATCTTGCCAGGCCACCGAGCCAGTCGGTGAAACCGTTGAGGCTATGGTAGCGCCCCGTCCAGCTTTCTTGCGTCGACAAGGTATACAAAAACAACACTTCTTCAATTCCGTCTCATCACCAGTTGTGGGATCGACCTTGTTGACACGTCGACAACAAAATAATTTACTCCAACAGGCGCCGCAGCCGCCTTGTTTGGGCGCAGTAGGTGCGGTTGTTGCCGCCACAGACTCAGTTTTGGACGCCATTGTCATTATTGCGCTCTCATCCGTGTGGCTATCGGCCACCTTCGGTTGCTTGCGACAACGTTTGCAACAGTTCAATTTTTGCCAGCAGCTCGTTTTGGTTTTGTCGCCGTCCGTTGGATGTCGCGCTTCATCGATGACCTCGAGGTTGGTGGTGGAGGCGCTGCTGGTCGCAGAGAGCACCGGCTCCTCGCTTTCATCGCCGGCTAGGCTCTTTTTGCGACGACAGCAACGCGAGCACCGAAGCCTTCGACATGGAAGACAGAATTTCGTGCAACAGCGACAACAACCAGTCGGCGTCCCTGAGTCGTCTTCTTGCTCTTTCAGAAACTCTCGGCTACCGTTGCTAAAAATACAAAAGACCAAGGAAGAAAAAATGAGCGGAGAGTGCACTAGCTTGCAGCAAATGCCAAGGTGTGTCCTTTATATAGATATATAGATAGTAGATTCTTTGAATAAAGTAATATTAATTGGAACTTGGAACAACAAAACTGCTCAAGTCAGTATACCATTTACCATACATTGAGTACAAGCAAAAGCACAATACCGAAGCCTTTCGTTTATACATGGAAACATGCCTTGTGCGCGGCATTGGTGTAGAAAGCAACGGTAATATGCAAGAAAACTTCGACGTGCCTATAAATGATTATCGCGACAGGTGCGGTTAATGGACGACTTCCGCTGCTGCCAATCGGCCCACAAGATAGGAATTTCAGTAAGCAGAGACCTGCTTGCACTCAGCGACCGCAAGGGCGAGAAGGCAGTGCTTCTTAGTGGCAACACGGCATTGCCACTTCGAACATGGTGAGTGCGGCATTTATTGATTGCAGACAGCAGTTCGTAGTCACTCGTCAAAATGCATATGCAAATTAGGGTCATCAGGCCTTCAATCTTATATATGAATGCAGCTGTATATATGTTTGATGTAAAGGAGCGTTTGTCATATACACATACACACGTATTCATGGACTCAAGCCAATTCAGACAATGTGAGGGCCATATTGGCGACTCATAAAATGCTTGTAATGTACATCCGCTTCCGTTGCAGCGCCGTAAGTGCTGACATTTCCTTCAATATAATTACAATGTCCATTTGAGTGACCTTATAGACGAAATGCCCACACACACATACACATGCAAATGTAAAGGCTGACAATAACTCAAACATACATATACACCTGTGTAAAATAAAGAAGTTGGTAATAAACCAACAAAAGTTTTGCTGCTGCCCTTCGCATGGCATAATCATACCAATGTAGATATGTAAGCTAAATATATTTAAATATTTCAAAGTTAATAATCCGCTTTCCTTAAAAATATAAGTTTTCTTGTCTTCAGACATTGCTTGTACTCATGCTTGTACCGTAAACTTTCATTTTAAACATTCTCCATTTGATTTTTCTTTTGGGTAACTAGTTCGTCTCGTTGTCCGAAACACAAAAAGGCACTGCGTATGAGTAACATTTCACTCTTTAAATTGAAAGCAACAATTCATTGTTAGTAGCCCATCATAGATAAATATTGTAGAGATATTTTAAAATTATTCAGGAAACAAGAAAAAATGCTAACTTCGGTTGTACAAGAAATATATTTTGTTCGGTAGGTTTGTATGATAAATTATATAGATTTCAATAATATTTAATTTCCACCACACATAGCCAAAGCAACGCTACCATTACAAAAAGTATTCTGAATACCAGCTGATTTTATCACACCGCACACCAACAACACTTGAGATCATTCACCGACTCCACTCCCACCCCAAACTCACAATTGCTTTATTCCTTATCAGAATCACGAACTTGTTGGCCAAAACCGAACACTCTTCTCGAATGCGAGCGGATATGAATGCACAGCACGCACTTTTCGTTAGCGGGTGAAGGCCAGTTGCGGTTAAAGCTCTTAAGGCAGCGTTCCAGTTACGTCAGTGGATTGCCGCAAAATGTTTCAAATACAAACTAACTAACTTGACGAATTAGAATTTCGAACTTCTCTGTTTTTGCCTTCACACGCATTTTCCAAACAACAAAAAAGCGAACTTTGAAAATGTGTGCGACCACCGCACGAGCCAACGACCAAATACGCTTTGGTTGAGCCCAAAAATCAGCTCACCAAAAGCAAGCCGAAAATTATGCTTAGGCAGGCGCTGTCAAGCGAAACAACGACATGCGAACGTGCGAAAAGTTACTGAAATGGTGGAATTTAAAAAGCATTTACAAGGTCAATAGCAGCACGCCGCAACGGGACCTGCACACGCTCAGACATACACACACACCTTTCAGACACTCACTGGGTTTTTGGTGCGACACTTAAATCGGTTGGGAAATTGTTCACCACAAGCGTTGCTGAGTGAAAAGCCAGTCAAGTCATGGCCGGTTAACTGCCTTTTAATTGCCGAACTCCATATTTGTATGCAACGGACGGAGACATGATTATGAAGGCATGTAGACGTTGTTACCTCCATCTGACTACGGTGGCGTTCAAATACGCGTTCCAATGTTTGTGTGCATGAACGAAAGAGGAAGAGCAGAGAATGGGTTGGTTTCCTTTTATAATTAATAATAATAAGTTAATACATTTGCATCGATCCTAAGAGTCAAGATGCAAATTGGACAAAGTGCTCGAATTTGAAAGTTTTTGACTCGGAATAAATAGAGAGACACTCATAAATCCTTCCAAAGCCAATTTCAACATCCTTATTGATGAAAAAGAATCATTTTCACAATTTTATCCTCAAAAACCGGCCACTGGAACGCATTTTTAATTTTCTAAATTTCTGAGTAAATCCAAATTTATTTTTGCTTTAACCAAAATATGCCCCATGCGATTCTGCAAATTTCTGCATTTTTACATTTCCTCTACGACCAGTAGTTTAGAAGTTATAAGCACTTTTGTATTCGGGGGCTGCTCCTGGTCGCCTGGTAGAAATCTGAGATTTTGGCACCAAATTGAATGCAATTTTTCTACAGCGGCGGCGATGCACTTGCTTGATGTGTAGCATACGCAAAGGGGCCAAATCGGGAACATGTGCAATGCCCGTATTTATCGCTATTCCACTTCCGGACGATTACTTCCGTTTCCGGTTTAGCACTTCCGGTTTAGTGTTCACACCGGAAGTTCGGTTTCGTTATTCCACTTCCGGTCGAGGTGCTGTTCCTGTTTCCGGGAATTATAATTGCCCACTTCCGTATTCTCCATTTCGCCCCTTTGTGTATTCCAATTCCCAATTTGATCCCTTTGCGTATGCTACAATCAAGCAAGTGCATCGCCGCCGCTGTAGAAAAATTGCATTCAATTTGGTGCCAAAATCTCAGATATCTACCAGGCGACCAGGAGCATGTAGCAAGCAGCCAACGAATACAAAAGAGCTTATAACTTCTAAACTACTGGTCGTAGAGAAAATGTAAAAATGCAGAAATTCGTAGAATCGCATGGGGCATATATTGAGTAAAGGAAAAATAAATTTGGATTTACCCAGAAATTTATAAATTAAAAATGCGTTCAAATGGCCGGTTTTTGAGGATAAAATTGTCAAAATGATTCTCATCAATAAGGATGTTGAAATTGGCTGTGGGAGGATTTCCGAGTATCTTTCTATTTATTCGAGTTCACAACTTTTAAATTCAAACACTGTGTCCTTAAATGAATAGTTGTTTTTGATGATAATATCCAACTTTTTATTTGATCTGATCTGAGAGCTGGTGTGAAAATTGGACAATGGGCGTGACACCGTCTACTTTTTGGTGAAATCACAAATCTCGGGACCCGACAAACTGACTTCGACAACATGAAGTACGTGCCATTCTTCTCATATTCTAATTTGACAGTGTAAAAAGAAGCGAAATCGAACATCGACAACGCCTACTTCCCATTTTTTCTTTCACTTGTCAGCACACAAATCAAGAATCCAAATTTGCACTAATAATTCATTTCAAGTCTGCCACTTTATGACCAAAAATTGTCCAAATCTAAACAAAACTGTTCAAATCCTAGATACCGAATATGTCGACCCCAGTATCTATAGTTCATTTATAACCGAAAATATTTTTTGGCGAATTTTTTTCTCATTATATTTAATTATTCCTTTCTGCAGTAGCTTTAACTAAAATACATTCACTCAAGCCAGTGCATTCTCATGCAATTTTGAGAAGAAGTTCGGAAATACCTTCACAATCCATTAAATGTCATTAAATTATGCGCTTATTAAACAAATAGCAAGCAAATACCTGAAAAAGTATTTCTCAACGTCGGCAAAGTCCTGCGGCAGGTCAATATGGTAGATTGCCGAATTCTTGCGTTTTCCCTTTTTCTGAATCATCGTACAGCAATTGGGGCGCCTGTAATTGGCGTAGACTTTTTGGGTTTTCCAACCAAAATCACGATTTCACTTAGCACGACACTGTGTCCGCGTTCACGTTAACTATTTGAGGTTAACACTCGCGGCTTGCTGGCTTCTATTGTTGCGTGAGCAATGCTCGAGTTCGGTATACTGATTGAATTTTTGGATTAGGAATTTCATAAAACTTTCACTAGAGCATTCCGCGCGCGCCTTCACTGCTGGGAATGCAGTGATGAATTGAATTTCAAAATGCAGTTGCCCCAATGTAATTTCATGCCACAAGCACATGCGGTCTCGCGGTCGCCAGGCGTGAGCGTGTGTTTGTGTGAGTGTGTGCTGTTGTTATTGTTGAACGGCAGTTGTGTGGTGTGACGTGTCGCGTTCGCCTCGATTGTCCAGTCTAAACTGATTTCATAGCTCGGGCGTCCGAGCTTACGGAGCACCGCAAGAAACTTTCAAATCAATTCAACTTAATTCGCAATGGCTTTACCACAGCTGTCCCTTCCTCCCCGCTGCTTGTCGCGCACACATTTCGTGTTTCAATACGACAACAATAACATGTATTTATTCAGCAGCTACATACATTTACATATTATCAAGAGTACCACTTAATTGCTGTTGCTGTTGTTTTTGTTATATTTGTAGCGCCATTGTTTGGCGTTGAATAAACACGAAGGACGAAATGGCATGCCTGCATGGAACGGATATCCTTAGCGAAGTACCGGCTTTAGCGCACTAGCAGTCCGAAGGGAAGTGGGCTAGGCGGGTGCCTTCGAATGGACTGCTGATTGAGAAACCCGTCGATTCCGTATTTTTTTTGGTTGCAACTTTGCGTTGCGGCCCTGGCCGTTGGGCCCGCTCTGCTTTGCGGCGGTGGGTTAGGCAAGAGACCAACCTGTCATGACTGCGATTGCGTACATACATACGTACATATTATATACATATGTATGTTTAATTTGTTTTGTGTGGCCCCACTACAAGTCCACACAGTGGAGAAGTTCATAAACAGGCCGAGGTATATACATATTTCTATAAGTATGTTGCATGCAACGTTCGCTGCGTTATTTTTATCAAAGTCTTGTTACCGTTATATGTATGTATGTAAATAAAGGCAAGCTGAATATGAATTACAGTTTAAAAATGCTCGAAAATAATTATCACGCTCACAAATGGGATTTCAAGCTGTCGTATGGGTCAGCCTCGATATTCGTATATTGTTAATTAAGTCTCCGAAAATCCACAATAAACTGTGAAGTAGAAAGCAGTGCTAAAACAAACTCACTAATCAACGCTGGTGCTTCTTACTTTGATTCACAGTTCGGAAGATTTTGCTTTTCAATAGCAGATCTACCATTTTCAGGTGCGTATTCGCCAATGCAATAGACTTAAGAGGTCTAAGGGATGCAATTATCACTTAAGCGATGTTCATTGTCTAACTAATATCTTCTTTCTAACCCAAAGATCAACGTGGTCATTTTATGTGACCAAAGCTCAAGAATTCCAAGGATCATAATACCATATCCTTTGGGTCTCTTCACGTGCTAATTCCATTACAAGTTTTCATAATACTCGCCACAAGACTGACGCACCTTTTGTGCGCTCGACATACTACAAGAAGAGTACCCAAGCCTTCATATAAATATTGCATCCTTCTGCATTTGTGTTCCCACTGCAACAACAACTCTTGAAAGCGCTAAAGCAAGTAATGAAAGCCGCTTATCGCCGCCTAAATGCTACAATAATAAACGTGAATATATTTTACATGTAAATGGGCATAAATATGACAGCGCCGTGGGGAGTAATCGGCGGAAGTTGAATGAAAAAGTGTGGTGCATATGGTGCAGAGACAAGCGTATATACATATGTATGTGTGTTTCTGTAAGTGTGTAGTTCGGCCAGTCGTACTACAGCGCCAAGCGAATATCTAATAAATTATTTATGAAAATTTGAAGTGATTTGGAATTTCTGCAAATTACCCCATCCGTGACCTTTCAACTGCCGTCTAACCGAAAGTGTCGTGGCAGACACTGATGGTCACGGATAAGCGTCTTATGCCGATGATATTGCAGGTGTCAAGGTGTCGGCGACGGGACTTGTGAAAGGAAACGCCATACTTTATGAGCATGATGGACATGGCAGTGCATTGTGGGCCTTGTTGTTGCGTGCAAGCGGACGTGTGAAGCCTTGGTAAGTGTCTTACAACTGCTCGTTTGAGATGCCATGCCTTCAGTGGGAGGTTATTATCACAAAGAAAGCGCCTTGGCATCTTGATGCCTACTAAATCATTTTGGCTTACATTTATGCAGCTTATAACAATAACAAATAAAAATCATCTGATAATGAATATTTGCACTAAAGGGGCATAAATATATACTATATACATATATGTATATAATATTATACCGTCTGAGTTTTGGATGGCAAGACACTTGTCTCGAAATGTAATGTATTTTCAACGGGAAAAAAGTGCGTGCCACAAACAAATTTCTCTGCAAGTACTTTTAATTTTCACACGCACACATACATACATACATAATATGTATGTATAAACTGTGCTAAAGCTAATTATGGAAACTATTGGCGCAGTTTTTAAATAAAAAAATCCTTGCAATTTTGCAATTTACTGCGTTTATCGTCTTTTGTTTACATATAGTAAATTGTTAGTATGTTGCTGCCACCCGTTACATGCGGCACGCTACTGTGGCTTATATCTGATAATACAGGGTTTGTCTGGAAAGTAATAGGACGGAATCGATTTAAACATCTTTAACTTTCAAAATAGGGTTCTTCTGCGTCGATGCCGCACTGCCAGCCTGATTTCCAAGCATTGAAGGTGGCACGGAAGGCATTCTCCGAAATAACCTTGAGAGCCGAGTGCATGCTGCTTGGACCCCCCCTGCAGTCTCAAAATGTTTGCCTTTCAGCGGCCTTTTCAGGCAAGGAAACAGAAAAGTCTGAGCGGGCACATCTGGGCGGATAGGTAGCTATTCACAAGAAAGGCGATGTGAGCCAGGGCGTTGCCGTGGTACAACTTCCAATCGGCTGCGATGTCTTGTCGTACTCGATTGACCCTTCGTTTGAGTCACTTGAAGACTTCCACGCAAAACTTGGCGTTGACGGTTTGTGCAGGAGGAACAACAAGGTGGACGATGCCTCTGATGTCAATAGAGTGTCATTTCTTCTTTGGATTTGCGGTCTTCAACCAGTTCCCTTACTTTTCAGACATATCCTGTACACGATTAATCGTGCAACACCCTTAAGCTCCATAAAAATATATAAGTGTAAATATATACACACCATATATAGAGAATGTTCTAGGTTTACGTTGAATACGGTCGTTTCAAGCTTGGTGGGAATGTTGATAGTGGACACCTGCATCTTAATTTCCGTAGCTCCGTCTGAATTCGCTAGCCACGTATGATGTTTAGCCTGTTCCAAAGTCATATACACATGTATATACTAACATACATATATATAAACATATATACACTTAGTCACGAGTGGCACTCAAAAGCAGACCACATATGACAGTGAAATTAATAAAACCGGCTTAACGGCGAACACCAAAAAGCGACATTCCGCCGCCGCCGCCATTTGGATTGCACGCGATTTGAACAGGGCTTACATTTGCACGAACGTACATACATAGGCACGTGACACATGTTCGTAAAAGTGGTAAATCACTTGCTAATTGGCTTTGTAATGCCGTGTTGATGGCTGTGAATTTTATAAATGGGCCTCACATGACCCCACCTACTTCTTTGCAGTGTAAAATGGTGTTATTTTACTTACCCACTACCTGCCGCTGAGCCGCCCTGTCCATCCGGCGAGCGCCGTTTTATATCATCGTCAGTAGCACCATCTCCTTTGGCATCATCGCTACCAACTCCATTCCGCCCGTTTCCACTCGCGTCAGCGGCATTCGCATGGTCTGCGTGATCCAATATTGCCCCGTCAACTGTTTTGTCCGCTGCACCGTCCCCATTGTATGTGTAATTCTGGAAATTTGCATCGTCACAGTCAACTTCTGGCATAACTGATACTGATAAAGCACGTTCACTAACCCGTTCGACGGTGGCGTCTACGACGCCCCCATGTGGCATAGCCATGGCGCCCGTTGTGGCAGCTGCTGCGGCTGCTGCAGCCACAGTGACGTGCTCCGTAGCGTGCATGGACGCGTTCAATACTGAAACATCTGCCTCGATCGGCTGTGTTGGGGGTAGCGGAGATTTTTGTGTGGGCGTCGCAGGCATAACACCGCTACTACCATTTTTGTGCGTCATTTTTTTCGTGCCCGCTGTTGAGATTGGTCCCTCAGCGGTCGCTGTGCGTGAGATCGATTCTCCGGTCGCGCCACTCTCACCACCATTAGCAGCACCTGTCTTGCCAGCCTGTTTGTTTTCTACAACGGTAGCTACACTCGATGTGGGTGATCCTGCGCTATCTGAAAACCGACCCATATCACTTTCGAGACTTTTCAAATCGGTGAGATTTTCATGAATGGTTTTATGAATTTCATCTGTCGCGACGGTAACAGTCTTTTGAATATTCTCCAGTGTCTTTTGCGATTTCTCTAATATTGCTGCAGGTAGACCAGCCATATCTTCAGGTGTCTTCAGTTGTGTACGACTGTTAGTTTTTTGTAAATATCCTGGTTTTGCTAAAAAATAATTTAGAGAGTTAGCAAGTTTGAATTATTGGGAACATATGATACATTTCTCACTAACCGTTCTTTTTCAAGCCGTCAGTTGTCTCCTCAGCAACCGCCGGGACCGTTGTCTTCTTGCTAAGGTTGCTGTCGGAGCGCTTCATGCTGAGCAGACTCATTCGGGAAGCCATGCGTACAAGTGATACGTTGGAAGGATGCCTTTTGATACCTGAGGTGGATCCGCTGCTTCCCGTGCTATCAGAACTGATGTTCGGTGCGCGTTTTGCGGAAGTAGCAGCAACAGCGGCTACGCCTGCAGGTGTTGCAGCTATTTTTGTTGCTTCGATTGCCACAGGGCTCCCACTTTTCAGATTACTAGCGTTGTCTTTGCTCGAAGATGCCTTTTCTTCTTCTTGTTTTGTCATTTCGGCACTATTGCCACCCTTCCTTCCTTTCGCAGTTTCTGCTTTAGCCTCTTTTCCTTTTCCTTTGCTGGTTACTGATTGGCCCTTGGTAGTAAGCTTCAATGCATTTTTTGATGTAGTATGACGTTTTAGTCCACTTGCCGCCAAAGCCACAGCCGCTGCAGAAGAATTAGCAGACGCTTTCTTTGTGGTTATTGTTGCAGCCGTGCCTTCGCGCTGCATATATTTTCCAGTGCCAGCTTTTGGCGTCTCTCTCTTTTGTACATTAGAATGTTCTCGTATAAGGTTTACCTTTTCGGGTTTTTGAAGATTACTTGGTTGCTTTTTACCAGGCGCCGCCAATTTGTCCACGGACGTTGATTTGCGTTTCACGTTTGACTCGGGTTTATGTATCGATGACGGTACTTTTTTGGCACTTTTTGGTTTGCTCCGTTGATTTAATGGAGTTCGCGCGGGCGATGTTCGACCTACAACTTTTGCACTCTTTGATTTCGAGAGTGAACGGTTGTTTGGCTTCTTCGGAACCCCTGATGGCGATTGCATCGCTTTTGTTACACTATTAGCCCTTAATGGTATACGAGATCGTGAACTATGCCGCGACTCAGATCGCTCCCTAATTTTCTTCCCTCTCCCACGACTTCCTGATCTCTTTTTGTGAGGTGGACTGAGTGACTGTCGCCGTGTACGTACTCTTCTGTTTGAGGCTGGGCTAACAGAAATGGATGTTCGCCGTCGAGTAGTTGCTGGTGAAGGTTCAGTGCTTCTTTTTCCAGAAATAGGGGAAACATTACCGGTAATTGATGCTGTTGAATGTATGCTCATTCTTGAGTTAGATCGGGAATTTGCTATTTCTTTAGCCATTTCCATTCGCGAATTCGGTCGAGTACTAGCACGTGACGCTGCTCGCGATATCGGATGGGTAGATGCACGAGAAGTAGAACGTGATGGCGGTCTGGAATTGCCACGTGAAACTGATTGGGAAGCATCGGTTCTAACAGTAGCACGAGAAGTTGTGCGACTAGATGTTCCTCTTGAATTTATATCAGATATTGGCAATTGAGACACAAACTCCTTCAATGGCGACGAAGAACGCGAAATTGGTCGCGAATTTGAAGAGCGCAAAGGTATCTTCGAAAGCGATTCCCGCCGAGATGTCATATCCGAAAATGCCTCTGATGGTGCTAATGAACCAGCAATATTTTGTTCAGGACTTTGCGGTGAGCTACTATCTTTGTTCGGTGTACCAATGATGGGTGAAAGCGTAGAAGGCTTAGCAACTTTTGTGCGCGATGTTCGGCCACCAGTCAAACTTGCTGGTGGTATTAAAGATTGTCGACGTTTTGTTTTGGGGCTTATAGCTGGCAATACCGATTTTCTACGTTGCTGATGTAGCGGCAATGGAGAACGACGAAAACTAAAATCGGATGTAGTAATTGAACTTATATTAGAACTCCGCCGATCTGAAGCTGTTTGTGTTGAACTTCGACGCTCAGGTGATGTGGAGCTTGAGCGTCGACGACTCTGTAAAATGTGTGTAGGTGTTGCAAGAGGGGTTTTAAGCTGCCTACCAAGAGGCAGTTCCTCCATGCTAGTCCAGTTTGAACGTAATGGTAAACTCGAAGTGTTCCCATTTAGTATGCGGAGCAACCCCTTTTGTTTCCGAGTGGGATTGGGGTTGGGCTTAATGGGGCGAGGCAATGCGCCTGGTGGAAATACTGCTGGCTCCATATGTAGATCTGTGACGGAGCGATTGAATCGTGGAATAGCAGTTCGGTATGGATCGGTGATAAAAGGTAGAGTTTCACAACTTTTTATTTTTGTTTCATTTGCTGATTTGGCAAATGTTGGCAGTGTCGAAGGGCGACGCAATTTGGTTTTGGGTCCCACTGAAGGGGATGATGGTGTAATATCTTGCGATGATGACAGTGACTCACGATGTTGCAGTATGCCACGTTGAGTCATCATGTTTGGCGTATGTCGCCCAGTCATGTTAAATTGTACAGAAGGGCGAGGAGAGTCATCGGCGGGAGCTTGAAGTTTCTGTTGTGACAACTGTGGCAACTTGAGTTGAGAGGCTGATAAGGATTTATGTTGCAAATACTGTCGTGGTTTAGCAACAGGTTTCACTGGCGATATAGCGGACATTTTTTGCGGTGACAGCTGCTGCTGACTGTGGGGAGATGGACTATGAGTGCGTGATGATTGCGGTGATTTGTCTGAAATAATTGTAAATGATGTCTTCTTATGAAGGCGTGTCTGATCAACCCTGCAAAAAGCAAAATTAAATTATTAAATGTTTCCCATCTGGTTTTCCTCCTAATTATTATTTATTTATTACCTATATTCTCCACCAGTGGCTATTAAGTTCCGCATTATCACGGGTGACATCTCGCGTTTGATGAAACTTTGACTTTCGTCTGGCATTGCGGTTAGAAGATCCGGCGGTGGTGGAGCAGCTGGAGGCGGTGGTCTCACCTGATTCGAATTAGCTAGAGGACTTTCGTCTTCGTGTTGCAAATATTCTTGAGGAGAGAGCAATAATTCTGTTTCAATTTCACGGAGCAGCGTTGGAGACGGGTCTGGGGGTCTAGCTGGTGGTTGGAAACTAGTCAAAGGCAACGTTGAGTTGTCTGTAGAATGTGCCCTTTCCAGCCGTTCCTCTCCACTACTAGAACCGTTCGAATCATTTATCATTGCTGCAACTGGAGAGTGGTGCATTGGCATGTCTTCTCTATTAATCGACATAACGTTCTTGGAACTTGGACGCATTCTTGGTATCTTGCTGAATTCAGGGTAATCTTGAGTTGCTGGCCGAAACCATTCGTTGCTTGTATACGATTCGTTCGGAAATTGATGAGGAAATGGATGATTTACAGAAGAAGACGGATTTTCCATATGTGGCTCTTCAACGTTGCTATAAAGAGAGAAGATTTGTTAACATTTTTCAATTACATTTCGATATATATTGTTCACCTCAGTGCTCCAACATTCGATTTGAAATCTTCACTAAAATTAGATACACGCCTTGTTGCCTCCGAGTACTCGCGGACACCTTTTATATCTCTGACTTCATAAGACTCTACTATTTCCGTTACATCTGTCGGTTGCCTATCATCGTATGTTGTGTGATGGCGATTTGTTGTGTCGGGTGCGAGTAATGTGTAATTTGGTGACTCTCGTGCTTCAGAGCTTGAATCGCCACTGGAATTCGGTAATATTTGAATATCTGGCGGTTGAAGACGGGGCATAGGAGTAGGAAGCACGTCAAAGTTTCTGGGAGTTGCATTGTCAGACATGCGTCTACTAAAGGCGGAACTGAAGGGCACATTAGAAAATAGGCGTGAGGGTGCGGCCCTTTCAACTTCTAATGAAGCGAGACGGCCGGTAGTGTCCTCCTCAGAGCCAGAGCTGATGTCCAACGACACTGGATGGAAAACACTCACAGGATTGAATTGTGTAGTGAGAAAATCGGGCGGAGGTGGCGGTGGAACAGGATCACCGAAAAGACTGTTATACTGACTATCCATCTCAACATCGACTGAGGCACTGCCGGAAGGGCGCGTACTGCTGAGTCGAGAATGTGTATGCAAATGGTAAGCACCGCTAGTGGTGGAAGTGGCCGCAGAGGTGATGCGGCCGTTGGGAAATTGTGATATTGAGGATGGTGACATTGTATGATAATTGTAGTCTAGAGGAATGATTGCTGGTGTGAGTGTTGGTGTGCTGTGCGTGTTCGAGGAGGAGTTCGATGCGGATCTTGGTGGATACGCTGACTGGTGTGGGGGAGTGTTAGATGAGGATGAAGATGACGGCTTATAGTTCATATTAACATCGGACGCTGGTGGCTTTTGGTGTAGAGGACGACTGCTGTTTCAATTAAGCTTTTGCTTGTGTGAATCTCGAGACGAGATGGCGCTGCTAATCTGCAAGTAAAGTGAAAAAGTGAATAAAATTGAAATACATTATGCTCAGCTCGTCACCTGTACACATAGCCTTCGATCGCAATGCGTAGAGGTCGACCTTGTAGTTTTTGAGGCGCGTTAAGACAAAATACGTCCGCATTTATATGCATTTGTGTAAGAAAGTTGAGATACACCTTGGTATATGTAAAGTTCGATGTTGGATGTTCGAGTTTGCAGTTACAGCGTCTTGCTTCCAACATGCATGATGTGCGCTCGCAGACTTCAGACCAAAAGCAAAACGTTTTATTCGAGTTTTGGTCTTTGCTTGGAGATTTGTGCATGCATGGATTAGCCACTTGTAGCCCGTTTGAGTTGCATGTAGAATCTATTAATTTTGTATTTGTTGATGTAAATGCCCTTCATTATTTCTACGATACTGGAAGATACATTAACAGTGCATGGAAGATCGTTCCGGAAGTTATTGATGACCGCCAAAAGTTTGCATCTACAAAAAGTTTATAAGCGAAGGAAACATTAAAAATTCTGGAGGAGAAGTAATCAATTACAAGGGTTCACATAGTTCTTGGAAAACACTTTTCTCTACTTTTTTGGCGAACGCGCACTTAAAAGTTGGAAGGCTGACGCGTGACACAAAAGGACGGTTGAGAGCATCAAAGTTGCCGCTTAGCTTTAATACTTTAGTCGAGCAGTGGGAGATGGCAACGCGCAAAGACCGCACTGGACACCTTACTACATCGACGTGCCAAAGACAAGTGTTGCAGACGCTCGTCACTTGTCTGCTTCGACGTTTCACTTCGTTGCCATCAAATATGCGCGCTTTGTGTATCGCATGTTGCACGTGCCCGCAATGCTGAAATTCACGTGTGAGTGTGTGTGTGTGCAGCAGCGAATCTTTAAAATTTCACGCTTCGTTTCATGTTTACCACGGGCACAAGTAAGCATTCATTATTTTGATTAGCTATAATTTATTTATTTTTTTTTCGTCTTGTACTAGTACCGTTGTTAGTGGCTGACTGTTGGAATTCAGGCATCGCTGTGTGAAAGAGAGCATCAAATTTAAGCAGCCTTCACCACATGCCACGAGATGGCCCGCGCGATTAAAAATTATCAACAACAAGTGAGCAATTAAAACAGACATTCGGCTACTTAGTTTCGTATATATGTATGTAAGTATATGTGTAATCTTGAAAACAAATAAGTATTTACTGCAAATTCGTCTTTGTATTTTTTCAATTCTATGTAGTAATGATTACTGACGACTAATCATAAGAAATTATCTAAACAAATTACTCATGGTAAATTACGAGAAGTCTTCAGAATCCCCTGCCTCTTTTATGATATATGTATGTTAGACATATTGAAAGAACTCCAGGGATGAGGCTGTCGGATTATAGCCGATGAAAATGATGTTGCTCTCATGGTTAGAGATAAATTTCTAGGACTGAAGTCACTGGAGAAGAGGCGAAGTAATTTTGAGGAAAATGCGAGAGGCATTCTACTGCCGCGGGCTCTCAATCAACTCTTGAAGTATCGTTCAAGCAGACAGTGAGATGAAAGCTAGTCAAAACGCGCTTGACCTCACTAGCTTTGGCATAAAGTTATTTCCATATTCAACTTGTCTGGATGCCTGACCATAGTGGAATCGTCGACTAGGGTTAAAGTATCTTGGTTGCATTCTTTCTATGAACCCGGCGAATTAGCTGTAGGAGATATCAGCAAAACGCAATATATTTGTGAAGCTTTATAAACATACGACAATCTTTTACATTCGCACTTACAGTCAGAAAAACAGAAATAACGCCAATTTAGACGAATAAACTTTTCACTCAAAATAATTAAACATCAATATCACCTGGTCATTCAAAAGGACTTAGGGCTTCGCTGCCCTAATTTCAGTATAAAGTTATTATTGAAATTAATATGGCATTGATTTTTGCTTTTCTTTCGCTTATTAAGTATTTAGCCTACTTTTGTGCGCCATACCCCCGCTGGTCAGCGCATTTTGATGGTTACGCTTATAAAGCTTGGGCTCTGCTTTGAGCGAAAAGCTATCGCTAAATATAGATTTCGACTTCCTTTTTGTTTTGTGCATTGAAATGTGTATGTGTGTGTGTTCTGGCACTGTCGCCGACCCCGCCACCACCCACATGTGCATTCCTTTGTTTACTCTTTTCTTTCTTGTTTTCATGCGGATTTTATGGCACACTTATACTTATTCGCACTTATTTTTGCCACATTCGCGCTAACGGTTCTTGCGAACGCGGCGCACACCGTGTTCTTGTCGATGAAAGATAAGAAATAAATAAAGGAATCTGGGTCAGAGCATTTATGCTTTTATGCTGAATGACTTCAGTTGCTTGGCATGTCCTTTGACCCAAATGGCAGACTGAGTAAATTAGCGTTGTGACACCTGGTAATATACCGAAGTGCTGAGGTGTACAGAAGTTCACGCACCCAAATGAGTGGAAGGCGGGAGCGTCTCACAATGAATTGCTAGTGACACAAAGCCATTGAGAGCCGCAATTGGAATTGGTTGTTTGCTGTTGAATGCGTGGCGTGCCGTGGTGGCAACTCCTGCGGGTGTCAGCAAGTGTTTTCCTCGCCGGAAATTATGAGACCCTCGGAGCACTTGAACAGCGCGACGCTACTGCCTTGCTTTTACAACATTTTCCACATGTGTTCCTATAAATCACAGAACATATTTTCGCAGATTAAATGCAAATTTTCCGTAATCATTTCGCTGCACTTCCTGTCAAATAAATTTCCAACTACACAAGTGCCAAAAACAAAATGTCAAATAAGTTTCGCCTCAGCCGCAATTAAGCTGTGTTAAAATACGTTGGCATTGTGGCTAGCAAACCTTTGTATGGTCGTGTGAGTGCCGGCTGCATGGCGCAGAGTGAAAGTGAGCCAAATAAATCATGTTGCAAAAATAAACTGTTGCACTGTTGCAGAGTTGCAAATAACGGTTATTTTTGTTGAAGCGCCGCTGCGACTTTTAAACACACACCCACATAAACACGCTCAAGCACAAACGAAAACTCGAACCGGGAGCTCCAGGGGTATAGCAACGATAAATTTTACTTGTTGTTTAGGGGCACTCTAGAAGAACACTTCAAAAAGGCTATTTATGTCGAGGCGAAGGAATGTCAGTACTCTTGTTTAAAAATGCGGTGATATTACTTGTAGTATGGATATACGCTAGAAGAATCCAAGCTTTGCAAAATCATGAACATTCAAAAATTTGCATTGAAACGAAGATTCTTTAATGTAGAACATGGTTTTCAGCTTGGTCTTATCATTTTCATATACATATATCGGCAGAGTATCGTTGCAGTTTGTGTATTTAGTGCTCTTTTTTTAAGAAAAATTTTAACGCTCCACAACCTTTTTCAAAAACTCTCATTTCAATTAATCGTTAAAATCACCTCACGCAATCACATGTGTCACTTATACCGTTAATAATAATATTTGATTTTTATTCGTTTGTTGGAAAGGACAAAGTTGTACTATTTCTCGTAGAATCGAATTTGAAGTGCATCAAATTGGTGTGTTTAATTTAATTTTGACTTTTCAATTTCAATTTAAAGTGTTTTTCACACGCGAGTTACTAACAACACTATACAAAAGTCTGCTGCTTCTGAGCGCCTTCACCGACTATCCAACAAGCGCGGCGCCTACACCAAAGCGTCTTTAAGAACGAAACTTTTGTCAGCGCAATAAGACGGCCTACTAACTTCACTGAAATAACTTGGTTAGTTGGCGGCTTTACTAACTCGTTAAATGCTCCGCGTGCCGTCTGAAGCGGGAGAAGTTCTTGTTCGGATTCTCCCATAGAAGTAATTTCTCACTCAAGCAAAACAGCCAAAGTGTGCAGTGGTGATTCTTATCGAACGCGCACATACACATGTGTACCTTTTCAACACAAACCACTGGTGCACACCTACACCTGAACAGAGTCCATAACTGCGAACGTCGGGCTCTCTTAATACTTGTGTGTGTGTGTATGGCACTGCTTATTTTGATTTCTGTTTTTATTTTCCTCTACGCGGCGAAATAACCTGTTGTTGTCGCTTCAAACTCATGAAATTCGCCACTTTTCAGATTTCCCTAGCGACGTGTCCCTCCCCCTTTTGTGGCGTAGTCCGCTATGCAATTTTTCTATGAAATTCAATTATTGTTGTGTTGGTGACTGTTGTGTATTGCACTATTTTTCATTAAGCCCTGATTTTGTGCCTTCTGTGCCTGGTAAACAATTTAGCATGTGACTTTGAGCTTGTTGCAGCGAAGAGGGCAAAGAAGCGGCTGGTGACCGCTTTGAAAATAATCAATGATTTGTTTTATTAATTCTCTGACAATTCTCGGAGTTTGTGTCAGTGATTTCAATTATTCGACCCTTTTTCATTTGCGCTGTCACTATAAATCTCGGGAGTAAGTTTGTTTGTCCGGAAAGTAAAAGGACTGAGTCGATTTAAAGAAAATTATTGAACCAATCATTACGATTCTTTAAACACTTTCAAAGTAGGCTCTTTTTGCGTCGATGCAGGGCTGCCAGCGTGATTTCCAAGCATTGAAGGCGTCACGGACGGCATTCCCCGGAATAGCCATGAGAGCCAAGGTGCATGCTGCTTGGATCCCCTCTGTCGTCTGAAACTCAGTCTTTTCAGGCAAGGAAACGAAAAAAGTTTGTGAGGGTCACATATGGGCTATAAGGCGGCTGCGGAAGCGCTGGAATGCCGGCCTTGGTTAGAGGCGCTGTGAGCCGGGGCGTTGTTGACTGCGATGGCTTGTTCCATTGACCCTTCTTTTGAGTTTCTTGAGGACTTCTACGTAAAACTTGGCTTTGACGGTTTGTCCAGGAAGAACAAATTAATGGTAGCCGATGCCTTTGATGTCAAAAGACACAATGAGTATCGTTTTCACTTTGGATTAGCTCACTCTGCTTCCCGTCTTCATCAGCGACCTCTTCCCGGCCCTCCAAAAAGGCCTGGTGCCACCGTAACACACCACTTCTTGATAAAGCAACATCTGGGTAAACCTGCTTGATCATATCAAACTTAATTTAAAGGAATGGGACACATATCATCAACAACAACAACGCTTTAACAAAGTCTCCTCCGCAAAACATGCGCCTAAAACGTAAACAACTAAGCAACTTTGCGCTGTCTCGTTCATCGGCAAAGTTGATTGAATTTCCTTGGCTTTGGCCGAGGGGTCAAAGCAATAAAAATATTAGAACAACAACAATAGCAATACCAATAATAAAACACAAGTGTAACGACACTGCAATAGGATGCAAATGAATCGCACGCAAAGAGGTAACATAGCCAAGAGCAAAGCGCCGGCTATAAGTTGGCTCTCCACTAGCGCACTGAGCGCACTGAGAATCCCGTTAGACACGCTGCACTGTGAGTGGTGGTAGGTTGGACGAAGTGCATTGCTTGTGAATATGTGTGGAAATTCTTGGCTAATGGCCACGCGCGGCACTGGGTTACTAGACAAGCCAGCGAGTTAGTCGGTCAGTATACCGTATAAACGAGCCGATGAGTTTGTGTTGGCGAATCCGTACCTGCATGCGGCGTCTGCTGCCACTCAACACAGGGGCATACGTCGATTGAATGTCGAGTGCGAGGACGAGCCACTGCGGTCAGCGGCTGAAGCGACCCCTGAAGAAAGCGCATTATGTAGTTGAGTGTACAACATATGCAAAAGGTAGGTTCGTAAACCGCTGCCATGTGGTTACGCCGTAGAGCAGTAGCTGACTGTTGATGTTGGGCTTAAGTATGAGCCGTTCACCAGCAAGATATTTATGTAAACATAAAGCTTTCCAAATGCAGCCACTTGCTCTGTGACCGAGTGGGTGGCACGGTTCAGTATGAGGTAAGCCCACACCCCTGTGTTCGTTATATTGCTTATATGAATGCATATGTGTATATCGGTTTTGTCATGCACCGGATTTTCACTGGGATTTTCCTCTACGCGAGCAATTTTTTGACGATTCATTACACGTAAAACGTTGAAATTTTCATATGCTGAGTTAAATGACCGATTTAATGAGGAGTTGTATGGCAAAAGTGCTTAAGTATTTTCAGTAAAATTTAAGAACATTTCACACCGAGAATGAGCTACCTTAATAATTTTTGCACGGGACACAAAGTACTTGTTTTGTATATAATATATGCATGTATATATTCATATATAGTGTTCACATATATAGCTTCACTGCTTTAAATTTATCTCTTCCATTTTCTTCTTGATCACTTAAATATGAAAAAAGCATGGTTTTGGGTTTGCAAGATTTTCGAATTTATTTAGGCGCTTTAGATTCGCACAACAACATTTCCTTGCGCAACAAAGCAGATTTTATTTCTAAGAATGTGCAAATTCACAATATATATAGATAGATATATATATATTGATATAAATTTTTGCGACCGTACCGCAGTTTCAAACCGTTTTCCTTTTCTGCATCGATCCGCTGCACTTGCCGTCCGTTAAGAAACTGAAAAGCATTTTTGCTCTCGCTAGCCAACTTGAATTTCCTTGCCACTTTACTTTCAGTGCCTGTTAATTTTTATTTTCCTTCTTTATTTTGTGAAATTTGCCTTTTTCCCAAAGAACACAATGTTGAGTGGTTTTCTTTTGGACACATTTCTGCGCTGCACGTGTGTATGTATGCGACCGAGCAAGTGTGTGTTTATTAGAGCGAGTATGTCACAGTGTGTACAACTTTCTCCAAGAATTGTTTTTGCTTTTGCAAACGCGCTTAGCTGGATTGTGAATTGGCTTGCCACTGCGGACGAAGTACGAAAACGTGGGTCAGTAAACCTACTTCCGGTTGACATAAATTCGCCTTGGACATGAAAACGTCGCTGGCGGCTACTACAATGCAAACTACACCACTATACCTGTACAAGTGACAACTAAACCAACAACAAAGGATAACTAAAAGTAGTACCGTTACTACAAATACTATTCCGAACTCAATGATCAACGGGACTGTTGCCGGCAACAAGAGCATGTGTAGGCGAGAGACCAGAAGTGAAGGCTGGAATTCTTGGCATCCAGAGCTGCCGCAGTGCTTCGCTTAAAGTGTTGTGCCACAAAAGGCCGACTATTTGAAGGCCTGCTGTGCGTTGGCTGTAAAACCGATTACATTGGCATTCGCGCAAAAATAATCGTCACCAAGTAAGATGATAATTTTATGAATAAAGCTCATTTAATGAAAATTTCGCAAGCAGCCTTTGCGAGTAGGATCACTGTAGATCTGCTTTAAGTCTCTGGTAACAAAAGTCTTCACCCATGGAAACTCAGTCATAAATGTCATATTATCAAGTTGACACCTGTAAGTACATGTATGCTCAAATGTGTCATGTAAGTATACCTATAAGTACATAACGATAAATAGTACTTGGACTTGTGCGCCTTGCGTCCCCCTTGAAAGCACTTCCGTCATTCGCACTTTTGACAACAAAATCTTCGCCCGCTGACACGCGTTATATTTGCCACGTTTCCTGTGCTTGCTAGCTTCGCTCCCACGCACCGGCCGTTTGGCGTTTTGAGTAGCCGTCTAGGAAGTTAATGCAGTCAGCTGGAAAATTGGTGAATTACCTAGCTTGTCGCCAACAAATACCTCATCACAAAACGATTGAAACCGAACCGGCGAGCCAGAGAGCGCAGTGAAGACCGAAATGAAAAATGGACATCAGCAAACCTTTTTTGGCGAAGAAGTTAAGTGTTTGGGGGGTGTGTGGTGTTAGTAATATGCCAAGGCAAAGCGAGCGCTTCTAACGCCATAGAAATATGAGCACGTACGTGACACAATGTGAATTGTGTGTATTTACTTCCTCGCACACGCCACATAGCTGTGCTACTTGAACAAAAATTAATGAATTGTAAGACACATTTTTGGTGGTGTTAATAATTACCGTTATTGTTATTAACCTGCCAGATTATACAACAAAACAGTCGCAGAAACATAAATGGGATGTGGCCTGTTGGAAAGGCGCACGAGGTTTGAAAATCATCTTATATACTAGTAACAGAAATAAGTATTACATTAATATCTTCAATAAAAAATCGAACCAAGTACTGTTAGGGACTTAAAAGGTGCCTCAACTTCTTTTTCCAGGCATATACATCTTTAATACTATATCAGCAGTGTCGAGAAGCGTCTTTCAACGACGTCTTCATATTCTTCTTCTTCTTTACTGGCGTAGACACCGCTTACGCGATTATAGCCGAGTTAACAACAGCGCGCCAGTCGTTTCTTTTTTTCGCAAAGTGGCGTCAATTGGAGATTCCAAGCGAAGCCAGATCCTTCTCCGTCTGGTCTTTACAACGGAGTGGAGGTCTTCCTCTTTCTCTGCTTCCCCCGGTGGGTACTGCGTCGACTATTTTCATAGCTGGAGCGTTTTCGTCCAAACGTATGTCATGACCTAGCCAGCGCAGCCACTGTCTCTTAATTCGCTGAACTATGTATGTCTTCATATTGCGACCCACAATTAGCTTGAAAGTATGATTTTGCCTGCCAAGAATCTAGATCAAAAAGTTGTGAGAGGTTCAGTCATATCCTTACACAACGGCACCGACAGTCGTAGAAAAAGCAACTTTATTTCGTTTAATTTTTCCTACAATGAGCGTTAGAGTTTCGGCATTCACACGCAAAATTTCAAGGTAAGCCGAATCATTTAACTACAACAATCAAAAGATTAACTAACGACCGACGTCACCGACATTTTTATTCATATGCCCGATTCAGTATATTTTCATTTGTTGTTTTTTCTTTGTTTATTTGTACTACTTCCACAATGCGGATCTGGGAAAATCCTATGTGAAGAGTTCAAGCTTGTTAAAGGCAGGCAAGAAAAGGGGGTGTCAACGGGCTGCAATGAAAGCAGGTCAAGGCTTTGAGTCATACGCAAGACAGGCGGCTTGCCTGTCTACGCAGCTGGAGATATAAGTAGTGGGTAAATGCTTAGCCAAATCATTGTATTTTATGCGTGTATACCAGCTTTCTTTTCTCCATGCGTTTTTTTTTTTTTTGTAAACTCTTAATTTAGAGTTAAATAAGAAAAAATATACCGATTCGCATTAGATCGATCCGCACATAAGCTGTCGAAAGCTATGCGAATTTCAGATCGGAACGTAGCTATATTTGTGATTATGAGTCTATAAATTAAGCTGCTTTACCTAAAACGCCCCCATTCCCTTCCAGCGTCTATTATAATTAGTCAATTGACCCATTGATTAATTTTACGCTTACTGTCTATAGAGTAATTACGCAAATTGCTGCAGGTTTCCATTTATTTTTTACAAATTTATGTGCACTTGTACTTATTTCACAAATGAGTTGAGCAAAGAAAGAATTTGAATAAACCAGCATAATAGTTCAGCAGATTTCAGGGAGTGCTCAATAACGTTTGATGCCATGACACATATTTCAGGCAATTTCTTGCTTGGCTTTATATACTATTTAATAATCTTAAGTGCGCTACACCCTCGTATGGGCAATTGAAGTCGGCCAAAGCACTTTCATCAAACCACAGTCCTTTAATTTGCTACAATTATCCACTGCACCTTTGACAACACCCTCAATCTCAGCAGCAATGCGAATAATTTTCCCTCAGCACACAAATTGTAAATTGTGCATCCGCTTTCCGGTCCCACTTTGGCTACGTCTATTCTCGAGATATTTGTACAAAATGAAAAATTTCCAAATACTTGCAATTTGTCGAAGCCACGCGAGTGCAGAAAAGTTGGCTGCGGCACACCAACTGCCACATTCTACACGTGCCCGATGACCTGTGGCTTGCAGCCAATGCCTCGCCTCGAGGCACGACATATGCAAATTCTTGGCGGCTGATTGCATTGTTTAAGTAACTCTAAGATACACCCAGATTATTGTCTGTTGACCCATATTTACTTTCGATTGAATAAATGCTTTGCAATTTGCCGCCGCACATGTTGCATGCCAGCCACGACAAGCGGCCTTAATTGAATGCTTTCACGTTGCTATGATTGCCAATAGTGGCAGTATTTAATAAAAATTTTACGGTTGTCGAATTTCATTAAAAATCGAATGCTATCATACCTACTGGGGCCCTTGAGAAATGGTTCTTCCTCGTTTAATTGCAATAAGAAAAACTTTCTTTTTTGTCTTTAATTGAAAATTAAATTATTTGTTTGGAAAGGATTGCCGTGCCTCTAAGCCCATACTTGGGAGTATAACTCTCTTTAACTATGGCTGCCAAATGCTGTCAATTGTCCGTAGTTTTGGTTTGAATAATAGTTTCCGATCTCTTTGCAACTTTCTTAATATTCTTCTGCAAAAATGTGTTCATCCATATTACTACGCCCATCACAGATTAATGGAAGGTAATCACTCTCAAGCAACACAAGACTATTTTTCACAGTTCTTTTAGGGGTTTATTTTACTATTCTACAAGCGTATGAATATATCGAAGCACAATTTACTATTGCAGATTCAGTTTACGGTTCTACCTCTTTCATAGCAGCAGGATTGAGTAATGTACCCATTCCAAACGTATATATCTACACCGGAAACTGTAAACATTAAAACTCGACGGTATGCTCCGACATAAAGCTTTTGTAAGTTTACAGGAATGAAGCTTTTATCGAGAAGCAATAACTTTTTGCAATGGTGGTTGTTACGGTTGAAAGCTACATATATAGCATTAAAACCACAGAAAACTTTATGAAACTTAGAAAAGCTTTCCATAGCTTAATGAAACTTAATAAAGCTTTCGGTAGCTTTAATAGAAATTCGCTACAAATAAAGCTAGAGACATTCAAATCAATTATTTATTTATTTCTCTGCGCCAATAAAGAAAACGGTTTGCTTATTGCTAAATCAAATAATGAACTGTTTAGTAGATTATTAAATATTAAATCTAAAACGCTTTTATTTGTCATAAGCTGCCTTTCAAAAGTTTTTATAGTCGTACTGCACCAAAATTATGGACCTTAAAATCGTTGAATTTGACTGCGCCAAAAAAGTGTGTCCGTTAATTGAGAATAGACCCATAATTATCGGTTGATATGAGTGGCAAGCTTCGTGGAGGTAAAATTGTTCCAGCTGCAATTAGAATATATTTTATATCAAAATTTCATACATATTTCCATACTTACACTTCGTTCCCAGTATCTGTTCAATTGCCACACTTCTGAGAGCGTTTGCGTTATTGAAAAACACGTCGCAAAATTCTTCCGTAGGCGTCGAAAAGCGATGAGAACCTCTAAAATGTCACCGCCGTACACCGCACCAGCGATTAGGAAGCCTACAACGGACCATAACGACATGCCCATTGACAACGCCCCGTTAGGTTTCATTAAAGAATAGAACAAATATACCAAGGTGACATTGTACCAATATAATATGAATATCACACAGCCTGCCTGCACACCCAGTATTGCAGTCAACCGATCGGCGAAGCGCTGCAGTTGCTTGCGCCTCGCCATCAAAGCAGTGAATTTATTGATGAGCTGGGCACAGCGCCGTGGAAAATTCTGACACACGCGCCGCTGTGCGCTCAACATGGCAGCAGCATCCACTATGCGCTGCAACTCATCATTAAGCGCTTCTAAATGAAAATTCAAACCACATATGCCGAAAAAAAAATGATTCACCACCTGGTTGAGTATTGCCAAGTAAATTGCCACCAGTATAACAGGCTGCTGGTCCCGCCAGTTGCCTGTGCGCCATGCCGACGCAAGACGCAACAAATCGGTGGTAATAACGAGCAATAATTTCCGCAATAAAGCAAAGCGAAAGCGACGCACCGACAATGACGAGTGTAAAGAATAATTGACTCTTATACGAAACAGACGCTGAAAGTCTATAACGAGCGCGATTATATCGTGACGCCGCCACCAATAAAGTGCCAAAGTAAGCACACACGCCACCGAGCGTGCCAAAGACAATGACGTCAAGAGAAACTGAAAGAGTTGGAGCGCCTTGGGGTTGCGCGTAAAGTTCATAGCGTCGAGTTTGAATTGTTGCGGCATCAGTGCAAGTATCAACAGATTGACTAGTAGCGCGTAGACTGCAGAACGGGTTGTAGGCCGTACTTTGTATGTGTGAAAGTCGTACTCGAACCGAAGTAAACCGAATGCGAGCGAGTAATAATAAGTAAAGCGGTAAAAATAGCGTAAAAATTGAGGCATGTTTTCGGACTAACGGTGCGGCCTAGCCGCGTCTTACAGTTAGCCTCAAAATGACTTGAATTGCCAGCGCATGAGCTCTACCGCGATGCGTATCACAACGACAACTGAAGATATCGGTGTAGCCTTCCTATCAGCATTAATTAATATTTGAATGCAACAGCGTTTATACATATGTTCATGTGTATGTGTGTATGTATACTGTTATATTGAGAGAGTATTAGTAATATATTTTGATTATAATTTACAAAAGAAGATTCGAAATGAACACTGCGGGAAATTGGGAACACAATGAATACTCAGGAAAGGTATTTTTTTCATTATTTTGACTTTTGTCACTGCCATTTTTAAACGATGGTTCGAATTATCTCGCTGAACAAGTTTCTCAACAAACTGTAATTATAAATGCCTTAACCTGGAACCAGCATTAATAGCAACAACAATGTCAGCCTCGAAATCCAACGCAGAATAACTCTTGCCAATAGGCACTACTTTGGACTGAGTATGCAATTGAGAAGTAAATTCCTCTCTTGACGAGCAAAAACCAAACTCTATAAGTCACCCATTATTACCGTCCTGCTACATGGTGCAGAGGCATGGACGATGATAACATCTTATGGGTCGATGTTACGAGTTTTCGAGCGAAAGGTTCTGCGAAAGATTTATGGTCCTTTCCGCGTTGAAACAGCGGCTGTGCTGGCTACGTCATATCGTCCGACGTTCTACGCCAGTAAAGAAGAAGAAGAAGATGTATATTATATAATATGTACTATTTACTCTCTGAACGAAATATAATTGATTTCACTTGAGGTCCCCTTACTTATTTATTGAGATTAACTTTAAACGTAGCTTTTGCTCTATAACTGATTGACACCACGAAAGCCGCTACATGGTTGATATGTTATGAACGACGGAGGATATCTGCGGTTTTTTTTTTTTTTAATTCATTTCTCTTCTCTCAGTGTATTAGCACAAGCAGTAAGCGACTTTGACTTTTACCCAAATACGTTAGATATAAAGAGAATGTTGAACAGGACTAACGTGTGCTGACGAGAATTGAAGACGAATAATAAAAAATGGAAAATCGCCAAGGAAGAGCTGTTGCAATAAGTCGTTGGTTACAAGACTCTGCCAATTATTTGGGTATTATTTGTGGCATTACCAGGTTTAAGGTGGATTTTCATACACAGACAATTAAGAGTTCACGCTTAATGACTGTCTACGTTCTGATCATAAACATTTTAACTGCAGTTTCGTTGCCTTTTCTCTACTTCTACATTGCGACATACCTAACTGAGGACTTGACAAACAACTTATTGATACTTACCGATATCGTGAATCTGGCAATACTTTTTAGCGTCGTCGCTTTTAGTATATTATCACGCCATACCCGAGAAATGGCTTCCATTGGATTACTGAAGGAGATCTTCGCTCTAGATAGAGCATACTTTCGTGCACTACCGACGATGGTGGATATGCAGCGTTGCTCGAATCACACATATTTTACGAAAATGTTGACTTCATTATTTTATGCGATTTGGTTTTTTGTTGGCACCTTACAAGCAAGGAAGAAAATCGATATGAAAGCGTTGTCACTAGCATTTTACTTCAGCTTTATTATAGCTATGTGCAATGGTTCTCTCAATTTGTATTTGATTCAAACGTTGGAAATACGATATCGAGTGTGTGTGTTAAATACGAATCTTGAAAAGTTGCGGACGTCCTTGGAGAATATGCATAGGTGTTTCAGAGGTCGGGTACATGGCAATTATGTGTCTCTACAACGACTAGTTTTCGCTACTACTAGCGATTTGGGTGAATTGGTGAAAGTGCACAGACGTTTGTCCAGATTGGTTGTACGTCTTAACAATATGTTCAAGTGTCAAGTTGTCGGCGAGGTACTCAGCTATATGGTCACAAATGTTTCGTACTGCTACTTCCTACATTTAGTGGCGAACAGTATGATAGACACGATTAAAAGCCCATTACTATGGGTGGCGAATTTGTCAACCGTATTTTTAGCGCTTCTGGATATAAATTTGCTTTATTGGATCGCACATTCTACCACACATGCTTTACAGGAAACGGCGCACATACTGCAACGCTATCGGACGTTGCCATTTACGAGCCAAAATCTCGAGCGGCAGGTAAGCCAAGCGCATTGTTAATATCTTCTCAGAATTTTTAATCGTTTATATTGCAGTGTGAACAGTTTTGCCTGCAACTTTGCCAACAGGAAACAGAAATGCGAATATGTGGCATGTTTTCGCTGAATCGGCAGACATCTTTGGCTATGGGGGCCTTTATGTTACGGCACATAATCATTCTAGTGCAGTTTGATTACGAGTCGCGTATATCTGGAGCTAGTTCGAGTATCACAATAGACTCCCTTGTTGATATGTTTCGACTTGGTAAAGCTTAAGTTAGCCCTTTTCGAAGTGACGAGAAATCTCTTGTAAGATTTTTCAAACTGAACTTTCGTTTTGAGATAAATTGAATTCTTTATAATCTATTTAAAATTTAAACAAAACCTTTCCACACAGTAAAATAAAATATCAAAAAGACTCTTCTCCTTCAATCTCTTTGGAATTTATACAAGGAATTGTTTCTGCTATACCGAATTTGCGTAGCGAATCGGCATCGGTTTGCAGAAAAACGGTTTTTATTTTGCAGTAGCTCCATAAGTTATATTTTTGCGATGGGTTAAATAAGGTAAAACAGCGCTGAGACAAATGTATATAGCTAAAGGTTAGGTTAGGTCGTAGAGTTGATTCCGATTCTATGAATCTATCTTTATCATATATTCATATTTTGTGTTACCCATAGACTCCTAAAAGCGGGACCACCAGATCCACATCGATCGACGAAGCGTTTTGTACTTACCACCAATTTATTAAGCTCCTCGTTTCACGAGTCTCTTTGGTAAGCTAAGTACTTACTGAATCGACTTCATACTTATCTAAATAGATTATGAATATACCGCATTTGAGCACTGAGGCCTCATTTTAGCGTACAATAGATATTTTACAAGCATTTAATTGATTTAATTGAGTGGCTTGGGGATAAATTGCGATAGCTATCTGCTGCTTCGTGGAGTTGGCAAACCAATTACGGTATAGAAGCAGTTGCTAACCCCATTCAATCGGCTGCACTTCGCTTGATAAATTAAAATGTCAAAAATTATTACACTTTGTTTGCAATACATGAACTATACCGCTATTTTTCTCGGATTCACCAGACTTCGCATTGATTACAACAGCCAGAAGATTTACGAATCGAGAATCATAGATTTTTATGTTGTGATTGCCAATATTATCACAGTGGTGCTGCTGCCATGTGCTCATGCAATATCCATCAAATATATAACCGCGAATTTGAAAAATAATTTACTGGCATTTACCGATTTGGTCAATCTGCTGATCGTTTACACAGTTGTTGTGTTTTCGGTAGTGAGCCGCTGCCGCCGTGAGCGCATCTACAAGGAGATATCGCAAGATATTTTCAAATTGGACAGAACTTACTTTAATAAACTGACGATGAATGCACACATCGAGAAACAGGCCGATTTGGTCATATTACTCAAAATGGTCACCACCAGCCTTCAGCTATTCATTCCCATCTTTGGCATATATAATCAGGCGCTACGCGTAGACGTTTATGTATGGATGCTGGCGTTGTACACAAGTCTCATAGAGAGCATTTTGAACGCAGTATTGTTCTTGTTTTTCTACATGCTCTGGCAGGTGCAGAAGCGCATGCGGTGCCTAAACGCACGTCTGAAGAAATTGTTGCACAGTCTGCAGAAGTTGCATAAGAGCGCCGCTGGCGTATTGCCTCCAAACAGTTGCACTCTACAGCAGTTTAGCGCATTGGCAGCGGAGGAGCTGTACGAAATAAAGGGGGTGCATGCACGACTCAGCGCGATGTTGTTGCGTCTGAACTCGGTCTATCGATGGCAAATTATGGTGGTGTTACTAACATATTTGATAAACAACATATCATACGGATACTATTTTGTGGTCTCGCTAAGTGACCCCATTAATATGCCACAGAGTGTGCCGTCTATAATTACGTCATTGGTGGCAAGTATGATTGTCTTTATTGACATCAATTTGCTGTACTGGGGCGCGGACGCTACTACGTTCGCCTGCCAATCGACCAGGCAAATACTGCGACGCTTCCAAGTGTTGCCGTTGATGAGCTCCGCTTTTGAGCGACAGGTAATGGACATTTTTTAAATAGAGCTATATTTTGCGTTAAACTCTACTTGCAGTGCGAAAGTTTTGCTCTTCAGCTGAAACAGCAAAAAATGAATATTAACATCGCTGGCATGTTCTCACTGAACCGGCAGACTTCACTGGCTCTTTGGGCCTTCTGCGCGCGCCACATAGTCATATTGGTGCAATTCGATTTTGAAGCGCGAAAGAATTCGAAGGACTCAAGCGTCGTACTGGAGCATATTAATCAATTGCTACGGCTTGGTGATGACTATATAGATGTATGAGCCAAAATGTTGGTTCCACAATCATAAGATTCGCGCTGAATATGTGGGTCATGTTGAGTAGCTGATTTTAAGTAGTTGGCGAAAAATTTAACCGAAAACTGTCATTATATTTATAGTCGTATATGTCAAATAGTGTTTCTAAAACAAACTTGTTTTCTAATTAAATAAATTGAAGTAAATGTGTTGCTCGCTTTTCCACCTTACATTTATTTAATAGCAGTTAACAACAGTTCCAAATTAGATGCGCTGCTTCTTCTGAGTAAGTTTGAGTGTCAACCATATTGTATAATTAAGGCCTATTTCGTCGGTCGTCACATCTCAGTTGATGGGACCTAAAACCTTATCACCTGGATCGCGCACCACCACCTTATTAATAAGTATGTATGTCATTAAGAACACCATGCGTGGGGGCGAGTCGCTAATGACGCCCGAAATTCAACGTGTACGCAGTAAATATTGTTGAACAGAGCTTCAGTTGCCCTCGAAAGCAGGCACACGACATAGTTCACGCGCCAAGATGATTATGCATAAACTCTGGTACCAGCGCATTTACAAATATGTCACCATCACGCTGGGCATGACGTCATTCAATTTCAACACCACATCAGGCACCTACAAGCAACAGCTGTGGATGCAGGCGTTAGCTTTGGTGGCCAATCTGTGGACGATCGTATCGCTGCCTTTCATCTTTTGGAATGCCATGAAGCGCTCCTCCACGATACAATGGAACCCCATGATGACCTATATCGATTACTTAACAAATATCATACGCAGTCTGGCGGTGCTCTACATCATACTGAAACGTCCAAAAATCGACCTGGTTAACTATGAAGTGTTGCGCAAGTACCGACGTCTGCGGAAGACCTACCTAGCGCTGCTGCCGAGTGTGGCTTTCATCGAACGGCGCATGAATCGCCTCATATATGCCAAGTATATAAATGTGGGCATACTCGTCGTTGTAACCGCGGTGATTTTCATACAAGGCACGGAGTTTGAGTGGACTTGGTCGAACTGTTATTTCTTGTTGATGGTGCTACAAACCACGACCATACTCCGTCTAACGATATTCAATTTCTTTTGGTTTTTATGGTCTATTTGTCATAGCCTGAAATACGTGCAATGGTACATAAGGCATTTGTTGGAGGAAACGAGCGATAGCGTGCGGCATGGCAAGCGCTGGCGCCTCAACATGTTGGCTGGCGATATACATCGCATATTGGAGGCACATTGGCAGCTGTCTGAACTGGCGTGGGCGTTGATGCGGAACTATCGCTTTTTGGCGTTTGCCGTGTTCTTGGATGAGATTACTTCGCTCGAACGGCAACTCTACTATGGCATCATTTTTACTTTCGACCACAGAGCTGAGCTTCATAACTTAGTTGCTGGTACGATTTATTTCATCGCCATGATATTTAATATGTATTTGGATTTTTTGATCTGTGACTTAACTGTAAAGACCTATTATGCGTGCATCAATCAATTGGGCTGTATTTCTGCAATGAACGTGCCATCCAAAGCACTCGAGGAAACGGTGAGTAGTTCTGCCGTTCGGGAATATGCGATTTATTCTTACTTGCGATTTCAGGTGGAAAAATGTTTTCTACGCAATAACAACAGAAACTTCCATTTGGACTTGTGCGGTATGATGACCATAAACAAGCAGAGTTGGATGTACATCATACAACGAATCACCTACAATAGCCTCACTCTACTACAGTTCCATATAATCCTCAACATGAATAAAAATTTTAATTGAACATTAAGTAGGTCTGGAAGAAATGCTTCTTTCAAGTGAATAGGATGAACTTGCAATTGAAGAAACCCTGTCTCTCACCGGAGAGCGTAATATGTTAATCTTATTACACATTACGTAGCTCATAATTATAAGGGAGTTTATTTTGCTCAAATAAAAAAATTTTTTGAATGGCAATTACGCTTATTTCCAGACTTTAATCAAAGGTCATGCGAGCACATATTCTATTGAAAATAAAATTCAAATAAAGGTTTAATTAGTACAAACTTTTATGATATTCTCCCCAATATTCTCATAAAAAATTGCATAAGGGCTGCGCAAAACACGAAGTGAACACAACCAACCAAACCGATCGCCTGCTCGACCGTTTCAGTTGATACTTAACTCGATTGTTTTGCTCAAAAACCTCTTCCACACGTCAAGCAAACTAATCCAAATGCATCTCCGCGCGATAGCTTTTTACAAAGTGCACAATTGCATTATTAAGCATTTTGATATTCGATTTGATAAATGACACGCTCAAACAATCCATTGCCGAGCCAAGCACGCACTCACTTCATTGTTCAATGACCAGTCGCTTTTTCATTCAGCCAAGCGCTTGGCTGCGTACGCGCTTATAGCCACGATTATGTCTGGTGCTAAGGCTTTCATATTTCGTGTGTGGTGTTATTACCTTTTGGCCACCGGCTTTTCTTCGCTGTACTTTGACTTTCGTCGCAAGCGTCTGCAATCGCCGCGTTTTCTGTGCTACTATAGTCTCTTCGTAAACGCCTCATTGCTGCTGCTGCTACCCTTTTACTATGTAAATGGCACGGTGTACCTAGACGACTTCGTGGAGAAACCGCTGCTGGCGACAATCGGACGGTTCAATGTTGTGGCGCAGAGCTTCGTCATCATCTACACATTCATCATGCGCCCCCACCAAGATCAGCAATTTTGTGGAATTGTGCAGACTCTGCAGCGTTTGGAAAGGATTTATTTTGAAAATTGGCAGGAAGCGCCCAGTGTCAATTATAGCAAGATTTTCTATCTCAAAATCTTCACGCTTTTCTCGCAGAATATTACGCTTGGGTTGGGTTGCGCAACTATACTGGAGAAGCGTTCGCTGACTCGGATAGATTATCTGTTGAATGTCTACATTTTCATAATATGGAATACGCTGCACACAATTACAGTCGTCTACTTCCTCACGCTGTTGCATATCGTTAGGCGCTATGACGTGTTAAATATTTATTTGCATCGGTGCTTGCGGTGGCTCAGCGCAACGGCACCTGGCTCTTCGGTGCAGATAACAGACAACTGCTTATGGGAATTGCGGCGGCTATTGCAGGTACACGGGAAGCTGCAGGCGATTGTAGCGCAAATGGTGAATATATACCGCTTTCACATTACCGTCATGCTACTGATCTTCTTCTCCAGCAGCACGGCCACTTTTTATATTGCCTTCATCAATTTGCCGAATTGGACGAACCGCAAAGTGTTTGTAATATTGTCCTTCGCGCTGTTCGCCATTAAATCGTTTGATGTATTTTTATTAAATCACTGCTGCGAAATTTTGGTGGCGCGACACAGTGAGGCGCTGCCGTTGCTCCAGCGCTACCAGCACCGTCTGCACATGTGTGCCGAGTACGAGCAACTGGCAAGTGCAATAAAGATATTGGATTTACATTTTCATTTTGGGTAGAAATTTATATTGTAATTTTATTTGCAGTGCACAGATTTCGCTTTGAATGCCGCGCTGTGGAAATTCAGCATCAATATTTATGGCATGTTTGATATGAACCACTGCGCCACGCTCGCCGTTCTACGCAACGCCGTTATGCATGCGCTCATACTTATACAATTCGACTACATAGTGGATCCAGCAAAGCGGCAGGCAGGTTAAAAATGTCTGAAGTCTGTATTTATTGGCGTATGCCTTTCCTTATGTGAATGTGTCATATTTGCATTATTAAATATTTTCCTTCACAATTTAATAGTGTTTATGTGTTACGGGTGGATTTCGCTTCAGAATTGTTGAATGCTTCCTTCTTTCATATCAGTCAGTCCTACACTCAGCAGTCGCAGCCGCAAAAATCTCTGTTCCCAGAAGTTGTTCGCAATTTAAATAAGTTTGATTCTTATCAATATTTTATAGGTTTAGTACTAAACATAGTGCAGCTGGAGATCTTTTTGTGAGTGGCTACCTTAAACCACGAATTTAGAGGAGTTTTTATTTATCTACTCATTTGCTTGAGTACACGTGTCTTAACGTTGTTTGCCCATAAATACCATATATATAAACGCAAAACTTTATGAGCACTTTACTAAATTGAATTGCATTCAATTCACCTTCACCTATAATTATCACACATTGATCACTCCAACAACCGCTTAATAGACAATCTGAGTTTTAAATCGACAAACATTCGCACTACTTACAAGTAGTACTTTGTACCCTTTTGAAAACCGCAACTTGATTAACAATACCGCCAAATGATTAGTTTTTAAAGGCAAAGTGGCTACATAAGACTTCGAGCAAGCAAACCGTCATGCAGGTAGCATGCACTCTCACTCCAAATTCACGTATTGTCGACTCATATTGGCCCTTCTTTTTCTTGTGTCAATTCTTTCTTGAAACTTATTTTAGCGATCAAGAGTAAGTAAAGTTTATATGTGTTACTAGTGTTTAAGATATACCTACATACGCCGTAAACTAAAGTAAATCACCATGTGCTTGCAAATGCCAATTATAGAGAAATTTCGTTGATTTGCTACTCAGGAATCGCTTCGCATTGTTCTATATGGTTCATCTACTGACGCAATATCTTATTTTTCCCGGATTTGCCACGCAAAATTTCCGTTTAAATCTAATTACAACAAACTCAATCTTTGTCTCGAAAACTTCGGAAGAATATTGACTCCAGTCGAAAAGATTCAAATTTAATTGCCACAAATTCAATCTTTTTCTCGAAAACTTGAGAAGAATATTGGCGACGAAGACCAACCACAGTACTCGAACTCACATTCACTCACACTTTCCATTTGCGTTATGCTTTATTCCGCTTTCCCTTCAAGAATGAAAAATACAGTTATGGTAAATTGCATTTACATATGTATGTGCTGCATAAGTTGATGGCTGCACTACATTCCGAGTACATGCGGGGACTAGCCTCAATAAGTCCATAGAGTGATGGTATCGAAACCCTTTTAGGTACTCTATTAAAAATTCCGATAGATTGCATTTCAATGAACGGTGGGCGGGCTTTAGATTAATTATATTTATTTTCCGATAAATTGTGATGCTGACGATGTGATAATGCGCTCCTTGACAGGAGCGTTACATCAGTTCGACTGCAGTACAATTGATGGTATTTAGCGAAGCACTTGGAATGCAGATCGCTAAACGCGCGAAGCTTCGAAAGGGAGTTTTGAGTTATGTGAATATTGTTGCCGTTGTCCTTGGTATCGCGAGTTTCAGGCTGAATTTTAAAAAACAACGTTTAGATCGGCCAGTTTGTCTTCGCTTTTATGTTGTCTTTGCGAATGTAGTGACGCTTCTGCTCATGCCGGTGGTCTACATCCAGCAGACGACCGCACTGCAAAAAAATCGTGTCGAAAACAGTCTGATAAACTTCACCGATTGTGTGGGTATTATCTGCACATTTACAGCGGCAGCAACTACAATATTACGCCGTTGGAAGCATGAGGTTTACTATGCTCGCATAGCTCAAGCAATTTTTAAACTCGACAAAGACTATTACAACAAGTTTCCTAGCGACAATGACAAGGACCGGCACTCAGACTATTTTCTATACGTCAAGACGCTAACTTTTTCGCTCCATGCAATTGGTGTTTTCTATGGCGCCATTCAGTTCTCGCCCATCGGCAGCTTGAGCGATCTGCTCTTGGCTATATACTATGGTTATGTGTACAACTTGCTTAATGGTTCGCTCTTCATCTATTTCTGCTTCATGTGGCTTTTGCGGAGACGGTTGTCTTTGCTCAATACCAATCTGAACCATTTGCTCCATGCACTGCAGCCATCGCAAGGGGTCAGTGAGGGCACATTGGAAATACAACAGTTGAACACATTTGGTGTTAAAGAATTGTCGGAGATCTCCAAAATACATACACAGCTGTGCACACTAACTACGTGCCTCACCGCTGGCTTCAAGGTTCAAATTTTGACTGGGCTTCTAACCCAACTGATAAATGGCATCACTTTTGGTTATTATGCTTTTTTATTGAACAAGAAATATCTCTATATTCACTTCGATATGCTCACTAAAATTTTGGCTAGCGCATTTACTTTGTTGCTATTTGTGGATGGGTCTTTATTGTACTGGATAGCGGAGGCAACAGCGAATGCTCAACGCTCTACATCGCAATTGCTGGGACGGTTTGAAACATTACCACTTTCATATGAAGACTTTGAACAGCAGGTGAGACTTTTAGGCCCCATTAAGAAATTACATTTTGGTTGAATATTTTCTCTTCTTACAGTGTGAGCTCTTTGTCTTGCAATTAAAACTCCAAACCGAAAATGTTAACATCGCTGGTATGTTTCCCCTCAGGCTACAGACTTCACTCGGAATGTTGGAATTTACCCTCAGGCATATTCTCATTATGATACAGTTCGATTATCAGTTTCGTATGCTAAATGCGAATGAAAATACAGTACTGGATAATTTCAGTAGGCTGCTAAGTTTGAATTACTTCGAGCACAAATAAAACCTTAAAATCCAAATATATTCCTTTACGTTAAAATTTCCTACAGAAATATTTACACCTATTGAGCTATGCATTGCTTTTTCAAATGTTCTTCTTATATCTTACTAAGTTATACCATAGACAGGGTTTGTCCGGAAAGTGATAGTGCTGATTCTCTTCCGCCGCGACTGTATTTCGGGGCGTGCGTGCACCAACTGGATTCGATAGAGGGCGTTCCTAGCTAACAAACGAGCGGCTGGTCATTTGTCTCCGAGCACTTGGAGAATGAGGACCAACATTTTCGCGCGACGTGTTTCTGTGTGTGGTGCAAGCCGAAAATTCAGCGTTCGTTAAAACAGAAGTACGAGATTAAATTCTGTGTAAAACTTGGTAAATCTGCTACAGAGACGTTCGATATGATCAAGCAGGCTTACCCAGGTGTTGCTTTAAATAGAAGTTGTGCAATTCGGTGACGCAGGCCTTTCTGGAAGGCCGGGAAGAGGTCGCTGTTGAAGATCGTGCTGGGAGACCTGCGACTTTGACAAACGCAAAGTTTTGAACTCAGGATTCGTTTAATTTCCCGTTTAATTGACTCAAACGAAGGGTCAATGGGGTCCGACAAGACAACGCAGACGATTGGAAGTTGCACCATCGACGCAGAAGGAGCGTATTTTGAAAGTTTTTAAAGAAATATAGCGTTTGGTTCAATAAATTTTTTCAAATCGATTCAGTCCTAACACTTTCCGGACATACCCTGTACACATCTCCTTTTCATAACTAATAAAAACTCATTTCTTTAAATTTAGAACTCGATTCCTCTTTATTTATCTCGGAAACTTGTTATTCAGTAAGTATCGGGAACAAATTTGAAGCTTTCTTATGCTTCATCATCCTTGACGCGAAATAATTTATCCAATCTGTTCAAGACTGCATTGTCCGCCGATGGTTGTAATTGTAAACCAATGTCGAATTGTACCAGTACAATTATCTGAGTCAACGAATATGCCCAAAACGCAAGGGCTCTTTCACGATTCATTTGAAACATGCCAGCCAGTTTGCTGTCCATCTGCTGACCCGTCAGCTGCATGACGAAGAGCTGACACTAAAAACGCACACAGTCAATGTCATCATTAAAATAACTGCACATACTCACCTGTTGATCGAATTCGTCACCTAGCGAGGGTAACAGCTGGAACCGTCGCATTATTTCCGACATTTGCTGCTGTGCGACTGTAATCATATCCGAAATCCAGTAAACCGAATTCATATCAACGAACAATATGGCCGCATATGAAAGGAACAATAAAGTGTCCATATCGAACGCCCAATCCATCGAACCATTCAACCCCAAAGTCAAATAATACCCAAACGAAATGCACTCAATCACGTTCTTTAGCAACACAGCCAAAATCTGGACTTTGTAATCCCTGTTTAGATGCAACAGCAGCCTATTTAGAAGCGCATGTACATGCGATATTTTAAGCAAAATGGTGGTAGCTTCTATAACCGAATGCTGTTGCGCACCTCCAATAGACATCTGCTGCAGGCGGCGCAGCAAATCAAACACGGTCAAGTTGAGCAAACAGAAGCGCTTCCGCAGCACCCACATCCAGTGGTAGTACATGAAGAGGGCCATCGCCAGTATGCTTTGCGAGTAGGCATAGTAGAAGGTCTGCAGAAACGAACGAATATCCACCGCATCGCTGACTGACAGAAAATCGTAAAACGGGATAAGGGTCTGCAGGCATAGTGTAAACATTTTAAAGTACAGCAGATTATCCGAAATATGAATCGACGGCCTTTGGCCAGCACACATACTCCGAAAGTGTCGTTGGTCAAGTGCCATAATTGTTTCGGCCAATTCCAAATGTATGCGCTCTCGCCGACCACGCATTAGTACTGATAGTGCCGCAGCAACGATACTAATGAACATATTCGCTGATTCCGTGAGGAAAACCAAATTTTCTTCGAATTGTGAAGAAGTATACATGGCCTCATAAAAGTAGAAAACCGGCAAGGCCAACAAGTAGGCAATATTTACGCAAATCACAAAGCGCGCAACGTGACGGGATTGAAGCACGCGCTGTGCTTTGAAATCGATGCGAAACCGTGTGAGTCCCAAGAATATCGCGAGTACGTTGAAATATCCAATGATGCGTGGAAGCATTGTTTGATACATTGCTGAGATATTAGCCAAAGACTTGGCTAACTCTGTGCGGTTGGCGTGTAACTGCCGTTGCTTCCTCGCGTGCCTGTAAAAATAGTCGGACAGTAGAAATTTTAAGTAATGCTCACATCAACAGAGCTGTTGGAGAAACATGCAAAGCGTTACACGTTATCACACAATGACATGCAGGTGCAGCAATCGAAGTGCATTTGGATGAACATTGTGTTGTTACACACAGTTATAATTAAAGTGGATAACGAGTGTGTGTTTAAATATTATCATATTGTGCGACTAAATTGACGGTCGCCGGTGACTATTAATATGCATTGCATTGCTATGGATATCGCGCTTGTAGTATGCAATAAGCAGCCAACCGGTTGGTCCTTTTGTTCGCGAATGGCTTGCAAAAGTAAGCCAATAATAACAACTTTTCGCATTCGAAATTCGTTGCATAATGCGACTTACTCAACTGGATGTGAAACGAATTGCTTTTGCGATTTCATCAACCGATTGGAAAAATTGTGAAACAAGACCCGCAGGTATAAATGGCAATGAGAGATCGCCGGCGCCGATAGTCCTTGTTGAGGTTGTAATTGCGTTTCGTACGAAGAGCCAATTAATCAGCATAATGCGTGACAAAAATAATTACTATGGCAATCGGGACCTCGCAAAGAGAAATGCTCGGTAGCGCCGACAATGTGATAGTTCGATTATTTCATATTTCATTCTTTTGTTATGTCTGAGAGTGTTGGTGTACGATCAAGCTCAATAATTTTATTCACAACCGAATGACTGCGGAGTTTCTGTTTACATTTTATTCGCACAAAATAACGAAATATTAATGTGGAGATCATTTGAAGCGAGTTGTGTTTACTGTGTTGAAAAAGTCTTGTTGAATTCAGTATCAGTACTCCTACGTTATTCTAGACATATTGTGGACCGGGTTTGCGAAGTCCGGCAGTTGAACACACCGAAACCCGTTGCGATTACTATAAAGCGCTGGCTGCCACGCTCCACCTTAATGACAATATATTCTCTGGTGCAGCTGAATAATTAACAGGAAAGAAGGACAAAATGGAAGCAGTGTAGTGAGAACAGAAGCGGAGGAAGAACCCGTAGTTGCGCAACTCATAAAGTGCGTAAAAATAAAAATGCAATTCCGTTATGGTAATTCACTTCGTAACAAGATTTTGAGAAACAAATATTTGCGGGGCTATAAAAAACTTAAATAAGCTTTAGTTGAGAAAGCTGATGAGATATGCATAGCATACGAAGTCTTTTTTTTATAGTAGTAGGAAGCATTGACTGTCGGCGTGAGAAACTTTAATCCGCTACATCTAACCTACTCCCAACTCATATCTCACCCACAGAACCAACGGATTAAGTATTACTTTACGGGAGAGAGAAGGAATTAAGTCTCATCTTTCATACGACTGACTGAAAGGTACCAATGTCATCGATTTTCAATCACTTACGCTTGTTGTCGGAATGTCCATAGATCAATAAATGTCAATACCGGTTTCAATTTGCACTCAAGAACTTAGAAGTAATGTTGCCGGCACGGTAAGCCCACAAGTCTTCAATGACGAATGCGTGGCAGGATTCAGATTCAATCGCCATTGTAAGCATCCGGTAGTGTAAAAGCAAACAACAGAGCAAACTTGCAACGCGACCAACGCTCAGCATCAAATAGCGGTAAATAAATTACACAAGTACGAACAAGCTACAATTTGAAGCATTCATTTGCGATTACAAAAAAGTCTTTTCGTATTTTGGCAATAGATGTCGTTGCAGTCGTACATATATCTCCAGTGTCACCAGTCACATTATGTCATACCATTTAGTGTTGGAAAGGGGAGATTTTAAGCTTCATTTAACCAACAAAATATTATCAATATAAAAAAAATTAAGTTGAAGTTTGATTAGAAGTACGAAAAGACTTTTTCGACTATCCAATATACAAATTTTTTATTTGTTTTCCATACCAAATTTATAAATTGAATCAAAATACTTACATTTTTTAATACGAATGCAAACAGTTTGGGGCAGCAGAAGGCATTCTCAGCGTGAAGTTCGAAACCGCACATAAACGACATGGAATTGGTGAACCCCACAATTCTTCATTGAGATCGTGTCAATACCCCAGCTTGGTGTACGGGCTACCTAAATGAATATACATAAGCATATTTAGGACTGAAAGCATAGTAAACACTAAACAGCATTGAAATACTCGACTCTTTTTGCTAATTAGCCAACTTTTTACATAGCCCCTCTGCCTGTGCAATGCCGCAAAGGTAGCTTGGAAAGTTTTTCAATTTATCGCAATTATGTTTTTTGTCTTTATTTCGCTTTCATTGCAATCAGTAGAGGCAGAAGCCACAAAAGTCCTTGTGATGTGTTAAAAACTTTTCAATTTGCCACAGAACAAACTGAGCACATGTGTATATGCCTACACCGTTTCATATGGCTTTGAATACGCTTAAAAAGGGCAACTTTGACAACAACAACTGGAGTCTGCCAAACTTAAATTATAAACTCACAATTGAGCAATTATTTTAACTCGTGCGGTTGATTACTAAAATGCTTAAAGGAGGGTCACAAAATTTATACTCCCCCTAAAGAAGAGAAGAAAAAGGAAATAGGCTATTTTAGCAATTGCCAAAGAAACGCAACGTTTTAATTATATCAAAAAATATTTTATTATATTCTTAACCTTTCCCCAAATTTACGTTGTTTCATGTCCAAGTACATTAGAAGAATGTGGAAAAGCCTTAAATATTACAAAAAAAAAACATCACACAAGAGGTTATTTTATCGCGTTTTTTGCAAGTTCTTTAACATTCACACCACAATTTGCACTTTGAGATTACTTGGTCAACTCCCATTAACTGAATTAAACTTGGTATCGCCACAAAAAGCGTTCTACAAATGTAATGTGATTGTCTTGCTTAAACGTAGCAATACACAGTGGTGGAAGCGCCACACAAACACTTCTACCAGAAACTTTAAATAGCTTCAGCTTCGGCGCAAACATAACGAAGCACATGTGACGCCAAATGAGAAATATATGTTGCAGTAAAAATGTGTAGGAGCCTTCCACCAATATGGCTACGTGCTTTTATTGCCCCCTCAGCAGCTCATAAAACTCCTCAAACATACAGATTTGTTTGCGCTTTGCATCCAACAACGACCGAGCGTGCTTGACTGCCCACAACTCTCACATATGCTCACGCAACACACACATACGTGCACGCACTTAGATCCCATGCAAGACTAGCGAAGGTCAAGGGAAGACACTCGTTGAACTCCAAATGATTTCTTAGTGAAGCTTTCATGTATCATCTGTGCTACCCCGCTCACAGATCCCTCAATAAAGTCTCTCACACTAGCAATGCGGTTACCTAATTCTCCGTATATTTGGTTGTATAACTTCATAAAGTCAGTTGCATCTCGAATAATTCAGCATTCGCTGGGACTCTTGTTCCGCTCCAGCTCACAAACTCAACTGCCATAAATCAAGGCGCAGAACGTGCTAACTAACCGGTACACCGGTTACTCACATATCTATATGCATTTATACGCACCATTGTAAGTAATGTAAAGTTTTGATATCCGAATAGAATTGTTTTGCTTAAATATAGTATGAAGTTTGTCTTCATTTTTCATGAGTAAATATTTATTACAATAAATATTGAACATTTAAAGATTCACTTATAAATTTGGTATACACTTTGCTGCAGTTTATGCCTGATCTGCTTTGCAAATTGCCACAATCAATTAAAACAAAAGCAAACAAATAAAGTTCTATTCCATTTGTGTATATATTCCAGCATTGTTTGCTCTTACTGTAGCCTTTTGTGAATTTTTTTAAAGCAGAAATGTGCAGAAATTTGCAAAATAGCAATTCAAACGCAATTAAAATGTTACTCATACGCCTGGGCAAACAACAATCATTAACTGCCGCATACCGAACAATGCACACGATTTCTTTAATATATTTTCGTAACGAAAAAAATTATATCTTAAAATTGAAAAATTTCCAACAAAAGTTGCCGCAAAACATTCGATGTTCGGAGGAGAGTCAGCTTTTAACAGAGACAGGGACCGATCGTTTGACTATTTTGCTTTCCATATTTGTTTCACCTATGTTTCTTGCCAAATAAGCATTGACCGCTGCTTTGTCTTCGTTTCAAAAATTTACTGAAATACGCTCTAAAGGAAACTGTCGAATTCTTGCGCTCAAATGCATTTACCGCCCGAATACGCTTCAGTGATTTTTATTGCCTAAATTTCTCATAAATATTCGCTTACAATGCTGTGTGTTTCCACACACTGAAATACATATGAATTTGTAGGCATACTGACATACATATACACATGCGTGTATTAACAAGGTAACGATATAAGGTAACGATATTCCTTTCTATGAAAACTGTGTGTGTGAGTCCATCAGCTCATGATTGTTTGTGTGACGTAGCAGCACTCTCGCCAGTGCGATTTTGCAGCTGCTCAAATAGTTTACGAAATTCCTATGTTACATTACAAATATCACAAACGATTTCGTAATTTTTACATAACACAACTCACATTATGTAATTTAATTCAATGGCAGTGGCAAAATATAATACGGGAAAAAATTAGGTTTCAGGTTACTTATACGCCACGCAGAACCCAAAAAGTGCATTTTATTCCCTCAAAACCGCAAATTTATTAAAAAACTAAAGACTTAACGCGCAAAAGTGAAAGACAGACGGAGTTAACTGTTAGATAAACTTAGTTAAAAACTTAAAGCGAGTTTTCCACACTTTAAACCATAATTTCAAATGGTTATTTAAATGAACCAGCAAAAGTTTTTGAGTTTACGAATTTACTCTTTTCCCTTAAATTTATTATCGCACGCGTACAGCTCGCAGCTGACGGACCAGGCTGGGCCGAAAATTCGCCACTCAATCAAACCCAGGTGTGTGTGTGTGCATGTGTGCGCGTTCAAGCAGACGTGCCAAATTGAAGCAAAGCTTAACTGTCACAACCGAAGTTCACGGCCTGCCTTTAACTCTCTCACCACCATCTTAGCCGTCTACTGCTTTTATAGCGAAGAAAGGTTTTTGCACATTAAACACGTTTCTACACTAAAAGAAAAAGTGGCAAAAACAACTATTAAACAGAAATCGGGAGGAAGCAAATGACAAATAAATTATGCGAAACGTAATTCTTTTCGCAGGTCCATCCATCACTTTCTGGCGGACAAAATTGTCAGTTTACTTATTTTATACTGATAACGCGTTGAGTACTGAAGCGCTGAAGCGGTTAGAGGCAGCTTAAATTTCAAGTCTCTTTAAAGAGGGAATCTGCATGAAATTATTCCTTCTTGCTGTGTACATCATTCACTTTGCTTTCCCGGAGTGGTTAAGAGACGCAAGTATACCCGAAAAGTTGATACACTGACGCAAGCAGTTCTCTAAAGCACATCGGGACCTTATCAGTGCGAAGTCATGAAGTCAAAATTCTAATAAAAATTATCGTTTATGGATTATATGTTTATGTAAGTGAACTCATAAAGGAAAGTTGAATTTAGTCACTAAGCTAAGCTCTCACAGCAACTTTAGCTCACTAATGAAGGCGGTGGTCGCCGGGTCAAAGCACAAAACGCATATCAATTAATTTTTAAGGTTATGAGCATGCAGTAACACTTAATGGCTATTCTTAATAATGTATACATGTGTGCAAAAGTGTATGTGTTTGTTAACAAAAATTCACGCTTTTGCTCTTTCGCTCATTGACTTTCAAATAAGTTTCTCCAACTGCAATCAACTACACTCAGATTTTGGGTAATGAATTCCTTTGCTTTAAGGCTTTAAGGAAAGCTTTTTATTTTACTGCTCGAGTCAAAATTAAATGTTTCTGGTTGGAAGCGATAGGCAAGGAAAAACCGAATAATTAATGCGGTCTTTGGCAATCACAAAAGCGAATGAAAATGCACCAACAACCAAGTGCAAAGTGCGAAGTAAAACATAAAAAGGAGTAGGAAAATCTAATAGCAGAAAGGTTTTGTGTTATGACGTTCCATTACCATACTGAAGGTACGGTTCCGAGGTTCGAATTGCGTTAAGCAAAGCAAGTATATTTCTGGCTTAATAAGAAAAGCATCTGACAAAGTCTATCGCACGTGCGGAAGCGATCTCCACACCTTGTTAGTTTACTTCAAAACGCAGACGAAAAACTGGAGTGCCAGCTCGACCAAGCAACTGACGAAAGCATAACCGCCAATCACACATACACATCATACACATATTATGTATTGGTATGTCTACATTTTTAAATAAGGAAAGCGTCAAGTCGAAACATGGCTTGGTTTACTTGAGTTTTCTTCTCGTCAAATCTTACTCACCTGAAAGTGGCAGCTGCGGCATAAATCGCGTTCTGAAGGCGTCGCTATCAAATTAAGTGCCTGTGCCAGCAAGTTAATATTTAATTAACGCAACACTCACATGTAGGCAAGGCAATTTTTTCACTTTGGAACGTTGCTGTCTACAACAAACGGAGAACTTTTATTGGCTAAATATTTCTTTTGAAGTCAAATTTGAAAACAATTTTTTTCTGTAGAATCGTTGTAGATATGTTTAGTTGTATTCGCTAAGTGAAAGGCTCAAAAAGCGGATCCCAATTGTAAGGTTACTATTCAAAGTACTATAACCTACTCAAAGATCTTTTAAAGTTTAGTGAAAAAAAAAACAGACGAGTTGCCCAAACAAAATTTTTCTACTTCTTACACTGAATCTTCAAATCTGCTGAGGATAAAAGAAGACGAATTTATCTTTTAAAGACAAAAGATGACTGGTTAGCTTGCGCAGCTGGGAGAATGAAAATCCAAACTAAACGCCTTCATCATGAACTTAATACTATTTCGCCGCCAGCATAGCCTGAGGTCAATGTTAAAAATATGCGAGTTTTGTTTTCATGAATGAAATGCCAAATCCACAGGTGGTCTTCTTATAGATTCCGAAAAAATTTTGTTTGCTTTACGCAAAGAATGATTCGTCTTGATTTTTGTCTTGAGTGGCGCTCTTTTTGACAATGACAATGGCAATGACAACGCATGCGCCTAAACACAGTTCCACAATTCATTCGCTTGCACAAGCTAGCCGCCTTAGCGGTGCAGCAGATAACATCAACACAGAGCCTTAGAAGCTGTGCGGCAGTGAAGACTTTCCAAATTGATTATTTATGAAATAACGAGATAATTTTTGAAACAACTACGAAAATTTGATTTAGAAAAATAAATATAATATAAACAATAAAAATCTTGAATATTTATATTTGGTTTTTGAGGTACATATTTCATTATTTCAAAATTGATATTGAAAATCTAATTTTTGAAATTCTTATTTTGAAAAAAATAACTATTATACTACATTACGTATTCGATGTACATTCTAGTAAAATTAGTTTCGTAAATTTTTCTTTCGAAAATCCATCGCCAATTTTCAAATAAAATAAATTTTACTTGATGCCATCTCATCGGGTTCTTGCTTGTCTCTTTACTTATCTACTTTGTGCGGTTAAGTATATTAAATAAAACTTCAGAAATATACTAAATCAACTTTTTATAATAACTGAAATTATTTGTTACTAGAGAGCATAGCTCCATCTTTTTCCTTAACTTCCTCTTCACGTCCACTATTAAGAAAAATATGCCTGAAAAAATGGAAAAATCCTTTATGTAAACGCAATGAACTGAAATAAAATAAATTGTTGACTTTGAAAATTGTTTTATTGGAAGAAAGTTGAATCGAACTTTTTCGCTGCGCTAAAAGCAGTAAATTCTTAGTAAAGTTAATTCATGTTGAAAAACAAAAAAGGAAAAAAAAAATCAGCTCAGCGGAGTAATGCGAGTAGCAAATAGTTAGCATGGACACTACACAGAGGGGCTCTTTGAAACTGCATACTGCCCTTTTAACAGCAAGGCTAGAAAACTTTGCCAATTTGCTGCCCAATAGTTGCGAGAAAAATTTTATATTGGCGATTTTTCACAGTTTTGATTTCCTTACACTTTTTCCAGTTTTTACATTATTGATGTATTTTCTTCCAATAACCATTTGCCCTCGAATGAAAATAGTAAGATGTTTGCACTTCATTTTGAAGTCTTAAAAATATAATGCAAGACTTTAAACTAATGCAAGAAGCTTAAGTCAGAACTGTTAAGGGCTAATACACATATCTGGATTCCTTTGGCAGCTATGGATCACATAACAGATTTAAAAGTTCTTTCCTCCAACTTCTTCTTCTTTACTGGAGTAGACACCGCTTACGCGATTATAGCCGAGTCAACAACAGCGCGCCAGTTACATTCCCATACTCTAAACACGTATGTAGTAATTATAAATATAGTAAGTGCTTAATATCGTACTAGCATAATAATATATACGTTCCAAATTCAGCTAAGTTGAGTTGAGAGTGAGCGTATTCCTGTTATGTGAACGCCAACTCAACTATAAGCATACATATGTACAAAGAATGTCCGTACAGTTAGTCTTAATATTAGAATTAAGCACACTAACAAATAATGCTAGTACAGCTAGCCCTATGATTAGGACTAAGTAAACTAACTAGCATTGTCATTTAGTTTTAGTCTTAAGATTCACTCGAATAAAAACGGTTGCGTGGAAAAAAAAAGGCCGAAGCTTATTTTTTTTATTTTTTGCAAAACCATAACTCGCCAGTCGTTTCTTCTCTTCGCTACGTGGCGCCAATTGGATATTCCAAGCGAGGCCAGGTCCTTCTCCACTTGGTCCTTCCAACGGAGTGGAGGTCTTCCTCTTCCTCTGCTTCCCGCGGCGGGTACTGCGTCGAATACTTTCAGAGCTGGAGTGTTTTCATCCATCCGGACAACATGACCTAGCCAGCGTAGCCGCTGTCTTTTAATGCGATGAACTATGTCAATGTCGTCGTATATCTCGTACAGCTCATCGTTCCATCGAATGCGATATTCGCCGTGGCCAACGTGCAAGGGACCATAAATCTATCGCAGAACCTTTCTCTCGAAAACTCGCAACGTCGACTCATCCGTTGTTGACATCGTCCAAGCCTCTGCACCATATAGCAGGACGGGAATTATGAGTGACTTATAAAGCTTGGTTTTTGTTTGTCGAGAGAGGACTTTGCTTCTCAATTGCCTACTTAGTCCGAAGTTGCACCTGTTGGCAAGAGTTATCCTGCGTTGGATTTCTAGGCTGACATTGTTGGTGATGTTTACGCTGGTTCCAAGATAGACGAAATTATCTACAACTCCAAAGTTATGACTGTCAACAGTGACGTGAGTGCCAAGTCGCGAGTGCGACGACTGTTTGTTTGATGACAGGAGATCTTTCCTCCAACAGTTTCCAATATATTTATGTATTTAAACTTTAAAGCACCAATTGTTTCAAAGCACTGTTGTTTAGTTGCCACTGGAATTATTTTAATATTATAATAAGTGTTAAGAGATAAAGAACACACTCGACTAAACATTTTTTGAATTTTGCATATTGCAGAAAACAAAGCCACCAAAAACAAAAGCAAATTTAAAATTTTTCCCTCCAGCCGGAATCAATTTTGCCGAAAGACCCAACAAATAGCTATCACTCACTTGCACACACACTTAAGCGCCCCCCTAGGCCGCTCTAAGCTAATAATTTAAGCATGTGTGGACGCAAATGCATAGTTGAATTCAACACATCGCCAAACATTTCACATAAATAACAACTCTAATGTTATGTGGTTGCCATAGTTGTGCGGAAAATATGCGAAATTATGCTAAGGAGGAAATTCGTAAACAAATGAGCGCATAAAGGCTGAGTGTACATTTGCGCCAAAGAGAATTACCATCACACAGTTTGCATATTTGCGGATACCTGAAGCTTTTGTTCTACATACTGGTTGTTTTTCAGCAATTTAGGCGCTTGCAAACAACAACAAAAATGAGAAACTGCCAACAAGGCGCATGTGTTACGGAATCAGGCGGTACATGAAGCAACTATTTCTATGTCTCCATATTTGGAATTGACGTATGGAGCACACGCCTTTGTCTTGAACTTGAAAAGCTGTAGTCTTTACGTAAATCCAATTAACGCATAACACAGGAATGTTTCTAGTCAATAGCAAATAATGGCGTCAAAAGTAGAAACGAACAGCTCGTTATTGCAATAGATGAATTTGATTTTTGAAACACATCAACTTGGCAGCCGACAGCCGACAGCAAGCGAGTACGAAATCTTTAACCACACACCAGATAACGCCCAAGCATATTTATGTGCAAGTGTACTTATACAAGTAGCACGCCGAGTGCCGCAATCCCATGAAAATGTGGCGGCATTGACAAATCGTTGACCCGCGCTGGAAAATGAAGCCCCAGCAGTAAATCACAACACGAAAATTACTACGAAACCTCGCGCTAATCAAAAGCCGCCGGCGCGCATTTAGCAAATCTACCAACTGAGCGCGTACCAGCGCGACTAAACAACACGCCGCTTCTCAACAGCTGAACCGTGCGCCATCACTCATGCCGGCCATTGGCAGTCGCAAAAATTAAACAAACGACCGGCAGGCGCTGTCGGCTAACGGCGTTTGCCGCAGTTGCTGTTGTTAATTGATTGCTTGCCGAGATTGTGTGAATCTCTAAGTATGTGTGTGTGTGCGGGTAGCTGCGATGAGGCTTCCCTCGAAATGCTTGCTTTCTTCGGAATCTCACTAAATGTTTAGCTTATGGCGCGAAATGCCGCCGGCCATTGTGGTGCCGCGACCTAAGCAGGTAAAGTGGCGGGGCTGTGAAAACGTATTGCTTAGCTGCTGAAATTCGGATTGCACAGGCATTGTATAGAAAGTAAATTACAGCATCAGAGTAACAATTCAATTGATTAATTTATTGTAATTTTGCGCATTTTGCCGCTGAGTGTAGAGAAAGCTGGCAGCTAATGTTCCGGAGCATGTCATTTCAATAGTTTCTGGCTTCTATAAAGCTTTCGCAACAAAATTTCAAGCTATATAACTATTTTGTAATGGCTTGCAGATCCATTAAAGTGCAAATCAGCAAACTTTGATAATTCATTACATGAATACCATTCAAATAGTCTAAAAAAATATTAAAAAATTATTAAGAAATCCTACAAATGCACCACTATTGAAGGAATTGTATTATTTGTTTAACTAAAAAAAATTTTCGACAGCGCGTATTTGAGGTTACAAATTGCCTGAACTCGGCAAAAAAATGCTCACCCCCATTGGGAAATTAGAGATTCCTTGTTGGCGTATTGAACATTTTCGCGCGCCGAATGTTTGTTAGTTGTTGTTAGAAATAAAACATGAAAGCGGAAACAAAACAGGGGCAGCCATTGGTATACCTGCGAGCCTTGATGTGTGCTAGTATCGAATAGTCAGACCAAAAACCATTATTTTTCTTAAGATTTTTAGTGAAACTTGTCAACGTTAGCGCGATTTTAAATTGAACTAAATTATAGTCATTTAATAATAGGCAACCATTTTAAGCTCCTTTGACAAAAAGGAAATCAGCTCATTACTCGGCGAAGCGAATATCGCTCATACGCCACGCCGTCCGCCATTTTGCTGTAACTGCTCTCCCTTTTCAAAGTAACTCATATTTAAAAAGAATTTCATAGACAGCATTGTTTTCCAGAAATTAAGAAGAATCAGTTTAAAGCTTTAAGCGTTTGCTTAGCTGCGTTTCAGCTAATATGGCTTAGCTCGTTAAGCGTAAAACGAGCACAGAACGCAAAATGCTTTTCTCACTTATTTATCAATCGCTGTGAAAAACTTTTTATACGTTACATATAACAGAATGGCTGATTGATTACTAGAAATTTGTACGTTTGCTTATCAGCTTTTAAATTCTAGCTGCACTCTAGTCAACAGAGTAATGTTTGACTTTCACTACCGAGAAGCAGCTTTACTATGAAGACGAACGCAATAATTCGTGCTTTACAGCTTTCATGCCGGCACTTCTGGGACTGCTTTCATTAGTCCCGTAAATATAAGTTCCTAAATAAGCACTTACCCACGCAACTATAAATAGTAAGTGTCTCGTAATTACACATACGACACCGGTAAGCTAACGGAGAAATCATATGACCCGAATTTGGTTGAATTCAAGTCAGTTAATTAACTTCTTGGAAAGCTTAACACGAAAGTGTTTCACATGCTGTTACAAGTACGCAAATAACCTTGCTTCTAACTAATTGACAACAACATATTCCTTCGAATTCACTTTGAGCCGGAGGAGCAAATAGTAACCATACAACATAGACAAAGTTTCATGCATTCTCCTTGGCTCTTTAAGTTTTCAAACGTAGGAGTCTCTCCCAAAAAAAGTTGATGCAATGTATTCCGCTACAAAATGGTTACATAAAAATGTGTGTGATTTTGTATTCGCAACACGAAAAATTATACTTCATATTTTACATTTTTTTATCAATATCAAACCGAGCGGCAGACATCAAAAACTGCGCACAATCGAATTTCAGTGTTTTTCAACGCTACATGGTTCAAATCACTCAGACAATCATTCAACAGCATTCGCATCAAATTTGTAACGGTACTTTTAAGTTTCACAACAAAAGTGTTGCCCTTCGCATCAAATGTCACAACAATAATAGTTGGTATAACAGTTATTAAACATTGGCTTCGGAAACATATAGCAAGCTCAAATGCATAGAATGAAGGCTCTCCGATAGACTGAGGGGTTAGCATAAGCTATATAGACTGCTGGCTTAGAAGCAATTTTGACACAAAGACTAACTTGTCAAGCAAATAAATTAACTGTTTCCAACATTTACACTACAAAAGCAAAGCGCTAGTGAAGTTGAAGGCAGGAGGTAAAAAATATATATATAAATACATCCGTCGTCTCACAAAATGCTTCATATAAAAGTAATATTTTGCTGTATATAGTAGCAAATGAATTTATATTTGGATAAATGTAGATCCACTTTATATTTCAATCAAGTCAGATCTGTGTAAAGTTTAAAACAGACTTCTATTCACTAAGCTTGAACTCGTTCAGAAAGTTTCAATGACATATTTCCCTCCTTTTTACCGCCAAGGGTTAAGTATATTAGCTGAATATTCGATTTAATTGCCATTGACCCGTAGTGCAAACTAACGTTCTTAGAAGGCAGCAACATCAAGATTATCATGCAAAGATATCAGTGCAACACAGTTCATCAAGCAAAGTAGATGGAAATCACCTGAACTAATTGCATTAGGAATAGAAAGTTTTATAATTACCGAGCAATCGGCATACGGCGTTCGTCAGACATGTACCGGATTACCTATTGGTTACTTTATGGTCACTACTGTTACTCGCTCGCACTGGGCACATTACGTTTCCGTTATGATTTCAACAGCAACAAAGCGCATATCACGCCTTTCATCACATATTACAGCGCTGTTGTGAATGTGCTGGCTTTAACAACATTGCTTTGGACTTACTACACAGCTGCATGCACCTTTCTGCAAAACGAGCGTGTGGGCCGCCTGGTCCTCTATGTCTTCATAGCGACCAAAACACTGCGCTTACTAGCTGTGGCGCTGGTCATCGCGTACAATTGGCAGCGCTGTCGGGATATCTTGAAGTTTATAAGTGATATTAACCATTTGCGTTGCGTTTACTTCGCACGCTTTCCAGTATCGTTCGAGTGGCAACGACGCTTCGAAATGAAGATCATAAAAAATATGCTCTCTGGTGTAGTCGTCGATGCCTTAAGGCTCATCACAGTGCTTGGTGTGTATAAAAATCACATGAACGCGTCTTTCATTATCAGCAACGTGTTGTTCTCTCTTATCGCCAATATTCTCTATTTGAATATGAATCACTACTATTTTGCCTTGCGCACAATTATACTCTTCGGAAATGTGTTAAATCGCCAATTGGCCGATATTATTAAATCTGCGAAATCCGTGACACGTCTACGAGATCATCACCGTTGCCGAAAGCAATTCAAGGCGCGCTGTCTCACATTAAGCCGCGAGCTGGATGAATTGGCGTTGGTGCATATACAGCTGCAGAGCTTGGCCTTACGCATAAATGACATATTGAAATGGCAAGGTGTGGGCGTACTGCTTAATATGTTTATTTTAAATATATCTTTAATATACACCATTTATTCGGTGTGGTGGGGCGGCGAGTTCACAATCAGTCAATATGGCTGGGTATCTGTATTGATGGGCGTCTCATATCTGGTCTACACTGTGGACATGGTGGATTTTTTGATTACGATACTCGAACACGTGGGCGTATTTCACAAGACCTCTGTACTTTTGGAGCTGCATACTAACCTGCCGCAGATGCACAAAAAGTTCGAACGAAGTGTGAGTAAAATGTAAAAATAATAACAAAAGACGCTAATCTTCTCCCTTTAACTCTTCCATAGGTAGAAAGCTTTCAGCTGCAGCTGTCGATTAACGAATATCAGTTGCGTTTATTGGGTTTATTCCATTTCAACAGCGAATGTGTGTTCTCAATGTTTGCTTCGGTGGTAGTTAACTCTATTTTAATAATACAATTTGACTATCAATATTTCCAGTAAATCAACGACTTGGTTTAATACATCGTTAAGCTATGACAAAGTAAATTTAGCGACTCCACAAGCTATTACAGTCAACATGGATCCGGTAGTCACCAAAAGGTGGTACATTTCAAAAAGAGTTCGGCTAAGTTTGATTAGTTAGCGCAGAAGACCAGTTAGCGTAAACTAAAACTTGCATTTTAAATAAACCAAAAAACAAATTGGCGCCGCTTTATAAAAAATTCCTGTTCATCCCACTTTTTCAGGAGTCTCCACGAATGTTTCGTATCCTCTTTTGGGTAAATAGGGCGACGTTCGGTACTTTTCGCTTAACTTGCAGCCAAAGGCTTCCCTATGGCACTGCAAGAACTTTCATTCCCGCTTACCGAATCTTAATAAATATATGCTCCTACGAGCAATATGTGTGTAAATATATACTAAAGTCTAAACCAATTGGTGTTTACTAGCGCATCAAATGCAATTCACATTTTATTCGTCACTCTGGAAATTGATTTGCAGGAAGAAAATCGAAATCAAGCAGAGAAAAGCCACCCTGTTTAAGCGTGCAATTCTCACAGCGGCGACTTGAAGAGGCCACTGTGGTAGGCCACTGTGGTAGGAAGTTTTAGAACTAAGATTTCGGTGAATAGCGGTGATGTGAATCTACATATACATATACGACAGGTTAAACTGACTTTCTAAACTGGTACGGTCGTGTATATTTCAGCAAAATCTCTGACATTCAAGGAATTTTATAGTGGTTTCATGTGTGCAGGCTTATGTAGTTAGTAATTTCCGTAAGTAGTCTGGTTCTAGAGGCTTAGACAGGTAAGACACTTAACCATGGGCAAAAAGTCTTTAATTTACCGAATCTACGTTAGCATTATAGACACTCACTTGTGCACTGAAGACTCAGAAAAGTCGCTGCTAAAATGAACTGTCAAAGCTTTTGCATATCGGTGTGTTTAAATGAGTTAAACATCCACCCCCTCTAAACGGAAAAACTGGCGCATCCTAATGCAACAGCGCAATTCACCACATGATGCTACTGCAACGCAAAGCCAATAACTCACCACACCTATACCAACTCAACCAACAAAAGGGATGGACAACGGGGAAGCAGACAACATTCGTTCACACACTGCGACGCGTCGACACCTTTCGCTGGCACGTACAATTCGTCACACATTTTCGACCACCAACATTCGCTGTCAACGTTCGCCAAAAGGATTCGCTTAAACACTGCGCCGGGTCGACATCTACGCTCTTCGACCGCGATTATACATTCGACCACGATCCTGTGGAAAATAGATCGCCAGCTCCGGCCACCCCATCGATATTTATACGTATAACTTTATAAAATATAAATTTATTTTATAAATAAAATTGTTAAAAAAAACTAACGCGTATAAAGAGTTTTTTATTTCCATTAACTCAGTAGTGTGTGCTCCAATATTCATGGTCCTTCGAGCCTTAAAGAAAGGCACTATAGATTAGCAGCAAAAAATTGTGAAAAGAAAATAGCACGGTGAAGTGACAAAACTAATTAGTAATAAATTTACAAACATACATACGTAATATACATATACAAAACAGACAAGAAACATAAAAGTGCAGTGGAGCAAAACAAAAGGAAAAAATAAAGTGTGGTGACTCGCCAAAAAAAAATATATGCATACATATATCCATACACATACAGTTGCTGACAATTAAATAGAATCATCCGTTCTAAAAATAAATAAATATGAATTTGATTTAAATTCGACTAAAATATATGTATTTCAGTTACTTACTTCATGTCAAGTGCTATTGGTAGCAGAAAAATATTACACAGTTTCGAAACATTACAAAAGCAAAACTACGGTGGAAAAACTTAAAGTTATAAAAGCAAAATATTCAAAACAGTACAAATATAAAAAACATAATTAATATATGAGTACATACATATGCTAGTGTGGTGAGCAAATAAAAACAGAAACAAAAAGAAAACACAAAAACAGCTGTAATACAAAAACATAAATAGTCACATATGAAAAACTAGGAGTGCGCTGTGTTCATATTTACATATAGATGTACACAAAACCAAAGTCATATGTTAAAAGTTTTATACAAACAAAAACAAACAGTATTCGGGCGCGGAACCTAAAAGCAAACAAAAAAAGAATAAGTAAACGCGCGAAACTTAAAAACAAAACATAAATCGGGCGCGAAATCTTTAAAACGCCTAAACATTAAAACAACAAAGCATACAAAAAAACGAAACAAACGGGCGCGAACATTACAACAAATATACATACACACAACAAAACAACAGCAGAAGGAGGCAGCCAGCTGGAGCAAAGGAAGAGGAACAAAACGCATTAGCGCAACACATGTACATGTACCCAGCAAACCATATCATACCAAAATACCAAGTGAGCGTATCAAGTCCTTTAATATATTACATGCACATACGTATATATACATACATATATATATGAATATAAAACCTATGACAAATTCCATTTGACAATTTAAGGCGGTTATCAAACGGTGCTAATTTTTGGGTTTAATTTACCGGGAAACCCGAAAACTGTTCAGTACAATATACTTATATACGCATATGCATACATATAGTACATAAATACAAATATTAAAATTTTCGATGCCTATGTACTAGCTTACGTTCGTGTATTCAAATACACATACATATTACCAAAAGAAATAAAATTCAGCATTAACATCTAAAATAAAATAAAAACAAACGAGAAAATACGAAAGCAAATATCCATATATGCAAACATATTTCTCAATATATATATATATTCTCTATATATGTTCATAAATACATAATACAATACAAATATACATAAGTGCATAATCTATATGGATATTTAAAAGTACAAAAAACAAAAAAAACGGAGTTAAACAAAAATTGTGCACGCACATATTCACATATTCTAAGTCCACATTGGCAATTATCTTTCAATACCTCTTGTTCTTTGACAAACAAAAACAAGCAGGATTGTATACAAAAAGCGAGTTGATCTCTTTAACGAGCTCTCAATCGCATAATCATAAACACACAAACAATTCCTGCGTACTTATGTAAATAGCGCATTGATCTCCTCAGCGAGCTCTCAATCGCACAAAACATAAGTACCTTAATAAGCACATACATACACACATACAAGTCCAAGTATTAGGGCGTACCTAAATACTAACATAAGGACGTAAAAGGTTTTTATAAATTAAAAGTGCGGATATTTGCAAACTTAAAACTAAAATAAAATCAATAAATAATATTATTTTGCAAATAAACAGAAACGGTAATATTAACGCGAAATAACATCTTCGTTCGTTTGTTAGCAACCTAAACTGAAAATCAATTTAATTTAATTTCCTTATTCAAATCAGTTCCACTGGAAAAAAAAAAATTAATTATTTACAGATAAAAATTTTAAATAAAACCAAAATGGTTAATAACGCAAAAAATCAAAATACACCTGCAGGAGCTACACGCTCAAAACAGGTTGTTAAATTCAGTTCCCAAAGTGACAGTTTATTAAGATACTGCACTAGATTTGCCGCTTCACCGATTCACGAAAACTCTGAATCGTTATTAGAAATCAAAAAACAAAATCTTACAAATTTTTGGACTCGCTTCCAAGCGGCTTATGACGCCATTCTAGATTCTGACGATTCAGATACACACGATTTCAAATCCTCGGCTTACACAATATATGAAAACTGCTTGGACCAATATGAAGAAACGAAAGCTATGATCTCCGATCAATTAAAGCTCATTAAAGCAATTGCACCTACTCTCCACAGTAGAGTAGAGCTGCCACAAATAGACAATCAAGAGGCAAGTTCAGGCATCCAACTCGAGGTGCCTGCATGTGATACAGAAACGTTTTACGGAGGTTATGAAGAATGGCCGTCCTTCCGGGACATGTTCACAGCCGTTTACATCAACCATCCACAACTATCAAAGGCGCAAAAACTGTATCACCTCCGATACAAAACAAAAGGTCAAGCAGGCGAAATAGTTAAACAGTTCGCACTAAATGACGACAATTTCAATTTGGCTTGGGAAGCTCTAAAAGCTAGATTTGAAAATGAAAGAATACTGGTCGATAAACAAGTAACGACACTAATGAACTTGCCAAAAATTAAGAAAGGAACAAGTGTAGAATTCATCAAACTAGAATCCACTGTTTCAAATTGTTTGTCGATTCTATCGACACTAAATATTCCCACACACAGCTGGGACCCAATTCTGGTAAACATTTGCACCGCTGCATTACCAGAAAAGTCGTTACTTCTATGGGAGCAATCGCTCTCATCACGAAAAAAGTGCCCAACGTGGCAACAAATGAAAGATTTTCTCACCACCCAATATGAAATTGCGGAAAGGTTAGAAGAAAAAATACTCAAAACTAAGAACAAACACGACCAGAACGGAAGCTTAAATAGACCCCAAGCTAGAAGCAATAAAAATTTAAACAAAAGCTTTTACAAAACGCAAACGTTCATATCAGAACAAAAAAAACAAACGTCATGCGAACTATGCACAAGAGGGCATAAACTTAAAACTTGCGAGAAGTTTAAAAAACTAAAAATTAATGAAAGAAACAATTTCGTGAGATCAAAAAAATTATGCACAAATTGCTTGTCACATGCGCACACATATAAAAATTGCAAAAGCAAATTCAATTGCATATATTGTCACAAAAGACATCACTCAATGCTTCATTACTGCACATATAACATCCCACCCCATAAAAGCGCTTATAAATCAAGAACCACGGGTTTAATTGCAAACGCAAATCCCGAAAAACAAAATTCTAAAAATAGCCAAGAGACACCATGTTGCTCAAAGGCTCAAAAAGTTCAAACGCCACACAGCGAAATACAAAGTGGACTAGTTACAGAACTAGTTACCACCATGCCAACTAAAGTTGAGTATAATACAAACAGATACCTTAATTCACAATTAAGGAAATTTCGTATGTTAGGGAAACTTCCCCCTACAACAAACAAAACTCCAGAAGATCAGTATTGTGAAGACTTCTCTAAAGCCACAACTACTCGATCAAATAATGGCCGGTACGTCGTACGACAACCAATAGAGCCACAATTTGCTAATACTCCACAAATTGGTATAAAAAACAAAGTTAGAGTTACCTCTGACAGTCCAAATTATTAAAAGCACATACAGCTTTTCGGCCCCGCAGGATGGCTTTCGCCAATAATGAAAAAATAATTCTGAACAAATCCTAGAGCGGTGGCGGACTACTAAACGCCAAATTAGTGCGTACTAAAAATAAAGTATACACAATATTATGAAAAAGTCGCGAAAAATCGACATTTTCGTACATTTTCAAAATACATACAATATCAAGAGGAAGTCAAGGGATCACCATACTCCCAATGCGATACAGCGACGCACCTAGACTTAACAAAAGCAAAGGTAGCTCTTATCGCACCTATATTAGCTCATAAAGGTAGTTGGTGAGAATCTGTTGTACATCTTGAACATCCCACTTAAAAAATTATAATTCTAAATGAAGCCGTTCGCAATTACCGGCTACTCTCTCGCAAGATCCCTCTAATTTCATAGTCCTAAATCTAGGGCTAAGGAGTACCCATTCTGGCCACATCTGAGCCATGCATGGAGTTACTATCCTTTATAAGCCGATAACATAGAAAAGGCAAATAATAAACAACCGGTATTCCATACCGATGAAATAAGAAATTTTAAATAACCGCCAATGGAATCAATAAAAGCTAAACAACGCATACACTTGTTAACAGTAATAATGACTCCCCAAAAAAGCAAAATCAAATAAGCACGCAAAATAAAGTTGCTTCTTTTAAATCAAAATCCGTTCTCTGCACACCCGAATAAATGTGAGTATATATTTTGCGCCTCGGCTACTCCACCAGCAGTACGCCAAAATACCGACAACAGCATATTCGTGGTAAACTAGGCAAAAGATTCGCCTAGGGGGCCCAGGATGTTTAAATGAGTTAAACATCCACCCCCTCTAAACGGAAAAACTGGCGCATCCTAATGCAACAGCGCAATTCACCACATGATGCTACTGCAACGCAAAGCCAATAACTCACCACACCTATACCAACTCAACCAACAAAAGGGATGGACAACGGGGAAGCAGACAACATTCGTTCACACACTGCGACGCGTCGACACCTTTCGCTGGCACGTACAATTCGTCACACATTTTCGACCACCAACATTCGCTGTCAACGTTCGCCAAAAGGATTCGCTTAAACACTGCGCCGGGTCGACATCTACGCTCTTCGACCGCGATTATACATTCGACCACGATCCTGTGGAAAATAGATCGCCAGCTCCGGCCACCCCATCGATATTTATACGTATAACTTTATAAAATATAAATTTATTTTATAAATAAAATTGTTAAAAAAAACTAACGCGTATAAAGAGTTTTTTATTTCCATTAACTCAGTAGTGTGTGCTCCAATATTCACGGTGGAATATATAATGCTAAGCTTCAAAATAAACCGATTTTTTTCACTGTTACTTCTGACTAAACTCTTTGTAATCAGACGTTGACTTTTGCAAAACTAACGCTATAACAGATTAAACGGTGTGGCTTTAGAGAATTTGTATGCTTCCGTCGTTATCACCTCGTAAACCTTTTGTGTGAGGTTTTGTGAGCGCACGTAAGAGCAAGCAAATACATGTGGATGTGTCTAAAGGTAAGCGCTGCCATGTTAAAGTGAGCATACATACGTTCCTATCCTGTATATATATTATGTACAAATACATTTCAACAATATGCGGCATTTGAGAGCACTTCACGACACAGCCGAACGTACCTTTTTTTTGCTACTAGCTGCGAAGGCAAAACCAATGCGGAATTAGAAATAAGCGACGATAAAAAGATGCAAAAGGCCTGCAGCTGTAACAATTTGATCTTTTCTGAAACTTCAAAAATGTATAAAAATTAAATAGAATTACAAGCACAGTTAACCTCTAATCAGTGAATGATTTCAGTGAATTATTTATTTGTTTAAGAGGAAAATGAAATAAATCAATTTGGCTTAATGTAATATATTGGAAAATTTAAACCTGAAAGAAACGTTTATTAATATTATTGTTTTGTGTGCCATACATAGTTTCAAATATTACTTTTATCTCGAATTTTGCTGTTTACCTTTATTCAATTTACGACAATTTCAACAACGAATTCCAGTGAAACAGATAAATGAAAAACTAAAATATGAAGGTTTTGCATTTTATTTCATTTATTTGCTTATTTTCAATCAGAGGTTACGTCGTAGAAAATATTTGTAAAACAGTCGCAAACTGATCCCTCACAAATCTACTCAGAAAGTATTGATATACGAATTTTACAGTTTTACAGTTTGTTTACAGTAACTTAAAATATTCATCTCGGTAAAAAAAGAAAGAAAACGCAATAATTTTCTGAATTTTCAGCAGAAAAGATTTTTTTGCCAATTTACTTCAAGTAAATAGGAAAACTAACCACCGAAAAGGATTACTCTTCACGACGGCAATGCGAGCTCTCACATATGAGCCGAAACAACTGTAAGCTTGACTACTTAAAATATTGATTTGATCAGAAATCCGCCCTATAGTCCGAACTTAGAATGAATGCCTTCTTTTATTCTCGTACGAAAAAAATTAACTAAGAGGTCAGCTTTTTCGGTAGCTTCATAAGCGATTGATTCATTCAGGATGCATGTTTTAAAGAAACTTCAATCAGAAGGCCGAAAATGCTTCGACAATTGATTCAACCGCATACAAAAGTGTATTGATCTTAACACAGAATATAAAGAAGAACCATAAAACAATTTTTGATGATTAATATTTTTTTTGTGCACTAATCCCGAAATATAAGAGGCCATCTAGGCATGTGTAACTGTGTGTAAGGAAATACAAACTGCTAAGAACATATAAATGTCTGTATTTAGTTAGCTTGACAGCTCTTTGGCTCTCGAATTTATTACTTCCTTAAGACACAACGACGAGGAGACAAGAATTAAATGGCTCGCATTAATTTGTCAATGTGTGTTAGAACTGTGCCTCACACATGCTCATATTACTTCAATTCTCTACAGGTAAATGAACCCGACGTGACTCCTCGTCTCATGCACAACTTCGCAAATAAATAAAAAGGAATAATATTGAAGAGGCGCGAATGTCTGAATTTATGAACATCATAAGTCAGTTTTGCATTTGCTCAAGCAGCTTATAAACACATTTGCACAGTTTTCGCTGAGTTACCATTTATTTCGGATCCTTATTGAAGAGGTCATTCCTCAAAGCTATGTTATCAAAATTCAAAGTAAAATCCAGCAGTGGCTTTTGCATGGTATTAAGATGCAGGCCATCACTGCCGGTGGAAAGTTAACTCCTTCGCGTTTTGTTTTCATTTCAATTTTTGTTTTTGGTTACTTTTCGCGGGTATATAAACGAAGTTAGAAAGTCAAAACAATTATTTTCTTTCATTTTCAATATTTGAAAGCACTTTTCACACTTTGGCATTGTTTACAAGCATTAATGCCGCAGACAGCACGTGCCTACCAACTTTTACGTACTGCATTATATATTGGGTCATTCACTAAGTAATTTCCTTCTTTTGTGCAATTTAAACAGGATTTTTTTTACTGTGTAAAACATTTTAAATGGAAAACATATTACACCAATACATTTTACCATCTTTCGGCGATTAATTTCACGCACCTAAAATAGTTGATCTATGCAGGTGAAAAAACTGGCCCAAGTAGGTTTTGACGTCCTGATTTGAGATGAAAGTTCTCTCATACAAACTATTTTGCAGAAACCGGGAAAAGCTTTAGTCCGAAGATGCTAATTCTCGAGAATATGGTGGAAGTTCATGCAATGGATGGAGTCATGTGTAGAAGTTCACGGAAGTGAGGAAAGCTCTCTGATTGCCATTCACTTGGGTGTGGCCTGAAACGATTGTTTTACATATAGCTCAAGCAACTCACGACTTCCGCTTTTTAATCAAGTATTATCTGAGTAGACAAAAAACACCCTATCAATTAAAAAATATAAACAGCCGCGGATGAGAGACCCCCCTTTGATAACGACCATGGCAAACGCACTAAGAATAACGATTTAAGTCCATGCACTTTGAATGTCCGGTCCTGTAATTAGGAAAATGCCCAGCTGGTTGATGTCCTCGTTAGAGTGAAGGCTTATATCACCACCGTCCAAGAAATGCGATGGACGGGACAAAGTCTGAGGCGAGTAGATCCTTGTGGCATTTACTATAGGGGCTATATAAAGGAGCGCAAATTCGGTGTGGGATTCGTGGTGGGAGAGAGACTCTGTCGCCGAGTACTGTCATTCTCCACAGTGGTTGAACATCTAACCACAATCCGCATCAAAGCGTAGTTCTTCAACATATCGCCGATTTGCGTCCACGCCCCGACGAAAGAGAAGGACCATGTAACCAAAGATGTCTTATATGAGCGCTTGGAGCTCACCTATGAGAGCAGCCCCCGCCACGATGTCAAAATCGTGTTTAACGACTTTAACGCCAGGGTGGGCAAGGAAGCTATATTTGGCACAACAATCGGTAAATTCAGGCTCCACGAGGAAACATCCCCAAATAGATTAAAGCTGATCAACTTCGCTGAGACCCGAAATACGGTCATTTGTCATCAAGTATCATTCATCAAGCTACCTAGGTGTCTCCGGATCGAAAAGCCACCAACCAGATCGATCATGTTGTGATAGACGGAAGACACGTCACCAGTATTTTAGATGTGCGTACACATTACCAAATTTTCGCCTTGCTTGAACTGCATTTTTAACCCTTTTGGTAGTAAAACAGTAAAATATGCCAAAAATACTGTTTCCGACAATTCATCTTTAACAGCGCATGAAGTAAAACCCATGTCATCAAACAAAATTACTTAGTGAACGACCCAATACTTATGACTTCGCAACCACAGAGTGTTTATGTTCACCGAAGTCACAAAATTTTGTGATGAATTCAGCAGCTACGAAATTCCATTTCCAAGCAATAATATTTATTTTTGTTTGCCTCTTTTAAATTTCTTTATTTTCGTATACATTTTACAAAATATGCATTTTACACTTTTAATATTTTGCTTCACACATTTATATGTATGTACATATTCCTTAATTAATATGTTTTTCTCAAAGGCTTCAAGTTCCAACTCAGGCATCCACAGAGCAGCGCTCCAATGCGCGTTTTATTACAATAAATAAAATTTTAGTGGCATCTAACAACATCGCTGCTTACATATACATCTACATGTACTTATGTACATACATAGAGCCCACATATATTTATATATATGTAATCCCGTGACTTAGTAACGCTCTAAGCTATCCAAAGAGTATCTGAAATGCATTTAAGCCTGAAATTAGCAAATAAATGGTAAACATATCTCAGCTATGTGCGTCCGCGAGTTCCATTCGGCGCGCAAACGAAAACTAGTATCCAACTTTACTATCAACAAAACTGATTCACTTTTTTCTACTTTCTTACTTTTTGCGCTTTTGCCGTTTGTTTACTGCTGGACAACACTATTTTGCAGCAACAAATATGCATGTGAAAATAGTGAGTGAGTGGCTTGCACGGTTTTGAATGAGAAAATTTTAGAAAATATTTACATATGCAACTGATTGTGCTGTGTGTGTGTGTGCCTGCGTGCGTGTGTGTGTGTGTGACGACTATCTTAGTGCAAAAGGCAGCTCGTATGCGTGATTGTTGAGCAGGATAAAGCACATAAAAAACGTAATCAAATCAGCTGTGCTTATCTGCAGAGTGAAGGATAATAAAAGCACCATGTAAAAATATATTCGCTTGAGGGTCAGCGAATTCAAACGAACTGTGCAAACACAGAAAATAGCCAGTATTGCGCTTGGTCAAATGACAATATATAATCACAAAACTACATATTTATGTACATATATACTGCTAACGACATCATAACAACAAAACATGATGCTTTGTCAGCTCGCGAAGGTCAAAAGCAGAAAGAAAAAAATAAAATGAAGCTTTTCAACTGTCGCATAGAAAGAGAACGACAAAATTTGTTAAAGCTGATGAAAATCGGTCTAAGCTTCTCTAAGCGTAGCAATCGTGGCTTTATAAAATTGTTGCCTTCAGCAATTGTTGCACCTAAACTTAATGAGTCTTCTTACGAGCAGCTTACACAAGGCTTAACAGTGAGCGCGCTTTTCAATACGTGTCAACGACGAATGACATTAGAGCATACAGCCCCTGACATTGAACGAAGCAGGGGAGTGGAGTTCGCACATCTAACCCGTACACTCTGGCGGTCGCCTATGCATAAACGGCTAAAAGAGTTGCCAGTTTTCATCAAGCTTGGTCACAAGCAGGAGGCCTTAATTTCTTTACGAAGACCAACATTCTGTGCGCCGAGGTGGGTGTAGAACGGGAGCACCATTTCATTAATCTTCCGCGTGTTTTGCAATAAATTATGGCAGATTTGCATGTAATGTGATAAACAACAATGCGCCCACCCTTCGCATTATTATACTCAACGGCTTTTTATTATTACTTAGTCCGTCATTACACACGGCAACAAAAGTTGCTAATTCTCGGGCGATTCTCTTTTGCTGTCGCCCATTACCTTCACACGAGCAACTTGTGTTGCGCAACTCTGTTCGAGTTTTTTTCTCATTCTCTTTCACTTTACTTTAACCCATTGTCTACTCTTTATTTTAACCCATTGTCGTTTCTTTTTCCTTATAGGTATTTGGGCCGCTCTATCACATATATTAATCAGTTCTGTCAATTAAGAAATACATTTTATTTATAATTCAAAATTAAAACAAAGATTATATGACAGACTTTCACATATATCACCCTTTTCACTATCGTCTGAATCAACTTGTATGGCTTTCTCCATACATTTCACAATATCTTTAATTAATTTGATTATTTTGTCATACTCCATTTTCTAAAATATTTATATTATATTATGTATATCTGTATACATATTTGCAAATTACTTACCAAAAGATGAAATTAGATTTTTTAAATATATTCAAAATATTAATTTCAAAAAAATATACGCAAATGCAACTATGTACTACGAAAGAAAGGACACGAATGCCGAAAAACGTCGCAGCGAACTGTTACGAATAAGAACACAAAGCGAGTTGCTGAACACTGGAAACTCGGCGCGATTCTCCTCTCCTCGTCGCCCCCTCGCCTATAAACCAAGAGTTGCCGCAACTAAAGTTGCCGTGTGTAATAGCAGAGTTACAAATGATTTAGTAGAAGAGAAAAGGCCTGGGCGTTTTTATATATTCGCGTCTCTTGAGCTCATTCTTTATTTTCAGGTTACGTACATTTACTTATCTGCTTATGTGTATTGGTATATACAAACGTGTGTGTGAGTGTGTATTCTTTACTAGCTTAAATTACTTATAAACAAGGAAAAATGTGTAGAATGTGCGGGAATGTTGCCATATCCTCGTGACAAAAGTAAATTAAACAGTTTGCTTGAGTGTAATAACCCAACAATAACACATATGTGTGCGAATATATATACAGTGTGTATGTATGTCCGCATGTGTGAGCGCGTAATCTGTATTTAGCGCGTATTTATGCATGTGTTCACGTACATACTCGCTCAGGATCTAAACCTCTAGTTCGGGTTGCATTTCAGTTGTGATTTGCTATTTTTATGTACAGTTAACAATCGTACTCACAAGTACACATATAGGCAAGTTATCAATTTATGCTAATATATACATACATTCACAGTTAGAGAATTAGTAATTACACTCATATACCATAACAACAACGGGATTTAATGTAAAAAGTCTTAACTCTACTTCTAGCAGCAAGTTCACAGTTAGGCGAAGTGTTTTTAAGCGTGGCTCAACACGACAAGATATTTGGGTAATTTTTATGTATTTTCATATTCTTATATAATAACTAAACTATTTACTAAACTGTTTGATTTACGGTTTCTTCATACAATTAAACAAAATTTCATTATACATGTATATACATTAGGCTAATATTTGTTTATACACTGATGAGCAAAGTGGTAATATTTAATTGGAAAAAATTACATAAATATGTACATACTTATATCAGGAACACGTATACTTCATAAAAATCGCTTTTGGAAGGCTATTATAACGCCATACTCAACTTTTGCCCGTTAGTGTACTTGCAACAAACGAACGATAGCAGCACTACCGCTTTATAATATTAACAAAAGCAGTTAAATATAACATCACCATTACAGTAATGCCACTTGGAGTGTACCTCTTGTGTTTAAAACTTAGTGAAAAACAGCGTCATGAGGCTGATTAACCCACAGCTGCACTGTCCTCCCGTTCTAAGTGAAGCGAGCTGATAACCCTGTCTGCTCGCCGTTTCCTGCTTTAAGTCACTAGAACGACGCTTTATTACTGCACATTTAACTGCACCACACAATGTTATTTTTCTCCCCTTACAATAACTCTAATAATGTACAACAATAACACTACACTTAACTCATTAAACTAACTAAGACCCCATCAAGTGGCACACGTAGTACATGTGATGGCACAACGGACAGTTGTGTGCGTACGTGTTTGGGTGTGCTGTTATGATCACGAGTATTGCGCAGTGCATTACATACTTAAAGAAACTCGTCCGCTTCCAGCATCATGACAACCGTATCTCACCTCTTGTCGCCAGCGGAGTGGGTGCCGCCGCCAGCTCCGTTATTCTGCAACGTAACGCTGTGGTGCAGCGGCATTGAGGCTTGCCGTTGAAAGCTTGTGCTGGTGCTGGACCCGCCTTCAGCGCTGCAGCTGCCGCCATTGGTGCCGCCCCTGTTGTTGTTGATGTGCATCGATGCGCGGTTGTAGTTGCTGACGGTGGAGCGCCGCATCGACATGACGCTCGTGTCCATCACGCCCGTCGCTGTGGAGTGTTGGCGGACGTGCGGCTGTCGTTTAATGCACAGGCAACACAAATAGCGTTTGAAGTGCTGCCGGAACACGCCGGACACGCAATACAACGCGACGGGATTGACGCATGAGTGCAAGAAACTGCAAATAATAATAGAAATGGAATGGTGGCGATCAGCGAAGAAATTTAATTAGTGCGCAATGATGATAGCTTATGTGCGCTGTGCATGAAAATTACATTTCCTACATTTCCTTAGACTGCGGATGCTGAGGGTAAATCTTAGATCGCCATTCAGCTCCTAATTATTTTACTCAAGCACATACCTTTTCTCAATAGAAATGAACGAGTAGGGGCGAATACAAATACGAATGCGATTTCCCATGCTATTTAAATTTGTACAAATACTGAGCATACTTAAAAAGGAATCCACTACTTTAATTTATTTATAATGCAATCGGTTGCCAATAAAAATTCCGCGAAAGACACTGAAAGAAAACTATACGGATTATAATTGGATAAAATTGCTTTTCCCGCAATATCTCCATTGAATCTGCATACATTAGAGCAGCAACTTAGCTGCAGTGGCTTCTGAACCAACGCGACCCTGCGCTTAGTTACATACATGACTGGTGAGGTACAGGAATGCAGCAAAGGTAATGCTATCAGCAGACAAAGCATTAAAGTGGAAAAGACAGAAAGTGGAAAGATTTGAGATATGCAAATCAACGCTGGTTTGCGTTCCCTTTCCATTGTCATTTCCGTGGTCTAAAAGGACGTCATATTGCCAATATGTGCACAAGACACAATGTTTCATCTCGTGCTGTATTAGAGGTAATTATTTCATACATTAAACTCAAGTTAGCGCACCGCCAAGAGTTAGTAATTAAGACAAGTCATACAAAGGCCATCTGGCCCTTTGGAACCAAATTCGATCCAAGGAAAATAAAAGACATTTTATGAACTAATCTAATATTATTGTAAGTCTACTACACCGCCTTTACCCTGGATTTCGCCAACACCTCGTCTTCCACCTTCTGCTTAATGTTATATATTCTATCATAAACCCTTAAGTATTAATTGAGATTTGCACCGCAACTCAAGCCCTATTTTGCCAAGATTGTCGTATACCTATAAACCTCTAACAGTTATCTTAACCGTTACAGCACCCTTTTCTCATTGCTTACCTTGCACAGAATCCTATTATGCGAACGGCATGCCAGAAGTCATCAAAGTCATCTACAGCCGTGGGATTTAAGTGGAACCACAACTCAAATACATGGTAAGGGAAGAAGCAGCCGAAGAATACTACAAGGAATGAGAAATAAAATAAACGGTTAGGCATCGACATTTTTTTCTTCGAATTTCCAAAAATACTGTATTTGTTGTTTTTTCTTCTATTAAATATTTTCAATGGGCCTTTCAGCTGACAACGCCTGCAGACCCGAACTAATTATATTGACAAATCGAGCCGACAAGCCAATGCATTCGTTATGGGGCAACACAATTTTGTGTGTGAACACTAAGCAAAAAAGTGCAGAGTTACAGTCAGCCAGAAAAATCTTGCGGCTCAAAGGAATCATTGTCACAACTTTTCCTAAAATTTCTACTCGTCGCTCTTTCAGTAGATAAACGAACGTTTTTCTTAATAGATGAAAATAATTATGGTATTAAAATTTAGATGCTCGAATAAGCGAAGTTCATCCTTCAAATATATGACAATGCAACTGGCTTTAGGACGAAGAAAAAATATTGGAGAATAAATGGTCCTTTTAAATGCGCTGGCAGTTGAACATCGCTGCATTTATTGTGTTATATTTGGTAATAAGACTTTTACGTAAAACAAATACAGCGGGAAACACATTGTCAACACAAAATGCCCCATTCGCTCGCTGCCTCCCTTAAGCAGGCGCAGATTTAATTAAGCATTTCTGCAGATGTGTCATCCCACGACTATTCTCCAAGCACTCAGCACATCAATATTACACAGCATATTGCTAAACTGTTTCCAAGCGCACACACAGCCGCTCGCCCACTGGCGACCCATACCCATTTATCTCCTTACTTTTATTGCATTTGTAGAACGATTGCACATTATTGGATTTAGTTCGTGCATCAACTTACTCACAACAAAGGAGACCACCATTCGCGCCACGTAACGACGCGCTCGCGCCTGCGACCGACTTTGCATGCCCAACGCCTCGCCGGGCATTTCGCGTGCACTCGTGCGCAAACGTTTGGCCATGAGGATGTACAGAGCGCCGATGATGAACAGCGGCAGCAAATAATAGATGATCGCCTTGCTGATCACAGTGTATCTGTAAGAAAATGAGAAGAAAAGAAAAGGAAACCAAGAAGAAATATAAAGTAAACTTTGATTTCAGAAAAAGCATCGTAAATATGAACTTTAGAATATGAACGTCAGGCTAAGACATTCCTGGCAGGAGTTCTTTAAGCGGAGGTGAGGATGAATTATCATTGGTAAATGAAGCAAGTGTTTCTGGTATTGATTATGTGGATCGAAAAGTTTCCGGGCTCCTGTCTCCGCAAACTGTGAAAGCGCGCCGAAATAAACTCGTATTTGTTGTGTATTTCTGGAAACAGCGTGATTGAATAGATGTGTGTGCACATTTATAGATAATTTTCAATCCGTAAATGGTAAAGCAGCAAACTACTCTGCTTCCCAGTAGTAGTATAAATAAATAAATAATTTGATTGTTGATGGCCCGAAATTACTCAGGTGTGTCCATAACAAGCCTGCACACGTTGATATCTTCAAGCTTTTACACAAATCGGATTGCACGTCCCAAGGTAGTACGATAGAATGAGAAAATACAAAGAAGCGGGAACGAAAATCACAGTATTGTGCAAATATGGTCACAAAGTAAACTGGGTAGAATTTGTCAAACAAGGACATTCTTTTTGAAACGACTCTTTTGTACCCATACAGTCATGAAATGTCAAGCGTGTGGCTTGCGATTGTAATAGTATTTGCATGTTTATACAACACAAAGAGGGAGAAGGAGAAATTTGGGCAAAGAGTAAAATGTAAAATATACAAATAAAAAAAATTTTTGTTGTGAAATTTGACTGTTTTCATTTTAAGGATTATGTTTTGACTAAACTCACTTGGAATAAGACTTATAATTGGGGCGATAACGTCCGAACGGCGAGCAAATGACAATTGTCAAATTCTTACTATTCCTGCTTGGCGGAATATGTATCTCTTGAAGATCGGAGACAATAAACGACGGCGCCGCCAGCAAAATGGCCACTATCCAGATCATTGAGGCGGTGAAAACGGTCAAAGGCCTTGTCTGCAAACAAAAAGCAAGCAAAAATGTAAATAAGAATGAGTGTAATGCCACCATATAAATGCAAATTAAGGATGCGAAGCTCAACTCGCACTATTCATGAGCAGCATTTGCTAGCAACCCACAGTGGAACTCACCTGCAGTTTGCGCAACGGATTCACAATGGCGAAATAGCGTTCGCCGGACAGGGCGGTCAGTGTAAATACCGAAACGCCAATGGAAATGTCTTTGAAGGACTCGCTGATGCGACACATCTCGGCGCCGAAGTTCCAACTCTCCTGTGTGTAGACGATGGAGGCCAATGGTACACAAATGGTAATGACCAGCAGATCGGCCAAGGCCAGCGACAGAATATAACTGCAACACATTTGTAAAAGTCGAAAGAACATATTGATAAAAGAAAATGCAAATACAAAATTTAAGTTATACAATATTTAATTCTAAGGACACAACAATAAATTTAAGCAAGAATAAAACCTTTATATTTATTTAAATTTTTTATTTCTTCTCTACTCGCTTGACAAATTGAAACTTCACTCGTATTCAAATTTTCGGCGAGGTTTTTCTATGTATGTGCTGGGTCCCTTGGGCATTTCCTTTTTTTGTGGATTTTCGGTTTTTTATTTCGCACGAATATTTGGGTATCGCAGGCCACAAAGCGTAAGAGCGTCAAGAAAAGAAAATTTAAAAATGCCTAAACACAAATACCACGCATACGCCCAGGCGTACCCTTTGAAATAAGCGAGTCAAAGGTAAATTGCAGCCCCAAGAGCGGCTCTGATGACACTCGCTCCTTCAATTAGTAGAGTAGCATTTTCAGTTCTAAATTTCTAACGCGTATAACAGATATCAAAGAATCAAAAGAACAGAAAAAGTCTCGAAATGGATGAGACGGAAACAAGAACTCTCATTTCAACGAATGCGACACATGCATTGAAGTTCTGAAAGCGGTAAAGCGAAGGTTCTTAACGGCTTATCAATGGATAAAATAAAGTCACAGCTCCAACAGACTGTCATTCGCTAAATTTTCAGCAACAAACAGCAAACCAAATGAACTGAGGAAACAGCTATATTGGCAGTGAAGCGAGACGGCTCTTACATCAAAAAGTCACGAAACGAACGAGTAAAACCACACACATGACTGGTCGCAGCGGCAGGCGTGTGTGACGCGATTTCGATAAGCGGCAGGCGCACACATCAAAGTGACGAGGCAGAGCAAAAATATCAACAATGAGGTAAGGCACAAAACAGTCGTTCTTCACTGTATGTGTGAGCCTACCGGTGCGGGTGTACAAGCTGCTGCGGGCGCCAAGTGAGGAAGTAGCTGCTTTGCGGTATTTTTTTGTGGATTTTCATTCTGGGTGCTTGCCGTTATATGTGCGCCACTGAAGAGAGAACGTTTTTATTTGCACGGTATGGCTCGACGTCCAGCGCAGCGATGGCACTCTGAGGAATCGGAGTAGCAAATGTGTAGTTATGAATAAATGCTGCATTGCCAATGCATTAGACGACCGTATTCGCATACATAAAATCAACATAACTACGCCTGCGTTTGGCATTAAAGCAATGGTATTCGCTTCCGCAAATAACTATAGACACTGATGTCCGCCATTTATCGAGCTCAACACACAATTTAAATCAAATGAATAGTTAACAAGGGGTCGAGAGTGAATTGGGCTATTTTTAGCAGGAATAGCAAATTTATATCTCTGCAATTTTAGCCTTCGAAAAGTTTTGCCATTACCCACACCAGACGGTCCTGGCAGTTCGAGCTACCCTTGTATCGAGCTGTCAACAACAGTTATGTAATTATGCAACAGTGAAGAATCACAGTCGACAACTAACTTGTCTGAAAGACACTCATAGCATGAACGCAGATATGTTGGTGTGCACTCAAATAGCCAAAGGGCATACTTGATATTCGATCTACGCTATTTGAAAGCATTAGTGTTTGACACACATACACATGTAAGCATAAATACATATATTTGTGTAAGAGTGCAAGCACGTCTTTTGCTTTATGAACAAACAATTTTGAATTGTGAGCATTTGTGTCATATCATTTGGGTCTACGAGCCGCTCCAAAGCATTTTATTGTTGAACTTTCGATTGCTTTCGATTCGAATTTGAATTTGAATGAAGCCATTGCCGAATCGGCAAATAATAAATATGAGGGAAGTTATGAGTAACAAAACTTTAGTTTGGAAGAATGGCTAAGTCTGTTAGCAAAGGACAACAAGCTGTTGGAGTTATAGGCACATATTTTCAAACACAGAGAGCAATATAAACTGATAAAATAAGTCTCTTATATTTTAAGAAATGTATGACATTTTTTCTTAAGCACGATTTTCCCCTAAGCCGAAACTCCCATAAAATCTCAACTTAAATGGACATGAATCTGATCGCTTCAAATCGTATTTTAATTACTGTTTCCATTGACTCCTAGAGCTGTTAGGTCATATGCTGTACGGAACCACTAAAAGTTTTCAGAAATTGTTATTAAAGTATATTTTTAAAAGTTCGGCAAACATATCATCAACGATATCTAAAGAAGTAACCTATTCACTGGTTATTATTGGATACTATTCAAGCAAAACTGTTGATTAGAAAAACATTTTGTCAATGCATAAATAAAATATAAGCCACCTAACACTTGGTTTCAATACCACCGCTCTACTCAACTTAAGGAGCCCTTATTTATGGCCACATAATGGCTCGCTAAATTCAGCGTCCTGGAAAAAGTACTTGCACTCGTTGCCGGCGTTTGGCTTTTAGCAACTTACGTGTTGGGAATGTTGCGCATGGAGCGATGCCGAAAAAATATTATCACCAAAGTGCCATTACCTAAAACGCCAACAATAAAGATGAGCGCAAACAGCACTGTGATAATATAGGTTTCGGGTCGTTGTGAGGGTGGCACATAATCCGTGGCGGGATCGATGTCCGCATCATCACCCCACACCGCACCCACAAACGAACTCTTGTTGCGCAGGCTTTCTTCGAGGCTGGTGCTGGCTGCTACTCTACCGATAGCGGAAGCCAGGGCTGGGCCACCGATATCGAAGTATGACGAGCGTGACGTTGTGGTTGAGATGTGCGTAGCCCACGGCAGACGGGTGACCAGCATCCCGGATGCTGGCTGTTTTCCAAACATGCTGCAGTGTAGTGGCTGACAACGGTTGGCGGACTCTGACTGTTGCACGGACTGCCTTATTGGGTTACTTAGCTGTTAACGGCTTGGCTGCACAGCTCGGCTCGGCTTTGATAGATGATTTGCCGCAGAGTGATGAGCGCCACTACTTATGTGTGTACTCGTTGGAATGCCAAATATGTTGAGTGGGTTTTGACTATGCACTGGTCGGTCGTATAATAGCGTACATTTTGGCGTTGTCTTTTCGCATTAACTTTTCGTCTTTATCTTTGTTGTTGTGGGGAATGTATATTTGTATATGGCTATTTGTGTTGTGCCTGATAGACAGCTCACATTGTGTAGAGTTTATTCACTGCAATAAAAAAGAAGATAAAGTTATAACTTCCGTCGGCTACTATGCGGAGAAATCTATTTTTATACATTTCTTTAGGGTTATTTTTTTTTGTTTTTCGAATTTTTATTATTTCTGTATCGCTTTTGTGCTCGTAATTGTTTAGTGAAGCTTACGTTAATGGCCCGGTTCAATGGATCAACGAAAATAAGTGGATTTCAACAAAAGTATTGATGAGTACAACCCCGCATTTATGGCGGGAGTATCTCCTAGCACATAGAAATCCTTTTACTTACTGAAATAACAATAAAAATGACTTTTATTCTATTACATCCACGCACATCTTGAACAGCGCAATTTCATTACTCTCCCTGCGTTGTGTCACGGCTAGATTTATCTTAGCACGAGGATAATTAGTCATGTCAGCGGGAACAAAGCTCAGCAACGTTGAGCGTGCAGCTTTGAATCCCACCGCACTTACATGAAAAGTCGTAGGCTTGCCACCGAACATTTGCTTACCAAAGCAAACGTTGTTGTTTTTATTGTAACAGATTTCCCTCAAATCTGCAGAATTTTATGTATGTGTGTATTTAGAAGGCTTTGATATTTTCAGAAAACACAAATTTACACTGGAGAAATCTGCTTTCGCAAATCAAATTTAAGTTTAAGCAGGGAACTTGGTAGAATACGTCAGAATGCTTTAATGTTTCTCCTGTAATTCGGCTCATTTCTGTTTTCACCCCCCCAACAGGTTATCCGTACACAACTCGCAGGCTTATTATGCGTCAAAAAGATCATACTAATTTCAATAACATTCACGACTCAAGCACATCCAGCAGGCACAAGAAATTTAAATTGACTTTATGAGAAGATTTGCTTTCGATCTGCCCTTGTTGTTAGCAGTATATTTGTTTTTATGTTCAGGAACAGGGTATATTAAGTTTGCCACGAAGTTTGTAACCCCCAGAAGGAAACTTCAGAGACCATATAAAGTGTGTATATAAACGATCAGCGTGTTGGGCTGATTCGATTTCGTCATGTTCGTCTGAATATAAGTGAACTCGATCCTCAGTTTTTAAGATATCGAACTCAAATTTCGATATCAGATCAATATAGCACACCGACCGAACAAAAACAAAAACATAAACGTATATAATTTTTTTATTTGGGATGGGTATTCCAGCTTCAATGCAATTGAAGTAAAGGTTTTTTCTTGTTTCTGTTCGCTTTAAAGCATTTCTTTATTGCGATTTTTTTCCAAGTCAATCGTACGTACTGTCGCAACGTTGTCGTCTTTCCGCCTTAAGCACATGCACGTCAATTAAATTAAGTTGACATTTATTCAAGAAATATATTACATAAGTGGTAGGTCGGCGCTTAACTTTAATTGCCAATTCAGCAACAATTGCGCTTCACGTTCTACGTGTGGTGCTTGCATGTTCTTTCGTTGCGTTTTTTCATGTTCTTTCTTTTTTATTACTTGACTGCCAACATGCTAAGGACTGTCGTGTTATGGTAATAACTGTTGTAATTACAGCGACACTAAGTGACAGTAATGTCGCGTATCCATGAAATATCACTCATACGCCGCGTACGCCCTCGCAACGGCCACAGACGCCGCAGCAGCGTCGACTATCATGTATTGGCGTAATTAAAACGACACGTGAGCATGTGAAAGGCTAGTACGCGTTACCCACACATACACACACCATCAAGCACAGCGAGCACAGCAAATGAGTGTGTGTGTAGGTGTTGGGACGCAAACGCTAAATTGCATAAAGGCCGTGCTACACATGCGTATAATCAACCACAACATCATATAAAATATGCTTTTGCGGTTATTAATATTTCGCGCGCAATCAGAAGCCGCGTTGTAAATTTTGCAATTAAATTGCCTAATTCTTTTCCAAAATTATGCATTTATTGAACTGTAAATTTGAATGTAATTTAATTTAATTGAAAATTATTTTTATTGACCTCAATTGTGCAGCACCAACAGTGCGAATACAATTTCATAACTGTGATTTATTGGTCCGCACTCTCATTGCGAATTCCAGCGAAATAATTTTATTCCAACTCATTTCTGATTTTTATCATTACAAGCACTTCTAGGTAGCTTGACGTCGATATAAATGCTGCTATACTTTCGCAAATTCAGCGGTAAATACTACCGACATTTTCGATATAAAAAACTTCAATTTAGAAGGGCAGCAAACATGGTAATTTATATACCACATATATCCTTTGCGAAAAGTTTTAGCCGTTCAAAAGTATGCAAATCGGTTTTACATACGATAACAATAGCAACACAGAAGCTCCGTTATTTGCTCGGCACATAATGGAGCAATATGAACGAACTAAGCTTGCAAGGAACTAAAGACGGCATATTTAATAACATTCCATTAATTATTAATATCCTTGCGCTGCTGCGTCGATGGTAGCAGAGCAAACATTATCTCACAAACAATTCAGAAAGCGAAACATATGATATGCATAGTACACATACACATATTATGTAATGTATTACATGCGTATAGCCAACATTCTATAGCTCAGAGGCATACACTAAGGTTGATGCCAGAGTGGAAGCGAGAAGCGATACGAAGACTGAAGTGACAACAGTTCAAGTGAGGGCTGATGCTATAGGCAGTCAGAGTGAAAGCGAGAAGGTGAGACGAGTTGTTACATGACTTTTTGAGATAAACCAAGGCTGTGGTTAACATGTCTGGGACTAAACTCATCGTTCCATCGAATGTGATATTCGCCAACGCGTAAAGGACCATAAACCTTTCGCACAACCTTACGCTCGAAAACTGTTTTTTTTTTCACAAAAAGAGAGACACCGCAATCTGCATCAACTACAGTGGGTGTGTGAAAGATTAAAGCCCACGGCCAACAAACTGATTGGACCTTATCAGAGTGGCTTTAGTCCTGAAAATCAACAACCGACCAGATATTTACGATGTGAGAAGAGAATCAACGCACACCACCTTTTCGTCGATTTCAAAGCTGCTTTTGACAGCACGAAAAGGACCTGCCTTTATGTCTGATGTCTGATGTAGTGTAAACTGACGTTGAGCAACACCAAAAGCTCCGTCAGGATCGGGAAGAACCTCTGGGCAATCTGCTGTTGGAGAAAATAATTCGAACTGCAAAACTTAATCGAGCAGATACAATCTTCTATAACAGTGTAAACCTGCTGACATATGCCGATGATAATGATTTACATAAGAAGACACAAGCAGCGATTTACAGATAAAATTAGCGGCTTCTTAGAACATCGCATTTCGCTTCCACTCTGATATCAGCCTAACTCAACAGATATGCTCAAATTTCCTGCATATGTATACGCACACGCACTCGCACATGATTTGCCGTAAATTTTGTTCAGCTTTAATATTGCTGCTCATATCGCCGCTTACCATAAGTGTGTGTGGCACGCATGCACATACACTGTTGAATTGTTACCAACAAAGGTTTAAGCTCACACAACTTTCTGGCAACACCTCTCATGAAACCCAAACACACGCTCACACACCTCTCCCCACACTTCTGATCATGCTAACATTTCGGCAATCAATGATGTGTGCAAATGAGTTTCGGAAAGTCTGTAAAGTTATGCCAATGCCGCAAGGCACTCAGACAACAACACTAACAACAATTTACAGGAAATAAAAATCACTAAGTGCTGAACTAATCGATTGATTTGCTTGCTTCTAAGTCATGGTATGGGTAAGGGCCGCAATTCAAAAAAGGGGAATATTGGAAATTTATGCCATTAAAATAGGCTTTCAGCAAGTGAGGTTATGTCATTTAGGACAGACTATTGATACTACAACGACTAACATATTTGAAAAGTTGCTAAATTTTTTAAAATGATAAAGTACTTAAAAATGCTTCCGACTATCCAAAGCAATAAAATATTCAGATTTGTAAAGCTTAGTGTGCCGTTAAACAGAGGCAAGTCGCTGTTCACATAACTGTTCTTGTTGTTCTTGTGGAGAGGTCTTTGGTAAGAGCGCATTTGGTTCGCATACCCTTTCCCAAATGTCGCCAAACGGAAAACAACACAATACTGCAATATATGGCAATAATGTGGTTTCCATATAAGCGACTTGCATGGCGAAACAAAAACCATTCCCTGTCAAGTTGTCATTTTAACTTAATTTTTGTTTTCACAGCAAATGCATGTGTGCTCATAAGCCACTTAGAAATGTCTGTCAAGTGCAAAAACGAAAATGGAACATTAGAACGTTTCTGATTCTGATTTAACACAAAAAGCGTGCGGACGTAACGCATTGCCAGTGCGTCCAACCGCGTCCGCACGTAATTTCCGCACACACATACACACACACGCGCAGTAGCTTATACATCATAATGGTATATAGATAAGATGTAATTGTTTTCCGCACTTTATTTAGCACTTTTACGACTCTCACTATTCCTCAGTGATGGCGACGGCCAGTGCGTATTGATTTGGGCAATAAACGTGTCTGCAGACAGGCTCGACACAACTTTCAATTCCCAATACATTTCTAGGTCATTAATGTGTCTGCTCCAAGTGTTACTTTGGAGCATCAAAGTGGTGTGCTAACCAAAAAGTTTCGCTGAAATATGTATGCAAGCCACAAAGGCACCGCAATCACAAATGAGAGAATGAAGATTGAGATTTTAATTAGAGAAATTAGTTTGGCGGCGGAGTATGCGTGGTCAACGTGATTTGGCCAACAGCTTTTGGGGTTTTGCGGTGGCATGCATTGGTGGTCAATATGGTTGATGTGACCACTGAATATTCAAATTTAAGAATATTTTGTTTCATATTCAAGGTATATACATAGAAATGGAGCGTTTCAAGATATAATAAGTGAATTAAGAATCTAGAAAAGCGAAGCTGATGAAGCCCTTTTTGAGCAGAATATTCTTCAAGTTCATGGATCAGAAGCTAGTTGACAACATGATAGGAAGATATAAAGTACGCCCTATTAATACAATAATATACCTCAGCTGGCTATCCCTCTACTATAACGTGTAAATTTAGCAAGGACTAGAACCAAAAGCCACATTGATTATGAAATACAGCTTTGATAGAGCATTCTAACCCCTGGAATTCATTATTATGCTTTCACTATTTATTTCATTTTTAAGCACTTTCCACAATCTTTAAAACAAAGTGGATATATTACGAGTATATCTTGTCTATATATAAAAAGTACGTGTCACGTTGTTTGTCGGCAATGGACTCCTAAACTACTGAATTGATTTTAATAAAATTTAGCACACTTTGTCCAGTTCGAACCAACTTAAAGGATAAGATAGTAAACACCAGTCATAAATAAAAAATGCAGGGAAAGCGCTATTAAATGGACGCTCTATTAAGCGGACAACTCTATTAACTGCACAGTTGTTGTTTCCAATGAAATTTATTTGAATGAACATATTTAAAATTAAACCTCAAGTACCATCCCTTGGATTCTTATACCGCCAAAAAAGTTTTCGCCTTTATTTGTAAATAAAATTTTTCATGCATTGAATAGTTTATTATATGAATAACAGTATATATTTTACCACAGCAACGTGTGGACGGATCCCCTAGTATATTTACATATATAAATTAGAATACACTATGAAATCAACCGTTCACACAATAACTTTATTTTTACTTTTTAATTTGTTCAATAACAGCAAAATATTTTGGATTTTTATTTTTAATTTTTTATTTCCAGCATTGGCTGTGGCATTTGGAGTCAAAAGGTCTCTGGCTCAAATGCATTATAAATTGAAAGCCTTCTTTTTTAAATAGGAATGGGATGTTCTGTTCGTAAATAGTTTTTATAAAGAGTTTTATATTTAATTTATCATTTCTACTTTTTAGGTTCACTTTGATTCTACAAATTATTTGTTTATACATAAAAATTAATTTGCGCGCATTTTTATTTATTTACTTTTTAGCAACCCAATTGAGTGAGATGACTAAAGTGCTAAACGAAAATGAAATTGTTGTAGCGTGGGAAATACAGTTCGCGTGAAACCGTTAATTGTGTGAGAGTATGTACGGCTGGCTGTGGAAATGTGCGTATGTACACAACATTGTTGTTATGTTTGCGTTCTATTAGCGCATAATTTTCAAACGCTGCTTAAAAATAATAAAGCAAATTGAATTAATTTTTTTTCGCAATTTCTCTCTCTCTTTTCATTTTGAATACTATGTTATTGCTTTATGCGGCGTGGAAAACTTTAAATGCCAAAGCATTTGAAATGCAGTTTCTCAACTGTAAATTTATGCGTGAGTAGAAACACAAACACATTTACATATAATATATTTGAGGCGTTGAAATTTTTATACAATAAATAGTTTGCTTAACGAAGCGCTAAAGAGCGTCGCCGCCACCGAGACACGGTGCTGGCGGCTGTGGCAACTGTTGTCAGGCCACCCGGTAAATGCATAGGGTAAGACTATTTGCTAGTGAATTTACATTCTGCGGTGAAGAGCTTCCAAAGATAAATTTCTAAACATTTCTCTGAACTTCGAGCATGTAGCAGGCTGGAAAAAGCACAAAAATTAAATTGTGAAATAAATTTTTTACTTAAAATAAGGTGCATGCCTCAAGAGCTAAGAAGGCCAAAAGCCAACTCCAGTGTTGCCACTACGCCAAGGCGGACTTCACATCCTTCATTTTGATTGCTTTTAGCGCCAAACAACCGCAGACACCTAACGTCAACAAAACGAATAAGTAAACAACGTGTGTGTTCATATACCAGATCCTTAAATTTCCTTAGCTCATCATTCACGGCATTTCAACGCATTTCATGCAAATTTCTGGCAGCAGCCGCCGTTGTACTGTTTCCGGTATTCCGAGAATTCCTACACTTTTATGCCTTCGCTTTCTAAGTAGTGTGCAGTTCGCGGCTCTTGGTGTGCTTCACTTTGACCTTTCGTCTCACTTATGTGAGTGAATTCTGCGCTAATGGCCAGACCCGACTTCCTCCGCAAGTGTCGTCCATCCACTGCTGTTTATGATATTCCGTGAGTGAGCACGCGTCGTGGCGTATGATAAATTCGCAGTGATAAAATTAATGCTTTAGCCTGAGGAAGCTTTTAAGGTACTCGCAAAAAAATATCAAAACTGCATTAGCTCCCCGCTGTTGCTCAGACAGTAGAAATTTCACATACGTAAAACTTATTAAATTTGCATTACTCCCGTTTATTTGCATTTTTGCTTTATTGTGTGTCATAAATCACCGCAGTAATATTTTGTGTTACATTTAAATTTAAACACTGAATGAACATTAGCATAAATATACTGCGCCAGAAGATATTAGCAGGAAAAAACTACAGATCATAAGATAAATACGACAGATTTCACTTTGGTAGTGGCAGAATAAAGCTCTTTGTGGGTAAGGAAGTTTGGAAAAATTTCTTAGTCTAGAATAACTTTTTTTTCAAAAATCCATTTTAAAGCTCTTAAATTCTTAAAGGGCTATACCATTGTGACACTTTCAAAAAAAAATTTATTTGCTTTTTCGATAGAATATATTTCCATAAATATCCTGTGAAATCGGGAAGGTGGTATCTTGAATAGTTTTCGGATGGCAGCGTTCTAAAGAGCGACCGCTCGTAGGTGCAAACATATGTATAAAAGTGAAACTTTAAACGCGTTTTTCTCGAAACGACATTTTTCAAAATTGCTAGCATCATAACTCAACCAGAAATTGACCGATCAACTCTAAATTAAAACTGAGTATTTTTGAATACATTTGCTATACAATGGACGACGACCTTTTTGATTGATTGAAAATTGTCAATTTCGCATTAAGAAAACGATTTTTTGTTAATTTTTGACATTTTTCAAAGATCGGAGTTCATTATATAGAAAATATCTTTAAGTTTAATGAACTTTTCAAATTTTTTTTGTTTCAGCTACTCATTCGGCCGTAATCATGCCAGCAATTGAGGCACTTTTTTTTTGACACCTCTAAAGACAGCCCATAACTCCGTTATTTTTCAAAATTTTTGTAGTTTGTAGAAGTTCGAAATATTCAATCGCGTACCTTCTTTTAAAAAAATTTACGAAAATCGCCTAATTTTTCATGCGTCATAAATAAGATGCAAAGTAAAAAATTAGAAGTCATGTGTCTTACTTTGGATCTGTGAGGCTGTATTTACACCTCCCCCTCAAGTTCGCATACGGCCGGCAGCCAACCTTCAATTTAGGGTTAACCATCGCTCATTAAACGCTCCATTGCGAGAAACAAAAGTTCCCTTAAATCAATACTCACACTCCATTTACCATATCACCCGTAGGCCATTCATCAAGTTTCCGCCAATATCAGCAGCAAATGCGCACACGGGCGATTGGCGCATACTAATTTCTTCCAATACCACTGTGTTACTAAAGCGACCTGCCCTCTGATGTCATTAATCAAATTTCACTTATGAGTGCTTGAGCACAATCACACGCCTGCACATACTCGTATTGCTGGCGAAATAAAATTTTGGGTACTGCGCGCTGTTCATCCAAAACAAATCAGGCAAATCAGCATCCAACCACTGTGCAGACATGGCAATAACAAAAGTCTATTTGTATTTTCGTAAGCAAATAAGCCGGAATGTAATCATGTAGATGTACATATGTATATATACTTTTGTGACATTTAATCTTAGTTATGAGCGTTGGCGAGGAACAAACAAAAATTAGCTCCGGAAGTCAATATTGAATCGGGCTACATAAGCACACGAACCCCGCGCTGTTCTCATTCGTATGTTTGCTTGAATGAGTGCGCCTATTTTCGGCTGCCGGTTATTGTGAATACAAACGAAAGGCAGAAAAGCCATGATTTCGTGTGCGCAATATTGAAAAATTCCTGTTGCAGTGTATGTGAGTAATTGAAGTGAAGTACAAGGAGACATATATGCACGTTTGTATACTTATGTCTATGGCGCCACCCGCTCGCTTTGTGGCAACCACAAGCAGTGCTATAATTAACGTTTTAGGGGAATAGTTGAGTTGGTTTGCATGCGTGAGTTAACAGAGTACTCCTCAGCCTCAGAAAATTAGCTACGAAGTTTGGGAGACAACAAACTGCAAATAATACTTCGCTTTACATGTAAACCAATCAAACTGGTTGGATTAGAGTAAAAATGCGGTATAGATGTAAACTTAGGAGAATCACCTCACACTTTAAATATAACATTACTATTTTACGACTGCCATTTTGTCACTGCCAGAATATTGAGAGGAGTCAAAATCATCCAACATTTAAGACAGCTGGCCGCACTCACGCAACCATTCGCAGCTCTTACAACAGCAGCTCAAAGTTATAACTTACAAATCTTCCACTTTTTTGGCTTTCAATGAAAATTTAAAATATCTCTATCCTCACTTTTCCGCCCGCTTTCGACGCTTCAATGAAGCGAAATAAAACAAATGGTTTTACCCAATAATCCGAGAAGCGACAACTTCCGTATGAAAGCAATTTCTCAGGCACTTAATAACATTCGCATAAAAGAGACGTGGCCATCATTATTGTCTAAAGTTTTTATTGCTTTTCTTTGGCACGCGAAAAAAATTCAATTTACCATTATTGAAAGTGACACTTAAAGCCGCCGTTGCGCAGCGGGGCACCAGAGTGTCAGCATTAAATTGATCATTTTTATTGTCATTCGAATAAACAATGTTAGTTGGTATCACAAATGGAGTGAAATTGTATTTGAAATTGGCGCCAAATATCAGCAATTCAGTAAAAGTCTTTGAGACAGCAGCCAATGGTTTACAGGGACAGTGGAGTTTACATTGCCGACAAGTGGTTTCGCAATGGCTTCTTATTAGCATTGCCGAAGATAGCTTTGAAATGCAAATGAGTTCAACTTTAAAGTGAAGTGAGGTGAGGTGAGCTTAGTTGCGTTGAGGTAAGGCAAGGTGGGTCAAGTTGAGGCTATCAAAAGCGAAATATAAACTAAGCTGTGTAAATAAAAATTCATTGTGAGCCATTTGCAGGGCCTCCATTAGCCGGTAAGTAGATTTACTGAACTTTTTTATTTGTGTTGCTTTTATTTTTGTATTGTTTGCAGCCCAGTTTGTGAATTTAATATTTAAGAAAATTTTATTCATTTCCATACTAAATCTCTGCTGTTCCAATCTTCATCAAATTAGTCCAAGACAGCAATGAAATCTCTGCAGAAATTGTTGAGGTCGCGCCACTATGGCATATAGTATAGCTGTCGCATAAACTGGCCGATCAAAAGTTAGGGAGATAAAAAATCTATTTGTGAATTTGTGAAGGGTATATTAGCTTTTTGTTTATTACTTCTGCTGTTTTACCACAATCTAAATATACAAGTATACATATTTACATTTTTCGTTTCTAAGTTCACATTCTCTGCTTGAGCACAAAGGGATACTACTCAAAGCTATCCAATTAAAATATTTGCCAAGGCAAAATGTTAATTTAAAATACTCTCTGTGCTTTTTAAGTCCAAAAAAATCACCTTACACCAACGACATCCTTCAATTCTCAATCATTAGCAAGCTAATTAAAAAGTACAAACTTTTACAAAGCTCAAAAATGCTTTGTTCACAATGTATTTAGCACAAAATACAACAACAAATGTTGAAATAGATTGTGAGGCACTTAAAAATTTCGTCGTAGCAATTTTAATTTGGCAAATACATATTTATCAGGAAATATGTACGCTTGTAGATAGCTAGTTAGCTAAGAGGCTGCTACATATAGTAAGTAGATATTAGTATGCACTTTTACGGCACCATTAAAGTCCAGAACATTAAAAATATGGAATTGGGATCTTTGGTTTCTTAATCCTTAAGCCGCTAATACTAAGTTGAGGATTGAAAACAAGCAAAATTGAGGTTTGCGGACCTTTTATGTATTTTCACATACATCGTATACTATATATATAAAGGCGAAAACGTTTTTATCGGTTAATAGAGTTTTCCGCTTAATAAATTGTACTTAATAAACATCAACAAATTATGTGACCGGTCCGCTTAGTAAGTTTCGACTATCCTTTCTATCAAGTTGGTTCGAATTAGACACAGTTTTACTAAACTCGGTTCAGTAGTTTAGGAGTCCATCGCGGACAAACAACGTGACACGTAATTTTTATATATAAAGATAAATATAAGTGCTTAAAGACTAGAAGATATAAATAAGAACAGAGAGTTTTAAAGTATTTTATTGCTTTTGCCTTTGAAATCCAATCCAATGAGAAAATCTCCAAACAAATGCTTTAACATTTTACAGCATTTTAACTGCTCGAATAAAGTTCATCGGAATTCATATATTTTTTACAAATTCATTCGCATCATCTAACTGTCACCAACAGCTGTCTGCCTGTTAATCACTTTTTTTACATTCGCAGAAAAAATACAAAAACTAAATGAAAATTCAATGTGCAATTAAACGAAATGTAGGAAATTTAGTACCATCTATGTAATAGTCTTATATAACTATCTTCAATATGCTAAAGGAACTCTCAGAACTAAGATGCTGCACCAAATAAAAAGGGCGATTTGCAGTATTTTTTTTAATGTCGTTTGCTAAAAATCACCCACAATGATTGCGAATCTTCTGTAATCTCAATGTAAGCCTGTAAATTTTACACTTTTCTAAAACATATGCTAAAACTTGTTTACTGCTAAGTTGAGTTGAGTTGAGTTTAGCGAATTGTAACTACTGATTGCTTCGAGAGTGTGTGTGTGCATATCATTAAATTTTTCTGTTTTCCAACTTTTTAAATCACTGAAAACTCAAAAGCTTACCAAAGGTGTATTTCCTGGTCGCTAAAGGTCAAGAGATCAACACAGAGTTTTTAAATTTTTATGATTTTAAACACCTTAAAACAATTTGAACATTATGCCACTTTTTCACACTAATACATACTATACATACTATATGTACATATACATATATTCGCAATATTTCCAATTTTTTTCTTTTACACCAGCATGAAATCTGATTTTGTTTTAAATATTTTTTGATAAAAGCCCTATGATTACTCACACAGAAAAATTAATATTTGTATTTTGTATATATTTTATTTTTTTAGAACTTCGTTTGTTTCTTAAATCACTTTTACGAATTCGAGAACCACCGCAAGATACTTATGACTCGTAACCACACATTTCCCTCTAACAAACAATTGGATTTTCGGTTTGAGGATTCTAAAACACGTCTGACTGCTGCGGAAGCGCACGAAGGACTAAAATTGCTGGCACCAAGCAGACACTGCAACATCTGCCAACCGCCGCAGCCTGTATTTGTTTGTTTTCTTTCGCAAGAGCAACGCAACCAAACTTTTGCAAGATTGGAGGGGGGCAGTGATAGAAGGGAGCGCACACTACCACACATTAACAGCAACAATATCGCATATAAACAAAGCATAAAGCATACCCAATGCTCAGCGGCAGTCGATAAACTGTGGATCGGAAGCCACGCGGTATGTGGAACTCAAATTAAAGCGACATGCACGTGGTGGGTCGTAGCATTTGAAATCATTCGAATGTGGATGCTTAGCTGCTGTGCTGCCGATGTTCATTCCCGCTTTTTGAGGTAAATAAACAAAATTTGCCGCGGCTGAAATAGTCTTCGTATTTGATAGCTTTTTTCTTCAATAATCTAATCTATAAAAACACACAAAATTAAATCAGCTCATTCTTAAAAACTGCCCAGCAACGAGAGGTCTACAACCAAAGAAAAATTGCGATGTATGGCATGACTTAACGGTTTAGTAACCAGTACGCCGCGTATTTTCGCTTTTCGGCAATTATATCCATTCTTTTGTATTCCTAAGGCACCGTTACTTATTTTTCGTCACTGATATGCTGAACACAATGGTTGCGACACAACATTGCATCACGACAGTGAACTGAAAACGGCGTTGTGCATCCTACTACCTGAACGCATGTACACAAGGCAACACAGCTCTCCATTTTGCATGTACACAATTTCGTTGTGGCCACACTAATACCTTGCACTTCAATGAAATTTTAATATTTTGTTCAAAGTGAAAGTTTTTATGCAAAAAATAAGTAAATAGGTATATATTTTTGTTTTAAATTATCAATTGTTATTACAAATGATATAACAGAGCTATAATAGTGCTATTTTTTGCTTTTATTTGTAAAATAACGTCAAGTTTGTAAGAGCTGTGAATAATTTTACATTTTACATATTAGTGGCATCACCACTCTTCCTCATCTCTCTATCTTCCATTCTACTGTCAACTCTACTGTCGTCCTACTGTCGCAGGCAAATATAGGAAAATATCGAAGTTAGCGAGAACGACAACTGTCGGCCTACCGTCGTGGAGTCGTGCAGCTGTCTAAATAACAGTGTCCATAAGAACGTGTGTTTTTAATATTTGACAGCTGTCGGTTGTCGTATGTCGCAACCATTGTGTTCAGCGTATGACACGCATGAATTCACGTATGTGTGCGTGTGTGGTTGTATTCTGCATGCAAATGAGCGTACCGCGTGTGACTTGGCTTCGTTAGAAAATCCTTAGGATGGTGAATTTGGTTCTCCAAACTTGTTTAAAAAAAAATTGTTGTTATTTTTTATTAATGTTGCGAGCTTGATTATGATTTGTGGCTCATTGGCATTCGTTTGCTGTGCTTTCAGTGCTGAAATATGTTCCCTCATTGGCGACATTTTAATTAAATATGACAGGCAACATAACAACTTTCATCTATGTCGGATGGGAAAAGAAAAGACAGGCGAAGTCGATACTCCCGGACTGACTCCCGCGAAAGTGAGCGAGGAACTACTGCTAATACTGTTATTTTTTATACGATATTATCAAATTTGAACCGGACTAGTCAATATAAACTGCAACTGCAAACTGAATTGATATACTATATTTTTCTAAAATTATATAACCTTTTTTTAGGCAAAAAAATCGCCATTTAATCGGCACTTCCTCAGCGAAACAGTTATTTTTTGTAGCACTTTTCACAATACTGAAACAAATGAGCTGTCCCCAGCTCAATTCATTTTTTGTTGTGTTCCTGCAGTGCCACGGTCATATCGTCTGCGGAAACACCCAAATAAAAAGTGAAGTGAAATTAGTGTGAGTCAAGCAATAAAGGAACTACCCGGTAACTATTTCTATAAAGTATCTAAGCGAATTCATATAAACAGTTAGCAATGCGTGAAAAATATTTAGATGTAAATGTATGCAGACTTGAAATATTAATACATATTTATAAGCTCACATTGTATTTTACTCCAACACTTGTTACTTTTTGCCAATGGATTAACGTATGGTACGACCCCAGTACAACCTTGGCGTAAGACTTTATTTTCCGTTCCGGCTAGTATTAGCGCCCTCCGGCCTTCACATCTATGTGAAAATATACCTTGCTGCTTAACCAGAACGCTCTTTCTGTGGTGACAGGTTTTGTGAGCCAAAATCTCGGCCCTACAGAATTTGCTTTTATATACACGCCACCTGTTGTGCAGAGTAAAATACTTTAGTTCAGCTAACGGTTGTTTATAACGCCGTAAACTAATAGAGAGAGATGATCAGCACGACGGAACCGATTTCCGAATATTCTACTGCTACCCCATCGCCCTATTGAATTTAGATGTAACACTGTTAACTATCAACCTTCTCATTCTTCTTTTCTTGCGTAGACAAAGCTTTCGCGATTATAGCCCAGTTAACAACAGCGCTCCAGTCGTTTCTTCTTTTCGCACGGTGGTCCCATTTGGAGATTTCAAGCGCAGCCAGGTCCTTCTCCACCTGGTCTTTCTAACGGAGTGGAGGTCTTCCTCTTCCTCTGCTTCCCCGGCGGGTATTGCGTCGCATACTTTCAGAGCTGGTGTGCTTTCGTCCATACGTACGACATGACCTAGTTAGCTCAGCCGCTGCTTTTTAATTCGCTGAACTATGACAATGTCGTCGTATATATCATAGAGCTCATTGTTCCATCGAATGCGATATTCGCCATGGCCAACGCGCAAAGGACCATAAATCTTTCTCAGAACCTTTCTATCGAAAACTCATCGCATCGACTCATCAGATGTTGTCATTGTCCATGCCTTTGAACCATATAGCAGGACAGAATAATGGTTTTGTCGTCGATAGAGGACTTTACTATACTTCCCTTTTGCCTACTCAGTCCAAAGTCGCACCTATTGGCAAGAGTTATCCTACTTTGGATTTCGAGGCTGACATTGTTTTTGCTGTTAATGCTGGTCCCTAGGTAGACGAAATTATCTACAACTTCATATTATGACTGTTAACAGTAATGGGGAGCCTAGTTGCGAGTGCGACGACTGTTTGTTTGATGACAGGAGATATTTTGTCTTGCCTTCGTTCACAACCACTAGAAGTATTTTAATCCCTCTGATTCGCAAATCGTGATATTATATAATATTCGGTTGCAACCGAACTCCATCCTCCTTTACTTATTATATTTGTTAACTTTTTTCTTTCACCTCATTTTGAAGCAAAGGCGATATTTTATGAATAATGGATTTCTTTAGACTCATGTGTTGGCATTCCTTCCGCTTGTTTATATATTCATATTTATTTACGCATTCTTATATTGCATACAGTAAGCATACATGTAATATGGGAAGGTAAGCGAAGATAAATGGAGTCACATACTTGTATATGTGTTTGTGACAAGGAAATTTTTTGCTTTGTGCTCTGTTGCTGTAGGGATTACCAGCAAACATATGTTTGACGGATAATGATTTACGACGGAGCGGCGTTTAATCGCCGATAAACAAAGCGGAAACTAGTTACGATGGTTATATGTACAAGAAACAGGTAGCAGAAGCTTAGTCTTTCTTGGTTCTTATTATTTCTTCTTCTTTTTTACCCGTTGGTATTTTTTTGTGTGTGTATGTCGTTAGCCAACACATTCGAAGAAATTTCTCTACCAAAATGTTGCAAAAACTTCAAATAGAGTGTGATGCTTTGAAATTGAAGTGCTAATTTCCATAAAAAGGAAATGAGCAAATTTGTATTCAAGTGAAAATTGCTGAAGCTGGTGCCCGCTGTTAACACGTGTGGAATTCAAACACAATTGGCACTTTTAAATCCTCTGTATTAAGCTATTTCGCAAGATTATTCGTTCCAAAATTCCAGGATGGCTTACCCCGTTGACGGACAAATACAGATTGTGTGGCTGCTAAAAGCAAAACAGCTCACTTATTAAAGCAAACCAATGCAAGAGATTCGCATAGTACGCAAAGCAAACAATGCTTGTTTAAATCCGAAGCGCAGCAAAGGATAAGGAGTACGCGTTTTCCACTGACCTTAGCCTAGGTCGGCTGACTGGGCAGCCGAACGTTATTTTCATAATGCCTGTTCTGTGTTGGCTTCCGCCCCTTCTTTGATTACCCTCATCGCTAATTTGCCCTTCACTTAACCTTGTTATCCGGCTACAAGGGTTGCATGGGTCGCCAGTAAACCGTTATATCATAGATCTAAGCGTTCACTCGTTTCAATTGAACAGAGAAACTTTGTTAACGTAGTCTTTGTATTGTGTTTGCGTTTTGCAACTACGGGGAATTTCATTGTGATAACTCTTTGGCCTCAAGTTCAAGCTAAGTCCGTGCTACCGCTTACTGTACCATAAAACGAATTTTCAGCAAGGTGGCATGTACCAAGGGAAAGAGACAGGAGAAGTCGAAGTGTACGCAAATTATGAATTTATGCTACGTCTTCACTAGTCCACGCAGCAAGCCAAATGAGGTGAATTGCAGTGACGGTTATCCAACAGTCCAACTTTTAATTACGTCCTCCGTGTCGCAACCTTGCAACATCAAATAATTACGCCTTGTAATGGCAGCCGCAAAACTTTTAGATGCGCAAATTCGCGAAAACTTTCAAAACTTGTTAATAACGGTGATTACGTAATTATGTAATTAAGCGATTTGCCATAATTTCAACGATTGACAGCCCTAGAATGTGCAAGCATGCACCAGTTATGAATATAAAACGCGTACTTTCCATACAAAATGTAATCAGATTAAGCGCGAGCATTAAATTGACGAGTTTCAATTTGAATATCGCGGTAAACTCACTGGACGTCCGTTCACCAGCTTTTACTAAATGAACTTCAGATTTCTTTCGCGTACTTTTCCACTGCGCGATTATTACTTCTATGTGCCGAAATTGTGTCTCGGCGCACTGGGCTTTTGGCCGCTGGACACAAGTGTGCTGAATGCGTCCAATGTGTGGGCTTGGGTGAATCTGATAATTTTGACCATTGGAGTCTTTACCGAGATTCATGCGGGCTGCACGGTGCTGAAGACTGATCTAGAACTCGCTTTGGACACACTCTGTCCTGCCGGTACCTCGGCAGTGACATTACTCAAAATGGCTTTGATCTATTACTACCGCAAGGATTTGGCATGGGTGCTAAAGCGGATGCATGACTTGGTGTATGAACGCGACGGTGAGTTCTTAGCGGTGTGAAAAGAATTCTGATTGTGTGACTTTCAGGCTTGGTATTTGAATTCTTCTTTTTTACGCATTCATTTTTGCTCTCAAATTCTATAGTATCAATAAATACCGTTAAGAAGCATATTGTACGCGCGCACGCTGTTATGGCAGCACGTCTCAATTTCATACCGTTTGTTATGGGCTTCATCACGTGCACCTCGTACAATCTCAAGCCGTTGCTAATGACTCTGATACTCTATATGCAGGGACAAGAGCCCATGTGGAAGCTGCCATTCAATATGACGTGAGTGTGCATGAGTGAGTGAGTGCCCGTGCGCTTGTCACATGGCATACGAAGCCTCTAGGCTGCGTTTAGCTATGCATGTATGTGTGCGGCTGCAACAAGCCGCTACTAAGATGAGTATCTGCGTTTTCTCATTACAGCATGCCGTCATTTCTGCTGCACGCGCCCTACTTTCCGCTAACCTACATATTCACCGCCTACACGGGCTACATTACGATCTTCATGTACGGCGGCTGTGATGCATTTTACTTCGAATTCTGTTCGAATACAGCGGCCCTGCTCGAACTGTTGCAGAACGATTTGAAGTCCATCATCAAGTTTGGTGAGTAATTGCAACGAAGTAATTTAGGCGAAATACATGCCTTATTGATGTTACAGAGATTTGAAGTAATTAAAAATGTGCGACAGCGCTTGAAGAAAGTAAAAATTAAAATGCCCATAGCCCATGCAGCAATGGCAATATCTTACTTTTTCAGACCAACTCATCTTAACAATGGAAGAGTCCACCGTGTTGGAGTGGCGTTTGGTGCAATTCATAAAGCGCCACAATGATATTATCGAGTTGACGCGCTTTTTCTGCAAACGTTACACTGTCATCACATTGGCGCACTTTGTCTCTGCTGGTCTGGTGATTGGAGCAAGCATATTTGACCTTATGACGGTATGTCAGGGCATTTAAGTCTGCCACAGCACACATTAACTAACTCAGGTCAACTGTTATGCAGACTAAGCGCTTAATAGCGCGTTGAGCAAAGCAGCAGACACACATTTACGAGTACACATTTGGTTGCTCTGCTCTTCACTTCACTATGTGCAAGGCTTAAATCTTTTTAATTATTTTTCAGTTTACCGGCTTCGGCATTGTCATCTACATTGGCTATACCATCGCGGTTTTGGGTCAGCTTTTTATTTACTGCTATGGCGGCAGCATGGTGGCGGAGAGCGTAAATATTCTAGCAAAAATAATATAACTAACACACATTTTGTTCACTTTGTCAACATATTTTTTATATATTTTTTAAATTTATTTTTAGTATAAATTAAAAAAAAAATAAGTTGCAGTTTGATTAGAAATATTGAAAAAAGACCTTTTCAACTACCCAATATAACATATTTTATATTTTTTTATATATTTTTTTAAATTGAGAGTTTGCGATAATTTCTGTCATGCTATGCTGTGTAAGGTTAACACATTTTATTAGCGCATTTATTTTCCCTTTGCAGAGCGTTCAATTGGCCACCGTGGCGTTCGGCTGTGATTGGCATGCCTGCAATCCCAGACTGCGTCGCTATGTGCTGATGATAATTATGCGCTCGCAGCGTGCCATCAGCATGTCAGTGCCATTCTTTGCGCCCTCGCTAATCACATTCACGTCGGTAAATTGTGCACTATGAAAGTTAAGAGCTCACAGCAATTTTTCGGCATTTCATTTTGTCTACTCCACAGATACTGCAGACATCCGGTTCGATTATAGCTTTGGCCTCCTCTTTCAAATGAATCATCAAATAAAAACTGTGGAAAATAATGAGCTTAATCGCTTGTCAATAACTTACAGCGATAATGGCATCGCATTAAATTTAATTCTTGTCGCACTGCAGTAGCTCAACTGGGCTAAATGTTACGTATACGCCACGCTACTTTTTTTAGCTCTTTTTTATTGGTAATGGCAAACAACCTGTGGTAATTAGCAGACACAGATTAAATATTATTTGTAGTTGATTCTTATTACTACACAGAATTGCGGTTGTGTAACCGTTACAAATAATACCGTTATAAATAATACACTACTGACTGTGTATTGAAAGCAAAAACACTTTGCTATTAAAAAATTAAAAACAAATAAAATAGCTATTCGTAGTATGTTAAATACATGATGTAGCACATAATTAAAGTTAATTCGAATAGATATGAATTTGCTATAATTTTATTACTGCGATTTTTTCATTTAGCTTATGCGATTAAATTACAATAAAAAAAAATAATATGCAAAACTATGCAGCTCTCTTTAAGCGTCGTTTTTCAGACACTTTTTGCATGCCAGTAACGGCTTTATATGAGTTAATCACTGAAGTAATTATAGTGAATTACTTTTAATTGCAATTTTCATAAAATTTTTTAGCAATCTCTGTCGCTCTAGACAATTAGTGTTCACAGAACACGCCTCCGCCTTGGGATTGCAACTTACGACGGTAAAGTGTATATGTTGCACTAAATATGTTTAAATTGTAGACGAAAATGTATTTTCATGAAATCGCTCTTAATTCCGAGAATATTTTTAATAAACCGATTGTGGCACATTTGCGGTGGCTCCGGTGGCTTATCTATAAGCATTAATGCAATTACAGACTGAAATGTCAAGTTAAATAAATCAATTACAACAATTATGCGAGCTTTTACAGCAATTTTACAACAACAAGTTTATTAATCTGCCGTACAAAATCTTGCTTGACTGAGTTTTCGTGCACTTCGTGTTGAAATTCACGTCGCTGGTGAAGTGCTTATATGCATACGTTTGTACACGTGTGTGTTTTGGTGTAAATAAGCGTAGGCGCGTGTGGGTTTATAACATTCATTTGTGGCGCGTGCGGGAGCAATTTGAATGAACGGATTCTCTGGCGGCGGCGCAAAGTTAACGCAAGAGTAATTGCCATAATGTAAAGGAAGCCTTGTATGAAGGGGGTAGAAATTAAATTTAAAGTAGTAGCGGCAATTTCTATTTCAAAATACACATTTGAAAGTAAGGCTGTGCTCATTGCACACATCTCACAATTCAAACCTTTCATGATCACAGTATACGCACGTCTGTAAGGCCGGCTGCTACTTGGTTTTTACTATTCATTATTTATTTTTTTTATATTTTTTTATTTATATTTTTTTGAAAGCTTTTGAGCGTAAATTACATTTCAACTGATTAACATCTAGATGGAATTTGTTGGTATCTCACGAGGCATATTTATAAGTTCATTGGTACGTCATGTATTCGCCACGTGTGCTTTGAAGTGAGTATTTTATAATTAAAAATAAACTAGTGTCAAAACAGTACAAGGTTTGCTCTGTCTGGAAAAGGCCATCACTACTAAATCAGATGCAAGATTAAGTTGAACAAAGCTCGCCGCCTTAATGTCCTTCAAAACCACTGGCGTTCGTTGGGGCAAACATATGCGTACTTGTATGTAACAACTTTTACACTCTTCATGCCGTAGTTTTCGCTTTTGAGTACATACTTACAAATTTTTTTTTATGCGTCACAGTCTCTGTTTCACCTCCTTATGTTTTGGTGCGAATGTATAGCCAGACTTGTTTCTCCTGTCATTAAAGTGTCATCAAAATGTAAATGTGGCGAAGTTAATATATTCTGTATATTTTCGTCAAAAATAATCTAAAATTCAATTAAGCAATAAAAATATTCTTAACAACACAGTAGGCAAGGGACGCTCAAAATCCGGTTTTGAGGGCTCATTTGGTTCTTTGGGCAACAGTAAAATATAGTATAAAAGGTTATCGGTAAAGAACTGAAACAGCTAAAATTCTTCAAGCTTCGCCAAACCTTCAAATATAACACCTCCAAAGTGTGGAATTTTCTCACATGAATAGACTGACGATAGCTTCCCTTCCCTTCAGCGTTATGCCACGCCGTTAAAGTAGAATCCATACATTCATAAATCTTTACTTTTTAAAGATTCAAGTCTGTAAGTTCAACAGCATTTCCAAAATTAATAAAAAGTTGCTCCACATACCTTTTCTATTTGAAAATGTAAAAGGCTAAAGGCTCAGTATTTGGTGATTATGCAATTCTTAAGCGCTATGTTGAACACTCAAACACCTCGTGCTCCCCCTCGACCAACAGCACTTTACCGTCGCGGAAGCTGTCCGCTACGCCCTCCTTCTCAACCATCCACCACTGTAAGCTAACGCAAATTTGCACTTTGCTTATGTTGCGCAAAGTGGCGTTTGTTTTTGCTCTTGGTTATTGGTTGGTTGCATGCACCGCGCTTGCCACTGCAACAACTGTGTTGCACACTCATTATTGCAGCATAATTACCATTTTGTTGGAGCTCATACATTCGCTGCACACGCTTTAAACTCACTTAAATTGTATGCGACGCTTTTGTCGTTTTTGTTGGTTTCTCGTTTTTACGACCTGTCAACGTTAAATTTGTTAGCCTTGTTTGCCTTGTTGTTGTAGCGAAATGTTATTACCACATAGCTGGCGCTAAGGCAGTGGGCAGCAACAAAAGGACGGGGAGGGTGTGGCTATGAGCTTCGCTTGTAATTATTATGGCAGCTCGAAAACACTCGTCGGGCAAATATGTTAATTCACAGCAAGAGTTACTCATACGCCATGGCACGCTGGCACTATTTGTGAGCTTAATGCGCAGGAATTACACAAATTTTGTATGCGTTGACGACAAAGTAAAGCAATTATAGCTCGGGAAACTTAAATAAACATGCAACATATGTATATATGTATGTATTTACGTTAAACTTTTATTTTGAATAATTCGCTATTTTGCTGGTAACTAACTAAAAATCGCTTATTTAAACGTTTAATCAGTAGTGTTTTGCTGTGAAAATTGCAGTATTTGCAGTGTTAACAATCATGAAAGTCGAATACAGTCGACAGTTGAAACAGAACATCAGACGCATTATAAGTGAGATAAGAGCGGCTATGCTGTAAAGGTGGCGCTTGGTGACTTCATATGAAGCCAATTACCCGATTTTCTGCCCAAACATAAATGTATAAATATGAAATAGCCAAATATTAGCTATTTCCTCGATTCTTAAGTTGCAAATAAAAGGCACCCTATGCACGCCACGTGCAGTGATTCCGCTTACTCCTATACTTTATGAGCACTTTGCTTTTATGACCTGCAACTGAAAATATTTACAACCTTAAAGTCAGTCTTGGCCTACATTTCATTCTACTGGCACGTTTGTCGCATTTACACCTAAAATTACCACCGATTCCTCTTTAAACACCTTAACATCGACTTGAAAAGTCTAAGTAACCTCATATTTATCGCAACTTTATTGCTTCAAATTGCACACAGTTTACCAGCTCGTATATTTCAATCAACAACACGCCGCCGCACAGCAGCAGCAGTCGAAAAGCCACAGTAGCCGCTCCAGCACCTAATTTATCACTCGGCCGGCTAGTGCTGGCATGCCCATTCACTGCACAGAGTCCTTACATATACACAATGTGTTGCAAAGTTTTCAAGTGTTGCAGCATAACAGAATTCGGGTGGCAGCCTATGGGCGTTTCGCTGAAGCTACATACTGTCTTAATTCCCAGCACCTCTAAACGGCATTAGCAGAGTGTCTGTCCAGTGGATTTACTGTTCACACGCACACAATGTCTACAAAAATAACACAAATGCCACATGAAACCATAAAGTCGCAGCAGCGGAGGACGAGTGGCAAATAGGGTGCAAATAAAATCGCTTCGGCACAGAAGGCAGCTGAAGATAAGAAGTCGTGTGACAACCGCTCACACACACACACATACGTGTAAACATGGCAGACGGTTGCTAGTTTGTTGGCATAGTTCTGCCTGAGACATGAATATAAATGCAATTTATCACAAAACTTGTAACGGTAGTAAAGTACAGAACAATGACCATGTAGTTTATACTCCATTCTGTTGCAGGAGTGCGGATAAATCCAATTTCATGCCTTGTTTTATGACAGCTCAAGCTTAATTTCGTTTAACGCTGGACAATGTTACATTCTCGAGCTGGTGCGGCGCGGCGGGCGGGGGCGTGCCCAAGGATGCCAGTTGCTCGGCAGACATTTATGACTACAATTAATATGCTTATGTAATACCGCTCAATTACTAAAAAAAATTGGATATACATGTCATGTAAAATTAAGTGCGCAAACAGCTGGAAGCAATATCATTTCATTTGCTTTACATCCTCGCCGTTCACTTAAATTTACTTAAGCACGCAACTCCATCATTGGCCGAACTTTAGTTTTTCGAACTTTGCTGAGTTCATCAGTTTTTCCGCATTGTCTGAAGTCTCTGCTAATTATTTTTAGCGCTTGCACAACAATTGTGCGCCGATGCTGCTCAAAATGTCTTGCTGGCAAGATGTGACAACTCTGGCGTTGCGACATTTGCGTACTTCTCGCATACTTAATGGTCGCAAACAGCCAGCGGCCAATCGCCAAACGGAAAAACGTCGAAAGAAAACAACAAAAGACATTATAATTGAAAAAGTTGCGCTGTGCTCGTACGCTTGGGGCACCATTGTCAACCCAAAGGCAAAGTTGTTGTCGGGACAGAAACCTCATTTTTCCAACGCTGCGTCAAAACTTGCTACTTCTTGGTAAAAGGCATACAAAAGAAAGGCGGTTTGTTGGACAATTTACAGAAGAAGCGCGATTTTATTTATCGCAATGCATTTCTTAGAAGTTGGTTCGAACCGTTCACGCAAAAGTCCCTTATATGCTGCAATGTTTTCAACCAATAATTAAAAATGCCAAGCGAACATATTTTGGGGCAGAAATTAAATACTTTTCGCCGCATCAATTTTCATTTCCTTCCCGTTTGTTTCTAGCCGCGTAAATTCTATGCTACACTTTGCCCTCAACACAGCATAGAATATTATATATGTTTACAAGAAAGCAGCACTAAATAACTGTTATGCATACCACATGTCACATGCCACAGGCATTGTTGCAAACAAATATTTGTTTTGACATAACTTTAACTCACTTTGTGTCGATAACAAAATGAACAACAAATAGGAATACAAGCGCCACTTCCCACACCGGAATCAAATTCAAAATAGAACAACAAAATTAGCAACAAAGTCTACCATTGCCACACGCCCGCAAACAGCATGCCACTTGTAATGCAAAACTTGTACGCGTCATTGCATAAATTTTAATTAAAGAACGGAAATAAAGAATGGAAGGCATCGACAGCCGCCAATGACAGGCGCTCTATGCCTGTTTTTCTGTCAGCAGGCTCTTCACTTCAGCCGCCTGCTCGCCTCTTACAGGCACAGCGGCCAGTGTCAGGAGACTAGCCAGGGACGGATCCAAGGGGGAGGATCCATCCATCCCATCTCCAAAAGTTGAAAGTTATAAAATACTTCCATCATAAGTGACACTCCGCGAAGACAAGGACTCTGAGTTCCAAGTACAAAATTATATAGTTCCCCTCCCCTTAAAATTCTATTCTGGATCCGCCCCTGAGAGTTGCCCTCCCTCTATGCAAACGCTGTGTGTCACAGCTGTCGCTGTGGTGTTGTCATGTTGTTGTTGACTCATAACTTGTGTCATCTCTTTTTACTGGCAACACTATGCAACAGACTGTAACAGACTTTTACGTGTCGTTGGATATGTCAGAAGCTGTTAGAGTGTGATTTCAACGTAAACGCAACGAGCTGTGGGGGGATCGGAAGCAGAAAACAACTACAACATGCTTCTTGAAATAATCTTAGAAATTGCGCAATTAGAAAGCCGCAAGGCATATTAGAAATTCTGTATGCCTAATTTTACTGTAACAAAGTGGAAATATATGAGCCACTGTATTGTGGTAGCCTCCCTACTTCGAAATTCCCACAGTTATTAAAATTATTATTTATTAAAATTGAGAAGTACTTATTAATGAGTAATATACAATTTGTGTCATATTGATTTCTTAAGTGACAATGTTTACTTTTCAAATCGAACAAGTTGAAAAACAATTTTTGCTAACACCATGAAAAGCCCAAGGAATTCTAAGTATTAAGTGAAATTGAAGAAATAAAGAAAAATAAAGTCGCTATTTAACTAAATGAAACTACAAGTCAGCGACCAAAGCTCCATGTTGTATCTCTACTCAGCTTGTCTCTGTAAAGAATCCAAAATGGGCAATGCTTCAGAGTAGTGAATATATACTTTCCCATTGCGTTTTCCTTTAAAATTTTGTTTTCATTGCTAACCATTGCCCGCTTTAACTTTTTGATTCACTTACATAACTTTGTGTCAACGAACTTTGTCGTACTTCATGTCAAAACTTTGGTGCGACAAGACTCAATGAGAAGAAGGCAGTAGAAAAATAGAACAAATTACTCGTTTAGAAATTAAAAATTGGATTAAAGCCTGAATTGAATAACGTTGGATATTTTTCACACCACTAAATAGATTAGACCCAGACATGCAGACACATACTCACACAAACGCGCGTGGCTAGTCAGTTACTTGCCACGTCAGATTTACGACTCTCTTGCGAAATGCTCGAATTTCAACACAAAATACCAAGCGAAAATACGAAAAAGGATCAAAGACAATAAAATACCTAGAAATGTGTTAGGCGATTTGCTGAGAAGCGGGAGGCGTAAGGTAGCTGTACCTTTATGAGCTGTTCAGCTGTATTAATCACCCGCATCCGGTTGGCCTGCTGTTTTCTGTGGAATGAAATGCCTATCGAATCTAATTAATCAGTATTTATTACAAATGTTTTGTTGTTGCTGTTGTTGGCAGTTGTCTGCCATACTTAAGCAGGTTTCCACGCCAGTAAAGAAGAATTGTAAAGAAATAAAAAAAAATCAAAGAAAAGGCATATATATTTGGGGCTAACTTGTGGCTTGTGATTTCTGCATAAAAATAAGCCGACATGCCGAGCCACCGCACCAAAAATTAAAGGTCGCGAAATTAGATAAAAATTTAGGTTCACGCTAATTATTAGAAATCCATAGCATAAAGCATTTTCAAGTAACTTTACCCTTTGGCATTCAATCTTTTCGAGCTTTTCGCTTTGGCGTAGATAATTAAATGTTGCAACATCGGCTTATTTTTATGCGGTCCCCACGGTATTTCGGTATTTTCCTTAATTATGAAGCAGTAATTCATGCTCCAAGTGCGTGTGAGCGTTCTCTTGCAAAATTGTTGGGCTTAATTGAATGCCGGAAATTAATTTAGTTTTTTCTTTCATTTTGCTGTCTGCATTTCAATTTCTCAGAGGTAATATTGTGGGCATAAGTAATAAAGTAATAAGGCGCTTAAATTCAACAACCGTTATTCAGAAAATGGGAACTATTGCAAATATCCGCCATTTTATGTCTTAAGTTCACTTTGATTTCAACGTTTTTGCAGCAATAAATAAGGAAAGTACAAGATATTATTATCTTCCAGTGGAGCTTGGATTTATAAAACAAATCAATCGTTTTATACAAAATTGTTTAAGCAGCGCGAAATATTAAATCTCCATTGTCTCCTAGGCTAGAGTACGCCTTTCTCGCGTTTAATCTAATTAATATAACCGTAATTTAACAGGTGGTTCAACAATCTTATTTGAGGCCTTAATTGTATACAAATATTGACTGGCTATTTATCTTGCAACTGTCAGCACGTGGCACTTTGGGAATACGACGCGCTGAATGGGAAATCGTAAACTACGCGCCATGAGAACGTGATAATGTGACAACGGCCAACAATTGTCAAGTGAATTGAAAACAATTATAATGAAATCTTTAACTGCACACAGTTCATTGTTGTACTTGCACAGTGTTTGTCCGGAAAGTAATAGGACTGAGTCGATTTAAAAAAAAATGTATTGAACCAATTGTTACAATTCTTTAAACACTTTCAAAATAAGCTCCTTCTGCGTCGATGCAGCGGTGCCAGCGCGACTTTCAAGCATTGAAGGCGTCACGGAAGGCATTTCCGGAATAACCTTGAGGGCCGAGGTGCATGCTGATTGGATCCCCTCTGTCGTCTAAAACTTCTTGCCTTTCATCGTCCTTTTCAGGCAAAGAAACAAATTCCGTGGGCTACATCTGGGTTGAAAGGCTGTTGTGGAAGCGTTGGGATGCCAACGTTGGTTAGTTAGCTGTTCACAAAAAAGTCAGTGGAAGCCGGGGCGATGTCACGGTACTATTTCCAATCGGCTGCGATGTCTTGTCGGACCCGATTGACCCTGCGTTTGAGTCTCTTGAGAACTTCCACGTAAAACTTGGCGTTGACAGTTTGTCCTGGAGGAACAAATTCATGGTGAACGATGCCTTTGATGTAAAAAAAAAACAATAAGCATCTTTTTCACTTTGGATTTGCGGTCTTCATCAACGACCTCTTCTCGGTTCTCTAAAAAGGCCTGGTGCCGCCGAATTACACCACTTCTTGCTAAAGCAACATCTGATTTACGGAGTTTTACACCGAATTTAATCGCGTACCTCTGCTCTAACGGATGCTGCATTTTTGGCTTGCACCACTCACATCAACAAGTCATACGAAAATGTTTGTCCTGACTCTCCAGGTGCTCGGAGACAACTGACCAGCTGCTCGTCGGTTAGCTAGGAAAGCCCTCTATCGAATCCAGTCGGTGCGCGCACGCCCCGAAGTACAGTCGCGGCGGGAGAAAGTCAGTCCTATTACTTTCCGGACAAACCTTGTAAATGTGCGCTTGTAACACCAGTTTATTTAAAGTAAAGGTGCCGACACACTCAGGCATGTTGGACGCGAAGTTGTATTTATTATAATGTGTATTTAAGTAGCAGAAATTAAGGCCACTCCAAGAAGCATAATATGAATTTGTCGACAAATTTATATGCGCCTTTCAGCAAGGGAACATAAAATCACTTGTCAACACATTAAATCTGTGTATATAGCTCATAGTAATGCCAATAAAACTGGGGCGTTGTCACGTCCGCCGCACCTCCGCGCTGCGTACCGCGCAGTTGTAATAAATCCTTTGGACCAAGTTGGTCGTATGCTCATAAAATTGTGCTAACGCTTTTACATATTACTGCTCTCAAGCGAGCGCGTAGCGTGTTGGCACTTACAACGGTATGTGTGTGGAAGCGTGCGTGCACCTAAGTTGACAAAGATGTGACGCGCGTGACATAACTGCGTGCTTGGAAGCTGGCAGCGCACCGGCAGGCTTATAAATAAATAAAGAGTTCTGATATTTTTTTGGGTGAAACGACAGCAGGAGTAATACATTAAAATGATTAAAGCACGAAATCACAGAACTCGACTGCAGAGAGGTACAAATTGTCGCGCAAATTGATTTTAGTTGTCAAATCCACTGTGGACGGCTCGGTACTGTACTAGGATTAAACTTTATACATCCTTTCTGGTTGGTAGCTAAACCATTTGCCGTTACTGCATTGTACAAAACAACTACCTTCCTGCACCTGCTGCAACATGAGTTTCTGGGAGCGTCACAAACACAACATCTACAAGTATGGTCATATTTACGCCACACTCTACGGCCTTATGGTAATCAATTACATACCGCAGCGTCCTACAAATACCTTCACGCATCGCCTAGCCGTTATTTATGGGCACGCGCTCAGCGTTTGTCTGATCCTTGTGCTGCCCATTTATTTTGCGCGCAACATCTCCGTGCTCACTGAAGCTGGTGACCAGCGTGGCCACCTGTTGCTTCTGGTGAATTTCGCCAACACCTTGCTTAAATATATAACAGTTGTGGTTACGTATGTGGCCAATTTTGCACATTACGCAGCCATACGCGCCGTCACTAGAGTGCGTCAGCAGCTGGAGGATGACTTCAACGACAGCCTACGTTTGCTGCCAGCATACGATGAGCGTCCACGGAAACAATTCGAAGCGATGCTGCTCTTTAAGTTCGGCCTTATCAACGCCATGATGGCCGTACAGGTGGCGAACATACTCTATCAGCATTTTACCGGCGCACATCCGGTGCGCGTTCACATCGCTGTGTACACATTTGTACTGTGGAACTATACCGAAAATATGGCCGACTACTTTTACTTCATCAACAGCAGCGCTTTGAAATTCTACCAACAACTCAATCAACAGCTTGCACCAAGTGTTGCGCGAAAACAAGCTGTTGCATTACTTTCGACTGCGCGGTCAGCGACGCGGCACGGTCCCACATTTGTGCAGCTTACTATGCGACCGCCTGGATACGTTGGCCCAGCGTTACCGGCAGATAAATCAACTATACCAAGACAGCCTGACCATGCATCAATTCCAGATACTCGGTCTTGTCTTCATTACGCTCATCAGCAACCTCACCAACTCGTTCATTCTCTTCAATCTGTTTGTGAAGCATTCAGAGTCAGGCGTCTCGCCAGCCATTATGCTGAACGCGGTGCATGCCATCATCTTCTACGTGGACACCTACATTGTGGCGTTGGTGAGTGAAAACATCAATCTGGAATTGCGAAACATTAATCAAACCTTGCGGCAGTTCAGTCAACTGGCCATGCTCGATGCGCGCCTGCAGCAGACGGTGAGTGCCGGGGGGCAAAAGCCTTTAGCTTATTGTGTGGATTTGCAAATCAAATTAAGTACTTATATCCTCTTTTTGTTAATGCAGGTGGAAGGTTTCACGCTCTACATAATGAACAATCGGGTAGAGGTTCCTATCTGCGGCCTCTTTATGCTGGATAGGAGCTTGACATTTGTAACGGCGTCCACCGCTTTGTCATATTTCATAACGCTCGTGCAATTCGATATGAATTTGACGTAAGCGTTGTAAGCAAATTTTAATTGAAATCATAATAAAATAAGCTCACGTCTAGCGGCAGCGTCTCAACTCATTACAAAACAACATTGAAATGTAAATATATTTTTACTTCTAGCTGAGCCACGCCAAAAGTATGACTACTCGTCGTGCGAAGGCGTGGGCATTTTGAAAACTCCAACATATCGCCTTAATGACAAATGAATTGCCTAAAAATAAATCAAGCTCACTTTGTTAGACTCCATTCTTGGAAATCACGGGAGTCTTTTAATTCGAAAATAAATTTGACGTTCCAAATAGAAGCGTAATGCTCATTTAAAGACCGCCCAAGTTTTGTTGCGTAAGTCTTCGGCAAAACATAAATGTTTTAGACGAAAGAGGATTAAATATATTTTAGGCAGTTTCCTTTTTTGGTTGTCTCCCGGGAGAGTTCTCACAAAGTGTAGTGCTTATGGCTTTGTCGCATGGCGTACAATTTATTCTTGTGCTACCAGTAAAATGAATGTGTTTGTTGACTCAAAGGCAAAGACAAATTATTTAATCTACTTTAAAATTCATTTGGCGCTTATCTAGCAGTGGGTGGTGTCTCCAACACACACGTAGGTCGCATAGGTTTATATTTAAAAGTAAACTCAGTAGCGCCGCAATGCAGGCAAGGTATGGGTACAAACATAGGTGAATTAAATTTGTATATCAACAATTGCAAAAGCACAAAGGAATACTCCGGTTATGGTTTTTTTTTTTTTTTATTAATGCGAGGATAGTAGAAAGGTAGCATTATTTTATTTATACTAAAAAGTGTGATGGTACAAAGAAAGATTACTGAGCAGAACTTAAGTATATCAGAAGTTAGGTCACAATGGTCGCGATATTCGACCAAATTTAAAAATCAATAGCCTTCGCCAAAACTCTTCGAGCAAGCTTTCGACCTCGTAGAAGCTACACATCTGGTTGTAAGACACTCAACCATAAAAGTTTCGTCTCTAGAAACTATGCAGTCTTATATATGTATCCATAAACCCCCACACCTTTTATAAAAACGGACATGTTCATTGACCGCACTTAGCAATGCATTGGCCAGTCGGTATACAGCAAACACAGAACAAAGCTTGAAGGTCCCACTGTCTCAAAAATCCTTTAAAATGCATAACCTTATCATTGAACTAATGGAAATATCTGCCTCATCAATCAACAGATAGTCAGTCAGAGCAAAATGTTGCTAATTTATTAAGTAGTAAGCACAAACTCCAGCGAAGTCACGTACAGTCGATTCCTATTACTGTGACCGCCAACACGTTGATTTTAGGTACACCAGACCAATGCCGTTAGCCACGACGTCACCATTGCCGACGGTCGCTACTAGGCGTTGGCAAGTTTATACCTACTACTTTGCTCTCGTCATCGGACTTATCGCATTTCGTGCCGATTTCGGTCAGCGCCGCGTCTATCGTTGGCCGCTCATGCAAATCTACGCTTGCACTTTAAACGCGGTGATCGTCGTTACTTTGCCACTGTCGTACCCTACCGCCCTAACCTACTTAGATTACCTCAATGAAAATCGCTTGATGAAAATGGTGAACGTCGTCAATACAACACAGATATTTACGATTACCGCGTTGGCCATCGTTTTTCGCTGGAAGCGCGAACATACAATATTCGAAATTCTAACGCGGATGCTGGAATTAGAACGCGAGTACTTTGATAAGTGTGTGCCTGCTGTGGTGAAGCGATATTGCGAACACTGTTACAGCAATCGTTTGCTTTGGACAAAATACTTTAGCATCATCACTCAAGGCGTCTACACAGCTTATAACCTTACTCTTTTAATACCGGATATTAATCTCACCTCGCTCCTCTATAGCTCACATATGCTCTGTTTAATCAGCGTGCTTTTACACATGATACTACATTACTTCCTCGCCATGTGGTATGTATGGCAGCGGTTTTGCTGGCTAAATGTCCAACTGCGACGTATTTTCAATATTCTTCAACTTTCGGTTCATAAGCGGTATAGCAGCTCTTTACGTAGGCGCCTGAGAGGCCGCTTGGCGAGGGAATTGATGGATGTGGCGCGCGTGCACCGACAGCTCACAGCATTCGCTGAGCGTCTGACCGACTGCTACCGGCTACAGTTAGTCGCGGTTCTATTAAGCAAAATCATCAACAATATCTCGATCGGTTATTTGTGCTTCAAATATGGTAGTAACCCCTACTTTAAGAACCTAGATGCTTTCAACCAATCGTTCAGCCTCATGGCTTTTGTGATGACATTATCAGACTTATTCTACTTGGACATAATCTGCGATCGTGTGGCTGTTGCTGCTCGCGAAACGGCGGAGGTATTAAAACGATTTCACGAGCTGCTCAGAGTTGACGACCGATTTGATTATGCGGTGTGTATGCTTTTAAACGTTATTTGTAAATGAACACTTGTGAAACTATCCAAAATTTCTCGCAGTGTGACTTGCTTTCCCAGCATTTGCGCTTTTGCAAGCTAAGTATTAGTGTGTTTGGCGTTATCGGTGTAAATAAGCGACTTTCCTTCCTCGTCTTCGGAGGATTCGTGAAGAATGTGTTGCTTCTGTTGCAGTGGGATCTGGCAAAGCAATTCGATTAGAAGCAGAACGATCTAAGAAATGCAATATTAGCTTATAGAATAGAAATTATTATATAATATAGAACTTATATTATTATTATATTAAAAATATATGAAGATGTCAGAACATCAACAAACATCAGCAATTCGAAGCCATACTACTTCTTTCATTTGGAGGCCTCATCCAGCATGTTGTTTTTTATTAACTGAAATAGTTTTTTTTACAAAAAATATTATATCTAAAAGGAGAATTCAGTTTTATTTTTCTACGCACGTTCTGCAAGTAAATTAGACTACTGGCGCGACGGAGTAACTTTTCCGTGTGTGTCAACTGCTGCAACAACGTGTAACGTCGAACGTGAGCTTTGTCACTTCTAGGCAAAAACTCTATATCGATGTCGAAGTTTATCTATGTAGAATGGTGTAAACGAAACTCTAATCTGTATGGTGAACACAAGTCATCAGAAACTTGCTTGTCGAACAAATGCCTTTATTCGCATATCGACTTTAAAACTACCTTTAATTCAACTCAATTTTTGGTCTTTTCTGGTTTTTACATATTCTCATGTAATAAAACTAGAGACACATGGGACTAGAGGCCTTGTCTCCTTCTAAATTGTCGTCGTATCCATATGATGTGCGTAGACAGCGAGTGACAAGGTGTTCAAACATGATGTGTGAGCTCTATCGGCAAGTTGCTGCTGGGCTCCATATGGAGGGATAGAAGGGTATGTAAAAAATTCCATGCACAATGACTGTTATTGTTTTCCGCTTTGTAGTTTTGGCAGCACACTACCAAATCTGGATGCCAAGGGCCAACGGATAGGCTCTGCTGCATAGCTGTCACGCTGTTTTTGGCGTGTTTCTATTTCATTAAAGGTCCAGCATGTGTTCGCACCATTGATGAAGTATTAGAGTGGGGGCTGGTTGCATGTTTCGGTGTGCAAAAAAGGCGATTGTCTCTTGTGCCCACGACAGCTCAGTACACCAGTTTGTCAGCAACCCATTGTCATCGCAAAAATGTCGCAAACAGCACTTTAGAGTCACGCCTCATATTGGTGTCTTTGACAGAAACATGTTATACGAGCACTAAGCTACCTGGTGTGAGTGTTTTTAGTTTGAAAAATCTAGTTCCTTTTGCATTAAATTTTGCTTCAATATAAATGAAGAAATATAGAAACTTGATTAATAGGTTGTGGGCATACCCTTACATGGAAATGCGAAATTAGGAATGGATCGAATAAAATACTCGACTGTCATCCGATATTTCGGAGTAATATTAATATTATCTATTTGAATAACACTTAATCACCATCTAACCTGCACGTCACACATATCCACACACTTTTATGCAAATACATATATCTTCGAATGAGTGCAAATGCAATGCGATTCTCTTAACACTGAATAAATCAATTAATAATATGGGCAGAACTTTAATGAACATTTATTTGATTAAATCTCTGAATGGCGCTTGAGAAACCTCGTTGTCCTGTCCCTAAAACTTCGAAGGCTTACTAGACTCCCTCTTCTCCACATTTAGTCTTAATTTATGCCTTAAATTAGTGTCTGATTTAACTTTTGTATACATAATTTCTCATTATACTGTCCCATCCACCGCCAAAGGTCTGGGTTATACGAGTAAGCAGGTATGCGGTCGGTTGTTGTCATATGCTGAGGTCTAATTAAATGCTACACATATATGTAGATATTTGTTACGAAATGAAGCAATGCATGCCATGCACTAACACACATCTGCACGAAGATTCACTTACATTCATTTATCCTATTTATACACTAGCGTAGGTCTCTTTATAAGTAGTACCATATATGGACAAAACTTTCTCATGGAGTATCGCAGCTTTGCCGACTCAAATTTATTAAATTTTGAAGACATTTATTTATGTATCATTTTGGTCAACCTTTTGTCATTTCTCTGCTAGAGACATTATTCCATCAGTGTAAATCAAAATTTCCAGAACGGAATCTGGTGAACCATTGTTGTGCTATACGAAATGATACAACGTCGTCTCCGTAAACTTCACAAATTTCAGTGGCATTCTTCCCTTTTTATACAAAAACTTCAAAATACAGCGAATTTCTTCATTATTTTCACTAATTTTTGAAAAGCTGGAACATTTTTCAAACTCCCCCCGGTGCCTGGTCAGTGCTTAGGTGACTCTTGCACCGCGATGTGAGTGATTTAGCAGTCATAATGTTATCTCGCGGAAAGCTGGCTGTTAGCTGGCTCTATAAAAGAAAAGCAGGCACGGTGCCTGGTCATTGCTTTGGTTACTTTCGCGCCCTGATGTGATGCGATTTAACAGTCATAATGTAATCTCGCGGGAACACTGCTGTTAGCTGGCACTATAAAACAAAAGCAGGCACGGTGCCTGATCAGTGCTTGGATAATGCTCACGCCGCGCAGTAATGTGATTAAACAGTCATAAAGTAATCTCGCGGCAAGCTGGCTGTTAGCTGGCTCTATTAAAGAAAAGCGGGCACGGTGCCTGGTCAGTGCTTTGGTTACTTTCGCGCCCTGGTGTGATGTGATTTACCAGTCATGATGTAATATCGCGGAAAGCTGGCAGTTAGCTGCCTCTATAAAAGAAACTGCCTGGTCAGTTCTTAGGTGATGCTCACGCCGCGCAGTGATTTGATTTAACAGTCATAATGTAAACTCGCGGGAACTTGCTGTTAGCTGGCTCTATAAAATATAAGCAGGCACCGTCCCAGGTCAGTGCTTGGATGACTGTCACGCCACGAGGTGGCTTCAAGGGTAGCTGCCTGTTTTTCTTATATAGAACCAGCTTTGTTTTTACCGAAAAATCTTTAACTGTTCCGCAGAAAATTGGTGGCTATGGCTAAATGAAGATTTAAACAAATTACTTGCGACCGCAAAGAAAGGGGAAAGAAATGCGAACGCGAAGCATTGCTTAGCTTGTTGTAATTTCGTTTTCACTCAAGTTAATCTTGTTAAGGATTTCAATTAGTGACAGTTTCTCGTTTCACTTGAGAGTGGTCGTCGTCTTCGTTATATTTACACGCTCCCCACCTCTGTTTTGGTCACCTTAACAAACACAAAGGGCGCTATGTGCGCTTTGTATATGATTACGTGTCATTCCAACGAGTTCACCACCAAGGCAAGAACACTTCTCGTTGCGATGTGAAGTGGGTTCTATGTTGGCCATTAAGACCATTCATATTTCTCATTAAAAGTAATTGTTTATTTTGTTGAATGCCAAGTAAATAGAAAAGATAGTATAATGCGCACACATATGATTATTGAAGACGCCTGTAAACATCATTAAAACACATAATGCATATGTATATATGCACAACATTAATAGCATTGTTAGCATAGTGGACATCTGCGCGGATAAAAGAAAATTGAGTTTCTTATTAGGAATAACGAGATCCCACATTGCTTATTCGGAAAAACCTCCATTTGGCAGAGTCTAGTCAATACAAGCCTTTTTCAAGAGCAGAGCGCATATATGCGCACTTGGAAATCTATGTGAGTGTTTAACGATACATTTAGATATATTCGTAAGCAGGAACCCTGCCGGTGTCGCTGGTCCAACTCGCTTTTTCCTCATGAGAGCACAATGAATGTAGCCTAAAACATTAACACAAGTTGGCAACCCACAAAGAACTTGTTGAAAGTGCGCACATACCACCACATAGAGTCGGGCATAGACTAATGTACAAGCCATTAAAGGATAGAACAACAAAGTTTAATTGTTCACTTGTTGGACTTTATTGATCAATTTGCATGTGCCCACTTTATTTATTCTTTTCCATAGACCAAGGTTTCTTCGTCGTGCTCCACTTCCACCGTTCTACTTAATTAATTGTGTTAATAGAACTTTAGAGTTGTGAACTTGTAATGATTGTTGCTGCCAAGACCTACACAAACTTCCTAATCAATTAAAGCATTTAAAGGTATTTCTGTCGGGAATAAATAAAGCTCTGCAATGTAATGATGTTCAGCACAGTCTGACGAAATGTTTCTTAACGTGTGGAAGCAAAACGCCGAGGGCAAAAAGCTCAGGCAGCGTGGCAAATTGCATCACCCGCAGCGTTTTCACTCCAAGGTATTGAATCCCGCTTATCGCAGGGATGTGGCACAAAGATTGCGCCTTGCCATTGTGGACACCTTTTGGGAGTACACACAGACAACTAAAGTAAGTGGCATTTGGCTACTTCGGCGGAATAGAACCCATGGCGTTTCCAGGTATGTATTATCGTCACACCGCCAAGCATATACTTATATACATATATACGTACTATTATATATGTAATCGTAATAAAACGATCCAATAATCAACTAACGCGATAGAAATTTAGTGAAACAAGAATTTACTCTTAGTGGAGGAGAACTAGTCGTTAACGAGTTTTTAATAAGCTAAATAAAATAATATACATAACAATTCTGAGGTTAAATGTCGTTTCAGTAGAAATTTATTTTTTCATAACCTTTTTTCTGTCGGTTTGAAAACCAGATGGATTTGGTCGAGTGTGCTCATCAATCTTTTCCTGCTGGGTGTTTATTTGTCTCTACAATTATGGCTGAAGTTCTATTCGTACCCCATCTTGAACACTATATCCAGTGACCTGGCCATAACCGACGTAGCATTTCCGGGCATTACCATTTGCAGTCCCAAGGTGGTAAACCGCGAGCGTGTACAGCGTTTTATAAAGACATTGTAAGTTTTAACAACTTCATCTAATACAGTAAGAAGCATGGATGCCTAAAAGATTTAGAATTTTGTGTAGCGTGCGCACATCTGGTATTCACCGTTTGTTTGCTTATCTTAACGATTTCTTGAGGGTATCGATGCAATTGAACTTAAATAAGAATATACATAGCTAAAAGATTGCACGTATGTACATTAAGGTGTAGTATATTATTTTCCATTTTAATTTTTTTATGCAAACGCTCTTTTAAGTTTGTTTTTGTCCCAAAAATTAAGTAAACGTACACCATGTGGTATGAGCAACACAGAGTGCATGGTAAATGATTTGTTGAATGGCTCAGTTCGATTGTTGTTGTAAATCTACATGGAAAATAACCAACAGCCAAATGTACATACATACATACATATGTACGTATTTAATACATATTTATATATTTTTCATATAGACATTATATTTTTGATATAGAAAAATTCCTGCTGGCATCGACCCACAAGATGTTGCCATTGGTTTAGAGTATATAAACGCTTTCACCGATCAGAATTGGAAATCACCACCGCAAGATAGCTTTAAATTTGCTGATGAAGTGCTGCGACTAAACAACTTGTCAATTTACGACGTTGCCAAGGCAGTTAGCGGTAGTTGCAACGATTTTGTCAAACGTTGCTACTGGGGCATCGAAGAGTTCCCTTGCCGTCAGAAACACGAGTACCTGTCATTCATATCTACTACGTCATTTTTAGGTCCTTGTTGCTCATTTAATTATAATCCAAAGAATCTCTCCTACGTCCCTTTTTCGGCTAATATTTTTGGCATAGATGGGGGCTTAACTATTGTCGGCGTTGAGGGCTCCGAACGGAATCTTTCAACCGGCCTAATTGTACTGGCACATCACCCCATGGACTACGTAACGGAAGCGACATCCTCAGTAACAATTACTTCGAACTCGGAGAGTTTTGTTGAAATCTCACCGACTGTACAAAGCTCCTCAACCGAAGTACTGGAATTATCAGAAGGCAAGCGTGATTGTCTAATTTCAGATGACCTCGAGTTGCATAGTTATCGGCAAGCAGCTTGTTCACTCGCTTGCCGCACCGAAGCTATAATGAAAACGTGTCACTGCGTACCCTATCACATTCCGAATGCGAAGGCCGATTATCGAGAGTGCAAATTAAATGACAGTGTGTGCTATTCCAAAAATTATGGTTTGTATATCGGTTTTTTAGCGCATGCCCTTGTGGATTCGTCTTAATTTGCATGTGCATCCTCTGTTCTAGATGCTTTTAAAAGCGTCAAGTGCGAAATTTGTCTACCAAACTGCTATGACGTCACATATTCAACTTTAGCCTACAAAACCGATCTGAAACTACATAATTGCTCCGTCAGCACTCATTAGTAAGTGAAATAACGTTAACTAAACGCTCAGCTTATGAAGAAATTTCAATTTTGCATTCACATGTACTTATATATTTACAGCACAACTACCTTTGATTCACAGGATATATTTATCGTTCGTGCTTTTTTGACAAAGCAAACAGTACCGGCTATACGAAAGGTGGTGGTCATGTCATGGATCGGTTTGTTATGTATGTAAATTTATATATTTTAGGTATAATAGCAACTAACACGAATATCTTTGCTCTCTTTCAGCGGATCTGGGAGGAGTGTTTAATTTGTGTCTAGGAATCAGCATGGTATCCCTAATAGAATTCGGGTACTATTGCACACATCGTTTATACACCAATTATAAAGCACGTTGTGTTCTACTTCAGCCGCTCAATGTTGGAAATGGTGGAAAATAATGGATTTCAAGTACGATCCAATTAAATCGTTTTAAAATATCTTTGATAAGATAACAATTTTATTCTTTAATTATCATAACCTCTAATTTTAAATAATTTTTATTTATACATTTTTAAGCCTATGTAAAAATAATTCCATCAATTCACTCTTTCTTCTTTTTGCCTTTATTAAAGTTTCTATCCCCTTTTCGTTTACTCCCAATTTTTTGCGAATTTTCTTCTTCCTTCTCAGCTTCGCTGCCATCATCGTCGTCACTAATGCAAAAAATAGGTCATTAGTTAATTTTTCTAACAAAAATAATTTGACTTACCAAATAGTTTGCATATTTTCAAACATATCCTCGTACTCCTTATCCTCTGGAACAGTAGGTTTAACAATTTTGTCCTTTTTTCTCGAGCTTTCGGTTTTATCCAGGTCTTCTTCAGTTGCTTCAGTTGTACTGCAGTTGGGGTTTTCGGCCGACTGGCGTATTAAAACGCGTGTAGCTTTTGATTTAACATAGCATTGATACAACAGTACTGTAGAATCGACGTGATGTACACGCACATAACGATCCAAAGAGGCTGAAGCTAGGTATTTACCCGTAGAATCCAATGACACATCACTAATTGCACCAGTAAATCCTTTGTAAGTATGTACGAATGTCTTCATGCGCCGTATATCAAATGCCTGCAAATATGATATAGTTACCAATACTGATCACACTTCTTTTTTCTGTATCTTACCTTCATAGCGCCCATGGTAGTACCTGTGTATATATAATTTCCATGTGCGACCAAAGTAGCAAAACTCATTTGTTCTTCGGTAGCAAAGCACTGCACTGGCCGTCGTTGTTTTCGTGTGTCATAAAGCCGCACATAACCATAACGAGAACAAGTAGCCAGCGTATGTGGTGAATCGATAAATCCAACGTCACTATCCCACACGGGTACCTCCAACTGGAGGTAGTCGTTTGGCAAATTTTTCGAAGTGAATATTTGCTTTCCATCTGCTGCCATATCGAAAACCTTTAAATTGTTTTGACGACCTTTACCTCCTGTAGCTACCAGATTTCGATTGGTTGGACATTGCCGCAAATGTGACATGTCGTCGCCACTACTAATAATGAGCTCTGAATCAGCGCTGCTTTCAATGGATATTCGTTGCACTTGACCATTAGAAAATCCGGCGGCTAAGTAATCGTCAAAACGTGCAAAACCTACTACGGGCGCAAATTTAAGTTCGATTGTGCGCTCTACTGTGTCACTGCGAAGAGAATGCATGTGGACACTTTCTTTTGCCCGCCCAATAAAAATCTCTGAGGTATCATTCCCAAAAGAAAGCGCAGTAACCCTATCGTCTTTCTCAAGTTGATTAATATCGAATAGATTACGTTGAACAAAAGGATTCTCCTCAAAAGCCGGAACAAACCCTGAGAAAATGAAAATAATACCAAGGAAATTTTTTTGTATTAAATGTCAGAGTCAGATGAAAACATTTTTGTAAATGCAAACTATGAGCATGTTTCATGGATGGAAGAAAACTTATATTAAATATGTTTTGAAGAGGTAGTTGTATGCGTTTTATGAGTATGAATTATGTAGGTGTAACATTAATGCTAGAAATATTTATGTATGATTTTAACTTACTTTTGAATGTGCCGGTACTAGTGCCAACGTATAGCTCGTGATTTTCTGTATAGTTTGGACTTTTTAAATTTGCTGTAGACCACTTCATTTTTAGTCACAAACTTGTAGAATACCCAAAAAAATATTTAAAAATGTTAAATAAATTTACCCCAAACAAATCGAAATAGCGCGCACGTGTATAAACAGAACAAAACAAATGTACAAAATATATTACTGACAATTCCTAAAATGAATAGTGTCAGAAGAAACCAAAGTGTATTCAACAAAGTGAACTAAGTATATGACATTTAATTTTTCTTTACGCTTATTTGAAATGAATGTTGTCATTGACTTAACCCTTACATTTATTCAAAAATTCAAATTCGGAAATTCAAAAGTAAGAAAATTTCAAAACGAAAAACAATATTTTTTTAAATAACTGAATAAAATGCCGAATACTTGTTGCCTATGCAAAACAACTCATGGTTCATTTTATGAAGATGGACTGGAATATTTGGGTGGTATTTTAATATACAAATTAAATTTAGGGACAGGACTTAAAAAACCGAACCAAAATTTTTTAGACCAGTTAAAACTTTTAGAAGACGTGTTTATAAATGTGAATAACTACAACATTTGCAGTGACAGAAATTTGGTAGACATACTTTTTGATAAATGCATATTGCTCTTGAGGATAATGTCAAGAAACTATTTTTTAGGTGCAGGATACATTTTCGAATCAAGCATTTGAACAAAAATTTGAAAAATAAACAGTTGCATCAAAAATATCACAACGGCAAAAAAATGTTTTATACACTTTCTTAAAAATACAATATTAGAAACAAAACTACTCATTTAATTTTTGATTTATGGTTTGGAATGAACTATATGAAAGAATTATAATAACTATTATAATTTAAAGAGTCGCATAAACATCTGTATACAGTTGGCGGGGTACTGGTTACGACGTATACATATATATAGTTACAATAAAATTTGTGAATAATGTTGCATTTATACACGTATGTAATTGTTTGTAAAATAAATATGAATTTATTATAACGTTGAGAACAAATAAATTGGTTGTCTCTATTTCTATTACGTTTATATTTATCATATATATGTATGTAAAGCAAGTGGCTTCATATTGTTCAAGATCAAAAAAAAAACCACACGGGTTAATATAAACAAATACATGAATTGTTTACTTTTTTATTGTCAAATAAGCGTAAGTCAAATACTTAGTTCACTTTGTTGAATACACTTTGGAAGAAACGAACTAAATGTCAAAATCATCTGTTCCGATGAATGAATTTTTCATCATTCGATTCAAATGCATAATATTACGCATAGTAAATTTTAATTTCATACTAATAAAAAACTCAATTTTTAAATATGTATTTGTAAAATTGATAATAAAAAACATACCTATCTCTATTATATCTAAACAACAATTTGTAAATTTTAATAAAACAATTTCCGTCGGTATTGCAAAACCAACTTAGAATTTTACCTAGCGGAGGAAGTTTACAATTTTATTTAATGAAAAATAGTTGAAACGAAATATCCATAATCGTTTTTTAATATTAGTGAAAATGTCATTGACAAAGGTTTACGACGCGCCAACAGTTTTCAGATATTTGAACGGTATTATGAATATTTACAAACCTGCTGGAATGAAAGCTAGTCACGTAAAAAACGCAGTTCTTCACAACATAGTCCAAGGTAAAGATAATATAATATAAATTGTGCAAATATCAATGCCGATTATTTTTGTAGATTTGAATGATATGCAAGTTCGAGAACCTCGTAAACTGGAAACACCGCTTTTAGAACCAGGAGGTGATGCCAATCCTTTGTTGCGTAAAATCCATTCGATTGATTTAGCCGACCATGTGTTAGCCACAGGTCCAAGATATCAAATATCAGACATACGTTGCGCACTAGTCGCCGGATTGGGTATACACACGAGCGGTGTGCTATGTAATTTAAACTTTTACATAATTCTTTACAAATTTATTCTTTAATGATTATTTACTTTATAGTGTTCGGATTGAATAAGGGCATACGCCAATCGCAGCTCATTCAACGAAATCGTCCGCTGCGTGCTTTTCATATAACTGGTCGAATGGGTGTCGCAACTGAAACACATTTCGCTGATTCACGTATAACGGTTAAATCCGATCATCGACATGTGCATCCAGAACGTATAAGTGCTTTAGCAGCATCATTACAAGCATCACATCAACGTAAAATGTACGAACTCTGCGGTGTAGATTTACAATCACAAGCAGCCTATGAGATTGCTTGCAAAGGATTAGTCCGTCCAGCGGATAATTCACAGCCCATTATATATGGTATCAAATTAATAGATTTTAAGCGTCCGGAATTTACAGTGGAGGTGCATGCGATCAATGAAAGTGAGGAGTATCTGGCCTCTTTGGTGAATGAGATGGGCATTGAAATGCGTACGGTCGCGCACTGCACGTCCATCCGCTGCATACGACATGGGCACTTCGGTGTAGAAAATGCGCTGCTCCGACATGGTTGGAGCTTACGAGGTGTAGTGAAAAATATGAAAGAGCAACGGAAAGTCTTGGAGCAGCATCCACATCTCTTAAAACAAAATAAAATAGAACTCAGAAGTGATTAGAAAAAATAAATTTGTTTATTGTTTAGTAATAAAATGTTAACTTATTCAATATAAAAAATGTAATGATAAGTTGTATAAATATGTGTACATATATAAATATCTACTTCCATTAAACTTCAATTCGTACAATATCATCAATCGCATCCACACGTCTCGCTTTGGATATTAATGATATTTATAAAGAGCGATATTTCATTTTTTGAGAGAGGTTATTCTGAGCGAATAATTTTTAGTTAAGCTCTTAAGCTTTACGCCCTCGTTTTTCAACAGTAGAGCATTCGACAATTTTCTGAATTCGTTTTGAAAAACTGCCATTGACACCGCATTGGTGTCGACCATCAGTCGAGGAGAAAAAGCAGCCCAATAAAGTCGCTTTCCGATAAGAATATTCTGTTGGCAACTAGTGACTACTACTATACGCATTTAAAGCATGTCTTAATTAATATATATTTTAAATGAAAATTATCAAATTTTGTGTCAGATAATATCAGAACTACATGAAAAGTGTCGAAGTGCACAAACAATCATCGTGTGCTAAAAATAAAATATCGGTGTACAAACTCATACAAATATACATATGTGTGCATATGCAATTATATCCAAATAAATACTTTGAAATGAAGCAGATATAAACATTTAGTGAAGGAATCCAAAATTATACGAACGCTAACGGGAATAAATTTAATAAAAAAAATATTATTTTTAATAATACGTCAGAATTTTAGTTATTTTGTTCAAAAATGTCTACCTCACCTCCTGATTCTCTCACGACAAATAATTGTGCCGTGTGCCAAACACCTGCTAAGCTATATTGCTCAGCATGCAAGCTAGTAAAATACTGCGGCGCTGATCATCAGAGGCAGCACTGGAAGCAACATAAAACCGAATGCCGGCCATTTCGCATAGCCAAAGACAAGGTTTTAGGTCGCTATTTAAAAGCCACGCGCCCAATTAAAGCTGGTACGGTTATTTTCGCGGAAATGCCTATTATTGTTGGTCCAAAGTGGTATCTAAATGAGCGCGAGGAACAAGTGCCTGTTATGCCATGCGTGGGATGTTTCACACCCTGTCGAATGGGAGCACATCATTGTCCCAAGTAAGTCACATAAGTACACATACACAAATACAATACACAAGTGCATATGGTATAAACAAGTAAAATTTTAATTTTTGCTTTCCGCCAAACGGAACTTCCGGGCAACGGAAGTAAAATTGTTAGCCGTTTTTATATATATACTCTGTTTGGAATGATTTGTTCTATGTTGACCAATTTCAGATGCCGTTGGCCAACATGTTCACCTAACTGTGGTGGATTAGACAACCCTAATCTTCATGGTCTTGAATGTTCTGTATTAATGTTGGGACCTGGACCCGCTTCCTCCGACCCCCGTTCACTCATGGACTACTATCGTTCTGATGCCTTGGTTGTCTTAAAATGTTTACTGCTACAACGTCAAAATCCCAAAAAATGGACTGAATTGATGGACATGCAAAGCCATGAGGTGGAACGCATTGGCTCCGAGTTACACAAGTAAGCGAAGTTTTTTTTTCAGAACATAAAATCTATAAATACAACTACAATATATCTCACTCGACGAATGCTTAGTGATGCAGAGAAAAGGGTTGTGTCTTATCTTCAACGAAACTTCCTACAACGCCTTAAAAGTGTGGAGCAAAAACAAAAGGAAAAATATCTGCAAGAGTATGACACAGCGGTACTACATCGAATTTGCGGTATCATTGAGACGAATTATATGTGCATCAGCTTGCCGTCTGGCATGGAGTTAAGTGGGGTTTACTACACCGCCTGCATGATGGAGCACGCTTGCCAACCAAATTGTTATTTTCAATTCGATCAGCGCAAAGGCTTCAGAATCTCTGTCATAGCCGGTAGAGATATTGAACGTGACGAACACCTGATTATCATGTACTCGAATATGCTGTGGGGCACTCAGATGCGTCAGGAACACTTGGCAATGACAAAGCATTTCCTCTGTAAATGTGAACGCTGTCGCGATCCCACCGAGTTTGGTTCGAATTTCAGTACCATGCTATGTATGGGCGATGAGGGCGAGTCTTGCGATGGCATTCACTTGCCAAAGGATCCACTTGATATGAAAAGCGATTGGGCATGCACCAAGTGCCCTATCATGATCAGTGGGGAAGAGGTGAGGTGACATACATATATATTTGTAATCCATCTACTTACTAACTTATAAACTTCTCATAAACCCACTCACATACATACATACATATGTGTATAGGTGCGATATCTTCTCACGCAAATGACCGAAGAAGTTGACAATCTGCTATCACGCAAGCCTACAGTTAAGCAATTGGAAGCGCTGATTAACAAGCTTTCGAAGTTTTTGCACCCCCATCACTACCATTTATTCAATTTGAAGCATACGCTCATACAACTATACGGCTCCGAAATCGGCTACTCACTGAAAAATTTAAGTGACTCACTTCTGAATAAGAAATTACAGTTGTGCGAGGAACTCTATGACATTTGCCAGAAACTGGATCCATACACTATTCGTTTGTCCATTTACGTGGGTATTATTTTGTTTGAAATGCAAACGGTTCAGATTGAGCTGGGTAAGCGCCTGCTTGTAAACACCAGCAAGAGCGAAGAGCAAGTCGCTACCGCATTGAATTATTTCGATTCCGCTCGCGAGAAACTGCTGAAAGCCGCTAAGATATTGGAGAAAGAGCTGGACAATGTGGCAGGTAGCAAATTGAGCGATGCTGTATTGAAATCACTCACCGAATTGGATACGCTAATCAACAACAATAGCTAATTCGATTTTTCTAGTCTTCCAATGAGCGTTTTTCTATATTTATATAAATTTTTTAAAATGTCATCTTAAACGTCATCTGAACTCGTCTGTTTTACCATGTTGCATTCGTATTTCGTATTTACTTTTGTAAGCGTAAAGTAGTTATAAGAAAACAAAAATAATAAATTGTAATGTCTGTCTTGCGTTTTTAATTAAATTTAAATCTTGTTTACATAAGAGTCTTACGAGTTTATTTAAATACAATGAATATAGCTTTTTTATTCAGCATTAGTTAAATATGTCAACTGGTTCTTGAGGGGCATCCAAGTCCCTGTACTGTGTTAATTGACGATACTTATTAGCGGGTCTGTAAGCATATAAACATAAATAGAATTGTTTTATATTTAACATACTTCACTTTTGCTTTGTAGTTTATTAAAAATTACTTAGTGCAGTAAATTAAAAACGAAAATCAGGAAAAGAGAAAATTAATATTGACTTCAAGCAATAGTATGCGAAAGGCTTTAAGTGTTTTGAATACTATACTTTCTTTCCTTGGCAAATATTTTACAGAAAACAAGTTTAAACTAAACACAACCGCTAAGATAATTTTACTATTTATAAGGAAATCATAAATTGTACACGGTTAGTTATTCGCTGAATGTCATTTTATGTTTGTAGTTGTAAACAGTACATTTCCTGTGGCCTCTTTCAGATTCTACATGGTACGTGTATTTATATCGTATGTTTCTATTTCTTTTTTTATCTGAAATGTGGCGTGTAAATATAGCAGTTGTATGTTGTTGTAGTGCTCCTACGAGTCAACACAGTTTATTCGAACATATCGAAATTTGCGGGCGCGTCCAAGTCATGATAACCAATAATACGACGTTGTTGTTCCATTGGTTCTCTGTAAAAAGGTTGTACACAACAAATTTCACAATACGTTCGTAAAATATACATTTTATAAAAGAAAAATTAAAAAAAATTATCAAGCAAAAAAAGACAGGAACAAATGCTAGAGCTAGCAATACTTTACAATATTTACAACATAAACATCTACATCAATCTATATATACATATATGTATGTCAGTTCTTGAACTATTAACTACCTGCGACCAGGTCCAAATCCTCGTCCCCCACGGCCAGGCATCATCATCGGCGGCGCATAAGCCGCATATGGAGGCATAAATGATGGTGGATATGCCGGTGCTCGATAACTATTGAAATAAGGAATTTGAATCTATGAATATATTATTGAATATTGAAGTGTGTCGTATAACTTACCCAAAACCACCTGACTCTGAAGTGGTTCGCTTAGTGGTACTGGCATGTTCGGGGAGTTGTGGTCGTTTGGGGTCCCGTAGATAGTTATTGAAGAACTCCACCTCCTTCCGCACTTCTTCAACCTTCTCTGTATGCTTATTGAATATATGTTTACGTATAAATTCTGGGCCTTTGAATTTCTTGCCCGAAAGCGGACACAACCATTTGTCTTTCGCCAACTCCTGAGTGTTCGCCTGAATGAACTTCTCGACTTCAGCTTCCGCATCTTTGCTGCCCAAATTTTTGAGCTCTTCATCATCTATTGGCGTCGTCTTGGCCAAAAATGTTTGCATTTTGTTTTCAAAATTCTTAATATAATCCTGAATGTCATTCTGTAGAACTTTTGCTGGCGGCGGTCCACGTGCGTGTATTATGCCACAACGGTTCGGCATCTCATCTTCGTAGGGGTATTCACAGTGGTTGTAAAAATCCACAGAATGCACAATGCGAAGATATAAAATTAGGCTGTCAAGCACCGAAATGAGTTGTGCATCTCTTTCAATTGTTTCACCCTCGGATTCTTTATTTTCACCGGATATACCCAGTAATTCATCTTCTTCAGCCGAAGCTTCTTCAATTAAGAAATCTGTTATATTTTGTAGAACTGGGTTGTTCGACTTGAAACCATAGGAGGCACCAGCATCATCATTGCCCTTGGGATTCTCCACATTTTGATCTCCATTATCCTCTGAACTCTTATCCTGTCAAAAGATCGTTACTTTGTTAAACCAATTTTCCTACTATAAAACATATTTCTAAATATTTACCCATAGCTTGAACTTCTCATCTAAATTCATGGCAATCTTCGCACATAACTTGATATCAGCGCGCACAATAGTTTTATGCGCCGTCATTCCATTTACTGGACGCACGCGTCGACTTAGGTCACGATTCACAATCGCACCCATTTCGCAATCCCGCAGCCTAGTGTTATTTAAATTCCAACAAATCTCTTTTATGTTCACATCCCTTTTGAATGTTACCCAGCCGCGACGGTACCAACGACGATCCACCAAGGGATCGGCAATAGCTACACGCAGATATCCATCAAAACGTTGGCACAAGGCTTCAATCTCCGCTTTGGTAATTGATGGAGCTAAATTTCGCAAGAATATGGACGAAGTTCGGTGAAGCGCCCGCGGTTGTGGACCATCCTTTACCTTGTCTAAATCGATAGTCTCAGGCTGGTCTTCAACGTCCATTGTTTTATCTTTTTCTTCACTAGTTTCCTTGTTTTCACTTGACAGTGAATCATCCTGGTCGACTTTATTTTCTTCGTTCTTTGAGTCTTCAGTATTTGAGCTTATTTCTTTCATACCTGTATCGTCAGGTAGTGTTTCATCGACTTTGTCAGAATCAATTTTTTTAGTAACTGATTCTCCATTACTTTTTGCTCCTGCTTCTACAGATAAATCTTCTGTATCCATGCCATTTTGGGTGACCTGTGACTTGTTTTCGTCCTCACCATTGGATATATTTTCAGCCGTGGCAATTTCCGACACTTTAGTGTCTTCTTTTATCTTATTCTTTACTTCTTCTTCTTTGTCTACTGCCACTTCTTTTTCCGTCTCTTTATCTTCTTTAACACTACCCAAATCATATTTATCTTTCAATTTTTCATCATCGTCTTCGTCACTCGAGCTGGAGCTACTGGAATCCGAGTCAGAAGACGATGAAGATGATGACTCAGAACTGGTACGCTTTCGTTTCAAGGACTTCTTGTCTTTACTCTTTTCATCTTCATCACTTTTATCTTCGTCGTCCGAAATATCTTTTTTCTTGTCATGTTTGTTATTTATAGTTTTGCTATCAGCGTCTTCTTCGTCCCAGTTTTCTTCATCATCTGAAATTGCAGCCCGACGTATCGGCCTTGGTGACACCACTTTGGGTTCATCCTCGTCTATATTACGTTTTTTGCCAACTGAAGTAATGATGACATCATCATCGTGTTCTGGTTTCTTATCAAAAGACCTTTCCGGAAAGGTGTATTCTCGGGGTTTTTCATCGAGAATTTTCAAATCATCATCCGTACCACCTTCTAATTTAATAACCACTGTATCAAGCAAACGCAACAAGGGATCCGTTTGTGATGTATCAATAGATACTGCTTTCACCTGACCATTTTCCAAAACTTCATTAAAAACTTCAACCCGTTTCTGAAATAAAGAAATGATCAGGTATATATTAAGAATTACAAGTTTTGGTAGGTGCAGTATAATACCTTCAAGAAGCTCAATTGCTCTTCCTTACGTTTAACACTGTCCAAGGGATGGTATTTATTTTTAAACCTGTTTAAATGAAATTAAAAATAAGAAATATATATTTACATCATCTAAGAATTAAAATGTAGAAGGATATATATACATGTATTCCTTTCTTAGTATTATTATTCAACATAAAGTACGAAGGATGAAGACAAGTCCTGCATGACACGGGATGTTTAGTTTCAATTAGCTGTAAATGTTATTTTTTCAAAGATTCGTCATTGCTAGTAAGCTAAAAAATTGCAATTTTCACTCGGTACAGAAGTAGTTGTAAAGTGCCATATCATTTAAATTTAATTAAGAGTTAAATACCCAAATCTTACCTCTTGGTCAAAAATTTTTCATATCTTATGTGTATTTCGTTTGAATTTAAAAGCGGATAAAATTAAAACGCGATCAAATTAACACACTAGAGCATTGCTCGCCCAGTGCAAAAATTACAAAAATTCGAATATCTCGATATATATTTCTGAATATATACGAGCAGCGCGAAAACGAGAATGTGATAGTAGTAGTGGTAGTTGGGAACATATTGTAGTAGCTACGTGCGTGAGCGTGTGTAGCCTTTTCGCTAAAATTGAGCTGCTGCTGCAACCAGCTGCACAATATTTTGCACATACATAAGTTTAACAGCAAATCTCAAGTAACGTATAGCTCCCCATACGCAAATAGCTGTAGAGAAAAACTTTGTTATACAAAACTTTACAATAATTTTAAATTGTAATTCATATCAAAACATTTTAAAGGAGATATTTAAATAAAAAAATAAACGTATGTACATACATATACATAATAAAAGAAAGTTAACAAAACCTTTCGTTTTCCAAGTTGCATTGGTTTTCATTTCTAACATACTATACTCAATAATGTATCAACAAACTGTCACCGTTTACCATAAGCAATCTGGATTTCGTTTGTCAATTTTCTTTTATATTTATTATGCCTTACCATTCCTCGTCTTTGTGAGCGACGAAAAATTCATTCAATTGTTGGCGCTTGAACTCAGTTTTATATTCACTGTATTTTTTCAAGACTTCGGAGTCAGAAATTCCATCATCCTGTGTGTCTAAAAACTGTTTTAACGTAAGCATTGCGGGCTGTGTCTGCAAATCGTTTGCGCTTTGTGACTCCCGAGCCGCATGTGGTGCATGGCCATGGCCACCGTAACCGCCATGATAGCTATGTGCAGCATAATGTTCATTCCATGCGTGCATAAGATAGGGATCATATCCTGTGATAAAAAATAAAATCATACTTTAGGCAAATGACATAAATATTACTCTAATGTGCATACCATAACGTGGAGTCGGGCGCATGTCATCACCCCAGTCCGGTCGCATTCTTTTTGCGGGGGGCATTTCCCGACCAGGAGAGCCATAACGTTCACGACCGCCGGCACGATACTCTCGATAATCTGGCCTAGGCCTGCCACCGCTTCCACTTCCACCGCCTCCTCGGAAGGGATTACTGTAAGAAAATATATTGCTAATTTATATTTACAAAGCATAACAAAAATTTTTCTACTTACCGTTCTGCCCATTCATCACGCCCACTTGCGCCTGTGCCTCCACCACCGCGACGGTCTTCACGACGCTCTGAACGGTAGCTATCTCCCGAGCTGCGCTCGCCACGGAATTTATCGCGACGTTTGCGATCGTACTCATCATCTGAATCGGCCATCATTCTACCAATTGCAAACAAATAAAAATATAAGTTTTATTTTCATAAAACTTAATTTTGTGGTAGGTGAATGCTACTTCAATATCAAGTGAAAGCGTTGAACATAACCTCAACCTGAATTGAAGATAACAGCAACTTGATCCACGACACAATTTGTAATACCGAATTCGATTCTAAATTGATTTTGTGATTCTTTTTACATACAATATTGATAATTTTGCTTTACATTGTTATAAAGCATACATTTGTATGTCCATATATATATCACACGCACTATTTTCACGAAATCGGGCCGCGATTTTACTTTCAGAATAATATTTATTATTTAAATAATATAAACCCCACAATATCTTAATTACTTACCAAGAAGTTCTCGAAAAAGTCACAGAAAAGACGCTGACGACACGAAAAGAAACTAAAGTAATGTTGGTATACTTTCAGCAGAGAACGTATAAATGACACATAAACCAGGTAAACACCGCTTTATATCGCGAACCGCTGAAAGTCAGCGGTTGTTGTTCAAGCAATGATGCTGTAGATGGCGCTTCTAAACACAGGGTAATACAAGAGAAACATTTTTTGAAAACAATATAAAGTATTTTACATTCAATTTTACTTTTTTTGTATAAACACTTAGAACTTACTTTGTGGAAAATAAAATGAAAGACCTACTCATATATTTTTAATCTGGCTATATATAAATGTCAAGCGTTGTCAATAAAGAAGTGCAAATCTTATATACACAATTTCTTTCAGGGTAAGTCCATGTGATTTTTGTATACATACTTATGAGTATATGTACGTATGTCGAAGCGCAAGTAAGAAATTTTGAAATCTCACCTTTCCAACACTACAATATAACGTTGAACTAAAGTCTAGTGTCATTAACAATTACACATTGCATGACATACTTGAGTGCTACCCGCTCATGTAAACCCTAATGGCTGATTCATTGACGAAAAGTTGTAGATATGAATTCATTCGCATCGAAGCGAAGCGCAGCAAAGCAAAGAAAAATGTTGGGCAAGTCTCATTTTTTTACTTGTTACCAAGCTACAGTTACCATATTCATTAGAGAGAAGCACGGAAAGCAAAGCTTTCAATCTGCAATAACTTTTATTTCATTCGCTTCGTTGATAGAGTGTGAATTGTCAACAAAACGAGAAAAGTTATGTGTGAACCGGCCATACACAAGAGCATGCTCGCCATAACTTGTTTTCACATTTAATTTTCAACATTTTTCGTAATTTTCATTTCATTTTAATATTCTTAATATATCTACATATCTTTATAATATTTACATCAGAACTACATCCAGTACAAAATCCCTTGATCTCTTCACCTTTGTCTCATTATTTGCAATTTTCTATAAGTATGCGAAATTTGAACAAACAAAAACTTTTAACCAGCATCCACGACAACAACAACAGCAATACGATATGAGTAGTCTCCCAAATATGTTGTCATCTGATCGCTGTTGAATGTGTGTTAAGGTCAGGGTGAAGCCGCGCGATGATGAGGCGGCGCTAATATACACCATAAAAACAAGCATGTACACAAGTTAACAACAAATACAACAAACACACCGCATACAGGTAGGTGGTGGCAGTGTCTGCTTGTGCGCATTTGTATAACACAGAAATTATCAAAAGATGCTGCAATAAACAATATTAAAATTAAAAGCACAACAACAGACTACGCATCGCTGCCAAAATTGGAAAAGTGACAATAGGTCAACATGGCTATGGTCAGCTTTTGGCCACAAAACTTTACGAATGCAAAAACTGCATTTTCCAGTTTGCAAGCACGTTTCTTAATATGCGCTCCTTTTCGAGTCTGGCGGAGACTGGTTCTGCGTTCATTAATAAACTAATTGATTGATGCAATTTTTTCACATATTCAATAATCGCCTACTCTCCATATTCGCAATTCGACAATGCTACTCATTCGGCATTTGTAAGCGTGTAAAACAAAACTCATTTTTATGGTAATACAAATAAAGTTTTGAAATTATTGCCGACTGAAAATGTGTTGCTCATATGGCGAGTATAACTATTAAATTAGCACGTCAATCGCTGGCGCGCTTCATCGCTTGACGCTTGAGCAACCAACAGCATCATCATCACCAACGCTAAGCTCAGGTCCGCAGTCATCACTTTTCGGCGCGACCACAAAATTGAGCAGCCAGCGACATATGAACCGCGTTTCTAGTCATCTGCGGTTATTTCTTTAGAAACTGGTTCATAATTTAATAAATTTAACTACATTCATAGTCATTTCTGAATACGTGGATGCGATATACATACATACATACAAATCTGCACACAAATTTACAAAGTTATACTAGTTTTGGTTAAATTGTATTGGACGCAAAAATTCGAATTCATATCTGCTGTTAAATCGATGTTCGGCTTTAGGTTATATAATTCATAGTTTTATTCATATGCACATCTAAATTGAAAAGTTCAGTGCTTTACCTGTTTATTGTTTCTGAATTCTAAATTTTCCACATTTCAACACAGTCTGAATAATACTCTGTCATGCTTAGCCATCCAATAAATACATGTGTATGTATGTATGTATGTGCATCTGTACACAAACTATCTTTGTTTATAACTTATTGAGAAATTAGGCAAGTCAACACCTGACTGAATATACATATTTATATGTTTTGACGTCAGCAGTCATGTCTGTATATTTTTCAAACACCTAAGGCACAAGATAAATCACCAGCTAGTTGCCCTATTATTAGAGATTACTGTTTATTTATGTATTTATTTTTAATGATGAATGGATAAATATAATCTGCAACCAAATCTGCAAATCTCAAGTACAGAATAACAGTAAACTTATAAAATATATTCTGTGGCATACAATTGTGTGCGTGTGTGTTATATATTTATGTATATACCTTCATACCAAAATATAATTAATACGAGTTTATACAGTTATTTAATATGTGTACGTATGTACGTATGTATGTATGTATGTGTATGTATGTTTTCGTGTTTCTAATCAAACTTCAACTTATTTTTTTTATTTATACTAATAAATAAATAAACAAATATATATGTACCATTTTGTTCGACCACTTTTTGCCATTTTCCCCGCTAGAGACATTATTCCACCAGTGTTAAACTTTTCTGATTTCTCGGCGAAAAACTGCGACAAGTAATTTTCACAGGCTTCTCTTGAAACCAACTTTACTCCATTGAGGGTGTTCTGCATTGACCGAAACAATTGGTAGTCCGAAGGTCAGGGCTATATGGTGGATGCATCAAAACTTCCCGACCAATCTCTCCCAGTTTTTGCCGAGTCATCAAAGATGTGTTTTAGCATTGTCCTGATGAAAGACGAAGCCTTTTGTGTTGATCAGTTCTGACTGTTTTTTTTCGGTTGCTTGCTTCAATTCTTATGAGAGCTTTCTTTTAAGGGGGGGCCATGGATTCCTTCCAATCCCACCAAACACTCAGCATAAACTTTCAAGATGTCAATCCTGGCTTTGGGACCTTTTGTTGAGTTTCACCGCGCTTGGACCATGAACTTTTTTGCACATTATTGTCGTATTTGATCCACTTTTCGTCTTACTATTCGTTTCATAATGGTTCGATTTCATTTCGTTTCAGCAAAGAATCGCAGATGTTAATTCGACCCATTATATTTTCACAGACAATTCACACATATTCACACAGCTTATTTTTGTACCCAGCCGTTTTTAAATGGTTCAAACCTGTTTGATGATGAATGTTAAGTTCCTTAGTTATGTGATGGCTGCTTATGTGACGGTCCTGGCCCATGTTTTCATATAATTTCATTGGGGTTGACCCGAGTGAGGTACATCTTTCACATCCGAATTTCCACAACGAAAGTGAGCGAACCATTGTTGTGCTACACGAACTGATACAGCGTTGTCTCCGTAAACTTCACAAATTTCATTGTTGGCTAGCGTGACATTCTTCCCTTTTTTATACAAAACTTTCAAATATAGCGAATATCTTCATTATTTTACTAATTTCTGAACAGCTGTAACTTTTTTTCAACTTCCCCGAATTTAATTTTTTTACTTCCAGTACTATATGGTATGACGCAATGTGATTGGTAGCATTGGAGATATACGACTGTAACGACATTGACAAAATATGAAACGACTTTTTCGACTACCCAATATTTCTATTTGAGACATGAGCTAATGTTTTTTAACGGAATTCAATTGTTTTATATATTCTGCCATTATTCATCTGACTATTAAAAAACAATAAAATCGAGAATATTCCCACCGATATAAACGTGGATGTGTATGTATGTATTGCTAATATAATAAACTATGCAATTTCAATAATTTTTAATAAAAACCCGTAATGCAATAAAGTTAAATCCACTCAACGCCGGCTTAATGTATGCGGCAGTTGTGGGTATTTAAATAAATTATTGATTGAATAAGCACACGCGAACGACAAACGCCGAACGGTAAATGGCTTAAGGCTCACACTCAACGATTTACGCCTTACGATACCCGCGAAACTACACAAAGAAAGCAGAAGCAGAAAAGTTATAGAATTGAATATAGAAACCGGGCGCGAAATGAAAACAATTGACAATACCACGGCCACAGCCAATCCCGGATATCGGCTCGTTCGTCTACACCGTCGAACAATAGATAGAAATTCACAAATATTAATTGCTAGAGCCTGACGAAAAGTCAAAGCTGCACGATTATCAATTTGCAAAAATTAGCAAAAACAAAAACAAGTACCATAGACACATACTTGCATATATACAGCTCTACTATGTACATATGTTCGTGGGTATATAATTAATTCTAAATCGCACAGCGCTGGCTGTCAATCAAGCCATGATTAAGTGCAGGATCCACCTAGGCAAAGCGATGTAGACATACATATGCCCTCGAATTGTACGTAGGAACTTATATTTTGTAAAAAAATCATAAATTGCCCAGCGCGGTGGAAAGTGAGAATCCGATAAGTGGTCAAAATATATAGTACATATGTAGGTAACATGCATATATGTACATATGTATGCTGGTATTTATAAACCAAACCTTATAATATAATATTTTCACGAAAGTCTCCGCTAAACCCGATTCATTGTAGGAAATATGTACATATGTTTATGTGCATAGATTACCTCTGAGAATACGAATCCTCTCGCAGCATTCTACCCGCTGCCAATCCGGCATGACCGGAAATTGTATAATCACTGCCGGTACATGCATGGAATGTGTTATTTTGTTAAGAACAATATGGCAGAAATGCTTAAAAACTCAGCTTTCACAAATCGCCAATATTTTTTAAAGGAGCTTTGGTGCATCGCAGTAACAAATGATTGAGTTTGAAAGTTCAGGCTCGAATCGAAAGCTTTCCTTTGATATAATAGCACATTTAGTGTATATTATGGACATATATACATTGCTATAAAATATTCCCGTTTCAATAGAAAATAAGAGTCTTTTTGGCTTGGCCGCTGAATTCGACAGAATTCTCGCAAACTGTTCCGGTTCTGCTATTTTTATATCTTCTCAGAGTTCAACCAGTTTTCAATTAGCATAAACCAATAAAGTTCGGCACCAACATGCAAATCCACAAAAATCGTGTCCCATTGGAACAAAAACATTCGCATACAGCAAACCAAAATAAAGCAACACGACGAGCATGCCGCGCTGGCGAAAAGACACCAAAGCTTACAATTTTCTTTTGAAGATGCATGTCAAACGAAAATTTTTGTCTCAAGCGTCTGTTTTATTATGATTATGAGCGTCCTTGCACAATTCGTCATTGCCATTAGTTATGCTGTTTGTGTATGTACATATGTATGTATGTATCGAGTCTCTCTATATTTGCGTTACGTCATGGCAATATTTTATTAAGTTTCATTGAAGTTTTGAATCCGATGATTATAATTGTCTATAAGCATGCATGTATATGTACGTAACGATGGAGTTTATAGTCGCTATCGAAAACCTGATGGCAGCTGACGGCTGGCTTTTGCTGGTTCAATGGAACACTGCAAAATTTTAATTACTGATTAATGCATTGCAGCGGTAATATCTTACCGCCATTCTATTTTTTAGTTGAATATTAAGCCCTTAATCAAGGAAAAGATTTTTAATATGTGCACATACATAAGTATGTATGTATGTGTGTACCAAATGTCATCTGGCATACTATAAAGTTACAACAGTTATACATAGAGTTATGACCTCACTAACATTTCGATTCGATTGGTATATTTTTAATAACCGTATTTCATAATTCACGGCGCTAGCTCCATGGTACCATTAATTGCTTCGTTAATTGATCCATTCCATAGCTGATTACGAATTCGATAATGGGCATAATTATGATGATGATTTGCAGTAGGTACCGTTATGCCTATGTATAAATACAAATTTTGTATTGCCTACCACATACATATGTATGTATGTGTATATGTACATACTATGTATATACATATATATTTATGTCAATAATGATATTTAACATGGATCCGGAAACTAAACTGTTGTATGTAGTATTTCGTTGGAGAATTTACAACAATACGAGTTAAGCATAAAAGTATGTTTTTAAATCGACAAGCTAATATTTCGCTATTTTTAAAATGTCTTTTGAAAAATCGTAATTCGAAAGTGCAAGAAATGCGAACGCACTCGTTAAATTTCTGTTCTGAATGACAGCCACTTGGCACTAAGTCAAGTCAAATCTTCGCAGATTCATATTTATGTGTGTATGTGCATATTTCAATACTACCTACATACATGTATGTAAGTATATAACTAATTGGCATTTGACACAGCCATGTACTTGAGTACGTATATACATATGGTTACTTGTATATACATGTGGCGGATCGTGTATAATTTTACTTATATTGGCAAAAACTCCCAGCATCGTCTCAAAGTAACAGTAGATTTTTTCCAATGCAAAGCTAATAAATTTCCTAAAAATCACAGTGCTACAAAACTAAGCGCTAAGTTATTAAAGACAAAGCGTTATACACACAATCATACATACATACATATGTACATAGTAGTATGTAGATATGAATTAACGAGCATATAACAATGACTGCATGATATAAGCAGTAGTAATGTAAGAAAGTTAAAACGTGGTGTTGAAATATGCATTGAATGCGCTGAGCAGTCAGCAATAATAACGCCCCAACACTGCGATTGTTCATTTGTGTGATCAGCCAAGCAACCGATCGATTATACACGATGCAAAACAATCTCGTATTCATCAGCATCAGCATTTGCTTTGCCATATTTATACACACATACATATATGTACATATATATGTGTGTGTTTTTTTATCTTTGCGGTTTCGAAGCGCCTGCGCGGCTCCCTATTTGCGCCTTACATCAACGCCAAAATGATCATTAAAAAAGTAAAAAAGCACAAGCAAAACACTAGATTCATCATGGAGCGATTGAGTTTCGCGACGTGATGCAGCAGCGCAGCGGCTGACGATCGTTCGATCACACATCGTTATTGACTATAGACGTCGCCGTCAGCAGCTCAGACGGACGACCTGTTAAGCGCTGGGCGCACAATGCTTTAAGTTGTGGTGGCGAACTGTGGCAAGACACGCTTAAGAAACGCGCGCTTATTAAAACTGTAGAACTCGTGCGGTGCGGACGTATTTTTTGACTTTCCGCGTTCACATTAACTACACCGAAAGTGAAATAAGTTACACCACAGTACAAATGTACGCTACTTAATTTAGTAAATCGTGCTGCTGTGGCTATTTAATGCCTTCTTAAACTATCGAAATATAAATGTTGCTTCAATCGTCTTCATTATATGTATCCATCTGTAGACAGTACTCACAGTTTGTTTGTTTCTTTTTTTTCTCTAATGAAGTGGCCAATTTTTGATCCATGTGCATACATACATATATACATACGTATGTAAATAATACTGCAATGTGAATGTGAAAAATTAGTTACTTTTGTATTGCGGGAAAGACTCAAAGTGCATCTTACTTTCAGACTCACAAACACAGATTACCTCACATTTTGCTTACATGTGTATAAGCATACATATGTACATATGTATGTACGTGGATATTTAAAGTACTATATGTTAACCGAAATAATGCGATATGCTGGAATAAAACTTGAAAATAAGCTGAAAACAGTGACATAATGCAGATTTTAACAAAAAACCGATTTAGTGACAAAATAAAAATTAAAAAAATAAATAAATTTTATTAAATAAATAGTGTTATATATGTATATTAGCGGAGAAGTTAATAATAATGCAGTTGGCAATTTATGCCCGCGCACATATCAAAAATTTAAAATAATGAATCCTTATACTGTATATAAAAATTGCGTTTGTCCGCGATGGACTCCTAAACAACTGAACCGATTTTATTAAAATCTATCACACTGTATCCAGTTCGAATCAACTTAAAAGATAAGATAGTAAAAAAAGGTCATAAATAAAAAATACAGTGAAAGCTCTATTAAATAGACGCTCTATTAAGCGGACAACTCTATTAACTGGCCAGACATTGAGAAAGCAGCCTTAAATTCGTTATTGTTTCCAATGAAATTTGTTTGTATGAAAATAGTTAAAATTAAATCTCAAGTGCAATTCCTTGGATTAATATACCGACAAAAACGTATTGAATAGTTTATTAAAAAATGTATACCACAGCAACGCGTGGCCGTCTCCTCTAGTAGTATAATATATATTTGTGAAAATCAAAACACTGAACAAATCAATAGATTATATCGCAATCGAAATTTTTTATGAAAAGTGCTTAACTGATATGTTTACTATAATACATAATATAACATAAAATTAAATAGTTTTCGCGACAATTTGAATATAATCCACATTTTCCTATTCTTTTTAACTCAACAGCTCTTGAAAGAAAGTGAAGTTAAACGTTAAAGTGATTTAAAGTGCCAAACAATCAAAAAACAAAATTTAAGAAAGCATATACAATTGCCGTCTAATACAAAGCGGGCATGATGCGGTCACCAAACGGGCGTATGCCTCATCAGGGTCTGAATAGACTTTGGATAGCCACCACCATTTGTGCCATTACCGTTTTGAGCGGGTCATTTGTGCGCCCCGCTTTCGGAGCACCAGCCAAACTTGGTATTTCTAGTCCTTGATTAGTTCTTTTTTGCTATTTTCTTTTATTATTTATAAATGTAAATATTATAAATAGAAAATATCTATTGTATATAAATGTGTACATAAAGGTAAAGGTAACTCATATATGTATATTATCGATCTTTGCTTCTGGTTTATGACGCTTTATTACTAATACTACTCTGCTATAAACATTATTGTAATCTACGCTTTGCGACAATGCTAAAAAAATTTTGCAAAAAATGCAAGTACAAACTTTAAGCGACTGGAATAGATATATATCCCCTCTAAAGAAATAATATTGGGTGGTCGAAATAGTTTTTTCGTATTTCTAAAGAAACTTTAACTTATTTTTTTATATTTATAATGAACAATGATGTAAAAAAGTAACATTTTGGTCGAGCACTTTTTGCCATTTTTCCGCTCGAGACATCATTCCACCAGTGTAAAACTTTCATCAGTGTAAATCAAAATTTCCAGAACGGAAGCAAGCGAACCATTGTTGTGCTGCACGAACTCTCCGTAAACTTCCCAAATTTCATTGGTGGCTTGCGTGGCATTCTTCCCTTTTTATACAAAAACTTCAAAATATAGCGAATTTCTTGATTATTTTCACTAATTTTTGAACGACGTCTGTTGACAAAATACGAAAAGACCTTTTTGGCTACCCAAAACATACATACATATATAACGGGTGATTTTTTTGAGGTTAGGATTTTCATGCATTAGTATTTGACAGATTACGTGGGATTTCAGACATGGTGTCAAAGAGAAAGATGCTCAGTATGCTTTGACATTTCATCATGAATAGACTTACTAACGAGCAACGCTTGCAAATCATTGAATTTTATTACCAAAATCAGTGTTCGGTTCGAAATGTGACAAATCGACAAATTTTGTTCAGCGATGAGGCTCATTTCTGGTTGAATGGCTACGTAAATAAGCAAAATTGCCGCATTTGGGGTGAAGAGCAACCAGAAGCCGTTCAAGAACTGCCCATGCATCCCGAAAAATGCACTGTTTGGTGTGGTTTGTACGCTGGTGGAATCATTGGACCGTATTTTTTCAAAGATGCTGTTGGACGCAACGTTACGGTGAATGGCGATCGCTATCGTTCGATGCTAACAAACTTTTTGTTGCCAAAAATGGAAGAACTGAACTTGGTTGACATGTGGTTTCAACAAGATGGCGCTACATGCCACACAGCTCGCGATTCTATTGCCATTTTGAGGGAAAACTTCGGACAACAATTCATCTCAAGAAATGGACCCGTAAGTTGGCCACCAAGATCATGCGATTTAACGCCTTTAGACTATTTTTTGTGGGGCTACGTCAAGTCTAAAGTCTACAGAAATAAGCCAGCAACTATTCCAGCTTTGGAAGACAACATTTCCGAAGAAATTCGGGCTATTCCGGCCGAAATGCTCGAAAAAGTTGCCCAAAATTGGACTTTCCGAATGGACCACCTAAGACGCAGCCGCGGTCAACATTTAAATGAAATTATCTTCAAAAAGTAAATGTCATGAACCAATCTAACGTTTCAAATAAAGAACCGATGAGATTTTGCAAATTTTATGCGTTTTTTTTTTAAAAAAAGTTATCAAGCTCTTAAAAAATCACCCTTTACTATTTTAACTAACATAATCACTTGTATAGAAAAATTAATTTGTAAATAACATTTATTCACGACACTGTTATTTTAGTCATTGAAATGCATTTGCTTCTGTTTCCACTACTATGTTGGGAATTACCAATTTTTAGGAAGCTAATTGTTTGAGTATATGGCGGCATTTCCTTGTTGGTATCCGCACTGCAAATGATTGAAGACATTACCTTTTTCTGTTTTGACACTAGTCGTCTAATGCATTGGCTTCTCAAACGAAGGTATACTTTCTGTTGCCATACTATGAACACTATATACATAAGTTTTTGTCAATAAAACTTTGCACCAATTTGCCATGCCAAAGCCAATATTTACTCACTGTCATGTATTTTTTTTTAAATCAATAATGAAATAACGATCGAATCTTATTTTTATTTTATTTTTGGGTTCACGAAACTGAAAAGCTGTTTATTTTATGGACCTGTCGAGGTAACAAGTACCCTACGCATACTTTTTAGCATTTTAAATACTTTTTTATGTACGGTAAGAAATTGGCTTTTCGGTATTAAGTCGACAGAGACATTTGTTTTGCTAATTGAGTTGAAAATGAAAAAAATTAAATCATAAATATATTTGGCGATTGCCACTTCCAAATGGCATGCGAACTTAAGATCTCTCAATGAGCGTGGGACTTTATTTAAATGGCTTTGAAAGATTTTAATATAAATTTATGCGGTCGTTCAACGGAATGTCATTCATATAAATATGACAATTGTCAAACCAGTGGCACACACTTACTCACACCCAATGCTCCCTTAAAAGGACATGCAAGATACAACCTCCAAACTTAAACACCATAATAATAAATCAAAAAAAAGGAAAATAAAAATCTACAAGTGGAATAAGTATGGAAAAGAAAGGTCACATGTGCATATATGTATGTGTATGTATGTATGTCCACACACAACTTATTCACTCATCAACCGGAATTAATTAAACATTAAAGATACATATTTATTTTCATAAAAGTGTCCGCACGTCGCTCCCCGTTGACTTCACACCTCAAGTGTACCATAGTCAATGAAATTTCAAACAATTTATTTAAACATTTTAATTGGCGTTCACTCCCCGCCGCGCATTTAAAACTTCGACAATGAAGATAATTAAAGCGACAAGACATCTGATGTTTGCAATTTTGTTATGGTATCTTTTTAAGTATTATTTTGATCAATTATTCAAATGGCCAATTTGCCGATCCACTTAAAGAGTGTGAGAATATTTACACACATAGTATATTCATAAGTGCGTTTGTATGTGTAATTGTATTTAGCTACATTTTACTGCTTTTAATGCAAATCCGGCAAACTGTTCTTTTCATATACAAATTCTGTTGAAGATCTACAATTTGTCATTATAAATTTATTGCATATTAAATTTTTTATTTATGGCTTTGAACAAAATTTAATTAAATATAAAATCAATTATAAACCAGTTTGACAAGCGAAATTGTCATTTCAACAACAAATAATAATCCTCCTCCTTTGCCTTGGCATTACATCATACAAACATACATACATATGTACATATGTATATATATGTATGTATACTCATCCGTTTTTGTGCAGTAGAAGTCATTCGATTGTGCAAGCCACGTACCGTGTACATACTGAAGACGCCAGTGTAGATATGTTTGTATGCACATATGTATGTATGTGGATTCATCATTTTTACGTAGAGAAGTTAATGGATTTTTATTAAAAATATGTGCAACAGAAAAAAAGAAGCTAGTAGAAAAATATGCACAGCAGGGTGACTAGATAAGTACACGACCTGACACCGACCAAAAAAATCACAGTCAGTCACATAAATTGTAATTTTTTACAGGGCAGGTCAGGAAGTTTAGGGCCTCCTTGGTAGGTGCATCCATTTGAAAACGTTTTGATATGTAATATGAGCTTCTATTGTAAATATGTACATATATATATATGTATGTATGTGCTTTATAATGAAAACATGATCATTATAAATATACACTTTTTTTTACTAAATGTTTGTGTGTCTGCCATACAACTTAAGCTGGAATTTCTGAGAATTTTTTAACAACATTTTGTTTCAGAACAAGCTGCAAGCCACGGTTGCGAATACAAACTTGGTGACTAGCAAGTCTTTTAAGTTGTTAAGCCCATGAGTCAGTAACATGTTCAATAAAAATTCTTGCAAAATCTCCATAATTAGTCGCACAGGGAGGCGTGAGTGATTAATGGGAGAAAAGTACAACCGATTGATGGAATGTGACGTGATAATTGCTATACTAGTTGTATCCTAACGCTTCAAGTGTAGAAACTCTCTAGCGTGGCAGCTACGATTAGTTAGCGTTTTTCAATATGAGACACAGTTAAATGAATTCTAAAATATGATTTAAGATATCCGTATTCAAAACTTGTTTATTGGGAGATGGCTTTAAATGATTAATTAAAATTCGAAATCCTAGTTAGAATATAAGGTTAAGGTGTGTATGTAATAGAAAAATCCAATATTACAACGGATAATTAAAATGTGGCGTTGATACCTGGGTCAAAAACTGCGACAAGTAATTTTCACAGGCTTCTCTTGGAACCGACTTTACTCCATTAAGGGGGTTCTGCATTGACCGAAATTTTTGAAATGGTCATCCGATGGTGCAAGGTGGATGCATCAAAACTTCCCAGCCAATCTCTCCCAGTTTTTGCCGAGTCATCAAATTTGTGTGTGGTCTAGCGTTGTCCTGATGGATGGAAGACGAAGCCCTTTTCTGTTGAACAGTTCTGCCCTTTTTTCGATTGCTTGCTTCAATCTCATCAGTTGTTGGCAGTAAAATGTATGTATAAAAAGACGGAAACATACAGATATTAGTTATGACTAAACTTTTATTCGACAATTTTGTTTAATTTGCTTTCTATTCCTATTTTATGCGATGACAAAAATGTAGTATAGAAAAAGTTTTAAACTGTATATGTATGTATGTAACCCAACTTTAACTATTTAGGACACAATTCATAATTCTAATAGTTAACTTATGAATGTTTTCGCATGATTTTTGAATAAATGTATTTTAATTTCTGAATAAAAGTGCGTAGATATACACATATATGTTTGTATGTTTTTAAATTGTTTGCATTCGCTCGTTTTATCCATAAAAAATACACGTTTTTTCTAAATAAGCGTGGTAAAAATGCTGCGAACTGCGGCACGAACACAATGATGCACGCAATCAACTCAATTGCATGATTTATTACCAGCACATACACACCACATCCACCAAGTACACATACACTCACACTTGTAGTATATAATACATATGTATGTAGTATGTATAGTATATACTTTTATATACACTTTCCACAAAGCATTAGCACATAAACACCAAACACAATACAATAAGAGATCAGCAAACAACAAACAACAACAAAAACTTAATTTTCAGATGGTATTGGGCCACCACCAGAAGCGCCATTCCCTTTAGAAGCACAACCGACACAATTTTCCGATGCGATAGCTGCGGCTCTTAATAATGATAATAGTGCCAGAGACGTTAAAGGCTTCAGCAAAAATCAACCATCGGCGGTCGATAGTTATGGTAATCCAATTGAGGCGCTTAAGCCCATCGATACACCTGATGGGCGGAAGGTAATCAGTGCGCAGGGCTTACAATTTGAAATACCCAACTATGCTTCGGGCATAACTGAGATAAAGAAGCCGGCCGACGACTTACTGCCACCATTCATTGGTGAGTTAATAAATAACACTAATACAAAACATACAAATTTTAGTGCACCAAACCAATTTACCAAGTCAAATACGAACGATCAACAACAGAGCAAGTTCAAAACAATGTCTGATGAGGTGAAGAGCGACAAAATGTTCGTATTTGTTAGCAACAATGATTCGATTGTCACCTACTCTAATATCAACAATGAAATTGATGCTAAAGTCAAACGTATTAACAAGGAAACTGGATCAAAAGTGTTCAGTTCTCCTCAAATAGCGCCAGATCTTGTCGAAAAATACCAACTAATTAATATTACTGATACTGACATACACAGAACCAAGAGTTTTGGCAGAAATAAAACAGCAAAACAAAGCAAGCACTGGTATAATGTGGAACACACGCTTAATGGCACTAACGCGTTCGAAAGAACCACAAATGCATTCGGTACAAACACTACCAACACTGCCAACACACTCACAAGCGCACCAATTTCGTATACTTCTACGTCTCCGCTCTCGCAAAGATCACCATTACTTACACAATTAGCTAATTATATTTTTACTAAGCATTCCTTAATTGAATTAACCCCCAAACATCCAAATAACATAGTATTTAGTACACCATATCCATTAGCGTCCCCATCAATTCCACCACATTTTCCTATTGACCGGGCTGACTTTAAATCACCTCATTTCCAACCGTTTGAAAAAGAAAATCAAACCTACATCGCTAAACCTAGTTATAAGAATTTTATTTCGCGAGGCAAACGAAGCGCCATTTCCACACATCACAAAAATATCCCTCAACCCCTAAGTAGTGGTAATTTTAACTATCCAAACGTTCCTACTGATATAGCCACTATTAATCGCATAGCTGCTAAATACCAAACTCCCCTTCCCGCCTTAGATCCCATTGCCGTTGCTGTGACGACTGATGGAGAAACCGGTACGAGTTCAGTTCCAGGACCTTTGGCTACAGCAATCGCGGCAACCACGGTGGATGTGGAAAATGCTCAGCTAGTCGAATTGAATCCGAAAGGCACGAATGTGCTTACTACAAGTCAAACAGATAAAAAATTACCAAACCATAGTCTTAGCTCGTTGCCATCGTACATACTTGAGTTAAATGACCCGGATATTGGAGGACCTGTGGAATACATGCCAGCTGAGGATGGATCATCCTTGAAAGTTATCGCATGGGACTTATTACCACCACTAGAACAAGAACCTACCATAATTACTTCGGAAAATCATTTACCAAAATTTGTATCTGGTACACATAACAATAAAGTATCTTTAACTGCGGGACAGAGCTTCAGTGCACAAGCATCTGAAATTGGTGTTTCCAATAAAGGAAGTGTTTCCGCGGCATCCCTTCCTAGTCCACAAGAAAATAGGATTCGCTCTACGACTTCAACTACAACTACTCCCAAATCGACTACCGCGCATACGACGAGGCCCACAACTACTACGACAACGACGAGAGCTACTACGACCACCCGCCGTCCAACCACCACAACAACACGTCGTACGACAACTACTAGACGTAATCCAACAACTCCAACGACAACCACATCAGCACCACTTAATCCAAACGACTTTTTCCAATTAGAAAATGGTGACTCGTATACTCTACCATCCTGGTTAGCTGATATTGATGATCCCGAATTGGATGCAGCAGTTAGTTTTATTCCACCAGAAAATATACACGAATATAACGATACTATTTCGCGGGATATTCTTCCTCCTCTTGAACCATATACCGATCTTAATGACATTGAGTTGCCTGAAGAGCTTCGTACAACGTCCACCACTACCAGTCGGCCCCGTACCACATCTACGACATCTAAGCCTCGTCAAGCATTTACTACCACCCCTAAAAGTGTAACTGTATCCACACCTCGACCACATTGGGTACGCGCTTATCCCACAACTGCCAAAACAACCACTACTACAACCACTCAAAGACCCAACTCTTTTGATGATCGTTTTTCTTCCAATCATATTGCACAAACGCATGATTCGACATTTGCCTCATCTTCTACCTTTCCCAATTCGAAAGTGCACACGTCATTCCTTAGTAACAGTGTCATCAGTACCACGACTAGCACGACGACACCAAAACCTCGACTAACGACATCGGCGGCACCATCGCATCATATCAATAGATATCAACAAGACAACAATAGATTTAATGAAAATTCTTCCACTATCGCAGATCGTGCAGCAAGTACTGAAGTGAAAACCAGTCAAGAAGTCACAACATCAAAATTCTCTAATTCAAATCCCTTCTTGTCAGCACACAATAGTGCCACACGTCCGTTTTCGTCTCAGAATGCAAATAAATTTACTACCGTTACGACAACGACTACTACAACTACAACTCCTGCAACTCCAATAGAAGAAAATCCGTTCGATTCCGTCACTTTACCATCGTGGTTAGCTGATTTCGATTATCCCGACTTGGCTCCAGGTGTGCCGTTCATATACAATGCCGAGGATTCGAATTCGGATGTCTCCAATGATTTACTGCCACCTTCGCAGCTGTCTGCTGAAACAACAAAACCAAATTTCATAACATCCTCTCCCACATCCTTTAACTCCTTTCAAATTGCACCAAGTTCAACTAATCGGCACGATTCCACTTTCGCTTCCGCCTCCACCTCTACTACACGTACTTTTGCTTTTAATAATTCCCCATCAAAAGTCATCACAACTGCCAAACCATTCAGCATCCAAAATCCATTCGCGAAAGTGCCTAATAGCAACAATAACAATCAAGAGGCGATCACTGTGCCACCAGTGCTATTTAGTCCACCAACCGCAGATGCTGAGAGTAAAGTCGACATTGTGGCCGTGAACGATGTCAGCAAGGCAGATCCTCGTTTTGATCGTGAAAACGCAGCAACAACAGCTGACCAATTTCATAACAACAAACATTCCTCATCAAGTTTTAATAACAATTTTGCAGCTCCATTCGAACCAACAGCTGGCAGCGCCGATTCATCGGTTTCCACAGATCAAGATTTTGGGAGCTCAACGAAAACCACATTTTCAAAAAGTAACGAAGGCAAAGTGATTACCAACAACGTATTTGGTACTTCCAGCGGCGTTACAAGCGCATCTAAACAAGTTGGATTTAGTGCAGGTACCACTTCCGGGCAAGCAGCTTTCCAAAAAGGTAACTCTTAAATTTAAAAAAAAATAATAGTTTACACATACAGCCAACAGTTAGGGTCGTCCACAGCATAGTAGCTTCCAGGATTAGAAACCGACTTGACAACTTGACAACTAAACTAGGAACCAAAATTAAAACACAACTTCTACTACTACTTTCTTATTCAGAGATGAACAATTAATTTGATATTTTTTTAAATTTTTATTTGACCAATTGAAACAAATGAAATGGGCATTGTACGTATTTAAAATGTTTTAATTTCCATTGACAGACTTCCAACATAGCAGCAGCAGTTTCATCGGAACTTCGAATACCTTCAGTAAGGCTTCAACTCCGAGCGCGTTCTCAACCTTTAACGGCGCTCAACAGAGCACGAATTTCAATAGTTTTAATAACAAGGGCAATAATAGACCAGTAACTAATGTAAATACCGGCAAATACACTGGAGGTTTTGGCGGATCTCCAGGTGTTTTGGGTAGTGGAAAATTAGGTTCCGCAGTGCGATCAGATGGATCCATACGCCCTGCGAACGTTGCATTTACCCAGGGAACGCCCATTACACCTACAGCACCACCAAAGCTTCCAACAAATCCTAACTTTGCAAATCGCGTTGGAATTTCAACTTCCACCGGTTTCGCGGTCGACACTGGAGTCGGTGCTAATAAGTACCAAGGCACATTCGGTGGACCACCCGGAGTGTTAAACCCGTTTGACAACGTCAAAGCAAATAAATAGAAATAAGGACAGCTACGAACTCATCGCAGCATCAAAGATTATTTATTTTTAATATATTTTTGTTTTTACAATATGTCAGAGAGTAGTATTTTAGAATATCTTTCGCAATTCTGGTTACATTGAATATATCGAACTTGTTAAGACAATGTTAACCCCATACTTTTCTATATGTTCTTATGTATGTATGATCATGAGTGTAACATTTTATGTAATTGCAAATAAAAATAAAAAAAAATGCTTATAACTTACTTGGTTTATGAATTTCAACAAAGAAAAGATAAATATGTATTTCTCGGATAAACAACATTTCCTTGAGTGAGGTTTGTATAGATGAATTGCGAGCGGCATTGTAATTTGAAGTCATGAGGTGGCTTCAACAGTAGCTGGCTGCAGCTGTCTCTAATAAGCAAAGCAGGCAATGTGCCTGGCCAATGCTTCGGTGACGCTGACGCCACGAGGTGGCTTCAACACTTGCTGGCTGCAGCTGTCTCTATATAGGAAAAGCAGGCAACGTGCCTGGCCAATGCTTGGGTGACGCTGACGCCGCGAGGTGGCTTCAAGAGTAGCTGGCTGCAGCTGTCTCTATATGGGAAAAGCAGGATATGGTGCCTGTACAGTGCTTGGGTGACGCTGACGCCGCGAGATGGCTTCAACAGTAGCTAGCTGCAGCTGTCTCTACATAAGAAAAGCAGGCTACGTGCCTGGCCAGTGCTTGGGTGACGCTGACGCCGCGAGGTGGCTTCAACAGTCGCTGGCTGCAGCTGTCTCTATATAAGAAAAGCAGGCTACGTGCCTGGCCAGTGCTTGGGTGACGCTGACGCCGCGAGGTGGCTTCAACAGTAGCTGGCTGCAGCTGTCTCTACATAAGAAAAGCAGGCTACGTGCCTGGCCAGTGCTTGGGTGACGCTCACGCCGAAAGGTGGCTTCAACAGTAGCTGGCTGCAGCTGTCTCTATATAAGAAAAGCAGGCAACGTGCCTGGCCAGTGCTTGGGTGACGCTCACGCCGCGAGGTGGCTTCAACAGTAGCTGGCTGCAGCTGTCTCTATATAAGAAAAGCAGGCTACGTGCCTGGCCAGTGCTTGGGTGACGCTCACGCTGGAGGTGGCTTCAACAGTAGCTGGCTGCAGCTGTCTCTATATAAGAAAAGCAGGCAATGTGCCTGGCCAGTGCTTTGGTGAAGCTCACGCCGCGAGGTGGCTTCAACAGTAGCTGGCTGCAGCTGTCTCTATATAAGAAAGGCAGGCAATGTGCCTGGCCAGTGCTTTGGTGAAGCTCACGCCGCGAGGTGGCTTCAACATTAGCTGGCTGCAGCTGTCTCTACATAAGAAAAGCAAGCAATGTGCCTGGCCAGTGCTTGGGTGACGCTGACGCCGCGAGATGGCTTCAACAGTAGCTGGCTGCAGATGTCTCTATATAAGGAAAGCAAGCAATGTGCCTGGCAAGTGCTTTGGTGAAGCTCACGCCGCGAGGTGGCTTCAACATTAGCTGGCTGCAGCTGTCTCTACATAAGAAAAGCAAGCAATGTGCCTGGCCAGTGCTTGGGTGACGCTGACGCCGCGAGATGGCTTCAACAGTAGCTGGCTGCAGATGTCTCTATATAAGAAAAGCAGGCTACGTGCGTGGCCAGTGCTTGGGTGACGCAGACGCCGCGAGGTGGCTTCAACAGTAGCTGGCTGCAGCTGGCTCTACATAAGAAAAGCAGGCTACGTGCCTGGCCAGTGCTTGGGTGACGGTGACGCCGCGAGGTGGCTTCAACAGTAGCTGGCTGCAGCTGTCTCTACATAAGAAAAGCAGGCTACGTGCCTGGCCAGTGCTTGGGTGACGCTGACGCCGGAAGGTGGCTTCATCAGCAGCTGGCTGCAGCTGTCTCTATATAAAAAAACAGGCAACGTGCCTGACCCGTGCTTGGGTGACGCTCACGCCGCGAGGTGGCTTCAACAGTAGCTAGCTGCAGCTGTCTCTATATAAGAAAAGCAGGCAACGTGCCTAGCCCGTGCTTGGGTGACGCTCACGCTGTGAGGTGGCTTCAACAGTAGCTGGCTGCAGCTGTCTCTATATAAGAAAAGCAGACAATGTGCCTGGCCAGTGCTTTGGTGAAGCTGACGCCGCGAGGTGGCTTCAACAGTAGCTGGCTGCAGCTGTCTCTATATAAGGAAAGCAAGCAATGTGCCTGGCCAGTGCTTGGGTGACGCTCACGCCGCGAGGTGGCTTCAACACTAGCTGGCTGCAGCTGTCTCTATATAAGGAAAGCAAGCAATGTGCCTGGCAAGTGCTTTGATGACGCTCACGCCGCGATTTGGCTTCATCAGTAGCTGGCTGCAGCTGTCTCTATATAAGAAAAGCAGGCAACGTGCCTGGCCAGTGCTTGGGTGACGCTGACGCCGCGAGGTGGCTTCAACAGTAGCTGGCTACAGCTGTCTCTATATAAGAAAAGCAGGCAATGTGCCTGGCCAGTGCTTTGGTGACGCTCACGCCACGAGGTGGCTTCAACGGTAGCTGGCTGCAGCTATCTCTATATATAAAAAGCAGGCAACGTGCCTGGACAGTGCTTGGGTGACGCTGACGCCGCGAGGTGGCTTCAACGGTAGCTGGCTGCAGCTGTCTCTATATAAGAAAAGCAGGCAACGTGCCTGGCCAGTGCTTAGGTGACGCTCACGCCACAAGGTGGCTTCAACGGTAGCTGGCTGCAGCTATCTCTATATAAGAAAAGCAGGCAACGTGCCTGGCCAGTGCTTTGGTGTCTCTCACGACACAAGGTGGCTTCAACGGTAGCTGGTTGCAGCTGTCTCTGTACAAGAAAAGCAGGCAATGTGCCTGGGCAGTGCTTGGGTGAAGCGGACGCCGCGAGGTGGCTTCAACAGCAGCTGGCTGCAGCTGTCTCTATATAAGAAAAGCAGACAATGTGCCTGGCCAGTGCTTTGGTGACGCTCACGCCGCGAGGTGACTTCAAGAGTAGCTGGCTCTATATAAGAAAAGCAGGCACGCTGCCTAGCCAGTGCTTAGGTGACTTATACAGTAGCTGGCTCTATATAAGAAAGGCAGGCAATGTGCCTGGCCAGTGCTTTGGTGACGCTCACGCCACGAGGTGGCTTCAACAGTAGCTGGCTGCAGCTGTCTCTATATAAGAAAAGCAGGCAATGTGCCTGGCCAGTGCTTTGGTGACGCTCACGCCACGAGGTGGCTTCAACTGTAGCTGGCTGCAGCTGTCTCTATATAAGAAAGCAGGCAACGTGCCTAGCCAGTATTTGGGTGACGCTGACGCCGCGAGGTGGATTGAACAGTAACTGGCTGCAGCTGTCTCTAAATAAGAAAAGCAGGCAATGTGCCTGGCCAGTGCTTTGGTGACGCTCACGCCACGAGGTGGCTTCAACAGTAGCTGGCTGCAGCTATCTCTATATAAGAAAAGCAGGCAATGTGCCTGGCCAGTGCTTTGGTGGCGCTCACGCCGCGAGGTGACTTCAAGAGTAGCTGGCTCTATATAAGAAAAGCAGGCAACCTGCCTAGCCAGTGCTTAGGTGACTTATACAGTAGCTGGCTCTATATAAGAAAGGCAGGCAATGTGCCTGGCCAGTGCTTTGGTGACGCTCACGCCACGAGGTGGCTTCAACAGTAGCTGGCTGCAGCTGTCTCTATATAAGAAAGGCAGGCAACGTGCCTAGCCAGTATTTGGGTGACGCTGACGCCGCGAAGTGGCTTCAACAGTAGCTGACTGCAGCTATCTCCATATAAGAAAAGCTGGCAACGTGCCTGCCCAGTGCTTTGGTGACGCTGACGCCGCGAGGTGGCGTCAACAGTAGCTGGCTGCAGCTGGCTTTATATAAGAAAAGCAAGCAATGTGCCTGGCGATTGCTTTGGTGACGCTCACGTTGCGAGGTGGCTTCAACAGTAGCTGGCTGTAGCTGTCTCTATATAAGAAAAGCAGACAATGTGCCTGGCCAGTGCTTTGGTGACGCTCACGCCGCGAGGTGGCTTCAACAGTAGCTGGCTGCAGCTGTCTCTATAGAAGAAAAGCAGGCAACGTGCCTGGCCAATGCTTGGGTGAAGCTGACGCCGCGAGGTGGCTTCAACAGTAGCTGGCTGCAGCTGTCTCTATATAAGAAAAGCAGGCAATGTGCCTGGCCAGTGCTTTGGTGACGCTCACGCCACGAGGTGGCTTCAACAGTAGCTGGCTGCAGCTGTCTCTATATAAGAAAGGCAGGCAATGTGCCTGGCCAGTGCTTTGTGACGCTCACGCCGCGAGGTGGCTTTACAGTAGCTGGCTGCAGCTGTCTCTATATAAGAAAAGCAGGCAATGTGCCTGGCCAGTGCTTTGATGACGCTGACGCCGCGAGGTGGCTTCAACAGTAGCTGGCTGCAGCTGTCTCTATATAAGAAAAGCAGGCAATGTGCCTGGCCAGTGCTTTGGTGACGCTCACGCCGCGAGGTGGCTTCAACAGTAGCTGGCTGCAGCTGTCTCTATATAAGAAAAGCAGGCAACGTGCCTGGCCAGTGCTTTGGTGACGCTGCACGCCGCGAGGTGGCTTCAACAGTAGCTGGCTGCAGCTGTCTCTATATAAGAAAAGCAGGCAATGTGCCTGGCCAGTGCTTTGGTGACGCTGACGCCGCGAGGTGGCTTCAACAGTAGCTGGCTGCAGCTGTCTCTATATAAAAAAAGCAGGCAACGTGCCTGGCCAGTGCTTTGGTGACGCTCACGCCACGAGGTGGCTTCAACAGTAGCTGGCTGCAGCTGTCTCTATATAAGAAAAGCAGGCAATGTGCCTGGCCAGTGCTTTGATGACGCTGACGCCGCGAGGTGGCTTCAACAGTAGCTGGCTGCAGCTGTCTCTATATAAGAAAAGCAGGCAAGTGCCTGGCCAGTGCTTTGTGACGCTCCGCCGCGAGTGGCTTCAACAGTAGCTGGCTGCAGCTGTCTCTATATAAGAAAAGCAGGCAAGTGCCTGGCCAGTGCTTTGGTGACGCTCACGCCGCGAGGTGGCTTCAACAGTAGCTGGCTGCAGCTGTCTCTATATAAGAAAAGCAGGCAAGTGCCTGGCCAGTGCTTTGTGACGCTAGCCGCGAGGTGGCTTCAACAGTAGCTGGCTGCAGCTGTCTCTATATAAGAAAGCAGGCAAGTGCCTGGCCAGTGCTTGGTGACGCTCACGCCCGGGTGGCTTCAACAGTAGCTGGCTGCAGCTGTCTCTATATAAGAAAAGCAGCAATGGCCTGGCCAGTGCTTGGTGACGCTCACGCCGCGAGGTGGCTTACAGTAGCTGGCTGCAGCTGTCTCTATATAAGAAAAGCAGGCAACGTGCCTGCCAGTGCTTGGGTGACGCTACGCCGCGAGGTGGCTTCAACAGTAGCTGGCTGCAGTGTCTCTATATAAGAAAAGCAGGCAATGTGCCTGGCCAGTGCTTTGTGACGCTCACGCCGCGAGTGGCTTCAACAGTAGCTGGCTGCAGCTGTCTCTATAAAGAAAAGCAGGCAACGTGCCTGGCCAGTGCTTTGATGACGCTGACGCCGCGTGGTGGCTTCAACAGTAGCTGGCTGCAGCTGTCTCTATATAAGAAAAGCAGACAACGTGCCTAGCCAGTGCTTGGTGACGCTCACGCTGCGAGGTGGCTTCAACAGTAGCTGGCTGCAGCTGTCTCTATATAAGAAAAGCAGACAACGTGCCTAGCCAGTGCTTCGGTGACGCTCACCCCTGCGAGGTGGCTTCAACAGTAGCTGGCTGCAGCTGTCTCTATATAAGAAAGGCAGGCAACGTGCCTAGCCAGTATTTGGGTGACGCTGACGCCGCGAGGTGGCTTCAACAGTAGCTGGCTGCAGCTGTCTCTATATAAGAAAAGCAGGCAATGTGCCTGGCCAGTGCTTTGGTGACGCTCACGCCACGAGGTGGCTTCAACAGTAGCTGGCTGCAGCTGTCCCTATATAAGAAAAGCAGGCAACGTGCCTGGCCAGTGCTTGGGTGACGCTGACGCCGCGAGGTGGCTTCAACAGTAGCTGGCTGCAGCTGTCTCTATATAAGAAAAGCAGGCAACGGGCCTAGCCAGTGCTAGGTGACGCTCACGCCACGAGGTGGCTTCAACAGTAGCTGGCTGCAGCTGTCCCTATATAAGAAAAGCAGGCAACGTGCCTGGCCAGTGCTTTGATGACGCTGACGCCGCGAGGTGGCTTCAACAGTAGCTGGCTGCAGCTGTCTCTATATAAGAAAAGCAGACAACGTGCCTAGCCAGTGCTTCGGTGACGCTCACGCTGCGAGGTGGCTTCAACAGTAGCTGGCTGCAGCTGTCTCTATATAAGAAAAGCAGGCAATGTGCCTGGCCAGTGCTTTGGTGACGCTCACGCCACGAGGTGGCTTCAACAGTAGCTGGCTGCAGCTGTCTCTATATAAGAAAGGCAGGCAACGTGCCTAGCCAGTAGTTGGGTGACGCTGACGCCGCGAGGTGGATTGAACAGTAACTGGCTGCAGCTGTCTCTATATAAGAAAAGCAGGTAATGTGCCTGGCCAGTGCTTTGGTGACGCTCACGCCACGAGGTGGCTTCAACAGTAGCTGGCTGCAGTTGCCTCTATATAAGAAAAGCAGGCAATGTGCCTGGCCAGTGCTTGGGTGACGCTGACGCCGCGAGGTGGCTTCAACAGCAGCTGGCTGCAGCTGTCTCTATTTAAGAAAACAGGCAACGTGCCTGGCCAGTGCTTGGGTGACGCTGACGCCGCGAAGTGATTTGATTTGAAGTCATGAGGTGGCTTCAACGGTAACTAGCATTATGTAAGAGAAGCAGTGACCGACCAAAGGTGACATGTGGCACCACTCCGGTTGCCGGGGAGATGCGCGTTCGTATATTCGATCATGATAAACTCTTGAGGCTTGTCGCGTTACTGCTAAGTGGATGGTTGGTAGTGATAATGGAAGGACTTACAATATCCTAGGCAATCCGGAGCGTGGAAATGAACAAGTTAGGACAATATTAATCCCATACCTTTCTCTATGTTCAGATGTATGTAAGTGTAGAAAAAAAATAATAACTTAACTTACGTGGATTATGAATTTGAATAAATAAAAGATAGATTATTTATTTATTTTTAAATGTTTTATTAATTAAGTAAATGAATGTGGAAGTAGTCAAACTACGAATTGAACATGAATGAGATGAAATGCAAAGATATATCTATTTTAAAAGCTAAATAATGTTTAAATTAACAACAGAGTTCACTTTTAAAGAGGATAAAATCAATCCTTCTTTGGTTGGGCGCTAGTGGTCGTACTGTTACTATTGCCGGATGCAGAGCTACTGATCGAAACCGACGGATTAATCGGATTTAAAGTTATAACCTTCGGTGAGGTTTGTATAGATGACGTTGTGCCAGCGGCACTATTTTGATTACTATCCTGTGCTGTAGTCGCCTGAGCTACTATGGATACACCAGGTGTGGTTGAGGATGAACTAACTGGATTTGTGCCGGATATGATATTTACCATTTTACGAACAGTTAAATTTCGATTAAATACGTGCGAGGTCAAAGCTGGTATTTGTTTCAAACCTCCGGATTTTACAACAATATTTCGAATTTGCGGGCGGTCGTGCAACACACTGCTACCACTACTTGTAGCTGTAGGATTTCCGGTGTTACTGATACTGCCCACAGTCGAAGGAATGGCTGCCCCACCAGCGGTTGTACTAATAATTTGCACTTGTGGTAGCGACTTTGTGGAAACATTCAGTATGCCTGATGTCTGCCGCGCACCAATACTAACTGGAGACTTTAGTGTCTGCAAATTCACCTGTTTCACAGACGACACAAGTGGACTGCTGCCACTAGCTGTACCCACTGGCAGTTGCGTCGTCGTTAATTGCATTGCTGGACGGGGTACAAGTGTTGTTGCAGATGTCTTCGGGTTCGTAACAACAACCTTAGTGTATTTCGGCAATTGTTGTGCGACATTCGATCGGGAAATGATATTCGGGCACGGTTTCATGGTGCTACGATTGATAAAAACTACCTTATTCTGCTTATTGCCTGAGGTTGGAGTAGTTTGTTGTAAGATTGGGCTACCAATGGTTTTATTAATTATATATGTGCCACCACCACCAGTCTTAGGCGAAGTGGTCACAATACCAGTAGTGCTAGACCCAGTGGAGGTAGCTTCCTTAATAATTTTCTGACTTATAATTAGTTGCCCGACACCGGAAGTATTGGCTACAAAGAGATTAATGCAATTTATTACAGTTACAGAAAAAACGAAATATTTGAAGTACCCACCTGACTTGACAGATGCGGTAGAAGAAGCTACCGAATCGGACAGATTGCCATCGTTATCAGCAAACACAATTGGCATATCTATTATGTTTGACAGATCCATATTGGAGGTGGATGAAGCTTTTGGCGTACTGCCTTTTATGCCACTAAAACCTGTGTTTGCTATTTGCAGTGTGGTTCCACCACTTACATTTTTCATGACAGTGTATTTTTGCTGAGCCGTACCAGGTGGTGCAGCTGTAACAAATTGCGTCGTCTGACCATTAGGAGATTTCAAAGTGAATATCTGTTGTTGGTGATTTGCAACGGAGCCGCCGGTTGGTGAAGTTGATACAATACTGCCGATGTTTGTATTTCCAGATGTGCTATTTTGTTGCATCGACGCCGTTTTTATTGTATAAATTTTCGATTGTGATTGCAATGGCGGCTTCAGTTGCACGAATTGATTAGAAGGTATCATCTTTATTTTTGCACCAGCCGGAAGAGTTTGTTTTTGCAGAGGATTCATTAATGCGGTTTTTATTGGAGTAGACTTTGATGGTGCAACAATTTCATAATTCGTTACTATTTTCTGTGCACCTTGACCAGTGTCGTTACCGGAGTTCTGTATCGAGCCATCTTGTTCATTCCCATCACCCAATATTGACTGTATGGCCATGTTTAGATCTTCGTTCGTAATAGAAGAATTTGTTGATAACTGTGTCTTCTGTTTTTGTATCTGAGCTGTTTTAGAAGTACCACCTGCCAATGCACTAGATGTTGTTTTAGCTGAAGTAGTTGTGGATGCTATCAGGGGACGCGTTCTGGGTCGGCCGACTGCAAATATACATAGGAACAGATTAACCTTTCGAATTAAAATAATTCATATTAATAAATAATTATTGAAAGTAATAAAAATTAATTTTTACCCTTTCGCTTCACTTGGAATGGTTCTGGGATTTTTACTTTTTTTAGTTTGGCTTGAATATGGAAGGGATTTGAAGGTAACGGAAAATTCAAATGATGTTATATGATGATGATAAGTTCATGAAAAATTAAATATTTTAGTACTTGTTAAATTTGATTAGTATTACTATATAATAGAAGTTAAATTTAACAAAATATTGTGACATACTTGAATTAACATATTTGGTCTTCGCTGGCGTTTCTTGATCTGAATTCATAGCATCATTTTTACGCTTCCTTTGTAAGGACCCATTTTTAGCATTACCTTCAGCGCTACTACCACCAGCGTTGTTATTAATTGAGTTTCGTCCTTGTTTAGTGTTAACGAAACTAGTTATTGTTGTTGGAACCCGTGGTCCAGGTGGATTAGTGAGAATTCTTTTTATAAATTCATATATTTCGTCCTGAACACAAAAATAAATTAGTTACAACTTTTGACGATCTAAGTCATAATTGAACGTACCACAACCATAGCATCTACCATCGACTGTGTAACATTATCTAACTTCCTACGGCTTTTAGGAACGCGCAGAACATCATCGCCACTCCCCACCACCACCAAAGAACTTTCCGATTGCATTTTTTCACGTAACGATTCCATTTCTTCGGTACTGAAATATAAAGTTGCAAAATCAACTTGTTCAAAGTGTGCCATGAAAGAAGTTTTTCTATATACCCCTTACCTTGTTTTTGCGGAATTTTGACCGACCACAAATAGTATTGGTATCTTTATGTCTAATAAGCGGTCATCAGGAGTACCACGAATTCCGTTAAATGTGTTATAAGCAAAGCCCATACACACTACGCATGCTACATTCTCCGACATTGCCACTTGCAAAGCAAGAGCAGCGCCAGCGTTGAATCCAATCAATATGATGCTTCGCTGAGCATTTTCGTTTCGCAACTCTTGTATTTTAACTCGAGTGATTGACACTATTTGTTCTGCTACTTGCTCTAATGGTTGTCGAACTATATGACTAACTGCGAATTAAATAAAAATTATATAAATTGATAATTTAACATATGTATGTATAGTTGATACTATACATTGGTTTGGGTACTAACCATTCGATGGTAACGTTACTTGTACAATTTGTGTTATGCTAGCCAATTGATGATACCATTTTTGAAGGCGATTAGGTACTGGACCACTGGTAGGCACAGAAGGCAGTGCAACAATTACGGCATTCTGTGTTAGTTTTCGGGTCTTCGTACTAACAATTGGCTCCCATTTGTTTTTCATTACCGGCGCCAGAAGCTCTTGACTAACATTTAGCGGTCGTCCGAATAACATCTTATCCATGAGTGTTGGCAATTTAGATTTTAATGTTTGCAAAATATCTAAATAAGAGGCCATATATGTTGATGGAAGTGAGTCCATCAACAGACAATGCAACCATTGTGTGAGTCGCGAGTCCCAGGCAACAGCAGCCAACGCTCTGCGCATTCGACTAGCAGACTTATCGACAGCAACACGACGCTGCATAGATTCGTTTTGACGGTTAACATTGGCTAGTCGTCCTAATTGATCATTATCCAAAATATTTGCTACTTTATTGAAAAGTGTCTTTTGCATATTACTCCAACCAATTCTAGAAGTATTTTACTTAATAATGTATTGCTAATATTATTAATAATTTTGTACTTACTGGTTAATACGTGCTTCCCAATCGTCGTCGTCTGGATTATTATTTTTAACGTATTTAGCAATTCGAGAACACTCATTCATTGCTTCTTTGGCCGCTATTTCATTGTATGAAGGCACATTGGCCTGATTAAAATCTTCAAAATCATGCTCTTCGGGATGTGTATGACAGGAAGGGCACTGTGGCGTACGTCGAACCAGTATTGTGCGAGCTGGTAACAAACCAGTGGTAACACTGCCTATTGACCGGGAGTTATCTCTCGTATAACTGTGTTCCATTTTATTACTACCACCTCTCCCACTAATAGAATTAGATTCAACAGAGTAGTTTTTATGCTAAAAAAATAGGATAACGATAGCTTACATATTTTTCTGCGACATTACGACAGTTAATTATTGATATTGATATAAATGACACAAAAAATATACTTTTTTCACTGTTCCGGCAAAAAATATAAACACTACCTAACAATATGTCAATTTATTAATGAAAGTAAATATGTTTCATCTTATTGGGATGATATTTTAGAGAATTACACTTTGTTTGTGGTTGCTCAGTACTTTTCTTAAGAATAGGGATGTTAATGATCCAACTTGTTAAAAATATACACCAAAAGCATTTTAGGACTTCATGTTGTATAGAGTTATAATCTGAAACACATTTCTAATTTCCAATAATATTTTATAACTTTATTTCTCTTTAATAAAGGTTTATTCTTTTCAACAAAACACTATTATTGAAAATTTGCTTTATATCACTACTGGACTTTTTCGCAATATGGCGTCACTACATGTAGTTGCCATATATAAAATTAGAAATCTTTTTACAATTAATCAAATGTTGCAGACTGCAAACACTAATTATTAAAAACATAAAATTTCAAATTTTTTATATATATTACTTTTATTTGGGAAACATTAATATATCATGCTACGATTTTTAAGTTGAAATGGGTATGGATTCTGCAGTTTAAGATTATGCCACCGGAAACTTCTAGTTTTCGAGATATTTACGTTTAAAGTTGGAATTTTCGACTATCAAAAATACTTTTCTCTATATAATTTTATTTATTCGTAATCTGGAGAATATCTTCTATCTAACCATAGCTCTTTTAACCCTAAATTGGTATACCAAAGCCCACTCTTTTTATTGAATGCAGTTCAAATTTATAAGGTTTATAATAACACTCAATGTTGATAGAACATAAGTATTTGATATTTACCACATACAGAAATTTATTTGTACTTTTCAATATAAACTGTATTTAGTTATATGTGGCATCATTGTTTTTCATTCTCACTAAGTGTTGTAATAGATTGTTTTGAATTTCACCATTATTTTCCACAATATCTATAAACAAATAAGCAATTAGCTCAAAATCTAAAAAGTTCATGTTCACAAGTAGGGTTTACTATTGAGGTACTGTTTTTGTGTTCTGCGATTAGCGAAGTAATTACAAAATTTGTTACCTCTATATCTTCATCATCGGAAGCACCAGATGCTGTGCGAGTTCCATCACATTCTTTGCGCTGTAAAAAGTCTTCGAACAGTTTCATATATGAAGTCATCACCTGTAGTTTTCCACCAAAGTAAATACTACTTCACGTTTGTAATTTTTTCAATAGTATTATAAACTAAAACATTTAATGTAAAAACTTTTTGCAATGTGCACTTATTAAGCACATCATCCAACACTCCGCCGATAACAACTTTGACAACTAATAATACAACTTGTCATCAAATGTCAAATAATTAAAATCACGACTTGCAAAAATTTGTGATTTGCTAAACAAAAAGTTAGGAATTTAGTTTTGTGAATAATTCACCAAAAAATATATTCTAAAAATTTCATTAAAAAATTGTATGCGTTTTACTTTGTAAAAATCACATTTCAATGATTGATATTACGCTCATGTTGAATGCATGCACAGGTATGGTGACTTTTCATATGCTGCCAGATAATATAAAACGTACTTGTATTTTCCATCGATATCCTTATAAAAAATAAATATTTGTATTATACAAAAAAAAAGTAAAACTGTAATGTGTGAATATGGGTTAACTTTTTGGAATGAAATTCAATAAATTATACAAATTTTTTCATGACTGATTGCGTACAGACAAATGCCAGAGAACGTAGAAAATATTTTCAATCTATTTACTCTATCAAGTGGCAACGGTATAAACTGACAAGTGCGTAAACTACAATTATTTATAATTTTGTGTCTTCAAAGTACTTTCCCGATGGCATTAGGACAACAGCACGTGTTAGGCTTTTCGCCTAATGGCAAATTATTTGCTTTCATCAACGACCAAGGTATTCTTAGGATATGGGACACAGAAACCAACGAACTAAAGCAGGAGTACACACCCAATCTCCAATTGTCGGGCCCTTGTACTGCACTCACGTGGGTTGTAACAACTTCTTCAACCGGGCATAGTGCTGAAGGAAAAAAGGTTTGTTAGTTATCTATTTTTCTGAATTGTTTTAATACAGTATTTCCAAATTAGGCGAAAAAAGCTCGAAAATCACACAACGGTCCCAGCCATGACGCAGAAGCGATTTACCTGGCGCTGGGTACTAGCAATGGACAAATTTCTCTTTATTCTTACGCTTTAGGCAAGGTAAGGCCTTCTAATGAAAATTTGAGTACACTTCATATAACATATATGCTTTTAATATATGCAGATCGAGCGAAACTTAAAAGGTGAAGGACACAGCGGAAAAGTTACCTGCCTTACTCAAGATGCTGAAGGCCACTTATATAGTAGTGGAGAAGATTGCCAAATAATAAAATGGTCACTATCTGAGGAAAAGCAAATCTCATCTTGGTCAGTGGGGACGGAGAAACCGTACAGCATTGTTTATTTAGAATTATCAAATAACTTGGTTGTCGGAGGTCGCCAAATTAAAGTTTATTCGGTGGCCACGCAGGAGTTAGTACAAACGTTTACCGGACACACATCCGACATTAATTTGATGAATTCGTTAGTACTAGATGAGAGCAGTGAATACGTCGTAAGTACATCACGAATGGAACGGATAATATGTATATGGAAAATTGGGAAAAAAGGTCGTAATAAAAATGCTAGTTCCACTCTGATTATGGAGGACGTAGCACACTGTCTTACTTGTCAAGTAGACATTGATCGCAATGTCAGAGTTGCGAGTGTAACACGCAGTGGTGTGATTCATATGTACCTTATTGCAGTAGAAAAGTAAGTATGCATTTATTTGTGTTCCCTCAGATTATCCTAAATTGATTGTGCTTGCAGCATTAAACCTGAAAAACCAATTAAACCAAAGTTGACTATAGAGGTTGCGTCAGATAGTGCAACCGTAATTGCGCCAATACCAGCTGTTTCCGTATCACTTCAGCATAGCAGTCGCCCACAAGAATTAATTTTCGGTTATGGAAACAAAAGCTTTCTGGTTTTTGAACATTTGACTCCGAATTTCACTGAAAAGTTGCAAGTTCTCATACGCACCGACCCAAAAACGTTATACTTGATGCGTGGGAAACTATCAAAAAAAGATGGAAAAGCTGGTGACGCACATAAAACTATTACTCCAATCGTCAATGAAGCCGACGTAGAATACAAATCTTCAGCTACAGTTTCAAAGAAGAAGTTAAAAGCAGTAGAAATGCCAATGGAGTCCCGACTACAAAATTTGAATTTAAACGCAGTTGCTGGTAGTGGAGCACCCCAAGCTCAAAGAAAAGTTCAGTTACTAGTGCAAGCCTTACACAGCAAAGACAATGTGTATGTATCAGTTTAGTTTTTTATATAATATTTTCAGATTGTATGGTACTGAAGGAGTGGCCATTAATTCAACTATCAAACTTGTTACTCCCTTTTTAGTCTTCTACGTTCTGTATTGCATACGCATGATATTAAAACTATTCAACTGACCCTCCACAAACTACCTGTGCAATACGTAGGGCCGTTAGTCAACGAGTTAACTCAATTTATGCAACAACAACGCATGAAGTAAGTAATACCTAAAGTTCTGAAATTATATAAATTTATAATAGAATAAATACTTTGCAGTGTCGAGTATGCAGTTGATTGGCTTAAAATCCTTGTTCAGACGCATTCCAGTCAACTAATGGCTTTGGGATCTGAAGATCTTCTAAATAAATTCGGTCCATGTATTGGTTTAATAGAACATCGCGTGAATTGTTTGAAGGAGTTATCGAAGTTTGTTTATTTTATTATTACTAAATATCCTCGAACTAGTGCAACTAGTTATACTATTTTCTTCTCAGGGTCGCTGGACGTCTGGATTTGTTGATCAATCAAATAAAACGCAACAACAATGAGGATAATTTAAACAGTGCAAATGTGTTGGTCTATGAGGATAATGGTAAATATGATCTAAAAATATTCTTCAAAACAAAAATTTGTAATATATTTGTTTTCAGATTCCTCAGACTCTGAAATCGAAGATACAGGCGAAAAGAGTGTCTCCGATGATGAATGGGATGAGGATATTGAAGAGGAAGTTGAGAACATGGATCAAGATGATGAAGATAATGATGAAAGCGACGCTGATGACGCAGAAGAAATGGAAACTTGATCGTAAAATTTCTCTCAAAACTTCTTTCTTAGACATGATATGTATGTTATTATATAAGTAAAAACATTAGATTTTTATCAACATTTTTTTTTGTTTTCTTTTGAACCTTCGGAAGCACTATTAATTTGTAAATTTTTGTAAGTAAAGTTAGTTGAACTCGGATCCAAAAGTAATTAAACTGCGAACGAATAAAATATTCAGCGAAAAACAATTTATTTCCAGCTAACATCAAATATATTTTAATTTTGATATACATACAATACAACAATTACTAATAGTTTTTTGTCAGGACACTGAGTGAATCCTTTGTGACATTAATAATAATAATCATTCAACAGCAGACGATAGAACGTTAACAAAACCAGAATGTAACTTTACTAATAGGCTTAATGAGTCTAACAGCCATTTCTAAGTATCTTCAATCCTCTAACCACATCATTGCGTTTGATAACTAATCTAAATTTATTATGCATTCACAAGTAAAAGCATTTTGTAGAACAACACATACAAATTGAGACTTTAATTTATAAGCTTTGTAGATTATAAGTTTCAATTAATATCATTAAGCATGCTGGTGAAAACTATATTTTAAGCTTCAGTGTACCATTATAGCTTAACAGAATTTTTGTTTTTGGGTGATCTCATAGTTGATTTTCTTTGATGATTTTTACGCTTCTAAATGCTTTCGGTCTTTTGTTCTTCCGCTGGAAAATGTTGAATGTGGTGTATTTTAAAATAGTCCACAATCTAGTTTACCAGTTTGCTTTGAGGAAGTTGATGAGACCATTAGTGGACGCATCGTGTGTAGTTATTTCATTTGGCGTGGCCAATTCAGGTTCAATCGCTTTAGCTAATTGTTTACCTAATTCCACACCCCACTGGTCGAAAGAATTAATATCCCAGATGGTTCCTTGGGTAAAGATTTTGTGTTCATATAAAGCTAAAAACAAAAATTATTATATTTTATTTGGACAGGTTTCATCAATAAGTTACCGATAAGGACGCCCAAAATGAATGGTGTAACTTTCTTTACAACAATTGAGTTGGTTGGACGATTACCAGTAAACGTCTTATGTGGCAAAAGCGCATCAAGTTTCTCGCCAGACAAACCCGCCGCCTCGAGTTCAATGCGCGCTTGTTCCTTTGTTTTCCCTTGCATTAAAGCCTCAGTTTGGGCCAAAAAGTTTGCTAATAATATTTTGTGATGAACACCGCCTGCGATTGGATTATGTGTCTGAGCCGGCGCAATAAAATCACAAGGTATTAATCGAGTTCCTTGATGAATCAATTGATAGAAGGCATGCTGCCCATTGGTGCCAGGTTCACCCCATACGATTGGGCCGGTATTGTAATTGACAACCTTTGAGTCGGTCTTGGTTACAAATTTGCCGTTACTTTCCATATCGCCTTGTTGAAAATAGGCAGCGAAGCGATGTAAATATTGATCGTAAGGGAGCAAGGCATGTGTCTCGGCGTTGAAGAAGTTCGAATACCAAACTCCCAACAGTGCTAATATAACTGGCGCCTGATAAGTATATAATTGTCTTATTAAAACATCGTACAATTGCTAATTATTCACAACTTACATTCTGCTCCAAAGGCGCAGTTCGAAAATGATTATCTAAGAAATGGGCTCCTTCCAGCAATTGCTCGAAATTCTCAAAACCTATTGAGAGACATATAGACAAACCAATGGCAGACCATAGCGAGTAACGTCCACCAACCCAATCCCAGAAACCAAACATGTTTTTACTGTCAATACCAAAAGCTGTTACTTTTTCCTTATTCGTAGACAATGCCACAAAATGCTTAGCAACAGCGGCAGGCTAAATTCGGTAATTAAATAGAATGCATTAGCATTGACAAGTCTAACATAATATAATTTTATAACATACATCTTTAGCGTGCTCCAGTAGCCAGTTCTTTGCTGATGTTGCATTAGTTATTGTCTCTTGGGTGGTAAATGTTTTTGACGCAACAATAAATAGTGTAGTCTCATAGTTGACACGTTTTAGCACTTCAGCCAAGTGTGTACCATCAATATTTGAAACGAAATGAGAGTGCAACCCCTTGCAATATGGTTTAAGTGCTTCGGTCACCATTAATGGACCCAAATCAGAGCCCCCAATGCCAATGTTGACCACATCGGTTATTTGTTTGCCTGTACATCCACGCCATACGCCTGATATGACTTGATTAGTGAACTCTTTCATATGTGACAATTCAGCGCGCACTAATGGCATGACATCATTACAATCGACAAGGATAGCATCGTTTCCACGATTGCGTAGCGCTATATGAAGTACTGCTCGATTTTCAGTAATATTTATAGGTTGGCCCGTGAACATGGCATCGCGGGCAGTAGTTACTTTGCGGGCTTTTGCCAAGTCAAGTAGCAGGGGCCATACGTCTTCCGTAATGCGGTTCTTTGAGTAATCAATCAATATTTCGCCATCATTGGGAGTTTGAAGACGTAAACTAGAAAAATAAAAATGAATTAAGAGTAAATAATACAAAACGGCTGTGCAAATTTTTTTTTCATTCAGTATACAATTATTTACAGACCAAAAAAACAGTAAATTATATTTTCAATCATTGTGCGATTTTTGCTTAAGGTCAATTCATTAATAGTAAGTTCTTCACACAAAAAAACTTTTAAATTTTGATGATTTAAACAGATAATCTTATCATTCATCATTTGAATAACATACATTATACATAAGTATGTCTCACATATGACTTATATTTGCCCACTGCCATTGAAAGACTTAGTGTATAACATATAGAACAAAAACAATTATAACTTGATAACTTTCGTAGCAAATGGATGTTGAGAGCAGCATTATAATCTTTCTATGCAAAATCTAATTGGTGAAAATAAATTATCATTTGGACACACTTATGTACATATGTACATACGCACGTACATATGTTGTGTTGTAGGTCAACGTCAAGGTCTAAAATACATTCACTCGCTTAATTTCAACACGTAACGAAATATTATCATTAATCGCCTTCTAAATCATTGCTAACATAATCAACACCTGATTTTTTTGAAGAATATATACTAATAGTATTTATTTTGTCAACAAAATTTTTAGAAGATATATAGGAACTAACTAGGAATATATGTACATATACATACATATACTATTATACATGTTGGCATAATTTTCCCGTTTGTAAAAGAGAAAATAAAAAGTGTTTATCAAATTGGTGTACACATCAATATATGTATGTATGTACTCAAATTCAATTAAGGATATACACATTAATAGAATACATCTACCTACAAACTCTCAGCCAAACCAAAGTTTTTCACGTAACCGTATTTTTCATCCATTCGATATAAACACCGGACTACTCACCTGTACTTCTTAAAACGATTTGTATCTCGGGCGAAAAGATCCTTCATATTAATGTCTTTGCCATGAGAATTATAAAATTGTTGTAGCTTCTGGTAAGCCGGTTCCTCCGTAAGCAGTGGAAGTGGTCCTGCCATTTTTATTACTATATGATTTCTTCTGATAAAACAATTGCACAGAACTTGACTTTTATGAATACTGAGTGTAAATTGGAATTCGTTATAAAGTATATTTAACAATGCACAATTGTGTAGAGAACTTCGTTATTTTATAAATAAAATTAATTGAAAACTCGAATTATTTCAACTCAAGAACGTTCTCACAAATGACCAGTAGAATTGTAATTTATAACGACTAAAGCAATCCCACTCCACGTTCGAAATAAATTCAACTTCTTTCTACGTTGCTTTGTCAATGTCGAATGAAAAACTAAAGCCATACACACAATGCGGTGCGTAAAATTTTTTTAAGTTTTATGTAAGTTTCACTATTGTATCCGATATAAAGCTAATAATATCTATCATTATTGGGTTTACGTGGACAGAATCAGAATCAACGAAATCAAATAATCTTTGAAAGACAAAATTAATTATAGACAAATGTTTTTAGTAAAGAATTATATATCATAACTTAAGTATAATACTTAAGTTTAATACATCCCCAGGTTTAACTTATGATTAAGTTCCCTTTTCACTTGGACAAAAGTTACAACAGCGCCATCTATATGCCTTTTCGTTTATAGCCTAATGCAAATTAACTGCATTTTCAGGTACCTTCACACTTAATTTAATATCTTTTGAAAAAATTAGAATTTTAATGACGAAATTTCAAGTTATTTCATATAAATTAGATTTGGAAAATGTTCGGAATAAAGATATAATTAGCAGAAGTGGCTAAAATACCATCTGGTAGCAACTGGTTGATTGTTTCATTCTGTTGTCAGTTGGCTGCACTGGAATATTGTGTGTATTGGTGTGTGTAATTAAGAAGTCAAATTCCAACAAAACACTAAAACTGAGTAGCGCATAATAATTGGGAAAAATATAGTTTCAGTGCTATGGATTTACGTGGGATTGTATTAAAGTTTCAATTTAATGTTTAGGAAATCGTAAAATACATTTTTAACTAGAATAATATATTAAAGAAATATGTAATGTGAATATAGGAAAACTAATCTCGCGAAAAACGAAAGATACAAGAAAGTGTCACAGGTCTATTGCAACTGCTAAAAAGCGGAAAGCGAAAAGAAGATAGTAAAAGGTAAATAGGCATATAAAAGAGTGCTACTTATCCACAATAGCGACTCGTTTATTGAATAAATGTTATTCAATTTATGAAATTATTTTCAAATAATAAAATTATGCCAGTGTAAGTTAGTGGCATGTGTTGCCGCGTGTACGTATTCGACCAGTAGAGAACCGACGCCTTCTGCTAATGTTAAGAGCGGTAACTATATAAAATTGTGCGTGGTTTCAATGATGTTGCATACGTAACCTTGCAAATGCGTAGCACAGTAGCATCTTTTGTCCAATGGCCAAGCGTAACGTTGGAAAAATTTATTAAAAAATATACAATGTAGTGAACTTGTAAAATCCTAAAAAGGAGTTTTTATAAAATTAAACTATGTGTTTAAATCATTACTAATTCATACATAATTAAAAATAATTTTTATAATTTGTGTGATTTTTGTATTTACAGAATAAAAAAATTGGAGTTCATTAAAACAAAGTTTTTCCAAGGCATTGCCGAACTTAAAAAATGTCCAATTCGACGTCGTGCAAATCAGATCTTAGCGCTTCCAACAGTAACTCTACACAATTATCCTCAAGCAGTAATAATCACAATTGCATTAGTAACACCAATAACAATGCCGAGCAGCCCCAAACAAAAAGACAAAAAATTGAAAAAATCAGTAAAACCAGTAGAGTTGCTAAATCGGTTTCTTCTAAGGCAACGGCTGTTGCAGAGGCAAAATGTTCTCCCCCACCAGACATTATTGACACCGGCGGAGTTAATGCAATGCAAGCAAACATCAATGGCAAATTATTAAGTAATAATAATCATCAACAGTTACGATGTTCCTCGCTTTCGTCATCCGCCAATTCAATATCCACACCCAGTTCTACTAATAATTCTCCTACATCCACACCGAGTGGATCACGTGCTACTTCATTGTGTCATTTATTAAATGAACAAGGCAATGCAGCACAAATTTTGCCAGGAATTTTAGATGTCACAAGTAGTACAAGTTCCGCAGATATATTAAAAAAACAAGAAATATCCTTAAAGAATGCCGATATTACTGGAAAAAGCGGCAGTACTAATACGGCTGGTGTAAGCTCCGACGAAGTCGATCGAATACCATTTCAGATGCCTGATTTACTATCTATAACTGTAAATACAAATAGTACTAAGATATTAACGGCAAAAACGATAGAGCAAGAGATGCAGACAAATGCAAGTCTGACGTTAGCGGCAACACATTCAGAGGACATGCGCGAGTTCGAAGCCTCCTTAAATAAGCAATGCCTTTGCGGTGTATCCGAACGTACACTACGAAAGCCTTTTCAGTCACATTACTCGATCGACACAAATGGGCAAAAGCGCATTGCAAATCTTTCGGAATGGCCGACGGAAAAGCTTTTGCAATTTCTATCTAATTTACAGCTTTTGTTCGATATATACCTTAAACAAAATTCCAAAGGTTTTATATGTGCAAGAATAATGGACGTCTGCGACGTTCTCATTCGTAACGATCATAATCTTATTGATGAAATAATTGTTTTGTCTAGTTACAACAATGAATATGTACAATTTTTAGCTGCTAGAGTATTGGCATCATTCTTGGTGATTGCAAAGCAGGAGCTGGATGATAATTGGCTTAAAAAATTAGTTGATAATCTTTTTAGCTTTGAACGATTGGATAGCTCGGCGGTTCAAAAAATTCATTTTAGTTTGGAAATCATTAAAAGAATAGTTGAATGGAAAGATATGGATTTGCACCCACTTGAAGACGAAATTGTTGACACCCAGGTGGGTAGTGATGTTTCTCCGGATCAAAGTAGAAACACATCATTCGGCAACACAAGTGCTAATGAAGAAAGAGACACTTTGGACAACGAAAGATTTTTTCATTTCCAACCACAGCAGCCAACATTGGAAACGAATTATTTTGCTTTGCAATTTCGAGGTGCACTTAACGATACAGTTGACCACGAGGAAGGACTCGACGGTGCGGAGGAGGGAATCGAAAATGATGAGGATGAGTTGGATGATGACGTGTTAGAGGAGAGTATGGTTCAAGCGCATGCGCGAAGACACCATCACCATTTATCACAAATGTCGATGCAACATCAACATCAGCAGCGTCAACATCATCTTCAACATTTTCCCTCCTATGATATTATTGAAAGGACAATACAAAATAATACAAGCTTTCTTCCCACAATATCATATGATCCATCTAATGCTGTTCCGCACTTCGTCAGTGCTCCTTCACATCTATTTGAACAGCACGTAATTCATCAAAATCACGTTGATGATCATTCCCATTCGCCGTCTTTAAATACTCATGCAGCACACTTTTCGAGTATTCACAATCCAGCAGAGCTGAATGTGAATATTGGCGATGTTGAAGAGCCCCAAACAAATTCTATTACCAGCTCTTTTGTAGCATCAAGTTGTCAAATAATCACACTTACGGACTCTGAGAGTTTCGATACGTCACATTTAAAAGGTGTCACAATTAAAATACTCGAAAATAAGTGGCCTGCATTGGTAAAGAATATGAAAGCTCTTATTGTTAATCATATGCATATGGATCATGCCGAGCATTGCATACTAAATTTCCTACAGCTGTGGGAAAACATAATTTCAGTTAAGGCGAATCTCTCTGTGGTCGAAACTCGCCCATTTTATGCCCAGCTGGATAAATTTGAATTACTTTTGCAACAACAGCAACTTTCCTGTACTGTTTATAAACAGCTACTATGTTTATTTAATGAAGCATTGTGTTACGGCTCCACACTTGCACTGCAGGACATGCTGCCAGTGGAGACGTGTCATTTAGCGCAAAGAATTGTGCGGCATGTGAAAGAGGCACGTATTTTAGACTCTCTACCGCGTCGTCAACCTGAAAATATGGTCAGTTTTTTAGGCTTCAAGCGCCCAGCTGTTGCTTATTTGGAAGGTATGCCATGGAATCCGAAGCCGGAACGATGTACAGCACAAATGTGTGGTTCAACGCCGCACTCCGGTGAAAACATTGGTTTATCCAATCCGATGAATCGAGAATTCTCTAATAACGAAAGATTTCCAAATTCTTCAGGAATATTGTCAGGAGGTCCAATTGAGCTTGACGCCAATGCCATTGAAATGGATAAAACAATTTTACAAAAAATGGTGCTTCTAGTTCTGAAATCTGTAGCAGTAACTGTTAAAGAGATACGAAGTGATTCTTCGGATTCCTCGATCGATTCTCAAGACTGTGACGCCTATCAAGATATGGTGTTGATTGAGCGTTCCATACGCGATGTTTTACGAAAATTGGAATCATTTATAAAGCACAAATTAGAATTTCATCCTGAGTGTCACTTTAGCAAAATACTCATACATCTTTTCGACGATCAGGATGATCATTTAATTGAAGCTATGGTGTGTACCTTGGATGTCACAGCAGGCATATCCTTTCGCAATAATGCATTCCCTGAACTCGTGTCCATGTTGAATCCGGTCTATACATTCTTAGAGTTCCTCAAAATGATTTCCAACAGTTCAGACCTCTTACTGGATCTACTGGTCAGCAATGAAACATGTTTTCTACTCTATCTACTACGACTATTAAAATATATACGAGCAAATTGGGACATGTTTCTACGTAGTTGTCACGATTTTGGAATGGGATCTCCTGTCCTCGACGAAGCAATGAGTGTGTTGATACGATTGCGTCTGCACATCTCCCGATTAGTAGCTCGTCAATTGTATCCCTACGATATTTCACCGGTGCTGCGGCTACTGGAAAGCTGTGAGAGCCTTTATGAGGGCAATGAACGTAGCTTAACATAAAATGTTCCTTGGGACCTTTTTTTATTTTAATCAAAAATCACCTAAAATATTTTATCGAAGAAGTTATTTATTTATTTTCTATTTAATTTGTTACGATGATGAATATTGTTCTATATATCTTTATATATAAGCCTTAAACATACGAACATTACTGTTAAAATGAAAGACTTGAATAACTTTAGCAAATAGCAATTTTTAGTGATTTAAAATATTTGGTTTTAAATCAAACGTCAAAACAACTTAAATCTTAATATTAGCACTTCTAATTAATCTAATTTAATTTGTTGTTTAGTGCCTTTTATTAAATAAATTTAAGTAGCATTAACATTATAAAATAGCTACAAATATTTTGGTTTTAATTAGAAAACCTTGACAATTTGTTGTTGTAATTGGTCTTGCCTTAGCTTAAGTTGTACCATTCTAAATTTAAGATAACCTTATATATACTTCGTAAATTAAATAATTCTTAATTGTTAACATATCAGCACAATACATATGTTCTTTTATATATTACTTTATTAAATTAATATATAGTATTTAATAGCTTTTTTAATTTAAAATTTAAATGGATGTAAATACGAACTTCCAAGAATGCATATATATATATATATATAAATACATACGTATATACTTATTTAAATATAACGGACGAATGTCACACTAATTTTAAAAATATACCTTTGGTATTTAACGGAAATCGAAACATTATTTTTTTATAACACCAAAAACATCATGTATATACTTACAATATTTGTAATAATTTTTAAAAGTTTTTACATAATAAACAAATCTTTTATATTATAATTGTAAAAAATGAAACATTTTATTTTATGGTTCAATATAAATACTGCAGACACTGTCGAAATTTGATGTAACTGGACTGGTTGTTGCCAACGAATTAATCACAAAATCGTACAATACCAATGTTCTTTAATTTTCCTATTTTGGAATTAAATCGTGTTATTTTCTAGTGTCGATTTATCATCCGAACACGTCGTTTAACTTCATGAAATGGCATATCTGGTCCATGGTCAGTCAAATTTGTTTCGAGGCCAATATGTGCGCCGGATAAAGAGGTACGACGAGCCAAATTCGAAATCGGCAAAGCTATGGCTTTTACGTTGTGACGTTGGAAACATAATGAAACTGGCACCGAGCAACGTCGGCCAGAGATTTTTGGCGGAGTATATTCTGAAAAATCGGATAAACGACCTCATTTCCCTATTTTTTAAACTTCCATGCGTTGTGTGTTATACTGACTTACCCAAAGGATTAGAAGAACTTTCACCACAATTCTGTATTTCCCTCGATGACCGCAATGGTAGACCATGGACTCTGCATTGTATATTTGCTATACGCTTATGCTCGTCGAAAGATGTGAATTTCCGTAAATTGGAAAGTATTTCAGATTTTTTCATTGTAGTGTCATTGAAACGATCTACGGATTGTGATCGCATATCCAATAGTGATTCTTTTTTTGATTTTCTACTTGAAGAGTCTAAAGCAAAATTTGTAAATGTAAAAATGATTTGCCAATTTGTATAACATTTCTCATCCTCATCACTCACAACCAAACTTATGACTGCAATTTCTTATTTGTAGTAGTCAATTGTAATTAGAAATCTTCTTATCAATTACCAATTTGCACATTCCCACATTTATATACATATGTATAAAAATAATATATTCAACATATGTATGTTGTTTTTAGGAAAACGTAAGTATTGTTTAATAAAGTTATCATCCCACATTGGTAAATGAAACAGCAAACATTTTTAATTACAGTTAGAGATAGTTAAAAATTTATTGACTTTTGATGCGTAAATCTTGTATATGCAATTCTTGTTTAATAATTCATACAGTCCAATAAACGTTCAGACTATGATCAATACTTGTCCAGTTCCTTTTAGTGTACGAAAACAATAAAATAGTAATAGTCTTAATTTACAACAAGTTTACATAGGTATTCAAACATAGTTAATGTACATTTTAATATGCAATCGTATTTAAACATATTCATATATTTAAAACATTATAGGATAATAACAGATCACACATAGACAACAAAGTTATTATGAATATACGAACGAAATATAATATATTTTTAATATGAAAAAAAGCGATTTGAAATAAAATATGTACATATATAGTTGGATTTTTCAAGGAGAGTTAGAACCTAGAGCTGGAAGGTTGTGCTGTTAAAGTGCGAACAATACACGATACCATGATAAATTGAACACATTTAGCATGTAGGAAAGTGCAAGGGTCTTTCAGTAAGTACGAGTACAAATACGTTGGAGACCTGAAATTTAAAGAAGCAAACGTAAAGAAGGCGAAAGGGATGACTTAGAGGGCTTATCAATCTATTCTGTTTATTTATATTATTAAAGAAGTATTTTTGTTATTAGCTAACACGCATAAAAATATTAAAGAAAATTTTATGTAATTAATAAATATGTATGTACATGTAATTCGAAAAGAAATATAATCAACAGAAATAGATATAAACATTTTTATATACATACGTACTCATATATTTATGCAAATATAACATAAACATCAAAATACACATGTAACATATTTGTTTTAGAAATATGAACACCACGCAATATTATGTGAAACTGAATTCAAAGAGCAATGCATCCAAGGATAATTCTATTAATTTATTCAAATGTATGTTAAAATATACATATGCATATGGATCATGTTTAATCAATAAGGCTAAGAATAAACGTCGAATGGTTTACGGGAGAACATAGAAAAACTTTTTTTGATTTAGAGAACAAGTATTTATGTAGAAGAATTTATTTTACGTTCTAGGCTGTTTTTTTGTAGGTAAGTGTTTTTAGAGAACGAAAACTGAACGAAAGTTAGTAAGTGAACATGTATTTTCTATTAAATTTTCATATCCATTAAACATATAGCGAAACAAGGATGTTCCAAAATAAGACTACTTTAATCACTAAATTCAGCTAAAACTATTTTTTACTAGATACAAATGTAAATTTAAATATTTGACTACGTTAAATACTCCATATTCGGTTTGGTTGACTTCCGGTAGGCTTTTACCATTATAAATGACAGTATTTAGAAGGCATAGATAGCTGTTACACTTTCATTAATAATTGTTTTAACTTTTTTTCTAGATCTAGTTTATATCTGCTAACAATTACAGAATTTAGTTTTTATATTTATTAGCAAATTTTTTAAATAATTATATTTTTATATACTTTTTAAATTCCTAATCAATTCTAAAAATATTAATAGCACCCTTACGGTTTATTATATGATGTACCTTTTGAAGCTCGACGGTCTTGTTTATGAGTCTGAGCGTAAGATTGCAAGGAGCAACGTCGTAACCTGTTGTCGCCTTTATTTTGCTGGAAAACGTAAAAGAATTAGTGACACAAATGAGTTTATAATTCCTCTGTGCAGCAACTGCACAATATTATAAAACGTTCGCAAACTTACAGATTTGTAATGCTGATTTATGTCTGAAGCGGCTTTCAACAGCAAATATATAAACACCAATGCAAACATATAGATGATGGGCTCTGCAGTGTTTGATTTTTTTGCCGTTGGTTGATTCTTTTTATTATTATTGTTGATAACCGTGCTGTTATTATTATTAGCATTTTTGTCATTGATTTGTGGCGCAATTTCGCTTTTATCTTTATTAGTATGTTGTAAATCAACTATTTCTCTAAGCTTTGATTCTTTCTGATCGTGGTTTCCACCATTCTCAGCATCTAAGCTTATTAAAACCGATTCTTCAGTTATCTGTTTACATTCAGTATCAATGTCCTTTAACTGGTTTTCTTTTTCGATAATCTCGTTTACCCAACGCAAGTCCTTTGTAAAAACTTCTAACTCAGTGCACAGGTCTTTGTATTCCAATAGCTTTTCAAGTATTTTTATTCGTTTAGTTGTTTCCTCTGCTTGCATTTCTTGGTCTTTTAAAGGTCTTAAATCGCTATTTTTCTCATCTTTTGGATTAGCATAATTCACGTATTTGAATTGAATTGCTGTTGTTGTTAAATACAATGTAAAAAATACAATCAATAGACCTACTGGCACCACATGGCGTATATTGTTGTTTTTGTTAATGCTTATTTTAGCTGGTGAACCTGATCCTTTCATGCTAGCCTCATACAATTTCACTCGTTCAGACACATGATGTCTGAACCCCTCTGAAAGATCTTTGTTTGTATCTTCACAATCCTTTTGCTCATCGAAAAATTGCATGACTTATAAACCTAAACAAGGAGAAATATCTCAAAAAATTGCTTAAATATTCCCTAATTAACAATACATTTGAAACTAAAAGAAAGAATATTTCGTAAAGAAACATTGAGAAAAAACTAAAATTTAATTCAATTTGTGCTCGTGCATATCTGTATACATATGTATGTATGCATATATGTATGTATGTATGTATATACATATATTGGTAATGCGCTTAAACAAATCGGTGTTTACGAAGGCATTTGTGTGAAAAATCAATAGGATTACTTCTGTAAGTCTAAATACATACATATATTTATATCTTAAAATTAGTTGTAATTTCAATTTCCATTGTTTTATTATCCAATTGTTTTCACTTAATATTGTAAATTTTAAATATACATACTTATATCCGAATAAATAATGTTATTGTAGTACTTGCTGGTAAAAACTTTGTTAGTAAAATTTAATATATTTTGCTGTACATTATTTAATCTTCACATTTAAATCAGGCCAAACTTCATTTTTTAATTGTACTTTAACATTTAACGTTTCGATATGCCTTTCCTTTTTCTTTAAAATACTCAAATCATTTAAAAGCTTGGTCTTTGACGATAATTCACGAATAGGTCTGTATCTCCCAGCATGCCGCGTACAGTAATCTGCCTTTATTGCACTTCCGGACAACAGACCAAACTTGTGTAGCAATAAAGTCAAATTGGTGTGAATGTTCGCTTGGCGAATAGTGCATAACAGATTTAAACTGCATACATATGTATGTACAGCTTTTAGTGTTTTCTTTATTGTACTTGCAACAAGCAACATGTTTACGTAGTATTTTATAAACTATCTGTTGCACCAACCCCCAACAAAATCGTTTAAAACGAAGAACCAGTAATGCCTTTTCCAATTCGACCCATGGCCGAAGTTTAATTGAAGGGAAACTAACTTAACTTAATTAGTTTGAAATATTTTCATTTGAAATATTGAAACATACAACAATCCTATAATAGCTTTTATATCATCAGAAATCACCGTGCTTAGATGCACAGTTTTTTAATAAATAGCTTAGTATGAGAATGAGTTCTGTAAAGTTTACAACACTTTTCTGATGTCGTAATTTGTATCTGACGTCACTAAAATCCATTTTTGTGTATGAATGTAACACCTTGATTTGTAGAACAGCGAATGCATTAGATGGAGAGAACGCATTGTATTTTATACGTTTTTTCGTGTTTATTTTTGATTTTAGCAGTAATTTAAAAAAAGTTGTAAGATGTATACAAATGTTTAGTGGAGAATGTTTACAAAACATATGTACAATATACATATATTAAGTCCGACAAAGAGTATAATCATTGCGCTTCATGCAAAAAAAAGAAAATGTTTGTAGAGAGCATTTGTGTGCTGCTCTCTGTTCCAAAACAAATGTGGTGACGTCACGAACGGTGATTCTATCGTTTGATTTACTTTGAAATATCTATCATTCGGTGCACTAACAGATTCAAATTTATTTTAGCTTATACCAATAACGAAAGGAGAATCAACCTCATCCATCGTACAAAACATTTAGTAGTGAATTGAAAAATAATTTTCAACTAGTTTTAAAATTTTAAGCGATAAGTGGCCAAATATGAAGTGGAAAATTTAAAGTAATTGAAATTGGCAGCAGTTGGAAAATATTGCTTTCCTGAGCATTTGTGGATATAAATTTGTTAAAATATAAAGTTTGTTTATGATTTAAAATGGTTATAGTCACGGGTATGTAATTTTCTTAACTTTATATCTACTAATTTTTTTTATACTTCTGGCATTATTATCTGATCCAAGATCATTTCAACAGCCCTTTTTGGGACTATTGGCTTTATTTGAAAGCTTCCAACATCTTTTGCAAGTTAACGACATACATACATATATATGTATGTATATAGCGGAATAACTGTACATGCATCTACATACAAACGTACATGAATAGATATTATTGATATATAAATAGATAAATAGCGAAGAGTATCGATGATCTCACATATACCCCAATCATCAATGCTTCCTATTGAATATTAACCCATGTACGTACATACATATGTATACATCGTATGTCCATATGTGTTTAGTTATATTTGCAGAATATAATTAATCATTAATGTTGTTTTCGCTCTCACTGTAGAAGTAAAGTTAATGCATATCTAGGGTAAAATTAATATAGTTGCCGCTGACTTATAGTTTTAGAGATATTTGCATTTAAAGTTGAAAAATTGACACCTTTTTTATTGATAATTTGTATATTGGGAATAACTTTTCACTTCGCCGGCGCTTCAAAAAAAATAACCATGGCAGCACTTTTCTTATTGTGCAAATGCATTCTATTTAACTAAATCGAAATAATTGAAATAAAGCTTTATTTACAACAAATATTAAAAAAATGAATATACAGAAACGTAATAGTGAAGTGTTAGTAAGTGAAAAGTGCATAATATAAGTGAAAAAGTTATTCACAATGTACAAATTATCACTGTAAACATTGTCAATTTTTCAACTTTAAATGCAATTATCTCTAAAACTATAAGTCAGCGGCAACTATATATATATATTTTCGTGATCTGGAGAACGTCACCTTTCCAACGATACCCATTTCATCCCCGAAAGCCTGGGATGCTATTCTGAATCCCAGCCCATATCTATCCAAAGACTATGCCGTCGGATAAGCTTGTGCCTTCAACAATTTATTACAGTTTACCCTGCCCTATATGTACATAAGTATGTACCTACGTAGATATATTTTATGAACACTCAATCTTTAAAGAGTCAGAAATGTCTCTTACTAATACAGTTAATATACATTTGTGCATATATACCATAAGTGGGAATATATAATTGCATTTACACATAATACATGCATATGTACACTTTAGCGTAATTATTTTTCAACTAGCTTCGTTAGCTAGTAAGGTCATAGCGGATTGGATAATATAGACAAAAATAATACGCATAAGGAATGACAAATAAAAAGTAAACCGATAACGTGTACAGGTTGATAAGACTCAAAATTATTATAATTTTTTTATTTTTTCAAGCATATCCGTTCTTAATTATCATCACTTCATTATCTTCATAGACCACTTCGCCCAAACCGAGAGTATTTTTGACATTAACAGGATGGTGCAAATAGAAATGCAGGAGGTTTTAAAATGGGCGCATGAGCATCAGTTACATGCCACACTCAGTCCTATGATATGTGGCATTTGTTTAGCATTTTTTTCATATATGCTTGTGTATTTGGATAGCGACGTGCCAGGCTTAAATCCTCCTTCACCTTTTTCACCGGTTAAACAAACGTAAGTTAAAATGTATATTTACTTAGATTTGGTATTCACTTATGTTTTATTTCATTCACAGATACCTTCGCGAACGACGCAGTGCCTTACATTTGGGTTATATAACGGCTTTAGCTTCTGGTTTAATAGTCACTATACTTTTGTATTGTGATTTCAGTAGTGTAAACTAGCTTGAAAATTATTCATGAATAGTACCTGTTAAGAAAATATGATTAATGAATTAAAAAAAAAAAAAAAAAAAAAAAAAAAGTACAAATTATTTTAAGTATTCAGAAAAGTATTAGTATCCTTTAATACTTACAAATGCATAATTTATTATATTATATGAACTCAAAGTGTACATATTTGTAGATGTCTAACCAAATATACCTGCTTATTTTCATATATTTGATCTTTAAAAAAAATAGATTTTACTATGTTTTAATATTTTTGAAGAAAATTCTAATTTCTACTCTGGAGCAGCGCAAAAGAGGAAACGTTTTGAATTCGGTTAAAGTATCGAATTGACTGCATGTACTCTTTCTCTTCGATGTTGTTTAGTTTGAACGTCTGGAGCCGATTTTCTCCAATAAAACGGCCAACGGCTCGTAAATAACAACCTAACAACAACAAAGAAACTATAGAAATGAGGTTTTTGAATAATGGCAGACAAACCTGAATCGAATCCAACCAACGTAAAGTCATAATAAATACTTTGAAGTATTGGACCTCCATCCAAATTTCGCAACAATAAAATATTTTCTCCTCTTTGTTTTCCAGTAATTATCTTTTTTAATTGCCCTAAGCAAATACGAATCCGTAAAAATAATACAATTTCAAAATCTAAATATTAGTTGTCTTTACAAACCGTAAACATCCCACAAAGCATCCAACGTTGGGTACAGTTTATGAATTTTTAAACAAAAGTCCACATGTCCCACTAGTGCCACTTTATTTCGCCCATTCTTGAATGAATTCGACTGCTCTTTCATTGGTGAATTTGCGCCTTTCACATCAAAGCACTCGTTGCGAAAATCTTTAACAACCACGTCAATGGTTCTATTCAAACTCCCCTTTATTTGTACCGATGGTGTAACTTTTGCTTTTGGAAGTGGTAGGAGGACATATTCCGAATTTCGGTATGCGTTCGGTATTGAGACTGTGGCATTAAATCGTCCTTCAGGTTGTGGTTTTTTAAAGAAATATTCGTTGGATAATTTCATCTGTTTCAAAGGTTTGTCAATGGTGTAGCTTTTATGTAAGAAGTTTTCAGCGGTTTCAAACTTTCCATGTAAAGCGGCCACAAATCGTTGACACGAATTAGATGATTTGGAACCAGGTTCCACAAAATGCTTTCGATTACCTAATTATATGTGCACATTTTTATTCTGAAGTTTTGCTAATACTACAAATACTTACTAGAAGCATACATTTCCATTAATTTTATCCGATTTTCCTACAATATCTACCGTTTCAATAAAGTTATGTTTCCTTTCACAGAAACGTTTATAACGGAACTTTAACAATTTACAGTAGGTATGAGTTGCTGTAATTATACACATATATGTTTAACATTAATTGTCTTTCAAAAATAACCTTGACAATTTTTTCTTTATTTTAATATTGCAAAGTTTTTATTCATTCACAATATAAACTCGTAAAATGCACCGTAATACATAATACATGTTACTTTCAAACCGTTCACTTAAACTTAATCGTTATTCTCACACACTATATATGTATATCTATATTCCTACTAAATAGTTATATGGCATTCAATTATATTTTTTACTTAGTATTATAAGTCGATGCATTAAAAATCATATTTTTCGAGTATTATTTACAAATTCCCAACATCATTAAATCGCTTCAATTTCTCAGGGAAGTTATCTCTAAAGAGTACAGGATCTGCTCGAAATTCTACACTGCGCAAAGGCATGCGACCGTATATGTTGGAAAACCTGTCGATGCAAGCTGATCTTTCGCGCATATGATTTAAATCAGCAGATAGCATTTCTGTGTTAGTACATTCAGGACATTTAAATTTTTTCCGTGGTGTGACCTTTATCGGGGGCTTATTAGTAACGTTTGCAACAAGAAAATTCATAGCGATATCTTCGCAATTCATATGCTGGTCCACCCATTCTTTAATATTTCCAGGCATTGCATATGTGTACATATGACTCCAAAATTTATGATGAAAAGCGGCTCCAGTTAACACCATTGAAATTTGGTTAGTCCATTCTGACTCGTAGCGCCAATGCATCGATGCATTGTCCCACACATGAATTCGACTCGGAAATCCTACTATGCGATCTGGAAACTCTCGCCAAACTTCGTATCTAAAAATAAACCAAAATTAATTAAGTTTCGTTAATTATCCTTTAGCTGTCCCTAATGATTACCCGAAATCCAGTTCATCAGTGGTAAGCATATTAATGTCATCATCAATCGTTAAAATTGCTTCAGTTTCAATTTCATTATAGGGATAAAAACGGTTTGACAGCTTGTTTGCACGCGTTTGAATGACCTTTAGCGGTTTCGGAATTGTGGGAAATGAAGATACTGAAATGGAAGTTATCAATTAAGGTATATGACTTAAGATATGTATATTGACTATATTACAATGTGGTGGCATCTTATTTTGATTATTCCAAATAACGAGTATGCTCTGAAGAGACGGCACCATAGCTAACTTTTGAATTAACGTGAAAAGGCTCTCAACTCGATCATATGTTAATATCACAGCTGTAAATCCTTGTGACTTGGGAGATATGACCGGCAAAAATAGTGGGTTGAAAGTACTTCGATAATTATCATCTGGTTTATTCCAATCCATTATGCTACGAGCTCGATGAGGAAATATCCTATTTTCCAAAATTTCCAATGATGTAAGCGTTATGGTATTTAAATCTTTAAAATAACGATTGTACACCCAGCGGCCGTGACGTTGTAGTTCAAAAATTTTTGTATGCGATACTCTGCTCAACTTTTTTACTACAGAATGAATTTCTGCCTCACGAATACTTATCGAAAATAATGTCCAATCAAGCACGTCCTCAAATGGCAATATAAAATTATCAACAGCAATCAAGGGAATGCAGTTATAGGCTAGCATTTCCATTAAATCGGATTTACCTGCGTTTACACTATGTGAATATAAACAGAAGGTTCCTTTTTCGAATGCCCGTGGATATTCAACACTTTTACCACGACTGCTATTACAACGTAGCATATTTTTTAACGAATAATCTATACCATTTTTAACACATTTATCAAGCAGTAGCACTTCGCTTGGGTTATCGTCCACTAGTGAATGTATTTGTCTATAGTATTTTGGATATACGTTTGGTAAAATTATTACCAATAAATTTTTTCGAGGTAAATGTGTGGATTTTGGCGATAAATCCGACACATGTTGTTGTGCAGGACTATAAATAGGTAACGATAAATCAAATCCGTTCCGATAGCTCCACGAATCAAATCCTCCTCCAAGCATTATGGCACGATCAGTTTTCAAAGTACTCCCATCGGTCCGTGGTATCATATTAAAAATAATATGATTCTCACCATTATCCCAATAATTTTGCATCGCTAGGGCACGTTCCACAGCATTTGATTTAACTAAGTTACTATTCAAAGTATCAATGCTTGGCAGGAACAGGCAGGCTTCATTCGGGTTTGGCGTGTAATATCGACTTCGTACAACCGCTTCAAGTATTTGGTAGTATTCTCGAGTAAGAATTGAGACTGCTTCCCCTTTTACTTCATCGATGTATTCTTGAAGGGGATATACGTAGACAGAAAGACGGTCGTGTCCCTTTTGTCCGCATTTGTATAAATTTATACAATCCCACATTCTACAACTGTCATCCCGTTTGCGTGCTTCCTCGCTGTCTTTTGATAACAAGATTTCACGTACATGAATAAGGTCCAGCGGAACTTTATTGCTATTTCCTCCAGCTTCATTCCGTAAGTTAAATATATTGCAAACGATACAAACACCACAGATAGTCAAAATCAATATAATTATATATGAAACTAAAGTTTGGAAACGTTCACTGCGATGATTGAAAACTGCTAGCAATTTCTTCATTCCTATCTTTTTGGTGGTCGCTAGAAGGATACCAATGTTTCCCACAGTGGCCACAAACTATGAACTTCTTCCAACACCAACTTAGTGATGCCACTTGTTAACACTACAACATAAAGACATAAATCGATTATATCAAGTTTTCATATATGGAAAAGAAAGTGTTATTCTTATAAATATTCAACCTATTGTACATTATTTTGCTTATTATTATAATATGTTTATTTGGTTTATATAAATTGATATATTAAACATGGCAAGAATTTAATAAAACATTACTTTAAAAGCCTGGCACCATTTAATGTGTTTGAACATTTCTAATATTTGACATTTGACGTCTCCAACTTTTCATTCGGCAAACTTCTTTAATGGAACCACACTCGGTTGTCCACGCGTTATTAAGGTTTTTTGTCAACAAAAGCTTTATTATTGAAAACAATATTTCTAGTTTTTAATATAAAAGGTTTGAGGAAAGAACGGCAAAATGAGTACAATACTTGAAAAAATTGCTGCCATCGAATCCGAGGTAAAACTAAAATTCCTAGTGAAATAGCAAACTAAATAAAAACTAACCTTAACATTATATGCCGCCTACAAATGTATGGTATGTCTACCAATACCATGGGAAATTTGGGTTAAAATCATAGATGGCACGCACCCAGAAGAACAAAGCGACATCGGCCCATTTGGGACTTTTAAAGGCCAAGTTAGCGAAGCTGCGTCGTGAGTTAATATCCCCAAAAGGCGGTGGCGGTGGCGCCGGTGGCGATGGTAATAGTATTAATTAGATATATGTATGTATATAATTTCGGGTAAATATTATGTTTTTATAGGCTTTGAAGTTGCAAAAACTGGAGACGCTCGAGTTGGATTCGTGGGGTTCCCGTCAGTTGGAAAATCAACTTTGCTTTCTAATTTGGCGGGTGTTTACAGTGAAGTCGCAGCATATGAATTCACAACCCTGACAACGGTCCCTGGATGTATTAAATATAAGGGCGCAAAAATTCAAGTAACTCATTTAAATTCTATAAATTATTAAAAATAATACTTTTATCTTTTTATTATTGTGCAGCTTTTGGATTTGCCTGGAATTATAGAGGGTGCGAAAGATGGCAAAGGTCGAGGTCGTCAAGTTATTGCGGTGGCTCGAACGTGTAATTTAATTTTTATGGTTCTTGATTGCCTTAAACCTTTAGGACATAAAAAATTACTTGAACATGAATTGGAAGGCTTTGGTATTCGTTTGAATAAAAAACCACCAAATATTTATTTCAAACGTAAAGATAAGGGAGGCGTCAATCTGAACAGCATGGTGCCGCAATCTGAGCTGGATGCTGATCTAGTTAAGACTATACTTTCTGAATATAAAATACATAATGCTGATATAACATTACGATATGATGCGACAAGTGATGATTTAATTGATGTTATTGAAGGAAACCGGATCTACATACCTTGTATTTACTTGCTGAATAAAATTGATCAAATATCCATCGAAGAACTCGACGTTATTTATAAGATCCCACATTGTGTTCCGATTTCGGCGCATCACCGATGGAATTTTGATGATTTGCTAGAAATGATGTGGGAATATCTCAAACTGGTTCGAATGTGAGTTTTACTAATCTATGGATTTGAAAAATTTCTAAGTCACGAATTTTTTCCTTTTTACAGTTACACCAAACCTAAGGGTCAACTTCCGGATTATAATTCACCCATTGTACTACATAATGAACGCACAAGTATCCAAGATTTTTGTAATAAACTGCATCGTTCAATTGCGAAGGAATTCAAATAGTAAGTATTTCCTATTTCAAATAATTGATTTTTATTTAAATTTTTTTTTTTTTATTAGCGCTTTAGTTTGGGGTTCTTCTGTTAAACATCAACCACAAAAGGTTGGCATTGAGCACATTCTTAACGATGAAGATGTCGTGCAAATTGTAAAAAAGGTTTAAAAGTCTTAACAGCTGTTACATACATATACGAATTATGCGATTGTCAAAAGTTTTAAAATGAAATAAAAATGTAATTTTTTCTTCAAGAGATGTTAGTAAACTACAGCAGTTAGTTATTTAATAAATTTTCGTCAGAAATACGATACACCTTTGGGAGATAACAAAGCCAGAAATTATTTTTAAATATATTATATTCAATCCAGTTTTCTCGTTTCGTATGTTTGCATGCATATTTATATGTGATTTTTAGAGGCATATATGTTATACATAAATACTTAAATGCTATCTAAATTAATTACTTTTCTTGATTTATATTATTGTATATAAACGAAACAATTTCTTTTTATTACTATGTTCTTTGTGTAATTGTAATAATGAGGCATAACAATAAATCTGGGATTACGAGAAGCTTGGCTGAATAGCAATCAAATCCATAGCATCGGCCAAGGCTCCCAGTTATACATATTCAAAAAAGGAAAAAAAAAAACATACACACAAACATTAGACTCGGCCAGAGAGTTTCAATCGGCTGTTTTGAGCCCCAGATGTAGACGCAACAGGAAAAGCGTGTCTAACAATAAAAAAAAAAAATAAAAATTCACCTACTAGTAAGGATTTAATAGGGTTTCTTTATCGTTTTAAAAATGTACAAATTTCCGTTACTAAATGTAACGAATAGGTGTGTATGTATTTAATTATGTTGTTACGATTCCCTGCATAGTACGTATGATTGCTCCAAGGCGCTTTGCCGGTTTAGGAGGGATGTAAATATGGACGTCTGGTTATTTTGACCACGCCATTGTACAGATTTTATGAAACGGTTCTTCCTGCCCGTAATGGACCGCGCGTTCGCTTGGCTGGTGGCTCAGCCATACTACCATCGTCGTACGTGACAGCGTTATCCTAAGAACAAAAAATGCACATTGTAATAAATTTTGCATTAGTTTACTCTATTCTCCGGTTTACTCACTTGTGCATTAGTTGGCGAGTTTTCATTGCTCGGCAGATGATCAGTTGTTCGTTTATCGCCAACTAAACGCAATGTAAGATTCGCACTGCTGGCGGCCGAAGTATTGATTTTTTTAACGACCGGTGCTGAGACTGCTGTTGATGAGGTTAACTTTGACGCCGCAGATATTGGACCTGACGCTAATGTGTAAGTGTCTAAAGGTATGTATATCTTTGTATTGTTGTCCGGTTTATCCAAAGGTTTATAATACATTTCTGGTAAGTGTATTGTTACAGGAAAAGAGTTTGAAGATGTGCTGCCATCGCCTATTTTCGAGTTGATTATGTACAGTGCTAGATCACATGCTGCCCACATTTTCTATATTAGAAATATATATATATATATATATAACAATATATAATATAACAAAGAATTATCTTTTACTTACAAAGTTATATGAATTATCTTCGGCATTCGGTGTCGTGTCCTGGTGGTTTTTCATCATCTGTATCAGATTCACGTAGAAGCTGTATGAGAACGCTTCACGCTTCATCATAAGCGGTTCAAGAATAAAGCGCAAACATTTCTCAACTTGTTTTAGCTGTACACGATCTTCATAGTCGGTGAAGGCTGGGTCATGTGCTAAAACAGGTATCGCAAACGCTAACATGAAATCAGGTAAAAGGTAAGCGGTTTGCGCATCATTTTTGCTCTCCGTCGCTAAAAATTAAATTTGTTTTAATAATATTTTAGTACCAATATTATTTATAAAGAGCTACGTACAAAGTGTCGCTATTGTTTTGATATATTCACGCCTTTTGTTGACGTCCATTTCCACATAGTTCCGAATGACCTCAGATTGTCTATAAATGAGCAATAAGGTTAATATTACAGAAATCGTATCTGAAAGCAATACATGAGGTTAATGTGGGCGCACCTTTTTTCAGTTTCACGACCAACTAGAACATAATATCCCATGAAATCGAGTGGTAAGCATTTATTGGGCAAACCTTTGCCCAGTCCTTTATGTAACTTCTGAGCGAATATATCGCGCACCTCGGGCACGGGATCACACTGCAAGAACACAAAATACATAAACATACATGATGTATAAAATCTATTTAGATATATAATCCCTGATTCCTACCATGACTTGCGATAAATTGAAATATTGTTCAGCATTGTATTGATCTCCAACTCCTTTTTGCTCGCAAATCTTCAGCATAGCACAAGCAGCACTAAGCCTTAGCCATGATTTTTCAGCGGGACACAAGCGATTCTGTTCCAACAAATCGCCACGCTGATTTATGAAAGCGATCAGCATACGAAATGTTTTCTGTGCTGCATGCTCATCTGAACGCAAACCGATTAGCCAACGTGCCATTGTTTTAAGAGCGTCCAATTTGCAAAGAGTGTCAGCAGGCAACATTTCTTTACTACACCAGTCACCAACTGGCAAGTCGCAGTCCCGTGTCTCAGAAACGCCTTGAATCAGTAACTCCTTGACAACACGTCTTGCAATCATATTTTTGACTGGAGTGAGAAAGGCTTGTGGCATGTGGTAGGCAATATGGCCCAGGGTACAAATTTTTGTATGTTGATATGGATCTTGTGGAGAGAGTGTAACCCGTAAAGATTCAATGATTTCATTAAATATTGGATGAACTATGGGTGTTTTTGTTGCAGGGTTGATGGAATCAGCACCAGCGCTTCCGGCCATTTGAGTTTGCACGTTAACAAATATGCAACGCACTGCGTGTTTGGCCTGCTTTACCGTTCCTGTTAATGCAAAGTCTTTGCAAATTGAAGCCAGTGCTTCCAAAACAGTTGGATTGATGTCACATAAGGGTTGATACCGGCCTAGATGTACGAGAGCCTTCAGTATAAGAGGTGCAGCGTAATCCTCGTCGTGACTTAATAAGGCGATCATGTGTCCTAAGGATTCATCGGTGAAAAAATGCGCAGAAAATATATACGAAAGCATCTACATGAAAGAAAGGTTAGGCCACAAATAGGATAAAATATTCATTAATCTTACACATAAGAATTTAAGACCACGTTCACCGGCTTCCTCACTGGGTACACCCATTTCATCTACAATTTTGCCACGTTGCATACATTGGTCAACCAGGCTGCAAAAAAAATATATTAGGATTATCAAAAAAAATTCCAAATTGCCTCATAAAAACTATGATCTTACCTTATTAAAATACCGATTGATTCCTTATCTACCATGACTGACGCAATTCGTTCAATCAACATTTTGACGGTATTGTAATATAAGTTGGCCGCCATTGGATTTCCAAGTTTCTTTAGAAGCAATGACATAGTGTCAGCACATTCTTTGCAAGACACATCCCGCTTTAAAATTATCTCCATATAACGCAGTAAAGATGCATCTTTGCGCATATTGACGCTGAATTTCGCTATAAATTCAGTCGCTTTAAGAGGATCTGGCAGTAACCTATATTCATCATGTTATATTAAAATTTGCTATTAATTTTATTATGTGACAACTTACTTGCAAATTATGGCCTGTTTAACGTTAAGTTGGTTTTGCATTTTTTGTGTAAGTTCTTTGGTGTGATGCATTTTTACCCAATCACTAACGGTTTTTCGTGTTTTCATTTGATTTTTTTGAATTTCCATAAACGCTTTCATAGCATTATCATCGAGTGTACCCAGAAGGAGGTATAACTTCTTCATTCTTTCCTCTGAAGGCAATTTGTACGGTACGAGGCAGGTGATAAGTAAACGTTCAACGAGGAGCCGATCCTCGATTCCGGGCATATAATAACCATGTAATATTTTATTTTTTATCCAACTTACAGATTCCTTTAAGTCAAGCGATAGGTCATTGGGTTCACACAAAACCCTTTTGTAAATAAATGCCAGACCATTCATAGCTTCTTTACGGATTTTAAATTTTTTATCCAGCGTGCGTTCTCGTACAATATGCAATAAATCCTGTGATTCACATACTATATTAAATTCCCTTTTGGCCGTCGCAACAATGGCCATAACCACTTCATAGCGGACTGTTTCATCGGAATCATGTTGACGGGCACGTAAACAGTCGGTTATTTCTTTTCGCAAATGTGGATGATTTAATAGAAAATGCATTGAAGATTGTACACACTTAACGCGTATCGCTGCAGCAATGTCGCAAAAACGACCCAAAAGCATTCGCAATAATGAGGTATGTTTTTTTGAGAGCTGTGAGTCCTTTTCGGAAAACATTCGAGCTAATAAGGATACCGCCTCTGCATTGGAATAAAACAAAAATACATAAATTCACTATTCAAAGTAGATAAAAATATTACAAGAAAATTCCTTACTCATCCTCTCTATTTCAGTTGTAGACTTTAGTTTGCATTCCAGTTGTGGCAGCACGGAGCACATCAGATTCGGACTAATTTGATATAGTTCGTAGATGAGATCATACATTTTTGCTGTAACCGCAATATTTTTATCAATTTTACCCAATATAAGGACTTGGTTAAAAAACTAGAAACAAAATTGTATTATTTATTTTTAATATACAATATAATATAGTAACCATACAATTTTTATAATGGGTTCCAATGCGTAACTTGTCTTTTGAATCAATTGCTCCGCTAAATGATAGGCGTGAATGTTAGCAGACTTTTGAGGCTCTACAATGTTAATCAAGATTAAATCTAATAATGGTGTAGTCAAATTGTCAGCTTCCGTAATAAGAGGACTCATGATATCAATCATGAAATTTTTTACTTTGGTGCTGTGATCATCGCTAAAATACAATTGTATATTAATTTCATACAATGAAATAAACTTCTAAAATGTGGACACTTACTTAATAATTCTAAACATCATAGCAAAGAGTTGGCAGAAAATTTTTTGGCAATCTTCAATTTCAAAGCACATATTGAAAGATTTTACGAAGGCTAAGTTTTCAAGCAGGTAAAAATACCTTTTGAAAGACGCATCTTTTGGATCTTTGAGACCGTTAAGCTGTTTAATGAAAAACATAAATATAGCTTTGATTTGGTCCTGGTCTTTATAAGGTGCTTCCGGGGCAAAAACTCGCAATATATCAGCAATGCAACATGCCACTAAAAGTTGAACATCGCGCGATGAATGTTGTAGAAAGTATTCATCTACCAGCATCAGTGCTAATTGTATATAATCAGGAACGTGTTTTTCATCTTGGCCCATAGCTTGTAACGCATGAGCTAGAGTCTAGAAATTAAAGTAATGAAATCAAAGCGTTTTTTGTAGCATTCAATCTCTTACCTTAAGTCTGCGGATAAGCTCGTCCGTCCCTAAATCCTCAGTCAGCGGACGACAACCTGAGGGATATTTTACGTCCGTCATATTTGTTTATGAAAATATGCCGATTTATTTGTTCAAAAGCGGTCAATTTTTGTTATTTTTTACGAATACTTCGAAAAGACTGTATGAGGAATAGAAAGATATATACTGTTCAATAAAATGTTATTTACTCAGTATTGCACTTATTCATATATTTAACATTATTGTTAGAACGCAACGCTATATGCGCAAAACATACAAGAAATGGAAATGAAAAGAAAAAAATAGTAAATGTAAATATCGCGAGTTATTGAGGATAACAGAGTTGCCGAATTTCTAAATATTTATCCGATTTTTTGACAATTTAAGCATCTATTTTTTTAAATATTTTTACAGAACCCATAAAACTGGATATAACATTTTCTTATCTATTTATAGATCGAGGAGGCACAAATTACATTTTTAATTATAAACAAAGTTTTGAAACCAAACAATACCCCAATCAATACAAAATTTAATTTTTATATTTTGCAATGGCATCACTGGATAATGTATAAAAAATCTGTAATTCTGCTTAACAATCTTGGGACTTCTGCGAATGCTTTTACATATTTACACAATATAAGTATATTGTTAACAATTTATTTTTCACTTAGAGCTACTTCATATACCGGCTCGTTCTCATATATTTCTCGTTTTTTGCATTTTCTTATCGTCTTAACGATTCACATCAGCGATAGTTGCCGCTGTGGCTGTTACTACCACTGATACACAACACAAAACATATTTTATTCTTACATATTTACTTAATAAATATTACGCTCTGCAGCAGACATCGAACGATCACTTTTCTTGTTTTTTTTTCACGAAATCTGCATATCTTTGCATAAATTCTTAATAGATTTTCGCGCAATTACTTCACAATATTTTTACGCTATTCTTTCCGTGTGTGCTTCTTCTTTAAACGAATGTAAAACCGAACGCCATCTTTTGAGGCGTCGCTATTGCTCAAACTTCCGTTGTAGATGGCGCTTCTGTCAAACCAGTTCAAGTTTTACCTCCAGGTGGCACTATCATCAAAAAGAAACTACAGTATTATTGAATATTCAGCGCTGATTTCAAATATAATTTATAATTATAATATAATCGTAAAATAAAGAAGAGAAATATTATAATATTCCGTGTGAATGATTTGAAAATATTACTAGAATGATTTTGTCTCATAAGCTTTTTTATGCGAGAGTATTTTTATGAATAACTTCATATCCATGAAAGTTTGTGCAACTCTGGCGTTGCTTTATCTCGTTTGGCTATTAACAATCATTTTTATGTCTGGAATAAAATTCAGAATCATTCATTTAGTTCACCTCCTTTAAGAATTTAATTTAAATTTCTTTGAATTTATTCTATGACGCATATTTTATAAGAATAAACTGTTGTGAAATTTCTAATATATCTGATTTTTATAATTGTGTACAAATATTAAGATACATATTATGGAGCCAATAACATATACTTGGCTATTTATTGCAGCCGGTGCAATTTGGTTTATCAGGTATTCGATATTGTGATCTATATAATACTATGAATGACAACAGCAAATTTTTAACAGATTGTATATGCAAGGAGGCAAATACCGGAAGAGTACCACCGCAATGGGGAAAGTGGTAATTGTGACAGGAGCAAACACAGGCATTGGAAAAGAGACTGCTCGTGAACTTGCTAAGCGTGGAGCTACTATCTATATGGCTTGTCGTGATATGGCGAAATGTGAAAAGGTGAATATTAGTATCATTAAACATTAAACCAACAAATTATTTCCATTTGAGTTCTAATTGTTATATTTTTTACGCTATATAATACTTTTCGAAATTAGAATCCAAAATCGAAATATTTGTCTTCGAATTTCGAAATTGAGCTTATTGAAAATATTATTAGTTATAGTATGTAATTTGATGACAAGGTCAATTAATGGACATCTTATACGCATAACTCTTATTTCAATGAAGTATATTACTTTTTGGTCAAACTTACGTGGCAGGTGCTACAAGTTTCAAAAACGGAATTACGGAAAAAATTAGGAATTAAGAAAAGACATCATTTAAATAAGAAGAAAACGTTGATTAAAACAATTGGTTTGCTCCAATACTAATCTGATTGTTATAACGTGTTATTAGTACATACATATGTACATATAATTTTTCGTATTTCAGGCACGGCAAGAACTCATCAAAGATACTTGTAACAAAAACATTTTCGGCATGAAACTTGATTTGGCTTCCCTAAAATCAATTAGGGATTTTGCTGATAAGTATGTATAATATATTTCATACTTAACATAATCTATTAAACTGAAAACTAAATTTTTAGCTTTAAAAAAATTGAGTCGAGATTGGATATTTTAATAAATAATGCTGGAATTATGCACTGTCCGCGCATGGTTACTCAAGACGGCTTCGAAATGCAGATTGGTGTTAACCACTTAGGACATTTCTATTTAACTAATTTACTTCTTGATCTTCTAAAGGTATTTACTGTCCAATTATTAGTAAAAATATTTTATTCATAGTTTGTATATATTAATTCTAAAGAAATCAGCACCCAGTCGGATTGTAGTTCTATCAAGCTTAGCGCATAAATTTGGACCTTTTAAAAAAAATGATTTTCTTAGTGAACATTCATACAGCCCTTCAAAAGTTTATTCACACAGTAAAATTGCTAACATTTTATTTGCACATGAATTAGCTAAGCGATTACAGGGTACAAAAGTGACTATAAATTCATTACATCCCGGTGTAGTTGAATCTGAATTAACGAGACATCATACTATTATTAATAACGCAGTTTTTCGGTATGTATAATATTTATTTCAACATTTACTAAAATCGATTAAATATTTTTTATAAAGACCTATTGTAACCGTTTTGAAATGGCCCTTTTTCAAAACTACACCTAATGGAGCACAAACTACCATATACGCAGCCTTGGATCCAGACTTGGAATTAGTTAGCGGAGCTTATTTTGCTGATTGTCAACCGAAAAAAACTACGTCAGTTGCTCGAGATGACGACTTGGCTAAATGGCTGTGGGATGAGAGTGAGCGTCTGATCAATTTGAAGTTGATACAGTTGGGTATAAATGAAAACTAGTATTGATAAAATGTGAAACATTTTGAACGATTTCTTTGTTATTTAAAAATCAATATTTATCCCAAGCCTTATGTGCAAAACAAAAACTTATAATAAATAAATATTTACAAATACATACATATATGATAAACACTTTATTATTACTTTAATTTATTTTCGAAATAGACTTGTTTCAAAGGAAATGATCCACATAATCTACAAATGGTCAAAATGACGTGAAACTTTATTAGTATTTATTTTATGCCGTGGCGTAAAATCTACTTTATGTTTTTTCTCATTTAAGAGAGTTTTCTCCTACATATAATTCTTTTGCTATTTTACAAACATTTTAAATTTTTTTACTGCTAATTATGTAACAACACTCCGGAGTATTTTATGCTCTGTAGCCCTCTGTACGCTTTTAAAATATTAGACATTTTAAACGAAAAGAAGCAACAATTAGTACTTGCTTGAATTGAAATTAGTCGATATGCTCCCCTCTAATAAAACAAAATGTATTTGAACATATTTTTTTTGTTATTTATTATACAAAACGAGATGCACGAAAAGTTTTTGGCAATATATATTTTTAAGTTCAAAATGAATTGCGTTTGTGCTATTAATAATCAATATCTGAAATGTGCCCCACAAATATTTATATGAATTTTTGTAATTTAATAAAAGCACATTGTTTAATGCAATAAAAAATATTATTTTGGCGATTGTTTATGAAGCAGATATATATCTAATGGATGGCTCGAAGAGAAAACATTACTAAACTGGCAAGAGTTAGGCTTATAATGGATTTGGCATTCGATGCGACAGAGGTGCTTGACTCAATAACCTCAATTCGACCTTCCAATTCAGGATATATGTAATCACGATGTTTTAAATATTCAACTAACGCTTGATCATCACTCCATTTCATCAATATGGGTTCTGTACCATTCTCAACCAATTTGTATTCATCTCCACCATTTATCAAGAATGCAGTAGATATAATCTTATATGTTTTGGAATCGTCCAACGGTTCGTAATCTGGCATATCACATTCACCACAGCGTACTTCCACCGAAGTAACCCGACTACCCTCCTCATTGCGGTAATCGTATGTGACATGTAGACCAGAAAATTGTAGGAAACCGCCATTAGAATCTTGAGTGCGTTTTTTGGCCGACAATTCGAGGCTTTCGCGTAGTCGTTTCCCAGATATACTAATCACATACAAATTGTTATTGAACGGCAGAACAGTTATAACATCATTTTCTGTAATTGAACCATCCGAGCGCTTATCGATTCCGGAACGTATACCTATTTCGAAAATAAACATAAATTTTTTATCCATATGCATATTTCTTATCAAATACCTCCGCCATTCATAATTGCAATTGGCGCATCAGTCCAGAAAGCACCACCTTGGTCTTCGATAACTCGAGCATAAATCATTGAGTCAGCTACTAAATTGCCCAAATTACATTCCACACTGCGACACACAGTCGAACGACCATCTAATTGCACCTTTGTGTGGCCTACAATTGTGTTCTCCAGATCGGTAATGTTTGGACGATACACTTCAAGTAATTGTAGAATATCATTTTCCCGTGGCACATCAGCGTTCAACAAAATTGGCGTGCCATCAATTTCGATCAGATTTCCGTCTTTATCGAACTAAAATCATTATATTCGATATGCATGAAGCGTAAGTAAAAATCTTCACTTTATGATAATTTACCTGTAAATGCAATTTCCCTAAATATTTTGTGTATGCATATGCTTGCACAACTGGCACTTCTTTGCCGCTGCTCTGCTTCACAATTGTCGGATAGGGGCCCTCAATAGATTCCACATCGGGCGCGTTCCCAGTATATAGAAATGTGTGCGAATGACCTGAACACATAAAAAAAAATTAGTGATGTAATATACAGTAGTTAAGGGAATATAAATTCTTTTATTTACTTATATATTGAATACTTACCGCCAATAACCAGATCAATTTCTGGACAATTAGCCGCTATCTTCTGGTCTGTTTGATAGCCTGAATGACCCAAAGCGAATAATATGTTTATGCCTTGTGCCTTCAATTTTGCAGCCTCCTCACTAAAATAATCGTCAGATTACAAATTTTGTATTCCATTATATAACTGTTACTTACTTAATGCATTCAATTTCGTCTTTAAATTCAAGGGTGTTGGGTGTTATTAAAAACTTGGTATCGGGTGTCAAATAACCAATTAGACCAACTTTTGTACCGTTAACTTCGAGGACAGTTGAGTTCATTAAATTCTTGGCCGCACTCAGTTCGGGCGTCTTACTTAAATCCAAGTTGCAAGTCAAAACGGGGAAATTAACTTTTTCCAGGAATGGCAAGAGACCTTCAATTTTTTCGTCAAACTCATGATTGCCTAGTGACTGAGGATGAAAACGGCAAAGTGAATAATTTTTAATCAAAATTTTAAACTAACTGATTTAACATACAATTGCATCTGGTTGCAACTTATTCAGGAATGCTGCACTAATATTGTCCTTGAAAATAGTGAACCATGGCGTGCCGGTGTATGTGTCTCCAGCATTCAAATATATCACGGGTGTGCCGCCGTTCTTCGCCTCTTCTCGATATTTTCGCACTCTACAATTTAAAAATGTGTGAGTGTTTAAAGTTCTAAAAAAGGAACAGGTAATAGAACTTTCGCTTTCTCTTACTCATGTGCAACTCGCGCGAATCCGCCGTAGCATTTGTTGGAATCGGCATCCGCCTGCAAACACTTGCCGCCATTTACGTTCGTTTGTTCGAAACGTGCATGCATGTCATTGTTGTGCAACACCATAAACTCAGTAGCCACAAGCGCTTTTCCACCGATCGGATTGGCACGTGACTGGCGCATTAACACGACACAGAGCATCAAAAAGTATAAAATTATTTTGGCCATTTCTTTGTTAAGTCTGCAATGAAATTAAGGTTCTTTAGATTTTCGTAAGCGACAATTGACATATTAGCATTTCTAGGCAAATTTGCACTTTACTCGACAATTATTAAAATTTCCTAATTGTACATAATATACTAAACATCGCAAGTTTATACTCGTCAGATATAATATATTGTCGTTATTAGTTTTTTTAATATTTCCGTTTTATTATTATTATAAGTAAAGAATTTGAAAATTAACGCCTCAATATTTTTTTTACCGTCTTTCCAAAACTCTGATGCTAGTTGGTTGTAACTGAGACTTCATTAGACTTAATTTACTCTGAAATTTAACTATTTCATTGTCCAAATACAGCTATATGTGTATTTCTTTTCTTGTGATTTCATTAAGGGTCTATACCAGTGTGACACTTTCAAAAATCGATTCTTTTTGCTCTTTTTTATTTTAGTTTATATTTTCAAAAATATTCTGCAAAATCGGCCTACCGATTGGCCGATCAACTTCAAATCTAAACTGAGTATTCGGAAAATATATACTATACAATGACCTACGATCTTTTTGATTGGTTGAAAATTGGAGAATTTTTGCACCTCCGAACACACCACATAACTCTTAAAATATACATGTAGCTGAAAATATAGCTCATTAGTCCAAAAATTTTCGAAACATTCGATCGAGTTCTTTCTTAAAAAAAATCTCGAAAATCGCCTAATTTTTCATGGGTTACTTAGGTATAGCCTTAAAGAAATTTATCACTAGTACTAATATGACTTTTTCACATTTGCACAAAAAGAAGAACTATAATATAATCAACGTATGCTTTTGGAGTTTCACATTTTCTATTTTTCTTTCGAAAATACCGTTATTTTCAAAAATAAAACACAACACAACCAAATTGAATATAAAACGTGACTATAAATGTGTACATGTGTACGTATATGTGCATAGAATGTGAACCATGGTTCAATAAAATTTAAACACATATGAGTGTACATATACTATATGTATGTATTTGATTTCGTCAAACGAATGCCGTGAGTAAATAACCGTTGAACTTGAAACTACCTTTTCTGCGGCAGGCAAACAAGTGAACCGATCTTCTAAAGGATTTAGGCGCGATTAATCGCTTTAACTAAGTAGACAGGAGAACTGCGCTAAGTTGTATATTTTTACGCGTGTATGTATAAATACATGTACATAAATCTGCACGTAAATTACGCCATCTGACAAACATCATTTTGGGCAATAAAAGTGGCAGACTCGAGTGCTACAATGTCGATAAGATACTATGTGCATACTCACACACAAACATACATATATGTACATATGTATGTATGTCCAGAACTGTACATAACAGCTTTGGCAAACAGTTGCTCAAAATGTAGAGTTCTGTTTTTCGAGTTACATAAATTAACGAAGTTCTAAATCTTATCTTGTCGTGAATGCTCAATGAACTACCAACAATATTTCGCTAATATAACTAATTAATTTTTGTGTAGTGTGTTATACATATGTCAATTATTGCTGTGAGATTGTTTTTATTGACATTCAGTTATATACAACAAGAAAATTTCGAGAACCTTATCAACTAAGCGTAATTGCTGACCACTTTTATATACTAGGCAAGTATTATGTGTGCAGAATATTTACGCACACGTTTTTTGCAACCAAGATCTTTTCGTTGTATCTGTTATGCCTCACATAAAGTCCAGTCAGCACATTTTCCAGGAAAGTACGCTTGTTAGAAATGTAGTGTTTGTTATAAGTTCAGTAAAATCCATTGTTTGCCACAAGTAACACCCAGAAGGAAATAAGCCTGTCAAAAAAGTCTTGCGGTATTTTTATTAAATCAATTAGTGTGGCACCCATACATTGAACTTCTTAGTGACTCCAAGCTTCGGGAAGAGGTCGCTGATGAAGACCGCAAATCCAAAGAGAAAACGATGCAAATTGTATTTTCTGACATCAAAGGCATCGAACACCAAGAATTTGTTCTTCCTAAACAAACCATCAACGCCAAGTTTTACGTAGAAGTCCTCAAGAGACTCAAACGAATTGTCAATCGGGTCCGGCAGGACATCTCAGCCGATTGGAAGTTGTACCAAAACAACGCCCCGGCTCACACCGTATTTGTTGTGAACAGCTAGCTAGCCAAAGCCGGCTTCCTGACGCTTCCGCAGCCGCCCTACAGTCCAGATGTGGCCTCCAGACTTTTTTTTTGCCTGAAGCATGCATCTCGGCTCTCAAGGCTATTTGGGAGAAAGCCTTCCGTGAAGCTTTCAATGCTTGGAAATCGCTGCATGGACGCATAAAAAGCCTATTTTGAATGTTTTTTTGTAGAATTGTAACGATTGGTTCAATAAATTTTTTCAAATCGACTCAGCCTTATTACTTTCCGGACAAACCCTGTACAGCACGAGCGAAGCAAACACAAAATAGACCTAACGGTAATTTTGTAATTAAGCGAGATAGTGATAACAACGAAATTTCTTGGATTGGTAGATAATTGTATTAAGAATTAAATGGAAACATTTTTTAAATGAGAGACATTACAGCTACGGCGCAAACGAAGTTAAGGATTTTTCTGGTATTTATTTGTATTTATGAGGTTGTATATCGTAAATAATCCGCTAATGACATAAGTATTTATAAATTAGCACACTAACTGCTGACTTTCCTTGTAAATATTATCCGCAGGACACTCCTTTAGTTATCTGAATACATATGTACATACATACATACGTATATGTATACACTTTTTGCTCATTCATTACATGCATATGTAGGGGTGAGTAAAAAGCTGACAATCCTACATGTGCCCTTAGTATAATTAATAGCATATTCTTAGTAAAACGTGATTAAAAGATGTAAGTACTACACACATCTACATGAAGTTCATTGTTTTCCGTCTCGGTTTGTATAATTATTGTTTAACATGCAAGCTTTAAATCATATGCTTTTATATTGTATGAGTTAGCATTCGCAGCTGAACTAATTTCTTTAATTTGAAAATAAACATTTGGGGCAAACAAAGGAATTTAAAGTGGGTGATAGGCTACAATTGGCACAACAGCAACAAGACAGTCTGGATGCCATAGAACCGAACGCCCGAAAAGTGCTAGTTCAAGGTTGCCTGTTGAGCATGGAAACACCATCACAAAAGTATTTCAAGCCGTTATGCCACATACATATTTACACTCGAACAGCACATATTAGTATATTTAGTAAAATAATTATAACAAAAACCATGTTACGTACATTCCATACATACAAACATACATACTTAAGCAATAAAAAGTTGCTAATTCAACATTCCTTATATGCATGTACATATGTACATTTAATATGGTATATGAAGTCATTTGCGAACATTGTTAATTGCAAATACATATGTATCTGTATATATGCACAACCAAACGTACATATGTTTGTACATACATGAGTACGTTGACACAAGCCACACAAACGTTTTTCTCCAAGTGAAATGGCACAACAACATGTCCGACTTCTAACAATTCATTACTTCTTTTTAGGGAGCGTTTTACTAAGGCCATTTATAAATGCAAATAATGACCGTTTCATAACGGATTCCGTTCCTTAAATTCATGGAAAATAATTTGCGAGTAATCGACTTGGAATGTAGCAGGGCGCTAACATAATTCATATAATAAAATAATATTAAAAAGGTTGATATTATACATAAGTAACCAAGATATACAATGGTAATTACACCCATACTCGTGTTGTATTTGCAAAAATTATTAATTCTGAGGTCATGTTCATGAAGTGTTCACACAGCAAATTACCCATACGCTTTATTGTAAATGGAGAATTTTCGTATTGGGATTTGAGAACTTAACACGCAGAATTTTTTTACGTTTATTTTATATCTAAGTAGACGCATACTTATGTTCGATTTGAGTATTCAAAAGTGTTCAGGCCTAGACCTACGAGGAGAGCTTAAGGACTGTTTTTTCATTGACTGCTTGGTAGCCATCTGTCAGTTAAGTTCTGTTTGGCTTAACCAAGACTCCTTCTTTTGGTATAGAAGCTTTTTTAACCAGAACTTAACTGATAGATGCTAACCTGACATTGAGGAAACGTCTCTAAGAATATCAGGTACTAAAAAAAACATAATTTTCCATGTGTGGGTATATACATACATATGTATGTATGTATATATAGCTGTAAAGACTTAGTTACGTTCGAGATACCAGTGAATTTACCATTATTTAACTATAATTAAGAGATTTTTGATACATAATAGCATAGCACTTACGTGCCATTTAAAAATAAAACCAGGCTGAATTTAGTTTTTTGGCATTAATCGAGTTAACATTGTAATATTAAATTCAGCAGCACGTCTGCAAGATATACAATATTTTAAATAAAGTATATATTGTAATATAATATACATTATTTTCATAAAATATATATATAATTATAAAGATAAAAACTATATTAAGTCGAAAAAAGATACGAAATATGCCTAAATTTAATTATTTTATTTTGTTTTTAATGGTTTTGTTTTCAGTAAAAGTGCATAAATGCAGTGTACATTGTGGTATATTACTTTGCATTTAATTTAAAATATGTAAATATTGTAATAGCACTTGTATTAGGATGCTACAACTTGAGCGACGCTCGATAAGTTGGTATATCTACATTCATACATACATATACATACATATGTAGATATCATTCATTCTTGCATCTATGAAATGTACTTAGCCGAGCTTCTCTTCATATTTGAGATGATGAGAGATAGTGTACGATGATGTTATCTTATGATGCGTTTTTTTTATAATTATTTTAAATCATCTCCGTCGCCATGAAAAAGGCTCGTTTGCTGGAAACTTAAGCGTCTTTCATTTCAAAAGATCTGTACAGAGTACGCCAACTTTGACTTTCTCTAAGTCTCGAGACTAAAATATATGAACGCTTCATAGGTCACTTTAGGACATAAGAAAGGTAAACAAACTAAAGGTCGTTACAGCCAAGAAGTAACACTCGTTTTTCTTGTAATGAGCTGGTTTTGTAAGAAAAGTAAATTTCTAAGGTGAGAATGGAAAATGTAGGGGACTTGTTGAAAAAAAGTGTTGAGTTTACCTGCTGTCAATATACAAAACCTAATAAAAATCTTACTTACATGAATATACACAATGATGCAAGACATACTTTGATGTGCGATTTTTGAAAACATATATGTATTTTGATTGGAATTTTGAAAATTTACTTGAAATCTTTTATAAATCAGGGATGTGTGTACATACATACATAGTATGTATGTATATAATAGATTTAAATTTTTAAAATATAACAAAATATAATATTAATTTATAGGCATGTAAAAATGTAACCTCATTTATCAATCGAACCGTCAGAAACTGAATTTTGAACTGTAGTTGCAGATGTTTTTCCCATACTGTAAGTATTATAAATAAATATGTGTTACGGCAAACAAAATCAACAGGAAAACGCATCTGACAAGCACGCGATCATTGTATCTGCAAGTGGCCAATGACAAAAGTGGAGAAAAAAAATCAAACAACACATAATTTTCTAAATTTGTCCCATTAGACATAACATTATTGTAGATGCAGTGGCGGCAAAATTTATGCCGGGGTCAAAGAGTAAATCACTTTTATCAATTAAAGAGATGTAAGAGACACATACACATATGGCAATTTACAGAGATATTAACACATATTCGCGCAAATAGGCAATGCTATCACTCACTTTATATGTACTATATGTGATCATATGTTGTATAACTTCGATAGGTAAATATTAAAACGAATGCACAAGCGTAAAAATCTCGTTCACTTAAGGCCCTATTTAGCACTTTATGGCAATGTCACGATCAAAAACAACCCGGCAACTGGTTCGTACTTGTACACCTACACGCGTACGTACATTTCGTACATGAATGCGAGCAACTAAACAAAACAACAGTGGACGCAACCTGCAAGACCAGTGCCAACGACTCCACTAGATGTTTTGAAACAAAATTTTGTATATTGTGCCACAGGGCCCAATACACTCGCGCATTCATCAGTAGGAATATGCGAACAACCAAACACACTTAAATGACTGTAGGAATACGAATGCCAAGACGAACAGAGCATTACGCAGTGTTCCTGCTGACGAGCGTTGTTAGCAAGCTTTTCAAACACATATGTATGTATACCGTTTTCCTAAGTTCGGGAGAAAACGTGAATGGTATTTGCCATACTAAACCGACTCATGGCGCCCAAGCGTGAAACTAGCAATGATGAGTTCGTAGGTAGTGCCTAGACTAGTTTAATTCTAGATGATATTTCCACGTACTTATACTATATTTGCATATACATACAATACGTACTAAAAATGCACATATGCATGTATTATGTTTGCTGTATTTCGCTAACTCTGAATTATTGGAGTTAAAATGTAATAAAATTATAAAAATATGTGTGCGTGTAAAGCTGTAGCTGTACTAATTCCGTTATTTTAGCTTATGGAGATATTCAAAATTGTCCCGTTAGTTATATAAATTGTTTTATTAGTATTTACTACACGAATGCCTGTGTGTTATAAGCTTATAAACAAAGTCGATCATAAAGATTAAATCATATATTATATGTAAGTATATGACATCGTTGGTCTTATTCAATAATATAATTTTTATAAGATTAGAGTGTCGGTAGCGAGTATTTGGTAGACCTACAGAAATATAAGCACCTATCTCTAACTTATCTGGAAATTCATATTTGCATTCATATAAGTATGTACATATTATGTACATGTGTAAATTTGAAGGCGTGTGTATGTAAATACCCGTTCTTATGTATGTATATAATTTTATGTTTAGTCAAAACTACTGATCGCAAATGGATAATATTTTGAAAAATTAAGTATTTGAAGTATCGCTTTCGCTTTAATAAAAACTTATTTCAAGTGAGCAATCAGAATTTTAACACAAAAACATTCATACGTATGTATGTATATATGTATTACCGAAGTATAATACATATGTATATCCGTTACTGTAATGGAAACAAAAAATAATACAAACGAAATTGAAAGAAGTTCTTCAATTTCAAAGCCTTGTACATAAGTATGTATCTATAATCATACAACATATGTATGTATGTATATGCGATTGGACTATGTATATATAAAAATAACAGCTGGAAAATCACGAAACGAATCTACGTATTTATATAAACGTTTATATGTATATGAGTTAATAACACGTGGCAATTTAATCAATATTTTTTGTTTATGACTAAATTTGCAGTTTTGTGTAGAAATAAATAAATAAAAAAATACTTATATTCTCATGCAAGTAAATTCAACATTTTTAGTTCCCAAAACATTCTCCATTCTTCTCAAACGTAGCAATAAAAATGCCTTTATAACAAAAACTTAATAGTATTATAAATAAGCTGAATATTATTAACTAATTATGTTCTGTAACCCTTTGTATTTATGAAACACAAAATTGGAAAATCTTTTTTTTTACGAAAATACTGACTTTCAGACTTCCTGTAAATAAAATTACCTAAATGAAATGTTGTGTCGAAATTTTAAAAATTTGATTACACAATGTGTTTGTTCTTGTTTTGTTTTTAAAATTGAAACAATTCATACGAATGTCGAAGGTTTAAAATAACTTACTTGATGAATATTTTAAACTTATTTCGCAGTAACTGTATATGTTTAAAAAATATAATGTACTTCTTATAAACACAAAAAACAACTGTTACTGTTTTTTTCGCATCGAGTTCTTCTTTGGATATGTATACGTTAAGGTGTCTTTTTTAATTTCTTTATTAAAAATTGTAAGCGGTTCCTTAAGTTAATTAATAGCAGAATATCTTGCATTTATAAAATAAAGAATTTTTAGGGATTTGTTTAAGCAATTTGAAATGAAACTACATTGCTCGCAAAATTATTTGTCGCACAAACGTGTTATTTTTATGAAATAATCTCCAAACACATATACGTATGTATGTAGGCTTTGTAATCTCCGTTGCTGGATTTTTTAGAATTATCTGACATTAACGACTAAGCGTGTTCTGTTCTGTCGCCCCTACACAACCTTTCGATCGACTAAACTTTACGTGATTTACGATGTTCGCCCACGCTCGGATTTCTTACGAGTAAAAAATATCGTTTGACATGTACATATTTACTGTACCATACAGTTGTGAAATCCGTAAGTAACTGAGTTCGCAGTAAAACAATATATGTAAATATCTACGATAATTGTATTGGAGTTACATAGTTATAGTTAATAATGTCATAATGCGATTACAGAGAAATCAACAAATATATAATAACTATATTGATAAGTATTCCATTTATTTTTGTATATGTATGTAATGAAAATTAAATTTTCCGAGTATACGCTTAGCAAAAAGAGAGTTAACCAAAACGTTATTAAACGTATATTAGTTACTCTTTTAATATACTTGATAACAATATAAATTCAACAGATATTGGTTATACATTTAATACTTAATATTATTTATAGGTTTCCACCTTTACAGAATATAGATTTTAAGTTAACTAATTTTACATTTTATATACATATATATTATATCAAAAATTAAGACATGTTTAAAGTACGGTTGTATAATGATTGACGCTTAGCTACGCGAAATGGGCATCGCGTCATCATTCTGAACACAATGAAACCACAAATTGATAGAAGCAGCCAGAATAAATATAAAAACAGGTAAATGAATCGGTTGGGCAGCCAGAGTACTGTGTAGCTAAGTTGATAGTTTTCTGAAAAGTAACATATATATACGTACGAAAGTGTACTATTAAAATGTACCAAATCGAATAATCATAATTAACTCACCTAGCACGGCGTACCCAATTCCCATCTTCATTTTCCCCATACGGTACGAAGTTGTAGGTACCATAATTTCCAGATACTGATGTTCCTTCTCTTTTAGAGAGTGCAAATCGAAATGTCGCACGGTCGACTCATAAAAATTCACTACGTGCGTTGATGGATGTATGAATATTCTAGATTCGTGCCAGTGACCAGAGAATATTACATGGGGATCCAATTCACTAAGTACCGAACGCAAAAGTGGTCCACCACCAATGAGAATTGGGGCATGCGAAATACCTACACGTAAGCGTTGCGCATTGTGTTCACGATCTGGATTCGAAAAGTCGAGCATCATCCGATTTATTTTAAAAAACCGTAACATATTTTCGTAGTCAAAGAGATCTTCACTTTGGAAAGACTCTTCGAAGCGGCGCACATTTGAGTTTGAAATATATTCTCCATCCTCACCGCCAATGTCATTATCCCCTGGCACATGAATCCGCTGCGCATATGGAGAGATTAATTTAAACTATATACATTCATACATATATATATATATTTACAAGTTAAATTTTGAATGTATATAGCTCAACCTGAAATGCTGGGAACTTACTTTAATATTTGTGTTCGTGTTGTAAATTCGATTGAAACGTTTGACGTAGCTCTCAAAGTCTTGTTGATTTGCAATGCTTCCCTCATCTAAAAGATCGCCAAGAAAGCAAATAATATGAGGCTGTGTGAAGTCAAGTGTTCGCTCAAAAGTCTTTTTCAAATATCTGGGAAGAAAAAATTAAGATAGAATATATTTTTTAAAACTTATAAGCATTAATAATTTATTTTTACATGAAAAATATATAAAAAGTCTATAATAATTTGCATTTAAAGCACTTCTGTTTGGCTCGTTGCGATTTTAACCATATTTGTACAAAAATTTTATTATTACCTATCTGCATCGTAACGCGAAATTGGGCTCCAAAACCCCTTTTCGTAGGAATTGCCTATTAATTGTGGATCCGCCACAAACAATATTCTTGTACAGTTATCTAAATAAAAGTAATTAGCAATAAATTATAAATACTTATAAATTGTATTAATTACCGTATTTACAATAAATTTGTTTCCATGTAGTCTGGTTGATGTAATAAACTATAAATTCGTTGAAGAAAACCAGAAGCAAAGACAGAGATATGAATCCACGTATTATTAACCTTAAAGAGATAAGCTTTATTAACCACCAATATTTGAAATATGTCAATACAAACGTACCGATTTATCAATCGAAGCGATGCCATAGTATATGTCTAGAAAATGTTTTACTTTGTTTCTTCGTAATAAATAATAATAATTCTATAAATAATTTAATTCCATAAAAGAAGCTAAGCTTTCAAAAATGTAGTTCTTTTTATTTGGTTGCTACATAACCCCGTGTTCCTTTTGCTTCTTAGGGTCCAAATGGCCTTTAAAATTAAACCAAACTAAAGTACATTTACTATGTATGTCTTAACTGATAATTAATTTTGCAACGAAAGTTACATGCACTAAAATAGCAAACAAGCATTTTCAATACCCATTGAGCGATACTGTCCCAGTTGAGGTCCACTTTTTGTGTTCACAAATTCTGCGATAAAAGGCAACCGCTTTCAGCCTGGCTGTATAAATAATAAACGCCATTGTAGCAGTCTGCTACGTCACTTCTTTTTTAATTTAATTAAAGAACATTAACATTTGGCTTATGGCTTTCGATTTGTTGATTGTATAAGAGCATATGGTGTATGTTCATACCTATGTATGTATGTGGTTATATATTTTTTGTTATGCTCCCTGCTCCATTTACTTAGTACATTGTGGGTCTCTTCTGTACGCATTAACTCTTTTAAAATCTCTTTACTATTTGTAGGTCTCCTTACTTAGTTAAAGGTCCACTAACTTTTTGGCTTTAAATATGCTTATATATATTATTGTGAAGAAGAAATTGTTGCTGCATCTTACTTGGCTGCATATTTATTTTGCTGTTTTTCCTTTACAGTTGTTCTTCGGTTTTGTTTTGCTTAGGCCTTTCGTAAATATGTCAATTTGTTCCCTGTTTGCAATTTTTTCAGCGCATGGATAAAAGTTCATGCGTTTTAAATTATGTTTCTGTGAGAACCTTAAAATGTGGCAACTTTCAGTACAATGGCTTACAAATATTTAAATTAGTGAGCCCCTTGTTTACATTATCATCCTAGATTTGTTTGTAGCACCAAAATTATTTTTGGGTATAAAGCTAAATATCAATGGCTTAATATAGACCAGGAAATTTAGCTGTTTTTTCTGTCGGTGCTTCCAAGCAATCAATACAAGTTCTTAACTAGTAGATGTTGTGTATATTCCGCACGTGCTCTCTCAATCCACATTTTGTTGTGAAGCGTCTTTGGCAATAGGAACATGGCACAACACTACGTTTGCATATATCTTTTAAAATATGTTCATCTAGCTTTTCTTTAAAGCGAAAAGGATAACCACAATGTGGACAATATACAATTTCATTTTTGTGAATAACTTCATTATGGTATTTCCATTGATCATAAACCTTAAAGTATTTGTTACAATCTACGCAATGATAACGTGAGCTTGTTTGTTCCGTGTGTGTACTGATGAAATGACGTCTAAGAGTAAACGTTCGAGTGAATGATTGCTCACATAGTGGATCAGGACATTTAAAACTACGAGGTCCATGCCGCTGCTTTATATGTTCTAATAAGTGGACTTCTCGCATATAGGCACGACCGCATTCATTACATAAATGTTTTTTATCTGCAGGTAGTATTTTGTGATCTATCTCTATATGTCTATACAGTGTTGGTTTCCAAGAAAAGCTTTCAGAACAAATAGTACATGTATAGATATTTGGATCGTACACACCATGCTCAATTTGTTTGTGTTCTATAAAACGTTTACCTATCTTGGTACTAAAGTCACATTGATCGCAATCAAAGCTGGACACTGATGTAACTTCTTTACTCTTTAAACGTTTTTCTTTTGGTTCGTAATTTTCTGAAAACTGACTTTCGTTGTTTCGTTTGGAATCGTTCGAATTTTGATTCTTTATTATATGAAGTTGCTGAACAGATTGTAACAAACGCTCACCATTTGGTTTCAAAGGAATTGTTTCTTCCAAATCACTGCAAGCGGAAGTAGGCTGATATTTTTCATAGCTTTCTACGCTAAAGCTTTCTGTCTTCAGAGTTGGAGATTGTTTTGATAAGCTTATTTCCTTCAAACGACGAAACTGGAAAAATTCTTCTGATTCTTGGCATCGCAATATAATCTTTTCAGCAACCAATATCGATGCAGCGCAGCGACGGCAAATTTGTGCCTCTGGCTCAAGCCTTTTTGAAACCTGTGGAAAGTACGTACATACATATATTTTAAAATACGACCATTTTAAATTAATAGCAAATTGTATAATGTACTTTCACTCCACTGATGTTAAAAATAACACTAGGCAAATATTTTTTCCTCATACATTTGTAGAGAGAAGAATTCTTAGGATTTTCTTCAAAACAAATCCGACAACAGAGAGTCATTTTTAGCTATTCCTATGCGCTTTCTCAGATATCTTGGTTGCTCAATACATTCCACAATATATGTATGTACTAATCCAACAGCTGTTGTAAAGCGTTCGCTTTTTGGATGTAATTATTCAGACATGGCATATTAGGGTGGTGAAGTATGTGATTCCGTACAATAAATTAGCAATTTGCAAAACTTCCAATTCAAAAATGAATATACCAAGTGGTAGCCAAAATAATTGCAATGTGACTAATATCTAGGAAATGGCTAGTACCTGTAAAGTTAGGTATTCCGATCCATGATCTTCAATGCTACGGAAGTTTGCCCCTGTGGCTAGACTACACGTGCCTTGTACGTGCATTCCAAAAGGTAAATTGCGTACGAACGTAGTATTAAAGTAAGTGTTTAGATATGTACATATGTAGCACCGAGCATTTACATATTACAAAACTGTTTGTATGTGAGTTTGAAAGTTTTTAGGATATCTACATACATATTTATGCGACAGTGTATGTGAATCGTGTGAAAAGGAAACAACTTTAGGGGTAGTCCATAGGAAACCCCCTCGGAACACTATCGTAACAATAACAAAAGGCACTTCTTTGGTTTGGCGGGCGGTCGTACCATAAATCTTTGACTTTATGGCATCAATAAATGTCGAGGAGAGCTGCAAAATCGTCGTTGAGCAGAAATGGCTGCGTCGGCAGCGACATGCTGAAGGATTCGTAAACACATATCGACTGCTTATGTATGTGACAGACAGCTGAACGGTAGAGTGCCAAGATACAACTGGTTGGTAGTATTCCGATTAAGTTGGTTGACAATTACCACCCCTCGCTAAAATGTTTATGCTTTCTCTGCCTCATTATTTAGAATTGTGTTTATGTACCGTCATGCGTACATTCATATGTATGTACATTGGCCAAGTGCTTTCTAATACATATGCACTGGTGTACCCGTTAGAAAAGTTATGAAATACGCAAACCAGATACATTTATGTTTTTGAAGTGATGTAGCAGAAGGTTCAAGTAGAGCCTCTCTTTTCCTCATTTAATTAGAATATTGATGAATTTAATATTTAGCTAAACAAATTAGAGAAATAATGCAGAGTATGTAGTAAAATTTTAGTAACTTAAATATCACTGCCGGTTGAGGGGCAAGTACAATGTCAAATCTCTGAGTTTTGTTGCTCACAAGCCAGAAAATTCGTCAACGATGCAGTAGTTGGTAGTTTCGTATTATTATGCGCGCACTGAAAATTTCAACGGGGTAGTAATATATGTATGTACATACATATGTATGTCTTACTACTATTCCCCATAACTGCGCCAACAGCAAGGATATGTCCTTATTACATGCCATACCATGGCGGCGCATAACGCAAGTTTAAGGGGTGTACAAAAACTATAAAATCCAAATTACTCTGCGCAACGTCACTATGACGCGGCTGGGTCGTTTGAATGTACGGTCGTAAAACAGCGAGCAGTCGTCGATGCTCGTAAATGCGAACATCATTATCGGCTTTAGGGCTGATGAACATTATCGCGCAGGATTAAAACACGTACATACATATACATATGTATATCTGTGTGTTTAATCATAACAATCTTCAACTTTGGTGAAATTACTACTTCATGCGCTTTCTCCACAAGTTTGTCATAAAAATCCACTCCCGCATGCGGTCGTGCGTTTCACACCTTACATGCACAACAAATCACACTGCTAGAGCGCATAAATTTTCTACTTTACTTACACACTTCGGCTACTCATACTACCAAATCCGTTCATTTACTACTTTTAAAAACCTTACCCAGTTTTATCACCCAGCTTAGCTCTCTGCCTTGCGCAACCCCCAGCCATACACTTTACCAGCCCAGAGTGCAAGCGTGACCGCCACGGCGTCCTTTGGTTTTCGTCCTTTTCATTTTCATCGCATTGTTATCAGGAGCTCGCAACACAAAACGGTCATGAAAAAGGCTAATAAAAAAGTCGTAAACTCTTAAATTGACGCTTAGAAAGTGGCTTCCTGCTACAGAACTTTGCAGTTGTATGGGTGGAATGAACTTCTATTTGCTGCCACAGCATTTTACGATCGCGCAGGCACAGTTCTCCTTGCGCCGCTGTGTTTGTGGGTTGTTAATTAAGCCTGAATACTAAGGGAAATCGCTAACAAAGTTTATGGTTTCGCTTCCATAAAATTGTTTATTAAATAATACGCACACATACACGTATAGCAGTTTGAACTTTCTCAATTCAGCCGAATGCGCTTCAGTTTCCTTTGCATAAGCACACAAATTCGTAAACAAACTTCACTTGTGTGTGTACAAATGTGCACAACTCATATTTAATAAGAGTAAGAAGGCATACTCTTACGTTCATACCTACGTGTGTGCTCATAAATAATTTCCTTTATATTAATTTATGCGCTATATGTACATATGTATGTATGTAAGAATTCCTTATGTACGTAAATATCTTTATGTAAGATTAGTTTTGTTGGCAACAGTTTGAACCTATAGACTAAACAAAATAAAAACATGAAAAGAAAACAACAACATTACCGAAATTTCAGTCAGTCCTGCCAATGTTGTTTGGAGGAGTCGACGATCGTTTTCGAACCTGGCGGCGTGCTCTATTCGGGCGACTTCATTCTTCAGCTGCAACCATAAAATAAAGTAATAAACACAAAAATAAAAATAAAATGCACACCGAACTGCTTCATAACATCAAAAGAAGTTCTTGTCATCAGCATCAGCTGCAGCAGGAAGAACGGAAGCATTGCATTACCAGCAGCGAACGCGCCAAGTAAACAAGTAGTGACCCCCATAAGATGCGTACAGATCGCTCGACACCTCGAATCGTTTGTAGTTTTGTACCACACATGTGAAAGGCCGAACATCGTATGCGAGTAAGTTCTCGTCCTCTTAAGAAAAGCATAGAAAATTGTCTGCGTAAAATTTGGTTGCAGTTCGTGAGACAGAAGCGTTCGTTTGTTTTTTGAAACAGTAATAAAAATGCGATCAAACTGGAAGCGGTTGGATTCATTACTTTATGTGGCCGCATTAATAAGGCATTAAAAAGTTTAGCACTTGTGATACGACAATATCCACATTCTCATACTTTAATGCATACTATGTTGTGTATGATTGGACTGCTGAGGGAGCAGGTATTGTATACATGCATATACATGTATGTACATATGTATACACACATGTTTGAAAGTAAACAAATCGCAGTGTTATGCTTTTAATTGCTGCGAGTTCAAAGTGATCGCAAAGATCAAGGTGTGAAGTTTGTATTTGATTTCAATGCATACATACACACATACATATGTATGTATGTATACAATGAGCATCTCTTTTAATATTTCACATCATAACTCAATGAAATATTTTAACTTTGTTCTGCTTTACGGTAAATACGAATATGCATAAATATTTACCAATTTGCTTCACGAATGTACATTTATATTTAAGAAGCATGTATACCATATATTAATTTTTAACTTTAGATCTCAATACATAAAAGCATTTCATCGACAAAAATAAATTAATATTAAATAGCAAATAACAATAAAATTTTTTCCACAATCGAATAGTTAATATTTCTTTGTTCTTTACAGCAGAATGTTGCGCAGAGTTTATAATTAATTAATTAATTTAATTTTTTCACATATCGCGAGACATGCAAGAGAAATATACTAAATGTGTATATTAAAATGCCAAGAAGAATTGGCTGTTTAAAAGGAAAAGGGCAATTTAAAAGGAAAATGAAATTTTTTTGAAGAAGTTAACAGATGAAAGATGCTTTAAATATGCCGAATAATTGATATGTTACAGCAATCCTTTGAACAAGGAGTTCAAAATGCTTTTGATCATCTTTCTTTTAGTGAAAGATGTCTTAATGGTCTCCTGTTAAAAGAAGAAAGAACTCACTAATTCGGATGCGATCATGAGAGTGGTAGTTCTCATTTATATTGCAAAATTACGGTTCAAAGTAAATTTTTGTTTCAAATATTTAACAAAATTCAAATATGATATTTCTTATCAATAATTTCTGTTTGAACTACTTAATATATGTATGTGTACATCTACCTATGTACATATATAAAATGAGATATTTTCATTCGCATTGAAATTTAACTATATTCATTAGCTGAACCGTATGGATTTTATTTAACAGTGAGTGCTAGAAGCCATATCTTAGCTCCCACTATCCAGTTCTCCTTAACAAAGCTGCTCTCCCGGGAAAGGGTATCAACATTTCTCATAAAAACATAACTACAAATACACTCATCTGAAATTATTTTCTCGCATTTGTTTTGTTCTCTCATTCATTTCAAAGTACCCACCGCGTATAGAGAAATTGGGAGAGATAAGTATATTGGAAACCGGCTTTTGGCGGAGATACTCCAATAGGATAGATGCCGAATGGTAGCTGGGTGGTGGTTTAGCGTTTGGGTGTTCATTGCTGCCTGGCTGCCTGGTTAGCCGTTCATGTTCCTGTTCTTTTACTTCAGTTCTTGTCGGACATTGAATGAATACGGTCGAGTTTTTGTTGAATATACGCGCGTGTTATTAAACTCTTCATTTATGAGAGGGATGTGTATAATTGGAAAATAAAATTTAATATTTTTATGAAAATTTAAACATTTAACAACAAAAAATATTTATGGTATGCGTTAAGAATAATTTTCGTTGTTGTCAGTGAATTTTCGATACAACGGTATATTCATTCAAACGTTTTTTAATTAAGCTGTAAGAAGGTAATTGAACTGTCTCGCGTCGATTTGTCGCAGTTGCAGACGCTATTCATTGATATATATTAACACGCCGCGCATATCTTCGCGATACATATTTCCTATGGACACATTTATGGATATACCATATACATACATACATACATACGTCGGAACATACGCATCAGCTAGTACACTTAAAGCAGCATACTTATATGCACTTACATTCATGATCACGTACAATTATCGACGATGGCAACAAAGTCGACGATTGTAGCTTCATTTGTTTAACACATACCAACACACGCACACACACAAGTTTTCAGTTCGCTGTTGACGGTATGATTGTTGTTGACGGTATGATTCCACACAAACGATAGTGTCATCAATCGTGCCGCACGCCTCCTTTTATCACATTCGGCACAAATACCCGTCGCCAGAGTCGTGGCCACGACCATTCGTCATTGCGCGGTTCGATATCAAAGTTAAATAGTACAAACAATACCCATAAAAAGATTACAAAAATACTATGCCGGTATGGTACAACAACATCAGTTTATTAATTACACAAATATCGAATGCATTTTTATCTCTGGTTTCTCCTTCGCTCCGGTCAGAAAGTTAAAGTAATAGGCAATAACCAGTGAGTGAATAGCCAAGGCATATAGTGAGTGTGTACATAAGAAACGCGTTTATTTGAAAAGTACAATGGCGAAAAACTGAACCATCAAACAATCCAACAACTTCCCTATCAAAAAGGTACTAAATAAACTTTCAACAATCAACGCTTGCCAGAAACATCGATGCATTTACGGCTGCACTGACCAAAAAGTGCAAAATTACTGAAGTACCGAAATGTGTTTATCTTTAGATAAGTGTATAAATGTACTAAGGAAAATAAATATTGGCTGGAAAACAACAAATATTTGCTTAAGTGCCAAGTGAAGTGAGTTGGTTGTGACCACACACGCATACACATACCCACGCGTTTTCTATTGCTTTCCTGTTTGGTGTAATATTTCTGTGAATAATTATTAAAAACCATCGTTCACGCATAATAATCGTTTTCGTTGAAAATTTACGCCAATGTGGTCGTTGCAAATCCGCGGTCAGTAAAAATAAATACATACTTTTAAGTGCTTACCTCTGGATCTAAGAAAAATTATCCGATTAGCGAAATGGATTGTGCCCGCACTCTTAATTGGCTATTGACTACAGCACTCTGTGTACTGCAACTAATAAGTGAGTATTTTTTTTACTAAAACCTAATCACAATTAAATGATAACTGATATGTGTATGTACTTATATAATACCGTGTCAAACGTACTTTAATGGCATTCAAAGGTAAATCGTAAATCTTTATGTAGATTTATCGTGTCTGAGTAGACTAAATTAAAGTTAGGTTAAAATAATACCGCAAGTAAGGGTCTAGTTGCATAAAACAGTACTCATAACGAGCGATTACCACGAATTGCTTTGAAATATCTGATATTGTCTAAAATCCGCAATTGCACATATGTATATAAATAAAAAATTTTGCTGGCTGAATTAAGTGCAGCCTTTTTGCTGTATATTCCTTCAGATTTCTATTACCAAAGAATTTTTGAAACGCTCGAATTTGATTCTTATTTCCGGAATTTGATCCCTATTTTTCGGATGTGCGCTCACTCGGCCAGGTCAAAGCTTATCAACGTTCTTCTTGGTTAGTTTTATAGGGTACTCGTATATATATATTTATCGAAACGGGGAGGTCTTGACATGCATGCACACTTTCATGTTACCTCTGAATATAAATAAAGATACATAATTAAGTTAATTACGAACAGCAATCTAAATGTTTTTATTTTCTTAATGGGCCAGTGTGTGCGTATGTGTTTTTTGCCAAAACTACATAGTTTAGCATTAGCAGTTGTGTAACAAAAAGTTGTGGATATGCAAAGCAGGTGCCTTGATTAAATGTTGGCGGTCAATAACTATCAGAATTGTTCCAGAAACTCGGCTTAAACCTGTTATCGCATGGATTTTAAAATTACCCCGCTACTCTTACTAGGTACAACAAAATAGTATGTGTTATCCACCTTTTGAGTTGTGATTATTACTTCTAACCTATTTCTTACTCTTCTACATGTAAAGTAAATTGAAACAGGCATTGAGAATCTAACAATTACTTCGTACGTTTGCATGAGAATCTTAATTTATTTAAATAGCTACTCAATCCCTTGGGAAGAACAAAGAGAGATTCTAAAGAACAGTTTTAGTTGAAGAGCCGGCTTTATTGTGCTACCTTTTTGCATAGTATACTTATATACATACCACATGTGTACATAAATTTTCACATATACATACGTACATGCATACATATGTTTAAGTGATTATTATGATGCAGCTTTACTTTATTATACTATGTTGTACCATTGTAGTAATACTTGTACACAGGTTCAGCACTATGATTCTTTCCGTTTCGTTTCGCTTTGTATTCTTTGCTGCCGGGCTGGTATAAAACGAATTAATTTCTATGGTTACTGATTTCTTCTTTTGTGTTATGTTAAGTCGAATCTATTTTTATGCACGAGTGTGTGCTTCCTCCATATGTGCAATTAGCCACTAACAATGCCTTTGTAAACCGTACCCAACTCAGTTTTCTTGCGCTCCTTCCGAGTTTCCTTGTGCGGCCGCAAGACAATATTTTCCTTTCAGTAGCTGTCAGTTCCTACTTTAAATCTTATATTTGTTGGTTTGCATATTTTTTCCACATAAATAACTTATCATAAATTAGTCCACTTGAAGAACCCTTAAAGGACAAACTTAAGAACAAAACTGAAAGACTATTAGAATCTTTTTTTGGCACTGCAAACAATGTGCTTCACTTTTCCTTTGTATTAGGGTCGCCGATGATGCAAGTAATCATCAGTATCTTATTCTAAGGTTTCTGTTTCATTTCTCGATATCTGCTCATTTCGCAAAAAATAATTTCTAAGCTGTGGTATCTACATCTATTAGGAACACAGATTCTCTCCTCTGTTTTGACGTCGTTATATTATTCATACAATCCAATTCGTATGTTACGGGAATTTTGAAGTTTTCGGTTCATATTTCTGCCGTGAGTGATTCTTGGGCACTCGCGATTTTATGTTTAGGGATTTAGGTAATTATGTATATCTTAAAAGCCGATATCTATACACCTAAACATTTCTTCTGAAACTCAATGATATATACATACAGTAAGGGTTCATCGATATTTACATCCATAAATTTAAGGTTTATACAAATTATTGTCTGTTTATTTACGGTTGCTGAGAGATTTTGCCTGAATTTTTTTTTATCTGCTTTCATTCCTTAACAAATGGTAGTATCCATTGTTTCCCTTCTACTTGTGATTCATCCACAATCACTTTCGCGAATCTCAATGTACAATAAAATGCTTTCAGCAGCCACAGCAGGGCCAACGAAATCAACAATAAAAGCAAGGACAACACCGATGATTACCATTAATGCAGTTGCTGCCACTCAAATGTAGCGGCAGCAAACGGCGCCAGTTTAGGTTGGTGCAGAAATCTCTCATGGGCGTAGCGAATATGCTTTGAGAGGGAAATATCCATGTGAGGCCGAATTGGAACCAAATTGCCAAGTCTACGTTGCATAAATTACAATATGACAAGAGGAAAATGGTTTCACAAGTTCTCAAAAGATATGCATAAAATGAAAAGAAAATTCGCTTGCCATGCCGAATAAGACGAAAAATATATATACAAATGTACATGTATATTATAACCGATGCATTTTATGGGAGCGATACGCATGCGCTCCCGTGAGGTTCTAGGCAGTTATACGTAAGACCGGTTACGAAAGTATTTGTGCAACGTCAATAAGTTGGCATTACCTGTTTGTACGTTACGCCACTGTAGTGAATAAGCCCTTTAGCAGCTTCAGACATTTTTTGCATTCAACAGTCAGTTTGTATGTTCGTTCACCAATTGTCTGCCGACCACTCAGTTTAGCCTAATTATCTGCTGTAGGCACTTTTGTTGTACTACATACTTCCTCATCTTCTGGTTCCTCATATTCTTACTGTTCGCCGGGCAAACTTCACCAATGTGATCACAGGCATCTGTGTGAAGTGTTGGACACTAACTTGCGATAGTATTGGAAACTTGCGCTTCTACCTTCTTCCAAATCTATATACATAAGAACAATTTGAACTCATCGCGCCAGTTTTGACCACTTCTGCAAAATCCGTTAAACCCAGGTAATATGCTGCTAAAGCGATAGAGATCTTCTGAGTGAATTGTATTCGTACATTCAACATGCTCTGTCGAAAGCTTCGATGCGTTCATACAATCAAAGTAAATCTGGCCCGACCTAACAAAAATTCCTCGTTAAAATATGATATTTTTAGATTTTATTTAAAGATTAACATTAAAGATTTTTAGCGAATATTTTTTAGCATCTGCACATCTGCATATAGTATATATTTTATGTTATATGCATGTACAGTAATTCTACTTTATCATGCCTTCCTTAATAAGACTCAATTACCTCAATAAAAAAATCCCTTAATGACCTCAGATGCTCTATCCACTGAAGATTAGCTCGAATACAGAATAATGCTAGGATAATAAAATAAATGGGGTTATAATATATATTCAGCATAACAATTAAAATTTCTTCATAAATGTGACACAACAAATACCTAAAACTGTATGTGCATATGTATAGCATAGTATTTTACTTAATCAGAACTATTTTTTGCAGCATCGACAATTATTTCTACTTCTATATCCAACTGAATGCCTACATGTATTTAAACATACATACATACATACTATATATACATTCGTGCACACTGTAAAATTCTCAAAAAAAAAGTTTACTCAGTTGTCATTGGAAATGCGAATGGTTGAGTTGCTGTCTTTATGGCTTCATGACACATAATGGAGAGGATCGAAAAACCGTGAAAAAGTCCTCATAAAAGGTGGAACGAAAACAACAACAACAAAAACAAGAACCGCAGAAGTCGCAAGACCGTCGATTGTGTGTGTTAGCCATTACCACTGAGTACAAAGTTTTTCTAGCCATTAATGGATGGCGACGACCTCAAATGCTTTCCAACATCACTTCACATACGCATACATACATATGTGTGTATACACTTGAGTATACCCGTAAACAAATGTACGTTTGTATGGGCTCGAACTTGCATGTCCAATCACACCGGTATGTACATACATACATATGTACTTATGTCTACTGGTAATCGTGCATACACATACATACACATATATTTATGCAAGTGTAGCTCCATATTTCAAACATTTGTGAGCTTGTCGGTTGCTGTGATGTCTGCCCGTGCACTTCCTTTCCTCCTTCCGCTTCCCTTGCCTGGCTGTCTGTCTGCCATCGCTATTTGTCTGGCTGCAGACGCGGTCCTCCATGTTGTTGCTACTCGTGCCGTTGTTCTGCAATTTGCCCGTAACGAGAGTTGGTTTGCGCTCTTGTCTTGCTGTTGTGCGACTTTTATTTTTTTCCTGTCTGTTTTTTGGCTCGGCGTTACTGTTTCTTTTGTAAAAAAATGGTTGTCCCTACGCTTGCAACGAAAGGTTGGTTATTTGTTCCATATTGTTGACTGTTGCAAATACAAGTGCTTGCGCGTCGTTGAGCTTTAAATGAGTTTTAAAACTTTTGCCAAATAGAAGCATCATTAAAGCGTATCTCGATTTCAAATTAGTATTATTTTTATCGTAAATGATCTAACTTCATTACACACGAAATACGTAGCTGATTATTTCAAATAATATTCTACAGCTTCCGCCCAAGCAGAGTCATCGCGATTCATCACTACGCCTCAAAGTCAAACCGTCGTAGAGGGCGATCCAATTGTGTTTACATGTCGGGCAAGTTCTGGCGATGGCCTCCTATTACGCTTGGCTTCATAATAGTAAGTAAAAGTATTCTTTATATGAGGTATGCCTATCTTTAACCTTATATTTCTGACTTCAGATGTGCCGGTAAAAAATTCGACTCGTGTGCGACAATTGGAATCGGATCTTCACATTGAGACAGTGCAGCGCGATACCGATGTCGGTGATTATGTTTGCATAGCGACTAGTACAGCAAGCGGAGCTCGTCAAGCTTCACCCCCGGCGCGACTTAATGTAATATGTAAGTAGACTTTTGCAAGCATTGGTTAAACTCATTGGAAACAATATACATTTCTTTCCTCTTGGAGTTGTTAATTATATTCATTTATTAATTAATTTAAACTCTATAAATAAAAATGAATAAAATTTCGTAGTCATAATCAAATAATGAATATTTAAATTGAGTAACGTCAGATCTGCTATTAGGTCCTATGAAGGCACAAACAAGCTGTTTTTTATAAGTTTATTCATTTCAGCATTAATAGACTCATAAGCATTCATTTCTTTTGATTTGGAGCCGCGAGTTGGCGTAACAACCGCGAATCAGTTGTCCATAAGTAAATAAAAAATCACTTCAATACGAAATGCCGACATAACATATGTTAAGATGGCTCCAAAATAAGCAGTTGGTAGCATGTGTTGCACAGATTTTCGATTTAGTGATGTTTTATATTCGTTTTGTTTACTTTTCATAAGATGCATCAGCGCCAAGTTGCAGACTTCTTCATCTTAATTGACTGCAGTTTATGTTCTTGTGGTTATTTGTATTTTGTTTAAGTTTACCCCGTCGTTTTTACGCTGTTTTCTGTTGTTGTCAGTACATTAAATATGGTTCCACACAAAGTAGAATATGTACCTATAGGTGCCTCGTGTCAATTCTTCAAATGGGCGCTCCAACTGCACTTGCTCGCCCCATTTACAATAGTATTCATTCTCAACTCGCCTCTTCATTTGTCTTTCCGCATATTATGGGTCGATTTCTCTCTCCAAATGTCTTTCAACAAATCGTTTACGTCTCCAGCGTATTCTCGTTATTTATGTACATAAATATAGAGCATGTGTACGTATATACATTACATATGAACATAATTTGTATACACTCATTTATATGGAAGGAATTTACCTTATTATAAAACTTCATCTGCATTATACAAGTGTTCATTGGGAGTAGATCCGGTAATCGCCTGATTTTCAAGCATTGAAGGCGTCACGGAAAGCATTCTCTGGAATAGCCTTGAGACCCGTAGTCCATGCTACTAGAATTCCCTCTGTCCGTCTCAAAATGCTTCCTTTCATCAGCCTTTTCACGCGAGGAAACAAAAAAGTTCGGCCATATCTGGGCTGTAGCGTTGGCGTTGGGACGCCGGCCTTGGTTAGGTAGCTGTTCACAAGAAAGGCGGTGTGAGCCGGGGCGTTGTCGTGGTGCAACTTCCAATCGGCTGTGATGTCTTATTGGACTCGATTGACCCTTCGTTTGAGGACTTCCATGTAAAACTTGGTGTCCAATAGAGTATATGTATAAGGCGGGTTACCATTCGAATCAATTTCATCGTTTAAGCGTGTCTTAACTATACAATATATCGACTTACTCGGACTGATACACTTAAACTGTGCCTGCGAACCGTATCGATAAAATTTTGTGCCCTAAATTGGTACAATCTTTTTATGTGGGGGGAAGTTTGATCCTCACATGTCAATTAGTATGTGTTTGGCAGCTATTTTTTTTTTTTTACGACGCGAAACGCAATAGCTTATAGAATCGTTGAAAAGTTGCAGAAGTGTTTTGAAAAGTGTCATATTTACAGACACGTTACATCAACGCCTTCCTTGTTGCTAAATTATGAGAGCGTATTGTCACTTTCTTTAACAGGTACAGATCTCCACAAAAAGTATATGTAATTCATAACGAGTCCAAGAATTTGAGTGGTATAAATCTTTCATCGAAAAGTTGCCTTTCCATTAACGACGACGACATCGAAAAAATGAAAGAAAGATGGGACGTGGGTTTATGAGTATGACTTCGAAGCCGTTCAAAACCAAACTCTGAAAAAATCAAAATTCGGTGAAGCCACTTCAGCCGAGACACATAACAAGTTTTTGGAAAAATTGATTAAGATTTGCAACTGATTTAATGTAATTTAAATGCAAACCTATACGATTTTTTTGTGATCTTCAGAATATACTTATATTTTCAATAGTCTTGAAAAATATAAAACATTTCACATAATACCAGAGTATAATAACGTAGGCATGTATGTTATATAGCCACCACCTCTTGCCGCCATTTTTCTTGTTCTTATTTGGTTTTAAATATGTGTGCGTATATTTGATATACGCACATACACATAACTTCACGTGGTTCTGCCCAAGCCAAGTAAATTTTATTTCATGATTTGCTGAAGGCGACATTGCCTCCACCGCTATCACTGTTCACACTGCTGTCTTCCCGCTATTATTCTGTTATTCGTCTGCGTTCAGCTGCTGCTCGTAAAATTTTATGCGTTTTTCCGGCGTTGAAAACGAAAATGAAATGGAAGTTGGTGCACAATTCTGAACAAATGCCAGCTTCTCGTATTCAAGTCAAGCCGAGCCGGGGTGTAAATGTTATGAGCGACTGTAATGTTGGTAAACTTTATGTAGCAAATACACATTATATACATACATATCTGTATGTGTGTGGGATATGATTATGTGTGTGCATAACAAGTATTACATACTCTTGTTACGAGTGCTTGTATGCGGGTGGGTGACGGAAAAGCAGTGGACATGGTGTGCGGAGGGTCGTTAGAATGTTTATTCCGTTAGTTGTTGGGTTGTGCTGATGTTCTGCCGTTTTTAACGATTTGCCTTTTTATTTTGTTTTTATGTTTTCATGCCGCTCTGCTGCATTTAACGACTTTTCTCCGTCTTCTAGTGTTATCCGGCCACCCCAATTTCAATTTTATAAGCCCGCTTATGCATATGTATGTAGGTATCGGTGTAATACGATTATTTTATACACTCTGCTGTTCTTTACAAATGTTCTGATTTTTCCAACATTTCCTTAATGTTTTGGTTTCACTTGCATGCATATTTGTGTTCCTTAAATACCATTTGGTTACAGAAAATAACTCTGAGAAATGAAGTATGAAGTCTCGTTTTTCGCCAAGTGAGTGGGTGGCATTTGGCGTATTACGTCTCTCAAGATGTAGACAAACAACCCCGTGAAGATTACATTCCAATTGTATAGGAGCAGCGACTGACTTTGCAAACATTGTTTTTAGCGATTGTTGGCGATTGTTTCAATGTCCTCATTCATACTCAACGGCATTCAGTGGATCCTTGGTTTGACATTCATTGTCAGACAAATATTATTGCTTTTGTTCGCTTTCTTTGTTGTAAGGGGATTGATTTTGTTGTTTTTGCTCTCCTGTTGTTGACATTTATTGTTTACATTGATGCGTGGGTTGGAGTGCTGTTGACTGTTATGTTCACTTCAATTGGGTGGCAGGGTGGTACAGGTATATAGGGTAGCATATACTGCTTCTTTGTGGAGACGGTGAGAAAATGTGTGTTAATATTGCATAGAACGAGAATTGGTTAGTAATGAGATAATCTTTGCCAAAGTAATTAGACATTCAAAATATTTCAAATTTTAACACAATTTATGTATGAATAACTCAGGGAATATGTAAGGTCATATATGCACGTTTTTATAAAAATTACATTTTTTATTTTATTCTTAGCAAACTACTTAAATAAATTTAGGTTTAGGCTGTTTTGGGCTGTTTTCTCAATGACTGCTTAGCAGCCATCTGTCAGTTAAGTTCTGGTAAACTTAACCAAGACCTCCCCTTTCCCTAAAGAACCTTTTTATTTCCAGAACTCAATTAATAAATGGCTGCTAATCAGAATTTGAGAAAACGAACCTAAATAATTTATAAATAAATATGAAAACAGTCCTCATAGTCGGCCATCTCCCATAACTACATCAGAAAATTGTATACAATTTATTTATCCCACTATTTTATGTTCTTATTAATATTTGGTGTTTTGAGAGAGTTTTTTAATGAACAATACGTAAAATGTGGGTGTCCGGTTATGAGGAATTTCACTGTATTACTAAAACGAGTTTCATAGTATCTGCATACCCATGGATTTCCTATGTATGTATGTGATATAGATGGCTGCTTGCAAATTTACATGTACTATATATTACATATGTATGTATGTACGTATTTACTTCCATTTGTATGCGTCAAGTCGAAAGGCAATTGAACTCACATCTCTTCTTGCATCGTCAAAGGCGCTGCAACGTAATCACTTCGCGTTAAATTTATTTCCGTCTTTTAACACCTTCAATTACCTTCGAACAATCAAAGTGAAATATTTCTCGCGCTGCATTTCCAAACATCGTACTATATGTAAACAGATTTTTTGTAAGGCTAAAAATAAAGCAATCATGTTAATTACAAATGCTGCTGCAAGGTATAATTGATTGATAAATTTAACCTATTTGTTTACTCAGTATACGAGCGCTGGCCCGCCAGGGTTAGATAGTGAAACAAAGGAGACTAGAAAAATGTACCAAAGTATATATTGTACATATGTACATACGAGTAGTGCTAGAACTTCTTGTCGTAAACTGAAAACTAACTACCTAAACAAATGGCAGCCGACAGTTAATATTGGTGTGTTAATTGGCGTTACCTAACTGAATTATCTTATATGTATGCAGAAGTATTTTTAAATTTAATTGCTAAGTAAATTATACGTGTGAGTTCAATTTTGAAATTTCCTACCGACACTCTATTTATGTGTTTGCAGGCATTCTGCATGTTCATATTCTTTTTCAATATAAAAAATTCATACGAACATTGAATTTTACACAACTTAAGAAGCACAACACCATAACAAACTATGTGTACCTCGACTATCGATCCTTAACTACTAAAATTAAACGTAAATATAGCATTGCAATTTATTATTTATTAATTTATAGTATAATGGATATGAATGCAGCAGGATGAAATACATGGTTATAATTTCTATTAGCGCTATGTATTCGTATATATAAATTGATTACACTACTCTCGCTATACACTCCAAGCTAAGTAGCTGCCAATCAATCAAAGGTTTTATACTCATACTTAAAAAACTCGTTCACCACCCTAATTTGCAAGCCACTTCAGTTGCCAATACTCCTCCTTACCTTTCTTTAATATCTTATTTCCCCAATTTGCAGGGATTCAGGCGGCTTCCGTACAATTGTTAAGCAGCAATCACAATGAAGTCACTCTCAAGTGCCATGTGGAGGGCTCTTCTGGCGACGGAATGCTCGAAATCGAATGGTTCCGCAACAGTGAAAAATTGAGTACCCTCAAAAATATTGAACTGCAACAAAATCGACTTATTATACGCCAACCCAGTGCCGCAGATAGTGGACTCTATCGCTGTATAGCCTCTAATGCAGCTGGGCGTGCGATGAGTAAGAAAGGCTACGTATTACAATGGTCAAACAACAAAAGTGGATCGCCAGAACGCGACAGCGCCAGCTTTACGTCTTCCAGTTGCATTCCGCGCCTCAAGAAAAATCAAAAATTGCCCATAGAAGCCTTGAAACAGATATTTCTTTGCCGTGGCAAGCGCGGTGATCAGACAAGCGAAGATAAATTACCAGCCGCTACAGATGTTACCATAACAAAGGCACCAGTCAGCAAGCAAGTCAAAGAGAATGAGCCTACAGAAATGATTTGCTTACATTCAGTGCCGGAAAAGTATCATCAAGTGCAGTTACGGTGGCGAAAGGACGGTAAAATATTTCGTATGGTGGAACTCGGTGCATCTGCTACCACATCCTCGTCTGCACCCACTGAAACCGGCAAGGAATTGGCACCACGAGAAGATACTCGCATAGTGCTCAACCGATCTAATGGCTCATTGCTGTTCAGCAATGTGTTTGCAAGCGATGCCGGGCAATATGTTTGTGAAATCTACGTGGACGGTCTTCGCCCCATTACTTCGGAGCCTGCCGAGCTACAAGTCATCGAACAGTTAAAGTTCATGCCGCAACCGACGTCAAAAAACTTAGAACTGGGTAGTGTTGGTAAGGTGCATTGCAAGGCACAAGGAACTCCATCGCCCAATGTCAAATGGGTACGGGTGAGTAGAAGTTGCATGCCACAAGTAAAGTGGCATTAAATACACAATCCTACACATGTTGAAGAGCTTATATGCTGCTGCTGATGATGGTCATTATAATACGAATATTCAGCACAAGCTGGAGTCAACGAAAAGATGAAATATTAAATGTTCAAACAACATGGCAGTGCCACAAAAGCTCAACGGCTTTTTCACTTACCATTGTCTACTTTAAGTAAAACTTGGTGAATGCTTCTGTTCACTTTTCAAACAAAGGCACAATAAACGTTGAAATGGGCATGAGAATAGAAACAACTTCAGCTTGCCTCACTGAGTTTCTTGGCTCTTGTTTTTTGACAAAGAGAAAATAAATATCACATAAAAAACTCTAAAAGTATTGCTAAACTTGAAAACCTTATGGTTATATACAGTTTTAATAATATTTGGAATTTAATCATTAAATACTGGAAGCCTTTAAAGTAGCTAGAATTGAAAATCTGTTAGAAATTAGCTATACTGATATTGACTTACATTAGTCCTAACTTTCGTCTATGGCTCCACAAATCCATATCGTTCCTATATCTATTAACGTTAGTACCGTATACTATACGATTCTGTTTTAAAAGTCCCTTAATAAATAGGTTAGACCTCCATGCATTACTTTCAAGTTAACTGCAGCACAAAGTGTTAGAATCACTTTGGAAAATGAAAACTGCGGTTACCCAAACTTCCTGCCAATATAAACACAAAAACATCTCAATAGCTGGGCGAATTAGTTTGGACTATTGTTTCAGCGTCGGCTTTTATGCACAAAAGTACATTCATAGACGTATGATTACCTGCGGTGGTCCAATAGTTGCACTATTTTAAAACGTGGCGAACACTCATAGCATTTTTACGCAAACACCACAAAGCTGACGAGCTCAAGGGTAATGCTTCAAACGAACAACCGACAAATTGTCTCTGATGCCTGAAAAAATTTGAAACGCAGCTTTTTTGCTTTAATACATAGATATCCACAAACTTCAAAGGATTTGCTATTCATCCTAGTTGAAGTTTTTTGTGGAAACATTTTTTTTTAATCCTTAATGGATTATTACGTGTGCACATGTGGTTGAAATTTCTGTACAAACTTAGTAATATTTTTTTAAATAGTAATCAGTAATATATTTTTATTTATATTGCATTCATAAATTTCCGTGTAGGAACCTGGTGCTCAATTGCCCGAGGCAATCGATGACATCAACGGTACGCTAATATTCAAGAACGTCAGTGCTGAGCACCGCGGCAATTACACCTGTGTGGCGAGTAATTCGCAAGGTCACATCAATGCCACTGTTACCGTTAATGTAGTAGTGGCACCACGATTCTCCGTTGCTCCCGAAGGTCCTATCGAAACTGGTGAAATGGGGGTGGCGGTCATGCACTGCCAGGCTATTGGTGATCCCAAACCAACAATAAAATGGGATAAGGACTTGAAGTATTTAAGCGTGAATAATACGGACAAGAATCGCTTTCGCTTCCTTGAGAATGGCACGCTCGAAATACGTGACGTACAGCCGGACGATGAGGGTCGTTATGGTTGTACGATAGGTAACAGTGCTGGACTGAAGCGCGAAGAAGTGCGATTCGTTGTTAAATGTAAGTAACGTTAATTTTTAATCATTTTTCATTGAATTTAAAAATAATACGAGTAAAACAAAACTAGTTGGGGCTAGGGGTTTCTTAAAAGCGAAATATTTGTTTACAGTTTTCTTTTATTTTCGCATCGTTTGCAGCCTCTGATGCAACATCGGAAGAATCCGGTGATGGCTTTCTAATTACACGAGCTGTTCTCATCACCATGTCAGTAGCTTTTGCTTACATTATTTTGGTTGTTGGTTTAATGATTTGGTGCCGCTTTCGTCGGCAAGCGCGTAAAGCACGCCTTAATGAAGCGAATAAAGATAACCCTGAGTCCGGTGAGATGGGCAAATTACCCGAAAACGAGCCATGCCTGCCAGATCACGCTTCTTCGGGAAAAGTACGCAAAGTAAATGGTAACAACAACCCGCGCGGCAGCGGCAATGAAGCAGCAAAATCCGATGACACTGCTTGCAGTAACCACTCGAAAGGCTCAAAACGTTCGCACGCCTTGGATCAACTTTCCCTGCCACGTTCTGGTATCTCTGAGTTGATACAAATAGGTCGCGGAGAGTTCGGTGATGTTTTTGTGGGAAAGGTGAAAGCGTCGGTTATTCGCCAAGTAGATGAAAAAGATATCGAATCGGAAAGACACAATGGCAGCGACAATAATTCTGCAATCACTTCAATCGAAAAACGACGCTCGAAAACGTCAATGGACGACATCGAAGAGATACGGGAAGAGCAGGAAACAGGAAGTGCCGATGGTGATACGACTTCTACAACAACAGATGAATACAAATTAGTGTTAGTTAAGGCTTTGAATAAGTTTAAGGATGAAAATATTTGTCAGGAGTTTAAAAGGCAAATCGATATGTTTCGTGCTATTTCACATAAAGGTGTGGTCCGATTATTTGGATTATGTCGTGAAAAAGATCCTCATTACATGGTTTTAGAATACACTGATTGGGTGCGTGCAGCATTAAAATTATAACAGTGAATTTCATTTAATTTTTAATACAATTTTTACTATAAATAGGGTGATCTGAAGCAGTTTCTTCTAGCCACTGCCGGGAAAGTAAATACTTCAAATAATTCTGCACAATCGCCTCCGCCATTGCAGACCGGACAAATTTTGGCGGTGGCATACCAAATTGCACGCGGTATGGATGCCATTTATAGGGCTCGATTCATACACAAGTAAGAATTTCACATTCACATGACATTTTAGAAGTTTTATTGTAGCATTTGAATTTACCATTGTCATCGTTTTTTATTTTTTAAGGGATTTGGCTACCCGTAACTGTGTCATCTCTAGTGATTTCATTGTAAAAGTATCATATCCCGCCCTATCGAAGGATAAATACAGCCGAGAGTATTTCAAGCATCGCAACACTCTTCTACCCATTCGTTGGTTAGCACCCGAATGTATACAAGAGGACGATTTTACAACTAAGAGTGATATCTTTGCATTCGGCGTCGTTGTTTGGGAATTGTTCAGCCAAGCCACGAAAGTACCTTTCGAAGAGTTGAGCAACGAAGAAGTCATACAACGCAACCAATCGGGCAATTTAGATTGGGCATGTGCAAGTGGTACACCGGATGGTCTCAAGGATATTTTGGTGAGAATAACATGCATGATACATATAACAAGCTTAAAATAAGTTAATATTTATTCGTAATTAATTTACTAAGAACATTTGTTTTAAGGATGTTGATGAATGCATTTGAATACAAATTTAACGGTTTTTGCATGTTTTCTTTCTTTTATAGCTTACCTGCTGGAACTCCAACCCTAAGGAACGACCCTCATTTAGTCAACTGTGCTCAGCGCTCAGTAAAGCAATGCAAAACGGTGATAAATAATTTTTATAAATAATATTACTTCTACTTAAAATATGATTTTACGTGTAAGTAAAATATATATAGTATATATATACATTTAATTAGCTGCATAGATTAATTTCGAGGGAAATTAGTGTTAAGTCTAAAAAATTTTATTCCAATAATAATCAGCTAAGTAGTTTCCAGAATTCTAAATGGTTTGATTATATAAGTGTATGTGGACTTTGAGCAGTTGTGGAAAATGTGTTAAACACATCGATAGAGAGTACTGGTTTATTGCCGCCTAAAGTTTCTTAGAAATTACCCGCTAATCAGCTCCACAATATTTATGAAACAACTGGAAGAGTACAGATAAATGCATTTACTAGATTTAACTAATAATCGATTTGGTTGTACAAAAGTATTGGTCATGCATATATTTATAGACAGAAATAATGCAAAAGTAGTATTTTAATTACAACATTTACAACAAACATATGTACATACACATCCACTTATATACTATAAGATATTTATGAAATTATTTGCAATGCATTGAAAACTAGGAGCAGCTACAGACCGAAACTTCCAATTAAGTTTTCCTTAGAATAATTAACATGTGTACATACACGTTTTATATGTATGTATGTAGATATAAGGTGGGTAATGACATCTTCTTCAAAATGTATTATATGGTATGCGTACTTTGAGCTCATATTTATTTATTTTGTACATTTTTTTGCTGTGCAAATGCACTTGCAGTCTTGTTTCAATGTCCATATGTCTGAACTTGATTCAGAAATCAGCAACGAATAATTTAGGTTAACATGCAATAAGTTTAATCATATCTTAGGGCTTTATATTAATAAGTTACTAGCCATTTTAATAAGCATACAATCATAAGTCACATAAATTCCACTGTACATACAACATACTTATGCATACACAACGATTATTTATTTATGTAGAAGCAATATTAAATTCATAACGGGTGATTTTTTTGAGGTTAGGATTTTCATGCAGTAGTATTTGACAGATCACGTGGGATGTCAGACATGGTGTCAAAGAGAAAGATGCTCAGTATGCTTTGACATTTCATCATGAATAGACTTACTAACGAGCAACGCTTGCAAATCATTGAATTTTATTACCAAAATCAGTGTTCGGTTCGAAATGTGTTTCGCGTCCGTGTCCGATGAGCGATGAGGCTCATTTCTGGTTGAATGGCTACGTAAATAAGCAAAATTGCCGCATTTGGGGTGAAGAGCAACCAGAAGCCGTTCAAGAACTGCCCATGCATCCCGAAAAATGCACTGTTTGGTGTGGTTTGTACGCTGGTGGAATCATTGGACCGTATTTTTTCAAAGATGCTGTTGGACGCAACGTTACGGTGAATGGCGATCGCTATCGTTCGATGCTAACAAACTTTTTGTTGCCAAAAATGGAAGAACTGAACTTGGTTGACATGTGGTTTCAACAAGATGGCGCTACATGCCACACAGCTCGCGATTCTATGGCCATTTTGAGGGAAAACTTCGGACAACAATTCATCTCAAGAAATGGACCCGTAAGTTGGCCACCAAGATCATGCGATTTAACGCCTTTAGACTATTTTTTGTGGGGCTACGTCAAGTCTAAAGTCTACAGAAATAAGCCAGCAACTATTCCAGCTTTGGAAGACAACATTTCCGAAGAAATTCGGGCTATTCCGGCCGAAATGCTCGAAAAAGTTGCCCAAAATTGGACTTTCCGAATGGACCACCTAAGACGCAGCCGCGGTCAACATTTAAATGAAATTATCTTCAAAAAGTAAATGTCATGAACCAATCTAACGTTTCAAATAAAGAACCGATGAGATTTTGCAAATTTTATGCGTTTTTTTTAAAAAAAAAGTTATCAAGCTCTTAAAAAATCACCCTTTATAATCAGACTATATCCACATACATGTATGTGGTATAAGCATATAACCAGTGAAGCATTTAAAAATAAACTAAAGAAACAATCGCCCAATCATTTGTACATCAAGATTTAGAAAGAAAAATGGTTACCACATAGTATTTATCTTCATACAGCCGTACATCATACTTATGTACACATACTTGACAAAACGCCATACGATACGATTATATATATTATAAGTATTACCCAACTCGGAAGTAATGATTTATTTATCATTCACAACTTTTCGGAAAGCATCGAAATCTTATCACTAAAACAAACGGAATCGCGAACAACCTTTCACTAAATATTCTAATAATTAATAGTGTCCATGTGCTTTCCACATAACTGATTAAATTATTAACGTCGACTTAACTTTGCAATATATACTTCTTGAATGGTTTCTATTGTAGCTTTATAAGAGTTGTATATTCGTATTACTTTTGTATGTTGGTTTCTTCCATGATAAATAGTCATAATAGTATGGTTAAGTTTAAGTTTATTGAAAACTATTAAGTTCTTTTCATTTTTTTATTGAAATTTCAATGAAAATCTATAAATTAGTTACATATACATATAGTAGCTTACCATAAATGTATGTAGTATGTATGTACATTAGTTCTAAGTGCAATTTAAGCTTTTCATGTTTGGAAAACAATATTTTTTTTATAAAAAATACATTTATGTAACTAATAACTAATAAAATATGCAATAGAGATGAAAACAATCTTTGTTTGTCTTAAATTGTCCTCTTCTAGCATTCGTTCATATAATATGCCAATTACAATGCGTGTATGTATGTTTATAAACACTTTTCAAACTTACTTGCCATGCTTAATAGAGCAGCCGAGATGCTTAAACTTTTGCACAAATATTACAAATAAATCTGAATGAATGAAAGTTGGAAAGTCGAGCAAACAAATTAGCGCCAGCGCATGGCATGAGAACACTAATTGTGTACAAACAAACGCACACACATTCGTACTTGATTTTCACTAGTTATGTGAAATAGATGTGCCTGTGTTGCTAACTCTGTGCTTGCCTTTGCCCACGTCTGTAAATACGCTGTCAAACATATAAACAAGTATACTGACATACTATATATACATATATATATACTTAAGTGTACCAAATCAAGAGCCGAAAAGTATGATGAAGTTTTCGGGTTAATTGATGAAGCTCACGCTTCATTTCCGTATCCGTTTCCGACATGAAGCATATGGTACGTACACAGCATCAAGAGGCAGACTACGGAGCGTATACGCAACATTGGGTTAGAATAGTGAAACGGCACGAGTGTGTAACAAGCGTGAACTTTCGCAGTCTCTTAAATATTGACGCATCTTAGTGAAGTGAGAATCCTCGTGTGCACCCCCTACACAAGATAGCAGCTCATTAAGCAGACAGGAAAATATGAAGAGGAAATAAATGAACCATATTTATTCACTCATTTGTCATGAGTAGATGCTGAACATGCTTGTGTCAATGTTGCCGGTAATGAATAGACAGTGAACACATAACAGGCCAACGTGTAAACTGAACATTCTTTTTTTTTGCTTGTTCGACATAATTTCTGGAAAGTTTTTTGGATCTTGTTGTGTATTTGCGTGTAACGTACATGTCCTTATTAAGTGATAATACTGCCCATAGGTCTGTACAAATTTATAAATAAGCACGCTATAAATAAACTGATAAATAAATGACTGATAAATAAATGACTGATAATATAATATATGCTGGAGTCAACGTTTTTAAGAAATCTAAGTTTCAAGTATAAATACAAATAAAATTATAAGCTGAAATTTAAATTTGAAAACTACTAATTTGGTTTCAGTCAACACAGGTGGTATCAATCGGGGTAAAATATGCAAAATGAGTGCGGAGAACGGCCATTCATTGTTGCAAGACAAATCCCATCAAAACTAAACACACAGAGAGTTGTTCCTTTTTTCTCAAACAAATCACGAATGTTCATGTCATACATATGTACATATGCATTTTTTCACATGAGACTGCATTGCATCAATCGAAAAAGTTACGACTTTTTGCTGCTTTTCATTTAGCCAATGCATTTTGTGCAATAATTTTTGTTGTACAACTATAAAAGTCCGCAAGCAAAGGCTGCAGGGGTCAATATTCAATACTACCCTCCAAACTCGCAGCGTGTTTATACACATGGATTAGTGCAGCTAAAACGACTAGGCACCGCCATGTGTGAATAGTATATGAATATATCTAGTGCACAATTTGCAGTTCTTGTCTAGCTTTTTGCTGACAAATTCATATGTGAACCCTTCTTCCAAATAAGTGCAAGCACCTGGTGCACAGTGAATTCGAATTGTGTTTGTATTTGCCGTCTGTCTCAGGCTGATGTGTTATTTGACTAACACCGCCGGCAGCAGTTGGGCGAAATTGTATTATAAAAGAATCCATGGACGAAATTTTTTTTTACTCTTACAACCAGTCGTTACAGAGTATTATAGCTTCGTTCACCTAATGGTTGCAGGTATCAGGATGGTAAGGTTTACTGTAAAACTCTGAATTTGGTTGAATGTTTTAAATGATATGAAGCAAATCGAGGAAAGCAATTTTTTTCTTGTAACCTCAATATTTTAGTTACAAAGCTTCAACTTCGTGCCTTAACTAAATAATGTAAATGCTAAGGCATTTAATGCTTAATTTCTTTAAAAACCGGCGATTTGGGACATAATTTTAATTTTATTAATTTCTGGGTAAGCCCAAATTTAAAATTTCTCTAATAAAAATATGCCCCATGTGATCCTGCGAATTTCTGCATTTTTATATTTCCTCTACGACGAGTAGTTTAGAAATTATAAGCATCATGCTGCTGGTCGCCTAGTAGAAATCTGAGGTTTTGGTAGCAAATTGAATGCAATTTTTCTGCAGCGGCGGCGGATGCACTACAAATTTGCATGGTGGTAGCATATGCAAAGGGGCCAAATTGGGAACACGGATGCAGCCATGTGCATTGTCCGGAAACGGGAACAGGACCTCGACCGGAAGTGGAATAACGGTATCATACTTCCGGTCCGAACTCCCAAACGGAAGTATTGCATCGGAAACGGAAAACTTGTTATCGTTATTCTACTTCCGGTCGATAACTACCGTTTATGGATGTTCATTTTCGGTTGAGAGTTCGGGCCGGAAGTACGGTACCTTTATACCGCTTTCGGTCGGGAACATCCGTTTCCGATATGGTACTTCCGGTTTAGAGCCCAGACCGGAAATATAGTACCGTTATTTCCATTTCCTGCCAAAGGCCTTTTCCTGTTTCCGGGCATTGCATATGGTCGCATCCGTGTGCCCCATTTCGCCCCATTGCGTATGCTACACATCAAGCAAGTGCATCGGCCACCGCTGCAGAAAAAAAAATTTCATTTAATTTAGTGCCAAAATCTCAGATTTCTACCAGGGGACCAGGAGCATGTAGCAAGCAGCCACCGAATACAAAAATGCTTATAATTTCTAAACTACTGGTTTTAGAGAAAATGTAAAAATGCAGAATTTTGCAGAATGGAGCATATATTTATTACAGAAATTTTAAATTTGAATTTACCCAGAAATTTATAAAATTAGAATAGTGGCCCAAATCGCCGGTTTTTGAGGAGAAAATCGTCAAAATAATTCTTTCTTCTAAGTGAAGGTGTTGAAGTAGGGAGGATTTCCGAGTATCTCTCTATTTATTCCGAGTCCAAAACTTTTAAATTCGAACAGTTTGTCCACAAACGATTAGTTTTTAATGATAATATCCAACAAAGAGGCAGTCCAGATCTGATGGGGTCTTCTCAGTTCGCTCTTCGCTCCCTTTAGTGCCCGTTTGCTGCCTCTTCGTTACATTTGGAAGACTTAACTTATTGGGATATCAGCGAAACTCAATCCATATCGAAGTACTACCTAATACGAAATACGCAATGTGATTAATAAGGCTAACAATATCTTGTATATATTCAGCTGTTGACGCACCATAACCTCCACGCTGTGTGCAGCAGTGAATTTGAAGTGAAGAAATAAAACACCAACAACAACAGCAAATGAAACTAACAGATACTTGTAATAAATCAGACATTGTAACGCCTCAGCCCATGGAAACTTCAAACGCTACATAAACTTCTGCAGCGAAGCAATTCAGGAGAGTTTGTATATGAACTACTTTCGAGAGCAGCAACGCTGTATGAAATGAAAATAAATGCGAATGATTTGTTGAAAGATGAAAGCCACAAATGGATGAGCAGCGTTTGATGCCTTGAAAGGCAAATGTATTGTCGAACTGATGGGTCGGAGCGCAGCATAGGACACACATACATATGCATATGCACTCGCTGCGTCAATGGTTCAAATTGCAAAAATTTTTTTAGCGATCAAACACACCAGACAGCTCAATCCGCTCTAGACACACCTAGAACATACTTTGTCAGGCAATGGACTCTCATATTGTCCAAATTTATATGATGCAGCGGAATAACTTTATCTGCAATCTATTTTAGAGCATAGAATGTATTCATTGTGTAAAATTCTAGACCCTAAATACAATATACTATATGTAATAAATATGTATGTATAATAGTGCTCAGCAGCTGCTACCGTTAATTTGAATTGCATAAATAAGTGGTGCATCATCTGGCTTTATGTAACAACACCACACCCCCCTTGTTGAACCATGGCCATTATAATAATACGCCACGAGCTCCAGTCAAATCCTACACCAACTAAGTAGTACGCGAAGTACTTATTCGCATCCAAACTGTGGCACGTGTGTGTATGCCTGTATTTCCACTTGCTGCTGTTTCTGCTTGGCCTGCTCCACCTTGAAGCATGACAAAATGCCACTTCATCCGCTGTTGGTTCATGATTTGTACGCACGCTTGCATAGAATAAAAACAAAAACAAATATAGCTGCAGGCATGCATCTCGGATTATGTTAAGGCATTAATTGAAGCCAGAACGAGCAACACTGCGCAAACCACTTCACTTAGCACCACACAACTCCCAACTGTGCGATGCGCTGCTCTTGGTTTGGTTGTTGCACACAAATGAACGCATACAAACTGCACTTAAATTGCAATTGAAGCCTCGCCTTTGCAGCATCTCTCATTTATCACGAATACACCTACTCACATATGGACGTAAATCCTTACACAAGTATGTATGTAAGGATGTGAAAATGCCCGCACGCTTTCTACTATAGAGCCGATCAAATATAGACTACCTATGAACTAGTCACATTTGGACTGACATGAAAGGTTCAACTTTGAACTTGACTTAAGAGGAGTATATAGTATATGCAAACCTGCCGACTGCAGCTTATGTTAGAGTTTTTAATTAACAATAATTATAATATTTTTGCTTTTCTTTTGCACGACTCAAACCATGACAAAATAAATCCTACAACTACATCGCTATAGAAACATTGTTATGTTGAATTCGCCGTGGAAAAGCGCTGAGGGTATACATACATATATATATACTATATGTGTATATGTATGCTTGAGCATAGCAATTTTCCTACTGGGTATTGGCATATTTTACATTGTAAATGTTACACATAAATAAATGTTGGTGAATAGCAGCCTGCACATTTATGGTGGCAACACGCCGTTCTATCTGATGACTGTGATGATTATTCTCGCCTGGACCGTTATGCTGACATTACAATGGGAGGCGTAGTTGGTGGCGCTGGGGAATAGGGGAATTCTACCATAAAAAGCTCGCATAAAGAATATTCAAATAAAACGAAAACACAAATGCTTAGGAATGAAAGTGTTACATATGTAAGTGCTGAAGTGCAACAAAAATTGCAACCATTTCGAATAATATCCTGCACCCTGCACATATGCACGCACATCCAAAGATATGAAAAAAGAAGTGAATAAAAAATTATAATTACGATGTGCAAAGAATTCGTCTGCGCAATTTAAGAATCCAGATCGAGAATCAAGAGCTTGCCTGACTTTGAATGCCCTATAACACAGCATATTTATTTATGTACCAGTGCTACCAATCACATTGTATCATAGTGCTGGAAAGGTGAGATTTTAAGATTCATTTGACAAACAAAAATTAAATTCGGGGAAGTTTGAAAAAAAGTTACAGCTGATCAAAAATGAGTGAAAATAATGAAGAAATTCGCTTTATTTTGAAATTTTTGTATAAAGAAGAGAAGAAGCCACGAACGAAATTTGTGAAGTTCACAGAAGCGATGCTGTATTAGTTCGGGTCGCACAACAATGGTTTGCTCGCTTTCGTTCTGGAAGTTTCGCAATTTCGATTTACACTAATGGAATAATATTGTTTATTTATTTATTATTATATGTATAAAAAAATTTAAGTTTGATTAAAAATACGAAAAGACTTTTTCGATTACCATCAGCCCGGGTGTTTCCAAATGTTTCGAATTCAACACAACTGTTATGCTTACAGTCGATCTCGGAGATCGGAATATTTAAATCTCTTTTTTCACCCTCATTGTTCATATTTACCAAGTTTACATAAACCCCCAAGTCCTAATGTTTTCCCAAGCGAATATGCACTTACCAATGTGCCACCACCTAATGCGAATGAGTAAGCACAAGTTCCACAAGTAGTTGGGGTCGAGTAACCATAGAGTGTACACATCAGGATGCATAAATAAACAACTTTTTATGCTCAAAATTATAACCTAACAACACTCGCAAGACAGACAGCAAAACAACAAAACAAATAATTTATGCAGAGAGTAGGCACTCCGGTTTATTATACCCTGAACAGGGTATATTAAGTTTGCCACGATGTTTGTAACACCCAGAAGGAAGCGTCGGAGACCCAATAAAGTATATATATAAATGATCAGTATGTTGAGCTGAGTCGATTTAGCCATGTGCGTCTGTCTGTATATACACGAACTGTCCCTCAGTTTTTAGGATATCTTTTTGAAATTTTGCAAACGTAATTTTCTCTTCAAGAAGCTGCTCATTGGTCGGAACGTCCGATATCGGACCACTATAACATATAGCTGCCATATAAACTGAACGATCGGAATCAAGTTCTCATATGGAAAACTTTCGCATTTGACAATGTATCTTCACCAAATTTGGTATAGATTATTTTCTCTACAAAAATGTAATATCCGAGAAAATTGTTCAGATCAGTTAACTATAGCATATAGCTGCCATACAAACTGAACGATCGGAATCAAGTTCTTGTATGGACAACTTTCACATTTGACAAGATATATTCACGAAATTTGGTATATATTATTTTCTAAGGAAACAATGTAATCTCCGAAGAAATCGTTCAGATCGGTTAACTATAAAATATAGCTGCCATACAAAATGAACGATCGGAATTAAGTTCTTGTATGGACAACTTTCACATTTGACAAGATATATTCACGAAATTTGGTATGGTTTATTTTTTAAGCCATCAACATATTCTCAAAAAAATTGTTCAGAACGGATTAATATAGCATATAGCTTCCAAACTGAACACATAGTTACCAACAGAAATGGCCCTGTGAAGGGTATTTAGCTTCGGTGCAATCGAAGTTAACGTTTTTTCTTGTTTTTTTTAATGAATGGCGAAATGACGGGAATAGCTGTCGTCTTTATTACGTCGTAGCCAAAACTGAAAAGGCTCACGCAGCCGTGAATCCAACTGCTTGTAAACACCATATCTCCAAGCGTACAAATTTATATTTATATGTATAATATTATAGCTAATACAGACATTCATACATATTTATGGATATGTTAGGTACACCTATGCACATAGCATAGCATCTGCAGAACCACCCCGTGTCACAGCTAACACAGTCGCATACAAGGACCTCGTAGCACAGCTTACCAGGCTTCTTAATTTGCCAAGTATTTCTTACTGCCTGTTTCCTGCAGACTACTTTCTTTTTTAAGCCTATGTACAAGCATATCAACGTGTAATTCAAATTGTTATAAACCCCCGATGGAAAGGCCTTCAGCGAATTTTGTTTTTTTTTGTGAGCGACGCCAAATCACCAGTAACGATGCCTTTAATAAATCTGGGGTCTTCAGTTACGTTCAAGCAGCTTTTTTGCGACTTCTACTTAACATCGTTTTTGCAGGTCTATTAAATGGATTATAAGATCTTTCGAGATCCGCTATCTCTGATGCGAACCAGAGGGTTCTCAAGCACTGTTTCTTTAACAGCTGTGGATGGACGACTCGCATGAAAAAATGTTGGTGAGTTCCCGATCTTCACTGAATTACTTTGTGCCACTCAAGTAATTTGGTTCGTAATAAGTTAGACTCCCTAGGACAATTCTGCAACATTTTCAATGATTTCCGTAACCTTCCGGGCAAATTTTGGAGTAACAACAACATAATGTTCAACAGCTTTAAAGGAAGGAAAGGTGGAAAGTAGTGCCTGCGCGACTTGGACTTCGTACACCTCGAAATGGGTTAAGAATAAATTTAAAATGTACATACCCGTATTTCCTATGAAAATATGCGAAAACAATGCAATATTAATATTTTTCAATTTTTGGTCTGTGGTGGACCTGTTGGTGAAAATACCCATACATATGTTGTTATTGTGGCATAAAATGTTCCTCCCAATGACGGATGAAAATTTGGATCTGCCCAGTTTACGTAGATCTAATCGTCATTGGAATGACAAGTGATGAATATAAATTTCGAAAACTTAGTAATTTCACTATGTCAAGAGATTGACTAATCCATTTATACATAAATAAAAACATAAGATTTGTCGCCGGATTGAAATTTCTACATATTTATTTTAAATAATTCGTTTTTGGAAACATTTGTTTTTGTATTATTGAATACTGTTCGCTTTGTTTTACGAATGCCTATTGTAGTGTTGTTACCTTTGTAAGAAAAAATTGTTTGAATTTGTTTAAATAATAGATGTGATCAAATAATAAAAGGAAATTATTTAATTCCGGTTTGAAGAAACAAATCAGGAGTACAATCGCTGAGCTAATTTAGCTAGAATAGCTCGATTTGACTTATAAGAAGTAATTTTGCAGATACAAATGTATGTATGTGTATAGGTAAGGTGTGTATGTACTCGTAAATGTAAAAGTTATCTAAAAAATTAAACATATCGCAATGTTTTATATAATAATTCAATTAAAAAAAGGATTTTTTTGAGGGCGAAAAACTTATATTACCTCACGAGACACAATTCTGCGTTCTTCAGCATATGGGAAGTTTGTAATCATTGCGAAAACTAGTTTCGGCTTTTTACCCACTATTCAACCCGGGAATTCCTCATAAACACATGTATTTATGCCAAAAGTTTATATTTTATTTAAATTCTCATTTCACCAGATCAAGATAGGTATAATTAAATTTTTATATTGTTCGGTTAAAATATTGTTCAATATTGGAATTGATTTATTACTGAATTTTTACCATTGCTTTTACTAAAATCTTCGCAATGTAGAGGGTGGACCAAAGGTGTCCTACTGCCTAAATAAAAATAAAAACTAGATAAATAAGCTTTTATTCTTGCAATATAAAAAATAAGTTGAAGTTTGATTAGATGTACGAAACTACTTTTTCGACTACCCAAAATTTGAATTTCGGATTGAGGTTGGAAAGATGTTCGACTTTCACGTACAGTAATAAGAGTTCAGGTTGTTCATGATAAAGGTTTTCGGAAACTATTTCAAATTTTCATTATCGAAAAATCCTGACTTCGACTGTAATTCTTGTATTTCCTAACGCGACATCCGCTCGCACATACACATTCAAATATGAAGGGACTTATGGTCCACCCTGTATTTTGCATGCCCATCCACACATTTAATCGGGCGCAATTGAAAATATTCCCGCAGTTCGACTTTGAAATTTATCAACGGTCTTACACATACTATGTTTTTATATTTGATAAAAGTTGTATATTTATAATTCAGTTATTTCATTCATTGTATTTATTGTGTTTTTCTGGTCAGCTAGGACCGTTTTTATATTAATTTTGCGATTTTTTTTTTGTTTTTATTTTAAGTTCTGCTTGTCAGCGGTTGTGTCTGACGTATATATATTTTCAATTTTTATTATATGTATTTGTTTAAAGTAGCAAAAAAAAAATCATTGAACGTTTACATTTTCGCCTATTCAACATTTTCTTTTACAAGCAATTCTATTCTCATGTTGTTTGTTTGTTTTATTACATTCAGAGAGTGGATGACAGAAATTAACCGTTCTTTTTCGGTTGATATTAATATTTTTATCTGCTTGAACAACCCACACTCCAAATTTTTAATTTTTTCATACGCTTTTGCAATTTTTTTGTTTGATTTTTTCAATTATTTCTCTCTTACATACATGTTTATTACTTTTGTTTACCTAAGCCTGCCCAATCGCTTCTTAAGTATATAGAATATGAAACTCTCTTCAATTCAACCAAGTGCTTTACAAATTATAGCAACTTTCAAATTCTAATCCATTACAAATTTACACTGAAACGCACTTGCTTCAAGTAAATGACAAAAACAAATTTTTATTCAAGTGAAAAATATGAAAATTTGGTATTGGTTGCAATGCTTGTACGAGTTTAGTATGGTTGTTGTAGTTGGTGGTGGTTATACAAAAAAATATATTAAAATTACCTCATCGCGCCAGAGATTATGAAACTATTATAATTTTAGAAAACTATAAAATTCAAACCATAAGTGTGGTTGGTTTTCTGTTTTGCTTTTGTTTCTTTTGGCGTGCCACCTTTCGAATGCTTGGCTTCAATTCTTCTATTCCAAGTTTTGATTTTTCATTTTCAGTTTTAGTTCTTGATTTTCATATAATCTTAATACACAGTTTTGAAATTACTGTGTACACGTCACTTGGCAGCTTTGCATTACTCGCTAGGATGTTATATTGATTGTATGTTAAAAAACGCTTGCGTTTTGATTGGTTGAATTGAAAAGGTAATTAACTGAAATCAGAAGCGAAAAGGCATGAATCTTAATTATTATGGGGAAATCATGAAAGTTGACAAAAGATTTTCAGCGAATGTTAAATGGTGTTACTTTTTAGATGTGGCTCTCATTATTCAGTTTTCAATTTTTAAACAATATTACATATTTATATCGTATCCACCTGACGTTTTTTTGTTCTGAATTGAATAATAAGGACCATTTCTGTGTTTTTTGTCGTTGAGGCTAGAAGCAGTATGAATAACATATGAGAAATTACGGAACTTTTTAGTTCGGCTAGCATGATGTGATTTCTATAAAGGTATTTTAATTAGTTGGCTCAGCAACACGATGAACCTGCAAAACGGCAACAGCTTCTTCTACTTTAGCTTTCAAAGCATCTTGATCCTCTATCATGTGCAACAATTCGGAATTCTCTATCTCTAATAGCATTCCGGTAATCTTGCCAGCCATAAGTGGATGCATGCGCTCGATCATAGGATACAAGCGTTCACCCAGAATTTGCTTTTGTTCCTGCGGCTTGGCGTTAGCCAATAGAGAAGCAATCAGCTTCTCTTGACCTAAAAGAAAACAAAAGATTGTTTTTATTTCAATAAATTTTAGTTATTTTATGATGCGATTTACAAAAAAAAAAATGCAACTTACCCTTCTGGTGCATTGGCTGCACTTGCGGCTGTTGTTGGACCGGTTGTGGAGGTGGATTGCGCATGTTGGCGGTATATTTATAGTTGGCAGCGCGCTGCTGAGCTCCACCTGCAGTAATTGGTGCTCCAGCCATTGGAATATTGCCCGCAGCAACTGTTTGCTGACCTGTGATAGCGCGTGCGCCAGTATTGCGCATTGTGTTGGCAGCGGCGGCTGCAGCGTGCGCGCCTTGAACTGTCTGCGGTTGGCCACGGGCAGTGGCTGCTGCTGGGCGGAACTGAGCGTTACCGGTTGCTGCCATGGCGGCGGCATTTGTGAAGCTACCAGCAGCGGCTGCAGCGCCAGCCTGTGTGACACCTTGTACGCCAGCGGCAGGTCGAACTTGAGGTGCCCATCTTGGTGTGTTACGAATCGGTTGGGTCACTTGTGGACCAAAGAAACGTTGTCCTGGAGCCATGGTTGGTACGAAAAAGCCACCTGCGGCGTTTGGTTGGAATATTTGACCTAATTGTTGCATACGCATGCCCGACATATGACGCATGTATTGTGATGCCAAATGTGCTTTACGGTCTTCTTTACGTTGAGCCAAAGCTACATACAATGGCTTCGAACCGACAACACGTCCATTCACTTCAGTGACGGCACATGTTGCTTCATTGGGCGAAATGAAGCAGACAAATCCAAAACCTTTGGAACGTCCCTCTTCATCGGTCATAACCTTGGCAGATGTAATGGTACCATACATCGAAAATTCTTTGCGTAGACGCTCATCATCTACACTGTCATCAAGGTTTTTAACATACAAATTAACACCAAATACCGATTCTTGCCGTTTCTTCTTTAATTCTTCGAACTTGCGTTTTAATTCTTGTTGGCGTTCTGCTTTTTTCTGTGCACGAGCAACATATAATACCTTACCCTCCCCCATATCCTTTCCATTTAACGCGTCAACAGCGGCTTCAGCTGCTTCGGTGGTCTCATAAGCTACGAAACCGAAACCTTTACTTTTCCCATCGTCTTTAACCATTACCTGTGGAAGAAAAAAGCAACAATGGTTATATCGGTTATATTACTAAATTTACACATTTAATTTAACAATTAATAATATTAATTCCCATCTCTAGTATATCTGTAAGTCTTCAATTTTTGTTAAGTGATCTGGGGGATTCATCGACGTGGTAAGTACGGAATCCGGTTGTTTTTTTAAAGCAATAAATCTTAATCGTTTGACAAGTTTACCAAACAATCAATGGGTAGCTGTGTAATTTTTTTAATTTGCGAGACCTAGACCAATTGATATTTATATAGTACACTTTAATGGAAACTTGTGATTCGTCAACTTTTGTCAAGTGATCTGGAGGATCCATCGACATGGTAAGTACAGAATCTGGTTGTTTCTTTTACAGCTGTAAATCTTAATCGTTTGACAAGTTTACCAAACAATCAATGGGTAGCTGTGTAATTTTTTTAATTTGCGAGACCTAGACCAATTGATATTTATATAGTACACTTTAATGGAAACTTGTGATTCGTCAACTTTTGTCAAGTGATCTGGAGGATCCATCGACATGGTAAGTACAGAATCTGGTTGTTTCTTTTACAGCTGTAAATCTTAATCGTTTGACAAGTTTACCAAACAATCAATGGGTAGCTGTGTAATTTTTTTAATTTGCGAGACCTAGACCAATTGATATTTATATAGTACACTTTAATGGAAACTTGTGATTCGTCAACTTTTGTCAAGTGATCTGGAGGATCCATCGACATGGTAAGTACAGAATCTGGTTGTTTCTTTTACAGCTGTAAATCTTAATCGTTTGACAAGTTTACCAAACAATCAATGGGTTGTAAGCTGTGTAATTTTCTTAATTTTCGAGACCTAGACCAATTGATATTTATATAGTACACTTTAATGGAAACTTGTGATTCGTCAACTTTTGTCAAGTGATCTGGAGGATCCATCGACATGGTAAGTACAGAATCTGGTTGTTTCTTTTACAGCTGTAAATCTTAATCGTTTGACAAGTTTACCAAACAATCAATGGGTTGTAAGCTGTGTAATTTTCTTAATTTTCGAGACCTAGACCAATTGATATTTATATAGTACACTTTAATGGAAACTTGTGATTCGTCAACTTTTGTCAAGTGATCTGGAGGATCCATCGACATGGTAAGTACAAAATCTGGTTGTTTCTTTTACAGCTATAAATCTTAATCCTTTGGCAAGTTTACCAAACAATCAATGGGTAGTAAGCTGTATGTTTGCTTATGATGTTAAATAGTATTAACTTACCTTATAGCTGGTTATTTTCCCAAAAGGCTCAAATAACTCCTTCAACTTCTCGTCATCAAAATCTTCTCCAAAATTCTTTACGTACACATTAGTAAACAGTTTTGCTTTTTCTCCCAATTCCTTCTCGCGTTCCTTGCGTGGAATGAATTTACCTACGTAGACTTTTTTAGCATTTAACAACATGCCATTGACCTTTTCTATCGAAGTGTTAGCTGATTCTTCGGTTTCAAAATGTACGAAACCATATCCTTTTGAATTTCCCTTTTCGTCGGTTGCAACTTTACAACTCAATATGTTGCCAAACGCAGAAAAAGTGTCATAAATCGCTTTATTGTCAATACTTTTATCAAGATTTTTAATAAAGACATTTCCCACGCCCGAACGACGCAAAGATGGGTCCCGCTGTGACCACATAATGCGTATTGGTTTGTTACGAATTAAATCAAAATTCATCGTATCTAACGCGCGTTCCGCTGTTAAAAAAGTAAGTAAAATAAATATTTTAGTTTTTAATGGAATTCATTCCTCAAATTGAAAAACAGTATTGTTTTAAAAATAATTATGACAAACTGAAAACTTTCATGTTCGTCCTAATAAAAAGTTAGTTAAAAAATTTTATAAAACAAATCATAATTGAAGTAATATATAATATTATTAAAGCAAGTTTTCTTTTGTTCGCTTACTAATGATGCCAAGAATAATAAGATTGAATTAGAACAGCATGGTAAGTAAAACGATCTTTCTCTTGCATTTTCTGTATAGTCCGTGGGCACTTGGTAACTCATAAACTACGATACGAAAAATGCATTGTGATACTAATCAAAAATATACTTGAATTTTTCTTCAATACTTGTTCTACAAAGATTTTACATACTTTTTTAAAATAAAAAACTGTTGTGCATATTATTCTGTTTAATTTGCTTCCCCCCTTCCTTTTCCCATAATATTTTTCAAGCAAAAAGTGTGCATCTGAAATACTTCGCAAATTTCAATATAAATAAATACTAAAGGAATAATTTTCAAAAATTTGTGGGAGCGACCAGTAAACACATACAACATGAATCGATGTCTCTTTATCGCGATATTACTAAGTCATATCGTAAAATTTTTTTTCACAGATGTGCTTGTCATGCAAAGCACGTGCGAAAGTGTCAACGTTGCATTTGCACTAAAATTTAAAAAACGTAAATATAAATTAAAACTAAATCCCTATGCTAAATACACAATCTAAATACAATTATTGCTCACCTAATTGACAGCCTAACAAATGTAGTGTTTTTCAAATAAAAAGTATATATATGTACATAAAAGTATAAATGCATATTAATGTGAAGTCACTGAACCCCAGATAAAAAAAAAATAACGTAAATAAATTACAATACATAGAGTAGTGAAAGTTGAAAAAAAAAAAATCACTCATGAATTCTGCATACGTGACATTTTTTCAGGGAATTTCAAATATATTCATATATACAAAATATATATAAATATACGTAACAACAGAATTTGTAATTAATAAATATTGACTGAAAATATCTGAGTCATAACTCAACCTACGGTCCAGAGTTAATGATGAAAACATAAGTAAAACGGAAACAAAGAAAATTGCTTTTGTTTCCCATGATAGCCTGTAAATCAGGTACAAATATATACACTGGAATTAAAAATGGCTGACACATGTGGTGAAAACTACAGTAATGCCAGATCACATAATCTATAAACACTCGTTAATTTAAAAAGTAGACTTCCACTACATATCAAATCGACTATTATTAGCAATATATATGTTTATATCTTTCACAAAAAAAACTAAAGAAAATTTGTTTTGTAATTTCCCTTCATATTTCGCTACCATAAATATTTTAAAATCTTACCGTCAGCTGGTTGCTGGAAATTTACATAGGCATAGCCCAGTGAACGACGTGTAATTACATCACGGCAAACTCGAATGGATAATACCGGACCAGCGGTTGAAAATTTTTCAAATAAACCAGCTTCATTTATATCTTGATGCAAATCGCCAACATAAAGTGATGCCATTTGATAGTTAGGTCCTCCAGAATTCATTTTTTTATGTCAGATACAATTTATCTTTGCACGCTTCTTTCAATCGCCCTCTTCAATAACGTTGAAGAGAAAAATCTACACAAAAGAAAAACTTAAAAGAACTGTAAATAGAAACAAATTAGTTATTAAGTATTACAGTATAGCAAAATTTTCAAGTTAAAATGCTAATAATAAAGTGGCAACCCCAAGAAACACACGTTTCTTACTAATGTGGCGATGGCAACTGCTATTCAGTATGGGGAATACCAAGAAAAAGATAAAGAAATTTGATTCAAAAATTGTTACAAAATCCAAACACCTTCCATAAAGATATCAAGTAAAATTTCAAACAATTTTACATGTTTTATTCTGGTTTTCCCCCCTCGAACCCTGTCTTTGAAAACCTCGTGTGCACAAACGACCACCATTTTTCTTTAGCTTTGCTTCGCCATGCCACGCACAATCGAATTTCACTTTTATCGGTTATGCATAGAGATTACATTATTCTGTAATTTTACTTACGTTTTATACACTTGCTCGATTTTTGCTACTTTTTGCAATTTTTTTTGTTGATTTTTGTATATTTTTATTTTTTTTTTTTGATTTTTTAAATAATTTTTTTCACAAAAATATGTGATAGTCGCGAGCTTAATTTACCACACGACCACTCACCACGTCGGACTCAACACGACTCAATTCCATTCAATTTTCATTTTCTTTCGGTTCACACGAATACGCCATTTTCGACATTCCACTCACCTCTCAATCATGGAATGCTGTTGATGAACCTCAGAGTTGCAATAAGTATTCGAATACATTACGGAGTGTTTACACACAACTTCTAATCTCCTTATAGATCAAGGATTCTTTAGTGTCGTAATACAAATACATATACATTTCGTTATCAATATATGTATTATTGTAAAATTTTATGTATTTCTAAGATACATGTTCTTGTGATTGTTCCTAAACACTATTTATAAAAGGAATATAATTTACCTTTGATCGAAAAATAAATGAATCCGTTTGCAAATCACCGCTTATAACCAAATATTCACAGGACAGCAATGAAGATTTTTATAGCGGCGGACACCTTATGTAAGGATTTCCACTGTAGTATCGGGCACACTTTTATTGTTGACGTTGGCGATTATGTTTGTATGTATCAATTGAAATAGTAAAAAAAATGTTCACAAATTTGAAATGCACATAAAATCGGATTTCGGAATTAAAAAATATTTGGCTAACTATCGGACATTTAATCTTTTTTTTGCACAATCAAAATGCGAAAGGAAAAACGAGACATTTTTGAGATAAGAATCAAACAAAATATTTTCTTTTTTTTGGTTGATTGCGAGAATTATTTTATTTGTTTTTTACAAACATGCAGAACGAAAACTACAATTTTTCCAAAATAATTTTTCCTCAAATGTTTCTCGATGTATTAAAAATTCATTGAGTGCCTAGATTCAATCATCTACCGTAGATTTAAAGTGGATCCATGAGGAGTGTATAGCACATAAATACATAAAACATTTAATTGCGCTTCTTTTTGCCCTTCTTTTTTTCAACTTTCTTTTTGCTACGACGATATCTCCGAAAAGCCCGTTGGATAATTTTCGCTGCACGCGTCATCATGAATAGCATTACTCGTTCCTCGTGCTTCCGACGATCTTCCTCCTCTTTTGTTTTAACAATGGCTTCATATTCGGCCTCTTCTCGTTGGTATTCGATAAGAAATTCATCAAACTGTTTTTTCTGCTCATCGTATTCTTCTTGTAGGTAAACGTTTTCTTTAATTTTTTCACCAATATTCTGATCAAATTTTTTCAACAAGGCTTGCAATTGTAAGAGTAGCTTATTTCTAAAAAATATTCAAATACATATGTATTATTAGAAGTGTTTATAATTACGATGTTAAAATGTTAATTTAACTCATTAACTTTAACTAATTTACTAAAAATTTAGGTATCTGAATTGAATAGAAAATCATAAACTGAGAAGTATGTTTGGGCATAATTTCTTACTTTTCATCACGCACTTCCTTTTCATGTAAGAGGTTTTGTTTTAACATTTTTTCATAAGCTGCCTTTGTTCTCTCGAGTTCTTCTTCCAGTTCCTTTTGCTTTATAACACTGGCCATATGTATGTTGTGAATTCGTCTACTGGACTTCACCCTGCAATACAGCAATGGATAAGCTAAATAACGTGATTGGATTAATGGGTTCATATGTAAGTGTATTTAATATATGAAGGCAAACAAAATATATTTACAGTTCCTCTCTAATCCGCACATTATTGTCCCATTTTTTAAATGCTAGATCAGCCTCATATTTTTTAATAACACCATCCTTTGCAGCTAGCTTCCAACGTAAGTTAATTTTTTGATTGTGTAATTTTCCCTGGAATTCTATATTTTAAGAAAATAAAGAGTGTACCCTTGAATGTGTATAGAAATCGCTTTTACAATCCTTAATCTACATTTTACCTGCTATATTTTTCTTCATCTGCTCGTTATCATGATAAACTTGATGAATTTTTTTTTCTTTTGCCAACTCAGCCATCGCCGATTTGCTCAATCGCTCTTGAGCTATATTTTGCAAAAGTGTAAAAGCATTCAATAGAGACTTATCCTCATCGCTCAATTCATCGAGCCAATCGGGCAAAGAATGCAACATTTCATAGTTTTCATGGAACATGTCAATTAGTTGTAACAGTTGTAGATTTTCTTCAGGATTAAATTTTTTTTCATTCGTTTTCTAAAGTTGGGTGGAGAAGACTGCTAAACTATAGCATGAAAGATGTACGCTTTCAAAACGTACATACCTTTATAATTAAGAACGATTGAATGGTATGCCAGCACTTTTCATATTTTGTTCCTTTCAAATGCCTTCTAACCGTCAATGGGTTCTCTAACACACGAGGAATCAGCAACGATATCTTTAATTTCTCAATGGACTCATTTACAATCCGCATGACACTGGCAACCTGAGCAGCTCGCTCGGCAGACATCTCAGCTGTCAAAGGGAGCAAACAAATGAACATTAAATATAACTTCCTTTTGCAATTATTAATCTTATTCTGGCCTGCTCACCATTTTCATATTCGTTTTTGTTACTCATGGCAATTATTTGATCTTCATAGATTTAAAATTATGTATTTAAAAAATATATGAAAATTGTAAATTGAAAGCAGTTAACGAGAAAACTGAATGCAAAATAAAGAAAGGGTTGCTATAGAAATTTATTTCCTGTGTATGTATGTATGTTGGCACATACAAACATATGTATACACCAGTTATAAGTAAATCGTTATATATTCCTTAAGCTGTTATGCGGTGTTTTTCTTTAAACGATTTGTGGATAAAATATTTTGAAACAAACATTTATTTTTCCTTTTACTTTTTTAATACATAGACATCCCAAATAAACATATTACATACTAAACATATTTCATTTAATTAAATTAATTTGTATTTATAATACTCGAAAAATCGTCAATAGATTCATAAATTTATGGGTTGCTTCTAAAATAATGGAAAAGTGTTATTCACATATAACATCCAGACTACAATTTCGCTATTGGAATCCTCCTCAATAAAAACTCTAATTAACATACATATATCATATATAAAGATATTTAATAATAGACGCAAAACTTAAATTTTACTTAATTTACTATACCGATTTTGGCTACAAGACTTCTCAGCTGTGGGCTTAAGTTTGATCAGAATTTTGATCCAAAGAAACTTAGTCGCCTAACCACCCAAATTTTTGTTTGGCTGTTCGCTCTTGACATAGTGCGCATATATGTAAGTATATTTCATGTATTTATATAAATTTGTATGTGTATATTACTACTTGCGCCATTGCACTTTCAAACCTGTATAATGTTAAACTTTTCATTCAGTACACTCCTCGAAATTAATACTTATTTGTATGTATGTATATGTTACTTAATCATCAAATATACATAAATAAAACTGGCAGTGAAGAAAATTATAATTCAAAAATACGTGAAATGTACATACTTATATTTATATTCCAAATTTGCGGAAACAATATTATAACTGAAACGAAAAGTATAAAACGAAATATAATCATTTAATTCAACATCTTTATGGCATTATTTCATTGTGGTTTAATGGTGTGGTAGTAGGTTGAAGAGAATCAAAATCAAATGCTATATTATTAGAAATACACAAATATACAAATCGAATTACTTCCGTTGTATGTGAAAGTAAAATACCGAACATTGCTGATAATGTCAAGCAAACCATTTCTTGTTTTGTTTAAATATTACTCGTTCATGTATTTATATTTTTTTTAAGAATGGAAAAAATAAATAACAGCCAATTAATGCGATTGGGACTTTTTTTTAAGAATTAAAAAATTGTACCATTAAATTGCATTGTTCAAACTTAAAAAATTATGCATACAAACACAATAATATATATGCACACAAATATTGTAGGCAATTAAATATCGTAAAAATCATTTGACTGTACATAAATATCCAATATATTCCACGAATTTTGGTATATGACTTAATGTGTCCGACAGCGATTTTTGAACAAATGTCCACGATTAAGTCTTATTTATACACAGTAAACTTGCATAAAATATAAATCTTGTTCGGGAAAAGTAGCTTCTTTTAGTGTTCACATTTAGTCCTGTAATTGTTGTGCGGCAATTTTATGTTAATTGTTTGCGGACGAAGCTGTTGCCACATCACCCCATTCAATTAGATATTGACGCTGACCATCGGCCAACTGTCGTTTGGCACGAATGCAAAATTGTTCACCAGATTCAATGCGATTCACTGCTCCACCAAAGTACTCCTTAACGGACTGTTTAAGATCTTGCATCCTATTCGCATTCGAATTTTTGTTGTTATTTTTATGTAATGCCTGTTGTTGCTGTTGTAGTGTTGCCAACGTTATATTGCTGGATGAGTTAGTCGATGATACAGTGCTTGCACTAGAAATTGAGCTACGGCGACTATTAGCGGGTGAAACCTTTTGGGGACGTTGCCTCAAACGTCGACCATGCGACGGTTTAGCTTGTTGTATTATTTCTACTTGTGCATCCACCCCCGAACTCGTTGAGCCTGGCGGCGACGAAGACGATGACGATGATGATGATATTGATGAAAATGATGCAGTTGTAGCTGTTGTTGTTTGACGTTGACTTTGTTGCTTGTTAAATGTGGACAATACTCTAGTCGTATTTGTTGTTGTGAGTTGGGTTTGTGTAGTAAGCAAGTCTTTGGCATGTATAGGGAAAAAGTTCCTAGGAAATGGATTGATTGTTGTTGTACTAATAACCTGAAATTATAATATATATAAATAAATGTTTTATAAATATATTTGACCATTTCACCTCCACATTTGATGATAGGCGACGAGTTCGTCTCCTCCGCACCTCCTGATTCGGACCAATTGTTATGTCTTTGGCACTCAGTCTTCGCTTGATTGTGCGTACTGTTCGGGGCTGTCCGGCAGCCTTGGCTAAATTACTTGTACTTAGATTTGAAAAAATACCTGCGTTTTTAAGCGCTGCCAGCTTAGAGCTGAAGTCCAAAGCTGTTGTATTAAAAATACTGTTTTTAATCATTGTGCCACTTCGATTAAAATTTAATAGGTTTTGAACACATCCCGATGAAGTTCCCGTCGTTTGGGATGCGGGTATATTCTTTTTAGGTGTAATTAAGCGAAATGGGTTATTAAGACCTAAAAAGTTTTTCGGCGGTGGGATGATAACATCAAGTGATGTACCTCGACTACTGGACGAATTCTCATCCGATGACGAATCACAGATGCGACTGCTGTCATAGCGCTTAGCGGCTGCCTGAGCAGCAACCTCCTTGTAGGAATTTGATAATTTAAATGCTTTGCGCTTACGGCTGTTCCTCTCTGAAATCATTGGCGACACATTGTTATATACTAATGACGCAGAATTGGGGTTGACTGTATTAGACATAAGTGCCCTATCAACGATTTTGCAATCAAATTCACTCTCATCTGTGATTTGTTTAATACTTCCAGTTAAACACTGGGGTGTCTTTGATGGAGATACATCTTTTTCTTTAATTTTATCTTTTCTTATTGAAAGGCTAGACTGTATTGTACTATTAGCATCATTAGCATTTTCATCGTCCAATACCGATATCTTCTCACACAATATAGTTTCGTTATTATTATGTTTTTTGACTGATTTTTGCCTCAAACCACTTGTGTTTACAAGTTGTGTTGAATCCTTTATTTTACGACTCTTTTCCATTATATGTTTAATGGGAATTTCATCATCTGAAGTAAATATTTCGTTTTCTTCAACACGAAATTCATAAATATCTGGAGGAGCATTCCGTTGTGAAGATGACGAAATTTTGGAAATTCCGTCACTACTTTTGTATCTATAGAAATGATAATATATATAGTATTTTTTTCCTTGTGTTAATACCTTGTTTATACATACTTGTTGTTTTGAACTAACGATATGCACAAATGCTTGTCCACTAGTTTTGCTCGATCCTTCATAGGCTTACTGCAACTAAATTTTAAATATTGTATAAATTTGTGAAAATATTAGAAGTTTATTTTGAGCTTACCGAAGACAAAACCAAACGCCGCTGCCCGGTGTGGTTTCTCTGGTACAACTACGATGATAGCCACGACGACAATCTTCACATGTTTCTATAACATCTTGTTCTTGGACACGCTTGCACGCTACACACATTTGAGCATTACCATTCCCACCACTATTTTCCAGCCGCCTCATCTCTTCAATGCCGCACCATAGCTCGGAGTTATCGTCAAAACGTATCAAGTACTGAATTTTTTGTATCTTACTCATCTCAGAATCAGCGCTGCTACCGATAACCGTTCCCAGATATTGACGGCCATCATCCTTTCGGATAAACACATCCTCGCCCATCATAAAACTGGATTTTGATAAAGAAACGGATGAATTAACAGTTTTCTTCTCATCTATTAAGCTATCAAGTGAACTTGGAGACGAAGTAGTGGGTGTTGGTGGTGTAAGAAGGGTTACTGAGGAGGCTGTTTCATTAGCAGCAACTTGTGTTATTTTTACGGGTGCAGGCGATTGTGGCGACACCGATTTTGTGTGTTTCAAATCGACATCTTCACTTGAGTCGTGTAATACTGCAATGTTATGTTGCTGTAATAAAAGATTCGGAGAAGAAGCATCATCGTATTTCGCTGTGTTTTTCATACGTATTGCCTCCGGAGTCGAAAATTGTATTTCATTATCTTCTATTTCGACAATGCTGCCTTCAGATATTTCATTCGTTTTAGTGACTCTCTCATTATTAGTTGTATTCTCCTCATCGCTAATGATGTAATTGCATTCTTCATCATCCAGTAGGTCAATACTCTGCGTAATTGTTGCAAAAGGTTCTCCTGCAGCACTAGATATGGTTTTGTTCATTAATTTCTTTTTTGAAGGTGTACAAACCGTTGTTTGTGATGTTACACTATTTCTTTTAGTTTCAATTGATGTATTTCCGATTATTATTTGAGAAGATGTTGATTGTGAAGCTAATGTACTTCTCGTAGGCGCCAAATTTAATGACAAAGGTGGTGAAGTACTATTTTCCGGGGAGGTGGGTGGAGTATGTGGAGTTGTTGTTGTAGAGTCTGGTTCATCGATCACTAATGTAGAATCGTTGCTAGCGTAAGAATCGCTATGTATAGCTACACCATTACTGACCGGGTCCAGCACAACTTTGTGATGAATTGCTGGTATAATTGGAGATGGCTGTTGTGGGGTATGATTAGCTAGAGAATATGTATTATCAGGTGATGTTATTGCAGAAGTAGCCACTGTTGCGGTAGATTCTAAACCAGTATTCAACCCGGAAGTATCGCTATAATGATTATTAATACAAATATTAATACGATCCAACACAAGAGTTGAGTTCGAACTTGTCGTTGTCGCGGGGGAAGACACCAATGTGGGTGAGCTGTTAACTCCATCAGAAACCGTTGAAGATTCTTCTGTAAGAGTTGACATCAGCTTTGAGGCAGATGAAAGATTATTTGCTGTAGCTACGCCATCGTTTGTGTTATTTGACATAGACATAAAGAATTGGTGTTGAGCATCATCTTGCGTGATATGCAAAGCAGTCGCCGATGAAGTTGGCGCAGAAAAATGTTGTTGTGTGAAATGAGTAGGTAATGCTGTCGACAACTGCTGAGCATAAGCAGATTGCTGATGTGGTGTGTGATAGAACTGTGGGAATTGTATTATATCGTCGTGCCCAACAGCTGCTTCATCTTTAGCCATGTTATATATATGTTGTTGGTGTTGTTGTTGCAACGTGTTTGGCAGTGTTGTAATTATACGAATATTATTCGCGTTCCCGTTGTGGTAACAGCCCGTGAGTGTATTAACTGCTGACGATCTGCTGTTAATAACTCCTGAAGTTGTTCGTGGTTGCATCTGCGCTGAAGCTCCATATTGACTTGCAGAAAAATTATTTGTTATTAAAATGGTATTGCCTTGTTGATGCTGCGGCCGGTTCGCTTGTTGCACCGAATTTGATGATGTAGAAGCTAAAGACGTTGTTGCTACCCCACCATAGAATCTCTGTGATGATGGTTGAATTCCAGGGACAGTCGTATTGAAAAAAGTTTTGCCCAATGTACTGGTCAATGGTATTTGACGTGGACCGAATAATTCAGTTGCTCCGGTAGTTGTAATAGGTATAGAATTTGCGGTAATTTCGGGTCCCTTTTCTGCACATGTACTAACATTTGGAAGTTGTAATTGTATTGATTGCCGATGCTCAGATATGGGTAAAGTCGAAGCAGGAGGAAGGAAAAAGTTACCAAGGGCTGGTTGAATATTGGTATGTGATAAACGTTCATTCGGTGCTTGATGCTGAACATTATGAGGATCCTGGTGAACATTTAGGTCATAAGAAGCACTATTCATGGTTAGAAAATTCTGCCAAGACTACAGATGGACTAATAGTAATTTCGATGTTAATATATTCGATTTGCCTGCAAATGGTGAAGAAATTGTTATACATACATACATTTGTTTATTAGTGGCAGAATACAAAAATTCTACCAAGATAATTATTTGTCCAATATTTTTTACAACAGCTGGCAATACTACCTTATTTTACCGGCAAGTGGCTGACATTAAGTGTGAGGAGGACAAATTAATGTGCACTTCTCATTTTCCATTACTGGAACAGACAGTGTAAACGATTATACACATATATTTCGGCAATTCTTCTAAACCAATGTTCAAATTGTTATATTAAATTCGGTTATTTTACTTTTTAGTTGTTTCAATCAATGCAATAGAATCATTTTTCGTACAAAGCACATTAAAGAACGTGATCAATCTTTACACAAGTTAAGATTTGCAGAGCATTTTTGGTACTCTTGGAAATTTTCTACTTCCGAGTCCCTCTTAACTCACCTAATATAGAGTATTTTGTAAAATATTAAATATTTTGAATTTATAGTTTATTTTATTCGATTTGCAATCATATTTAATAATATTCAAACAATGAAATATAAATTTTCCACTCGGAATTTGTATTAACACCGTCAGCCATTTTCCCAACACACGAACTGATTTTTTTCATTTCTCTTTACCTTCCCAATTCGTGCGCTTCTTCACTTTCCAGGCTAGAATTGGTTATTGACAACTACTGTAGTCACAGGGTTGCATAATTGACCAGAAATAATTAATAATAATACATACATTTCTCTGGAATTAGTTCGCTTTATCGTTTCGTACAGCCACTTCTTGGACCACGTTTTATTCCCTTATTCCTTTTGACGCCGTAAACCAAAGTCTTTGTTTATAATTACTATGAAAGCTTGACAGCTCGTTCGATAACAATGCAAATTGTTTAAATTTTTTCTATGTTTTTCTATGTTTCTATGTTATATTTGAGATACAAAGTATTTGTTCTAGCACATTTTTAAATTTTAAGTTAATATTTTTATAATTATTATGTAGCGTTTTTAGATAATTCAAACTTTTCAAATAAAATATATAATTTGTTGAAATTAACAGAGCGACAACCCTTATAAGAAGAGTACAATCGCGTATGTAGACAACGTGTACTTTTCTATCACTCTCCTCTACATTTGTTGTTGTTGTGAATTTCAATCAAATGAAAAAGTTAACGCAGTGAAGTCAGACATTTCTAATACGCTATATAAATTTAAAAAAAATATAAATTAACCTTCAATAATAGTGGAAAAGTCGTAAAAAGTGTCATACGATTGAATTTACATACGCCAGATTTGTATTTGAAGCATATATTTACTGGATTTGCTATTAAAATATTGGTAAAAGTTGGAAATTTTCCCTTGCCTGTTTTGCTTCGAATACGATATTCGTGATGGTCGTTCTGTTTCGAATATTGTGCTACTTCTTAAATTTCGTTACCATTTACGTTTTGACACTCGCCTTTGCTTTTATTTCCGTGCAATAGTTTGTCCATCCATCCATTTGTTTTTTATGCAATTAGTTTCGTCTCCACTTTTGGTCCTTTGTGTTTTTGTTTTTAAGGAAAAATGAGCTTTGAGAAGTTAACAAAGTTATAATTTAAAGTAATTCAGTACGAGTGATTAAAAAGATTAAGTGATAAAACACAGAGACATTTAAATGAAAGCTCGGAAGTAGTGTAATAAAAACTTGTAACAAATGGAAAAGATTTTCAGTTTTTAATCAATAAGTACAAAGCAAAACGAAAGTGAAAAAACCATCTATATGGCAAACGCACGTAGTAAAATTGACGGAAAAACAAAACAACTGGGAATAGAAAAAATAGTTTATGACGACACACAGGTGTGGTGTAATTTATTCACTTTGCAGAAAACAATTTTGTTTTAATTATAAATCTAAAATAGTTTATGTTTTGTTAATTAAGCATATTTGAGCTATAGCAAAATACTTTTTTGATTAAAAATAAAATTTTCTTGGAAATCATAATACATAATTAACATTTTTAGGAAGAGAGACCTACTGTAACGAAGTCATCTAAAAACAAATTAAGTGCTACTAAACTAAAAGCGAGCATTGAACACTTAGAAGCCGATCAACTTAAACAAGAATTTATAGAAAAAGAACAAATGCACACTTTTAGTGAAACAGGCGCCGGTGTGCCGGCTTTCTTGGCTAAGTTATGGCGACTGGTGGATGATCCAGATACCAATCATCTCATCTGCTGGAATAAGGTAAGTTGTTTAAATACATGTCATTCAAAATAGATGTAACATTTATGTATATAAAACATGTGCACTCATTTAAAATTAGTTTTTTTCTTGCTTAAAGAAATTTGGCAACAATGCCAGTGATTTTTAATTTATTTGATATGTATCGTCAATAATTATATTTCCAAGTAACAGCGTAACAGTGATTTGTTATTCAACATCAAGCACGCGTATACATACAGTAATGTACTTGTTTTTGTTAAGTGTGCAGAAAAAAATGTATTAAAAGTGTATTGTTTCAATTTGTAAACATTTTCAGTGAATAAAATCGAATATAGTATTATACATAGAAATCGTGTATTATCAATGGAAAAGTATTTTATTAGAATGGTAGCTTTATTATCAATGGAAAAGTATTTTTTTAGAATGGTAGCTTTAAGTCCATAGCTACAACAAAGCGTTGTTATTTTTTCTTACATAAATATCTAAATTGTGGTCAGCTTTACCACATTCATATGAATATATGTAATTCTATAAGACGATTAAAATTGAAAAACTTAAGTTGTACATCGAAAGCTTAGCTATATACATATATGTATTAATATTTGTAATAATATTTTTTTCAGGATGGTCGAAGTTTTATAATTCAAAATCAAGCTCAGTTTGCTCGTGAATTGCTCCCTCTGAATTACAAACACAACAACATGGCCAGTTTTATTCGGCAATTAAATATGTGTAAGTTGAATGAAAACATAGACTAAAGTTAAATGAATTTAATGTTATTTTACCATTATGAACATTTCAGATGGCTTCCACAAGATAACATCAATTGACAATGGTGGACTGAAATTTGATCGGGATGAAATGGAATTCTCTCATCCATGCTTCAAGCGAAATTGTCCATATTTGCTTGAGCATATTAAGCGAAAAATCGCCAATACAAAAAGTCTAGATGACAAATCAGGTTTGAAGCCTGAAGCTGTCACGAAAGTTCTGCAAGATGTTAAAGCAATGCGTGGTAGACAGGATTCGCTTGACTCACGTTTTTCAGTTATGAAGCAGGAAAATGAGGCTTTATGGAGAGAAATAGCCTCTCTGCGGCAAAAACATGCCAAGCAACAGCAAATTGTCAATAAAGTAAGTTATATTTCACTAGTACTGATGATTTTTTCTATTAATGGGTTATCCTTTGCTTTCAAGCTCATACAATTTTTAATCACAATTGTTCAACCATCGCGCAACATGACAAGTGTAAAACGACATATGCAGTTGATGATACATGATACACCGGACAATGCAAAACTTCGCAAAAAGAGTGAATCCGAATCTGAAAGTGGACCAGTTATTCATGAGCTCGGTGAAGAGTTGCTTGACGAAGTCGCCGATCCTGACATTGATCTAATGTAAGTTTACTGTTAATATATTTTATAAAATATAAATATTTCATAACATTGCATGTTTCTTTGATTACCTTAACACTATGCCAGGGATGCATCCAGTCCATATGGTAAAATGATTCCAAATAATGATACAGAAGGAAATGGATCACCGCTAAACATTGAGCGTCCCCATTCTAGTGTTAGCCAAGGATCTCAACACTACGACTTTTCGAATCAGAGTACGGATGACGCAGTTAACACTGCTGGGACTGGTCCGACTTGTAGCAGTGGTAGTAGGAGTAGTGTAAATGCAATAAACAACATGACATCTCAGAAAATCGGTATGGAGTCGGACTCATCAATTATACAGTCAGTAAATCCAGATGGATCGCAAATTTTCTATCACGTTACCGAGGTACCTGATGCAATAGACGCGCATAATAACGACGTCATGCCTGGTGCATCACCAAGTTACAGCGAGGAGAACGTGTTGACTACACCAATGGTTCGTGAACAAATGGCACGCTCACAGCAGCTGAAACAAAGAAATAAGCGACGCCGTAAACAAATTGATGATGATGATGATGATGATTTAACAGATATTACCGCTTCAATGTCGAAGATAAGAAACGTTGGAGGAAAACGGCAGTCACCACTATTAATAAAAAGCGAGAAAGAGCCACAAATCGATCCAATGTCGTTCTTAAATGATTTTCCAGACGACCATAACACACATGCAAGCGTTTCTGGAAATCTTAAAGAAAATCTTGCCGCTAACCGCAGTAGTTCTAGTTTACTAAATGCTGGCAATATAGCAACTGCTGCCATATCACCAGTCAGCTCAGCTAACAAGAGTCCCCTACTAGGCCAATCGACAAATTTTTATAACTCAAATGAGTTTATTACATCCGAAATGCCTGCTGATATATTTGAGGTGAAATTATATAAATATGTGCATAAATTCAGTTTTCTTCTCACGATACTTATTTTAAAATCTTAGGAATCTCCATTAATATCCGCTGAGCCAAATAGTTATAATCAGCAACAACAGAAACAACAGCAACAAATACAATATGGTCGAACAACAGCTAACAGTGGCAAGTTTTCTTCATTTGTTGCGCGTAGTAATAATAGCGGTAACGGGGCAGCAACTTCCAATAGGGCCTCAACATCTGCCGCAGCTGCTGCCAACCAATTTAGCAACGACGACAGGCAGAGCAATATCAATTCTCCTATAACCTCTCAACAGGGAAAGACCATAAATAATGGAAATAATATGTCTTTAGCTAAATATAAAAGCGTTGGTACTGGCAATGAGGGAATTTTGCGGTTAGTAACTGAGAGAGATCTTAGTTACAATAAGCAATTCTGGAAAATAATTTCTTTTATATTTATTTACATTTAGTGAAGAAGTGAACGACCATTTGGATAATGTGCAGGATGAATTGGATTCGCTTAAGGATTTGCTACGTAGTGATGGCTATTCGTTAGATGCAAATACTCTGTTAGGCGTAAGTATTTCTTTATTGAAATGTTAGTTCCTCCCTTATGTGTACCACGTGCAATTCACTTCTTTTACGTTGCACCTCAGTTTAAGTGTCTTGTGGTAACTAGTGTATAAAAATTGCCTTAGTACAAATAGCAACTCGACGCTGTTTTTATTTTTATTCCAAATGGACATGAAATTAATATCAAAAATTTTCTAGTTATCTTCCACACCAGTGCCTAAATATACTGAATGAGGGAAATAAACCAAAACACACTTATATGAATATTGTGCACATGTTTACTAAAATATTTTTCAAGTTTGCTTCATGGTGAACGCAACTTTGTCTAATGCTTTTAGATTTTTGGAAACTGTTTCAAAAATACTCGTTGCTTAAAAGTTATGAATTAAGTATAAATAATATTTTACGACTTACAATTATTATTTTTCTCTCTTTTTGATATGAATTCTAAAAAAATGTACACAAACAAAACATTTTTGAATGAAACTGCATTATGTCTTCAAAAAATAAATGTGTGATACATAAAACGATTTTTCTGATGAAATTCTACAAATGTGCCAAAATCTAGAACGGAGATGCTACAAACACGAATGCAACCAATCGATTTTCCCTGTCATCACAGCTGGATGGGGAGTTTCTAACGAAGGTCAGCCAATTATTGACGTTTTCATTTAAATCTGAGTCTGAGCTAAATAATGGCTGAAAAGTGCGATTAATGAAACTGTTAAACCCGTACAATACGTATAAAATTCCCAATGAAACTTTAAAATTACGTTAAAAAAGAAAGAAAAGAAACGTTAAGAATGTGTGAAAATATATAGGTTTTAATAATAAAACGGCTTATTTGATATTATTATGGCTTTGCACAATTCACAATTTATTGTTTAACCCATATTCTTATTGTCCACATATATTAAAATTTAATTTTAAATACATTTTACTGATGTTCCGTTTTATTTATTATAGCTATTCAATGATTCCGATATTTTAGGACCATTCGGTTTAAATTTGGTTAATGAACCCAACAATGAGAAAAAAGGTGTGTGAATAAAAGCTGATGTTTAATAATCGTAATATATTTATTAATGCCATTTATAATCAACAGGTTCGGAACTTATGTCCTACCAACCAATGTATGATCTTTCAGACATCATAGATATCAATGACAAAAATGAACTGGAATGTATGTTTTTAATATTTCTTTTTTTTTTTAGTAATAGATAAACATAAATATTTATTGCAGCTGTTGATCAAGCGAATAGACCAAGTAGTTCAAGGCAATTGCCTCAGTTGGAGCAACAACAAAGAGAGCCGCCAAGTGGACTGAACACACCATACAATGATTATTTTGCTAATGCACTTGAATCAACTAGCACACCGCGTAAAATAGAATCTGCAACTCTTTCTGATAGTAAAACTAAACACCCAAACTAAGATATATTAAATGAAAACCAGAATTGAAAATTATCGTTATTCAAATATTATTAAAATATAAAATATACTATTAATATGGCATCACAAAAAATCCCTTCGGCTTTGCAATGGGTATAAAAAAAATCAAAAATCATTTGAATACAATATTCACTAAATTCTAACTTTTTTTTAGTACAACACCGAAGCAATTTTCAGTGCTAAACGCAGTTGCAAAATTAATTGGGTTTTTATCTACATAATTGAATTTTCTATTATTGTTATACTTTTGTAAAAAATTTAATTTGATATAGTTTAGTAAGATTGTTAACCCCTTCATCCCAAAAATTTAAACTCGGTACCAAAATGTGTGAGCATTATTTTTGGAAGTAATCTAAGATGTAAAAGTAATAACCTGAAGGTTAAATTTTAAAAAACCTGAAGGGAAAGGTGTGAAACTGTGTTTATAATCCTTGCTAGGATAGCAGTGTCAAATAAATGTGATTACAACTTCCTCCCAGATAGCAACAGTAAAACATTACAATCATTTCATTACTTGGTTATTTACCTGATAAGCGCGTCCCAGACCATATTTGCAAAGCAAATTTTTCTTTGACTTTCACGGAATTGACACGACTAAGCATTCTTAATTTTCATTGTTATTTCAATAAAAATAAAAAAAAAAATATTTTTATTATATCGAAATTATATATTTTTTTTAGACTAAAATACATGTTATTGGAGCGAGTAGCTTGTTTCTTTTTTTTTATACAGAAATAGATAAAAACAATATGTAAGAATTAAAATTGAAAGTTACCATTAAAGTGGTAAATATATATATCAAAACTACGTTTAGTTTAGCTATAATTCTGTCGCAAGGAGATCACACAAATGTTTACACAGTGTCGACTCTCTTGAATGTCTATATTATTAACATCCGTTTGTAACATCAATAATATAAAAAACAAACACAGTGAAAGAAAGCAACACAACATATAATATTCTTATTAGATATAGAAATGAAAACGACATTTCGTTTCGTCTTTTACACTAACTATAGTTTATGCGCTGATGTATTTAGAAATTTAAGTGAATTTTGGAGCAGTGGAAATAAAACTAAAATAGACGCAACGCAAAACCTTGTATTTTTAGGGAAACATTTGAGTTGTATTTCGAACTTAAAAATATGTTCCTCATTTCGACATTAATGTTTACTTTACAGCTATAAAAATGAAATATTATCACCAATATTCTAAGTTACCAACCAGAGTTATGGTACAATTAAATAAAAATAGTGATATTAAATGACGTAATTTGAAATGATAACTAACTTTGATCCTTATACTTTGCGTCTTTAAGTATTTTGGCAAACTCAAATTTAACGCGTTCCCTTTCAGGACGTGGCATGTTACGCAAACTATCTACTAATGAGAGGCAATATAGTTCAATTGGATCATTAATAGGCGTCAAAACTGGAAAGGGAGCCGGCATGGACTTTCTTTTTGACGCACTAGTCATAATATCATTTGGCTGCCGTTGGAATGCTGCCGTTTCTGCCTGCTTTGGCATTGGATCCAATTTATTATTTTCACAATTCCGTTCCTTGCCCATAATTACGATTGGCGTTAGTAATTGCGATGAAAGACTTGAATTGTTTGAATGCGAGGGTGAAGAAGGCGCCATTGGCGCAACCATGTTTGAGCTATCAATTTCAGCCTTTTGAAGTGGAGTTAATATATTTTTATGTTGAATTGTATGATCTTGTTGTGGTTCATTTATTTTTTCAATTTTGGTTGGAATATTTAATTCAGGGAGTATCTGCTCATCGTCGTAGCAATCATTATTGTCTGTAGGTAGAGAAATATCTATATTATCGTGGATTCGCTGGGATGGCGTAGCGACATCAACGTTATAATTTTCAATCCTGTGATCCCTTGCTGCGCTGCCATCGTCACTGTGTTCTATTTCAATAATTTCAAATGTGCTGGTATTTTGAGGGTCCATATACATGAAGCTGTTGCTATCATTATCACTGTAAATAAATTAATATCCTGTCCATATTTCTTACAATTAGGGGGATGTTGAATTATACTTACGAGCTGTTGTATGATGAGTTTATATGCGGCACTTTTTTGTAGGTTTGTGCAGTATTTTGCAAAAAAGATAGATCTTCTGTAAACCGACGTTTTCTTATATTCGCATTTGCCAAACCCGTTTCCAAGCTTTTAAGTTCTTGTAAGTAATTATATCGAATGTTTTTCCATTTCGTTTGAAGAAATTTGGCTGAAATTAGTTTTTATACGATATTAAATATATTCTATGTTAATATTAATTAATGTGTTCATACACGGTGTTCGCATCTCCGCAGCAATTCTTTCCCAGATTGCGATTCGAACTTGATAGCGTCTGTAATGTTCATGGTTAACATCATATATAGCCGGATTATCGCGCACTAAACGTATCAGACGATCGTCTAAAATTTATTCGAATTTGAATTAGAGGATAATTATGACATTTTCCACCATAAACATTTGAGTTTTAAATCATATAGCTAAATGTGAGGGATATCGTCCCAACTAGTGAAAGCTTACCAAAATCCGGTCCATAGGTTTCGCGCATTTTACAAAAAATACAAACACTTTTTATATACCTTATCAAGTTTTTTATTTGAATATAATTGATAATATTATATTTTTAATGATTTTCACCAGGAAAACTAATATTTTTCAACAACTGCTTAGTATAACTCCTGCATCCTTTTACTTGTCTCAATTTGTTATTGTTTAATATCTGCGCATGTCCTTCGACGATGTTATGGCAACTAATAAAAGATATTAACCAGAGAACGTATATTTATAAATATGTAAATATACGTTCTCTGTATTAACTTGTAAAATTCCAGTAGATGTCGCCAATATAATTTTTCTCTGAGCTATATAAACAAAAATTTATAATATAAAATATATTTATTAAACTAATTTTAAAAATATTTTTAATATTTATTTAAAAAGGCGACCAAGTTGGTTTAAAACGGTTGAACTGTATCGGTTGAACGACGATACTCCTAATTAGACACTTGATTTTGAAAATTGATTGTCCCGGGGCCCTTGTCAAGCACGGCAGAGATGTTTGATAAAACGACAATTGTATTCAATCACGTTTATTTTTATGCAATCGTTTGCAAAAACAAAGTACGGCGTGAATGTCTGTTGATAAAACAAATCAATTATCCATTTATTATTGCGTTAAAGTGGATACCCTTTTCAAATTAAGAACGGCTGCATACGTATTTCAGCTCATTTACTTAATGCCATGGGCAGTCCCAGTTTTGGGAACTTTGGTCCATTAATTGGTGTGGTCTACGTGAGCAGTACACATTGCCGATTCCTTGTATGATTAAAAATTTAAGCAGAAACATACATACAACAAGAATATTAACTTATTTTCATAAATAATTTCAGATTTACTCAACCAAAAATGCGGAAGTTTTAACATTTCATGAATTGAAATTACGACAAATTGTACATAATGCTGGTTGGTTGGAATACGATGCTATGGAAATATGGAAGAGTACTCAAGAATGCATCGAAGTATAATAGTTAACACACATTTATTTTATATATTCTTTCAATAATATTTGGTTCATTTTTTGTGCAGACTGCGTACAAAAATTTAATTATTTTGGAAATCAATCCGTATGATTTAATAGCAATAAGTATTTGCAGTCAGCGTGGAACAACACTTTTATGGGACAAAGAGACGGGAAATCCTTTGTATAATGCTGTTGGTAAAAATCCCATTACGTACACATTATAAAGACACTAAATCCTTAAAGTTATACTTTATAATTAGGTTGGAGCGACTGCCGTACATCTTCTCTTTTGAAGACGGTTCTTGGCAATGTAAATTACGATGTAGATTACTTGCGCCACAAAACAGGGCTACCATTAAGTACATGTTTTAGCGCGCTGAAAATCAGATGGCTTCAGGAAAATATAACATCTGTATCAGAAGCAATAGAAGTGGGCACGTGCCTCTTTGGCACACTTGATTCTTGGATTTTATGGGTATATATGTACTATCGCAATAAATTTACGTAAAATATTGTGCTTTATATTTTTTATATAGAATCTTACTGGATCAAATTTAAGTGGAGTGCATATGACTGATGTTACCAATGCAGGTTATACAAGTCTGATGAACGTTCATACTCTCCAATGGGATGCTAAGATATGCCAATTTTTTCGTATTCCCATGGAAATACTGCCGCGAATTCGTTCAAATTCTGAATTATATGGTTACGTAATAGGAGGTTCACTAAACGGACTTCCGATAGCAGCGGTATGTAATAATACTTTTCAATGTTTTAAAGTTGCATCAACTTTCAGTGTAATTTCCATTGCAGTGCATCGGCGAACAGTCTGCTGCCCTATTAGGTCAGTTACAGACAAAAGTTGGTCAAAATGTTTGTATAATTGATGACAGTTGCTTTGTGCTGCTAAACACGGGGGAAGAATTAATAGATTCTTTTAATGGATTACTGTCAGTAGTAGCATATAAATTAGGCCCAAAAGTTCCTGCTTACTATTCCTTAGAAGGTGCTATTTCTAATGCCGGGGCTACGGTCAGATGGCTAAAGCAAGGATTACGTATATGCACTGAAATCAATTCTAATGATAATGCTGTTGAAGTCCTCAACACATTTCTTGGAGAAAGTTCAATGATTTCATCGTCTTGTTCATCAGGTATGTTCCTGACGTAGACACAGAAAACATTCTTCGATTAATTTCCCCCCAAAACAGGTATGTTAAATGTCGATTGTGGATTGGCAGCAAAGCGTTCAGAGATAACATTTGTGCCTGCTTTTCATGGATTATACGCGCCATATTGGCGTTATGATGCGCGTGGGTAAGCTTTTAAAGCCTTTAGATTATGCGTAGTTACCCACGTCTTTTTTAATTCACAGTGTTCTACTAGGTTTAACTAGTCAAACCACAGCAGAAAATGTCACGCAAGCTGCTTATGAAGCAACTGGTTTCCAAATTCACGAAGTATTAGATGCATTTAAACGTGACACACCAACATGGAATCGACAAAGCCACAAAGATCGGATTATATTTTGTGGCGACTATGCAGAGAACAACGCTTTCGTGCAATTCATTGCGGACATTGTTGGTTGTCTGTTAGAAAGGCCTCAAACAACATCACCTGCATGTTTAGGAGCAATGATATGTGCTGGTATAACAATGAATGTAGTATCTTTGCTACAGGCAGAAGTGATGTATCCGCCACCCGTGGATGCATTTACTCCAACAACCACTGCTAACCGTAAGTGAATTTCTTAATATTAATTATTAATAAAATAAACAACTAGTTAATTTTATTTAGGGCGAGAACAACTGTATAAACGATGGAATTATGCGGTGCGAAAATGCTTAAATTGGAATAACTTTGCTACTTATGAGGAGGACTTGGAACTTTTTGCGCAACGTGACAGTGATCCCAATCTTCCAATACGCCGTTCGCTACCTGGCAGCATTTATATAACTAGTTCGTTTCTGCTTTTGCTTGTAGCAAACTTTTTGCGTGGCCGTAACATTACATAGATAAATGTATGTACAGTTATAAAAAAAAGTGTTTGAAGATAAATGTATTCCTATTGTTAGCGATTCTTATGATGTTGCATTAGTGTTGTAATTCTATCATTTCAATTTATTTTAGTCACTAAAATTTAGTGTTTAATTTGTGTAATCTTGAAGTTAGTTAATGATTATGTGTGCGTGCATCTAGTCACGGAAATTACTCAACGCGCTTCCTTTTAGTATATCATCAAGTTTTTTTATCTTGCATTTATTGCATTTTTTTTTTGCATATATTATGATCTGCAACTTTACGCAGATTGAATAATTTTATAACCTCGTTAAGTTAAATTGTGACATTTCCGATGTAATAAAAAGATTTGTGTCTTCGTCAATTAATGATAATTAGGTATTTCTTTCAAGATCAATTTAATAAATTGTCTTAAATGTTTAATTGTAAATGCGTTTAACTATATCGATTTATAAATCATATAATTTAAACAAAAAAGGATTTGAATTTCAAAACAGGTAAAGAGAAAAGTATTATAGTATTTCATGATTTTAACCCACTCGAATTTTCTGTATCTTACTTTGGGATGGGAGGAACGTTTGCTTTAACAACGGCTAGTTGCTGTAGCGTTTGTAAATTCCAATTAGCACAAATTCTTTAAATTAAATACATTTGACTTATTAATTTAAATATGCTTTAATAAATATTAAACTAAAATGTTAACTAAAAACATTATTGAAGAAAAATTAATATCTAGTTTGCTATTAAGTAATGATTATATTTTCACTTTGTGGCTTTCCTGCCTGCTGGACGTTTAACTTGTTTTAGTCATCGTCATCATCGTCGTCATCTTCAGATGGTACAAAAAGGTCATTTTCTTCCAAGAAGTTGGCCACACTCTTGCTTATAGCAGCACCAAGAAAGAGACCGGGCAGCACGGCGCAGAAAACAAACACAATACCAAAAGGTGTTTGTTGAGGTTTAGGCTTCAATGCACCACTGCGAAAATGAGTACCTTGTGTCATATATGCTAATTTGGTTCGCTCTTCCAGAGATCGACCAAAGGCACCACGGGTTAGCAATAATGGCCGTATAAGGCGAGAAAAAACCATTATAACTTAATGTGCGTTTCCAGTGGTAAATTCAGATATTTTTCTAGAATAAATAATAAAAAGTTTATGTATAATAGGGGACACACGAATACAAAGCGCTGTTTCTACATAAATTATTACTTAATTGAAATACAAATTGATACTCTAATTTTGTCGATTTTATATATATTTTCAGAAAAATTTGTCAATATTACTTACTTCACGACCCACAAGTATTTGTGAATGTATTGTTGTTATTTGACTTTTCGATCGAAACAGCTGATTTTGCAGAGCAAGGTTGCTTTTACTGTTCATAGTAACGGTATATTTATTTTGAACCTTAACCTTACAATAAGTCCTTACAATATTTTTGTACAAATAAATTGATATGTGATTATGTAATATTATACGCAAGGTTCGAAGAAAAAGGAACAAAACTAATTCTATTTGTACCTTTGATCATTGTATAAACCTACCATTATATACATTACATTATACCTGTAACCTATATATGTATATTGTATAACCTAAGTGTTTATACAATGCCTTTGATAGATAGACACAGTATAAAAGTAAGGTTTATTTTAAGTAAATATTAATATTTTATGCATAGTATGTCTTAAGCCGTCTCACCGTCATTATACAGGATTAAATCTCTGATTCGACCAAAATCGAAAAACGTATAACAGGGGTCACCCCTCGTCAGCGCAATGAATACCGTTCACTTTAATTAAATTAACTTACCGTTCCCACGACAGTCGGGTCTAAGTAACCGGAACGCACGGATTTCTATCCGGCCAAGGACTGTCAACCCGGTATCATGCCTCGAAATTACTTCCAAAATTATTCTGCCGCTACTACAACGTTTAACAACATTAAATCAATCCGTTTGTGAACTTGGGAGAGAAAAATCGGTCGAGTACATAAGAGACGTTTAGTTAACAAATAGAAAATGTGTGTTTCGGCAATCGAAGTAAACGTTGCAGCATTAATTATTAATGCATTCTTAGTACTTTTTCGCAAGGTTTACTGTATTTCAGTTATTATTTCTAATATATTGGCTTAATCTTATTGAAATGAGATATAAGGACCAAGGTAAAGTAACATCCTTTCTAAAACCGTTTTATAATAATTTCAATAAACTGATTTTTTTGATGCTACTGTATTTGTTACATATCTTATACATGTGTATAACCAAATATTTCATATTGCACTTAAAAGTAAATGTTAAAAGAATGTTTGAGACATACTTTATGAATATTTATAGGTGCATAAACAATTGAAAGTGCTAAATAGTTTTTAAATAAGTCAGGACTAATGTCTTAAAAATAATGATATTGTGGAGGAATCGTAAACGTTAATAAACGAAGCAGTGGTTTAAGTTCTTTCAGTCATTTTACATTTATTTTGCTGCCTCTACAACAATTTATTATTTAATATTATGTATTCATGGCAATGACTTAAAATGTTATTTTCTTCATGATTGTGCTTATATTAAAAGTAAATACATGTGTGATGAGGGTGCACTGAACTTTCTTTTAAGTATAAAACGTTCAATATTTTTGTTATAAAGTTACTAAAATATAGATCGTTATTTTGGATCCGTTTCTTTTTGCTGTTAATCTTAGTTATCAAATAGTGAATTGGACATGATACAAATAATTTTTGTAGCGTATGCAAATAGTTATATATGTACATATATATATATAATATATGGCAGCCATTCCGGTTCTTTCAAATAATTTTTGCTAATAATAAAAATTAACTCAGTTTAATATTGTAATAATTAAAAAAAATATGTTAGCGTAGTTTACCTCTGGTTGAATTTTTTCTGGGTTTTTTTTTTTTTTAACTTTATAGTTCTGATTATTTTGTATTTACAATTAATTTGTAATATTTCTTCATTTATTTTTAAAAAATGTTATGCAAGTTGCACATACTATGTGTAAAAATGTATTTACTAATTTTTGTTTTTGATAATATAGCATTTACAAAGTTTTTAAATTTTTCATTTATTTTGTGTCCAAATTATTACTTATTTCGTATGTAAACTTAGATAGTTACTGTTAACATAAATTTATAAAAATTCTCTAACAGAAAATACTTTGTTGAAATGAACTGATACAAAGAAAACGTGAACATTTACACAATAGAAACATCTTCTTAATATATCTTGGTAATTCTACATTGATGCAATAAATAATGAATACAAATTATATCAAATATGAATACTTATTTAATAGGTGGGAAGGTATGTCAACGATCAAGCAGTGTATTGATATTTTCCAAATAGTTTACATGCATATAAATTCATACGTACATATATATGTCTCCAAGGAACTAACTGAATGCAGGTATTTTATATTTTATCATTAAAGTTTGATAACAATAATATTTATAAGTTTTAGCTTAAACTAAAAAAAAGCATATATAGTATGTACATAATTAGATTTGTTTACACACAAAAATGAAATCAATAGTCGGCAAACTCTTTGAACTCATTAATATTTCAACAGACTGTTATTCACAAGCATTTACTACAACTTACATACTATAAAAAGGATTTGCACAATGGGATTACAATTGTTTAACACTAAAATTAAATGGCTAGTAATACACCAACATTATACAATCATATACATACATGTCAGCTTACTTTGAAATATTTGTAATAAAAATAAGTGGCGAGTTATTCGCGTGAAAATATTCTGATTTCAAATCACACTTAAATTCGACAAAATTAAATTCACGCTATAATTACAATGTCAGTTATGTGTATTGTTTGAGCCTATGACATACATAATTATTCAGTTAGTTTAGGTTAGTAGTCAAAAAATAAGATAAAAATGTTTAAATTAAGTTTTGAAATAACATGTATGTTCATACATTCATATACATATAATACATAAGTATGTACATTTTTTAATACATAGTTATATCGTGCATACTATACTTCTTATCGCTGAAGTATGTAATATACACTACAATCAAATAATGTAAATGCATTTAATGGTAATTGTATTTAATACATTTTTTTGAAGTTATTATATTGAAATAATAGGAGACGAATAAACATCATAATATTTTAGCAATGTTATTAATGATACATCAATGCGATGATTACAGCTTTTTATTTGTCTCCTATGTACATTAGTCTATTTCATTAAAAGTGGCATGCGTCTTAGTTCTGATGTCGCTGGTAGCATTGCGGTTTAAATCGACGCTTTCCGTCGTTGGATGCTGTTGACCTGTTGCCGGTCATAAATCTGGGAAACGACGGGCATCTTCCACATAATGCGACGGTACATCGAATAGTGTTGCCGGTATGTTGTCACGAAATTCAAACTTTTGGAAAGTTATTTTCGCTGTCACGGTATGTAAAACTGGTATCTCTACTTTGACGGGGAACCCACTTGGTAATTTGAGCGTTATAAACTCGCGCAATTTATTAATGTGTTTGAAAGGAGCAATTACTTCCAATACATTTAATAGCATTTCGACGCTAAGGGGAAAATCTTTACTCATAGCTACTGTGGCCCGTATAGACTTGTTTGATTGCTTATGTACTGGTGGTCGTCCCAAATGGGGACATTTACCAATTGGTGTGTTAATATACTCTTCCCATGTAATGGTTGGCGGGGGCGGAGGTTGCAATGAACTTCTTCGGGGCATTTCTGATGCAGAGCCATTTATTGAATCCCTATTTAATCCACCCTCCCCGTTTGCACTTGTTAAGCTAGCACGACGACCACCACGTGTTATCGTATCAACAATAGCTTTATTTTTTTGGAGATCTTCATGTGAGAGATGCTCCCGTCTTTTACGTTGTTTTAAAATAAGACCCTGAATCGAATATAAATCGCATTGGTATTGTCCGCTGACTAATTCTTTTCGATCCTCGCGGAAAATCCAACCGCTTTGCGCTCGAGCAAACTGTATGCTTTTCGTTGACATTTGAGCAGCTAAAATATCCGTAGACATTAGTACATCTACTTCGTCTTCAATATCTGTATCTTCATATCGAACGTGCTGATAACATTCATATTCGTTATCTAAAACTGTTAATGATTCATGAGGTGGTCGATCACCACGAAAAATAAAAGAAATGTCCCCCCTCTCCCAACGCATATCATTGAAATCTACTAATGTTGTGTCAAGGCGTAAGGTGGCTCCCGACTTGTGAATTCGACAGATATCGGACGGCAACATACGGGATACAAGTGGAACCCATGAAGCAAAATCCCACTTGAGTTCCATATAAAAGTCTTTCATTTGTTCAAGAGCACGAACTAATTTAGCGCGACGAGCTTCCATATGCTGACGGGATTGCTGCTTAAGTTTACACAACACTGCGGAGATAGTTTGTCTATCACCGTAGCTAATTGCTTCAGCCAGTGGCGACCATCCTTCATTGTTTTTTATTTTTACAGGAGCGTCATGAGATAACAGCAAATTGATACACTCTTTCCTTCCCAACATCACTGCTAGATGTAAGGGCGTGTTTCCATGTTTATCTTTACAACCGATTTCTTCTTGCGTTCGGCAGCTATTTGAGGGCCGTTGAAGAAGTCTTGCCAAACTTTTAAAATCACCTTGAAAAACACTTTTGTGTAATGGGTACTCTTCATTCTCGCTTAATATATTTGATGAACAAGCACCCATAACTTCTCTCTCTATAGTTGGAGAAGCAATAGGAGTTGAAGTTAACGACAATACAGGTGACAAGTACGGGGGAGATTCATTACCAGCAATTTGTGTCGATTCAATATGCCCCCCTCCACGATCTATACTGCTTTTAGAAGCATCAGAGCTGGCCTTACAATTAGATTCAGGACACACATCTAACCCGCCTTTACCACTGACACCTGCCCAGTGTTCGACGTGTTTGTTTTCAAGACTTTCGACTTTTTCTTTGGACATTGTTTTTGACATGTAAATGCTCACCACTTAAAGTTTATTTTGGTTTTATAAATTTTTCTAAACACTTAAAACAAATAGTATTTTTAATCTTTTTTCCTATATTATTGAATTTTCACAACAGTCTCTGATTTTTCTACTACTTCGTATTTCAAGTATTCAGGGTTGATTTGACTTTCTTTGGCTATGCATTGAATTTCATAGCAGAGAATGTGCATTAATTCCCTGCCCGAATTTCGACAATCAGCTGGTTTACATTAGTAATAGATTTTGTAAATTGCAATAATCGTAACCAAAATATTTTGTTTCTTCTCTGTTAACGCGCCATGTAAATTTGTGGTATTCTCGAATTAAGGTTTAAGATATATTATTTGTCTTTTGAAAAACATGCCCCAATTGCAAATTAATTACCGGCCTCCAATGACTGATTCTGAAGATTCAGATGGCTATGATGGTTATTATTTTGGTGATATGGCAAGTAAAAGTGTAAAAATGAGAATACTTCGAATGCACCTATTCGTTTCAAGGACATTTGATAAATATTAGCACAGTTTTAATAGGGATTCTTATTCGTATTTCCAGCCACAAAAAAAAGCTCGTTCGCCGACTATATGGCAAAAGGAACAAAATAGTTGTGCGGAAATAGTACTCTCAATCATAAAAGGAGATTCTGAAAAATTTAGACAGCAAATAAGTGACCACAAGATATCCGTCAACGAACCCATCAATGGTAACACCTTTCGATATAAAAATGGTACATTTTGTTTAAAATTCATACAATTTTAGGAGAGTTTACTCTTCTTATGACTGCTTGCCGAGAAGGGCAATTGTCTATCGTGCGGCTTCTACTCGAGGATCTCAATGCGGACGTCAATAAACAGGTGGATTCATTTACACCACTAATGCTAGCATGCCAATGTACAAGTAAAGATTCGCATACAATTGACCAGATAGTACAACTATTGCTAAAACATGGAGCTGTGATAAATGTTTCCGACAAATATGGAACTACTCCTTTCATGCATGCCTGTAAAAACGGGTATATCGCCATTGTGAGACGAATGTTGAAAGATGTGTCCTTCGATGCTGTCGATAATCAGGGATGTACGCCAATATTTCATGCAATAGAGAATAATCGTACAGATGTTGTAAAACTCTTGATGGAAGTTGGTGTAAATTCAACTATTGCTAATAGAAAAGGTTATACACCAGTACAAGTAGCACAATTTCATGGATTTTACGATTTACTTGAATTTTTACCGAAAGAAAAGGTGACATATGTTGTCCCACCTCAATTTCTTGGCTACAACACATTGCGTGATTATATACCAAGAATTTTTTTGAAATCTGATTGTCCCGAATACTTCCAAGAAATCAATGCAATCCTATTATCTTTAAATATGGATAGATTTTTAGAACATTTTGCCAAGGAACAAGTTACACTTTTGGATTTCCTATCAATGAATGACGATCTATTGAAAGATATTGGAATTAAATATCCCATTTTTCGAATGAAAATAATGAAAGGACTCCTTGAGTAAGCTTCTTGTAATATTATAATGCATACGCTTTAATTTTTCATTTATATAGTTTTCACCTACATCATTGGTCAAAAAAATCTATCGCTCGCGTCAGTAGATCATCAAAAGAAAAGTAGGTGATTTATAGAATCTGCATGAATATGTTTATATTTTTAATGCCTTTATAGTTTCTACGAAATTTTAATGATTACGGCCAATCATCTACAACATTTGGTAATATTGACAGCAACTCTTCGCTTTATAAAAGAAAATATCAAGTCCAAAGAATTAGGATATGTGTCAGAGGGACAATTACAGACATTGCAACAAAATGTTAATACATATCGGGTAACAATAAAGGAACTCCTCAGAACTACGGAATATGTAAGAAATTTCTATAACATAATAATAAGGCGAATTCACTGTTATCATTTAATTTCAGTTATCTTCATTTAGTCCTTCAAAAAATCCTTTGTATATAGATTATGATGAGTATCTGGCTGAAACCAAACGTTTGAAGCTGAAAAGTTTTTTAAAATATACTACAATTTTTGTTGGAGTATCCGTATTTCTTTGTCTCAAAATACGAACGATTTTCTTTAGCTCATAAATAAAAGGTTAAAAAAGTTTAGTAGTAGTATATGCGAAATTTTTTGTCACTTGAATTGATTTAAAATTTATTATAATTGCATTTAATGAAATTTATATGAGTTTGTATTAAAATTGTACAAAACAAAAAAAAAATAAAAAATTAAAGCATTATAAATTGATTATATTTTTCAAACATGAATTTTAGATAACTTAAAAGTAAGAAGACTTTTGGCAGAGAAAGTATGTGGTATTATAAATATATCACCCTGTTTCAAAGTGTACCAATATCAGTGCGTTCCCCTATTGGAATCCGCATTAGCATCAAGATAGAATTCTACGTCAAAACACTTAAATAAATATCTGATTTTCAATACACTGACAGTATCGAAATATCCTTATCATTTACTAAATAAAAACAAATCAGTATTTAAATAAGGAAGAAAATTTGAAATGTTGCGACAATTAATGGTAAGTTCAAATAAAGAGGTGTTGCATAATTTTTTTAGTCAATGTAAATATGTGAGTGTACGAATTTATTTTATTAGAGTCAGGGTTCCCGCCGGATGATTTTACGAATGCAGACATATTCTTCAAAAGGTACAATTGGGGATGACAAAAATAAGGTAAAGGTGTTAAATAACGCTGATGTTCCAATCATCGATTACGAGGATCCGGATTATTTACCGCTTCCCGAGTATCCTTTACGACCAGATGAGCCGCTAGAAGTACGGAAACAGCGGTAAGTCCTATACTAGTATTTATATAATCTTATTTCGATATAATTCAAATATAATCCCATAGCCTTATTTATCAATCTCGAAAGCGTGGTATGCTTGAAAATGACTTGATACTTAGTACATTTGTTGCACGTTACTTAAAAGATATGGATGCTAAACTAACAGCACAATATGACCAATTAATCAATGGCGTAACCAATGATTGGGACATATATTACTGGGCCACAAATGTTAAGCCAACACCCCCAGAACATGATAATGATGTTATGCGACTACTTAAAGAACATGTTGCGAATTCGAAACGCGAACAACGCCTGTGCCAGCCGGATTTGTAAATATTATTGTTTTGAAATTAGTTTTATTCCTTGTTGATTATGCACTAATAATTGTTAAAAAATATATATACTACATCAAGCTACACTAACATCGTTCAAATACTTTATATAGTTGTGACAAATTGGTCAGTTCGTATAATTGTTGCTTCAAATGATTCGGTGGGAGCAAGTACCGTTTAAATGATGGATATAAGACATGTTCTACAAGCCAATTGTGCCGTTGAGGCAGTGATTCTATTTCTAATACACTCGTTAATGCATAAAATTGAGCGGTTTCTCGACAAAAAGTTTCAAAACATTCTACTTCTGATTCCCAATCCACTTCTGTAGCCAGGCGCAATACATACATTGGCAAATGTGTGCTGCAGGGATAATGTTGAGGTAAAATGGCGGGTAATGCCTCTAATTGACCTTCCTCATTAATTCTTAATGAGAAATATTCCCGCATTATGGGAGCTTTTTCGATAAGTATTTTACATGCACTTTCAGCGAGTTCCATTTTATCACCATCTTCAGGCGACCATCCAGCTTCTTCGCACTCCAATGCTATTCGTACAAGCTCCCTAATATTAAGAGGTGTCTCCAATTGAATATGAGGAAGATTTTGAAACTCAAATATCAAGCGCTGATAAAAAAGTTCCTCACTGGAATAATATAGTAGCAAGTAAAGGATTATAGTCAGTAAAATGGTGTATACAAAAATATATAATACTGAATATGTGAGTTCATATTGAATGTTTATGAATTTATGGATATGGTCTGGTACATACCAAAATTTGGACGTGTTGCACAAATATAGTTTAGTGTCATATTGAAATAAAGCATATGTTTGGTTTACTATTCCAACAAACACAAGGTCCTTCAATATTTTTCGTAGCATGACATTAAGTCTGCGTTCCACATGTTCCTGCATTTGTTTTATACTTGTAAGCAGCACGTCAGACTTTCGCGCTGTGTTTACTTTAAAGCTCTCATCTTCAATATAAATGAAAGAAGTTGAATGTGAACTGTTGACTTCTTGATTAGGAATGGGTTTTTGTAAAAGAAACTTGTCCAATTTTTGTTCTTTAGAATCAGTTCGAACACGATCTTTATCCAAACGTTCCTTATCCAAATTTTTTAGAGACGCTTCATTTTCATTACTCTCCATATCTGGATTGGATATACCCGGTAATCGCAATTGTTTATAAAAAGTACGCGATGTATTGCTACCTAAAAGCTTCAGTTCTATTCGACGCTTAATTTTATCTATAATTTCATCCTCGTATAGAAAATGAACTTCGTGTTTTGTTGGATGAACATTAACATCTAAATGTGTTGGTGTTATTTCGAGGCTTACGTATGTAAAAGGATGCATTCCTTTCGGAAGGTAAGTACTGTAGACACTATCTACGGCCGCTTTTAAAGCTAAGTCATGTAAATGTAAATATAAAGTTTAAGATATGCCAATATGTGACAGATTCTTTCACTCACTCACCACTTGAATCTACCAGTCGATGATTGATGAATAGTAACATTATTCCTCTTTTTTCTGAATAGTCTACATTCGTTACCAACGCTGTGAATTTGAACTTATGAACATCGTCCTCCAATTCAACAGGCAATAAAGAACGACCTATTTGTGTTCCATATATATCAGCGATATTGCATTCGCGTGTACGACGGCCAGTTGTGCGCAATATTGGGGGTTCACCATACTTTTTGAGTGTAAAAGCAACGCTTGAATTGTGTACAGCATATTTGGAGATAACATCGCAAATTTTTTGCATTTCCTCAGCTGGCGATTTCAAACACTGCCGTCTTTGTGGCATATTATAAAAGAGATCTTCTACCGTAATAATAGTTCCTTGATTTCCGGCACTAGCTTTTGGGGTGCCTTTCATCATTCCATCTTCATAAGAAGCTCTGTAATAGTTTTTCATTAATTTTTATACATATTATTCAATCGAATGAGTAAGTAAATTGGTATATACTTGTAGCCGCACGATTCATTTGCTGTTTTAGTTTGTATACTTAAATGAGCTACATGGCTTATACTAGCCAGAGCTTCACCACGAAACCCGAAAGTTCCTATGTTGCTCAGATCTTCAAATTTTGTTAATTTAGATGTTGTAAAGCGTTCACAAACTATCGGAAGATCCTCCCGCCGTATACCGGTACCATTGTCTTGTATCTGTAATAGTTTTAGACCGCCAGATTTGACGGTCACTTGAATATGTGTCGCTTTTGCGTCCAAGCTGTTAATTTTGAAAGGAAACATGATTTTAAAATTGAATGAAGGTATTATGGTATCCGGGTTAATCTGCTAACCTATTTTCAATGAGTTCTTTAAGCGCATTTGCAGGCTTTTGTATGATTTCTCCTGCAGCGATTCGGTTAACGACAACCTTATCCAACTTTTTGATTACCCCAGGCTCCATTAGTACAATAAAATATTTACTCTTACTGTATTTCTTCAAGAATCAATCATCTAGAAATATTTGTAAACAACTAAAATGAGTGCTTCCCAGTAATTCATATATATGTACATACAAATGGTTTGGTATAATTTTAATACTAAGATATACAAAGCGAAACAGTTTTTGTGATACCCTGGTGTGGGATGTAAGGTTATATTCTGGAAAACGTTAGAAGTGAAACAAAAAAGAATAATTTTTGTAATATAATGCGGCTATTGTTTGAATATTTTTTGAACCACGCTAAAAACACACCAATTTCCATTACCGAATTTCTGAATCGTTTCAATCATTTCATGTTGCTTGACAGTTTTTCGCCAGCTGTCAGTGTTGTTTATGTTTTATGCTTTTGTTTCTGTTCGCTTGCTTTTCTGCCATATTCGTTACTCGCTTGGTAGGTTTTGCTCAGTCTCTCTTTGATATTGTGCGGATAGGTAATTTCTAACTTGACGTAAGTGTTGTATGGATACGTGCGTGGATGCGGATGTTTATAAAGTGTTGTCGCGTTTGCAATGAATAAATCCTTTATGTATTTGTAATATGTGTCGTTTAGTGACTACAAAATGAGAGATTCTTTAATAATATTAAAATGTCGACGCCAATAATTCAAATATCACTGTTTCGTGTAATGAATTTATAAATATCTCGGTTCTTAAAATTTGTGATTTAATACAGAGAGTTGCAATTCTACAAGGAATTGTACATGCATATACGATATACGAATGTATGTAAGCAGTTAGTAAAAACGCAAAGTGGATAAAGCAAAGTAAGAAGGTAGAAGGCGTGTGTATGATGTGAAAAAGGATAAAGTTTTTGAAAAAAGTGAATAAAAATAAAATGTCATATACAAAATATTTGGATATTGAGAAGAATTCCATACACGTTTTATTTTAAGAGCCTGCTTAGGTAAATATACCAATTGCTTGATAATGTTAAAAGATGATTTTCTGCTATGTGCAAGTGGCGACCGGTTTCAATAAACAACTCGTTACTATTGGTGCTGCGGGCGTCACAATAATTCTAAAAAATAAAACTAGTTTAATATGAGAAGGGAGAGATACCTTTTTTTCACAAATCTTTTTTAAAATAATTGAAATAAATTGAGAAGGAATATATGTATGTAATTCTGATTGGACATAAAAGCTAGTGACTAACAGGTATACAATTTATTTATGAATACCGCGCATGCATGATTCGCACATAAACAGAACACATATGTATTTACCATATAATACATAAGAAGCATAACCACCAATAACATATTTACAGCAATTGCAAAAAGTTAGTGCTGATGCGATTATTTATTAAAATCTATGTAAATGTATGCCTTTAAATCCTTATCAGTATCTACCTTTAGCCTTCCTCTACCGTAACGTCTTCAGTTCGAAAAAATCATCTACATATCAATGTGCCAATTGTTAACCATGAAGACATTTACATAAATATTAGACTTAATCTAAAGTGCAATATATAGACATAAATGCATACTTGTATATATGTACATACTTGATTGAAGTAAATAAAATAAATTAGCGATAATCGCAAAGGCAATAAATTAATGTCAGTGTGTTTGGTTAAAAAGAAAGCGCTTTGTGCGCAAAAAGTTGTATAAAACATTAGAAAAGAAGATTAAGAACCCAAAAATTCAACAACTATACGAACCAATATGATTTTGTTTGGATTGATTTGCCTAAGTGTGCTTGCTGTGGATGCTAGGGATTTAGCAACGAGTAGCGAGACAGATTTTGCCAGTAAAACCGCAACAACATCTGGACCAGAAATCTCCACCAGAGCTCTTAATGAAACACGTAAGTTAATAAACTTCATCCTTCTACATTATTTATTAATAAAAAATGTATTTCAAAAAAATATTGAAAAAAAAAATACTAATAACATAAAAAATTTTAAGGTTTCCTTAAATTATTAAGATTTTGACTGGTTGACTGTTTTGGGTGGCGTTCTGATAAATGCTTAAGCCATTCAAGGAATTTAAATTTGAATATGTGTGTTGGGCTATGTTATTTTTTGTTTCTTTATACAAGATTATGTATACACATACATATGTATACATATGTACTACATATGTACGAGTATATACAAACATATGCATTTACGCACAGTATAGAGACAACAGAACGAAAATTAATTAAATACATTAGGCATATGAAGTCTAGAAAATGTACATATGTAATGATTTGGATGATTTTATTTGAGAGTCCTCACATGTCAGAGACTTTACATGTGGGAAATATCGTTTCCATCTCTCAAATATATAAATGTCGTTTAAACTGGTGTTATATGGCAAGTATGTACATAATAGAATAGAATTGTTGGCGTACATACTTACATACATATGTATGCTCTACCCGATTTATGAGTCGGATATTATCGGCCGCTGTTGATATTAGAAACTAAGGGTTAGGTATTACGCACCTGCAGAAGTCAACGTTTCGAGTTTGGTAGGAGCGCTAAGTGATTTCCGGCAATTACATGCCATTAATTTGCGGTTACGCCAGAGTAATAACATAAACACAGCACTTTGGGTAGCTGTGAACGTTACAACAACAAATACTTGTTAGTATTTTTGCGAATATGTTAATGTTGTCGCAACGTTAAACTTACAAGACAAGACCGCTTTCATTTGGGTCCTGTGTGTGCTGCGTTTCACTGTTCCGACATATAATTGTCTCCTTGGCGAAAAAGGACGTGTGCGCGATTGCAGGTCGATATCTTAAAAATTCTCTCATATTAGTTCGCGTACACGCCGACGAAGTCGCTCACTCGTTTTGTTCCTGGACGCTGGGATCATTTCAGTAAAGAACACGTGAATGTAGGTTAACTTCCGGTAGGTAATAGAGTTGCGCTGTCAGAACACTTTGCACTATAATTATTATTTTGCGCATCGCTTAGGCAATAAAAATAGAAGAAGCCCGATAATATATAAAATTGGGCTTTCTGCAATAATGAACTCAGAAGATACAATTTACTAAAAAGTATAATTCTGTTTCTTTGGAACCAGTTCATCTTCAGTCTGGAAGTTCTAGTGGAATTAAATTACATTGGGGAACAATGTGAAACAAAATTTTTGTTGCTTTCGATTTTACAGCTGTTTTAGAGTTATTTAGGCATGTTAAATTCAAATCAGAAGTCAGTTTTCTTCTATCACGTCAAGTTTTTTTGCTACAGCTTATAGTAATGAGACCACTCCCTGCAGTGTGCTGCTTAGATCATAAAACGGGGTACGCTCTTCTATAGACGGAAGTTTAATTTTTTTTTATTTGGAATAAGTGAATATCGCTGTAGGAGAATAGCAGCAGGTTCATGTTTGTGACGACAATCGTCTAGACGGTAGTTGGGACATCTATGAACCTGTCGTTGGTGACCTACGGCGTCATTCTCTTCTTCCCATATGATCAAGTTCATTTTCGCGAGAGATTGTGTGGTGAGACGTTGTTTGTGCTCATACGTCCGGTTTTTTAAACAAGGATTTTATTTACATTTATTTCTGAGAACAACTTCTCTTTCCTTTAGATCTGTCTCTGGCATTTCACGTCGAAGGTGTATAAACAGTGCTGATTCGTTTTGCTACATTTGTGGCAGTTTTACTATTCCAAGTCAAAGGAGAAACATTAGTCCATTTGTCAGGCAAGCCTATTTAGCGTATTTTATAATGAAAATCGGTGATCAGTATAAAGCTTGGGCCCCTCACAAGGTGTGCCAGCAGTGTGTCGAGAGTTTACGAATGTGGACTAAGGGAACACGTGATAAAAGGCCATTTGGTATACCAATGAGTTGGCGAGAGCCCAGAGATCATTCAAGTGACTGTTATTTCTGTATGGTGAAAACGTCAGGTTATAACAAAAAATAAATGTAAGATAGGGTATCCTAGTTTACTATCGGCATACGTCCAGTGCCTCATTCAACTGAAATCCCAGTGCCAGTTTTCGAAAATACAAGAAAGCGTGTGTGATGATGATTCAAGTGACTCCAACGATGAAGACTTTGAAATTTAAGACAACTCTGCTGGAAAGGTATTTGATCAGAATGAGTTGAATGATTTGGCACGAGATTAGGGACTATCCAAAAAAGCTTCAAAGCTGTATGAGAAGAACTTGCTTGAAAAAGTAGCTACGGTATCCTACTTTCGATCCAGAGAAAGTGAATTTTTGCCATACTTTCGAAATGACTCAGGATTTGTGTATTGCTGCAAGGTGCAAGGTTTGATGAATGTGTTGAGAATTCCAACATATAACGCAACTGAATGGAGACTTTTCATAGACAGTTCAAAGAGGAGCTTGAAGTGTGTACTATTCCACAATGGAAATGGCTTTAGTGCAGTTCCAATCGACCATTCCGTTCGTTTACAAGAAGCATATGAAGACATAAAGGGAGTTTTTGATTTGCTGCAATATGACACTCATAAGTGGATCAACTGTGTTGACTTTAAATGGTCTGCAAAGTATCCCTGTTTTTTGTGAGAAGCATTGGGTGCAGTCGAATTGGCCGCCAATATCTGAGCTAAAACCTGGTGATCCGAACATACTACATCAACCACTTGTCGACCGGAAGAACATTGTATTCCCACCTCTACATATAAAGCTTGGGCTCATGAAACAGTTTGTTAAAACTCTCTGAAGGGGAATGTTTCAAGTATTTAATGTTGGCATTTCCTGGACTGTCTTAAGAAAAGATAAAGGCTGGTGTATTTAATGGTCCACAGATTCGGCAACTCGTTAAAGATGAACATTTCATCGAAACAATGGCAGAACTCCAAAAGAACGCTTGGTTGGCCTTATCCATTAATCAAGGATTTTCTTGGAAATACTAGAGCAGAAAACTACATTGACATTGTCAACCAACTCTTGGAGATTTTCAAAAGGCTAGATTGCAATATGAGCATCAAATTGCATGTTCTACATAGTTATCTCGCCAATTTCCTCACAAACCTTGGTGCAGTCAGTGATGAGCAGGGAGAGCGTTTCCACCAAGACCTGCAAACCATGGAGGCTCGGTATCAGGGAAGATGGGATGAGCACATGATGGCTGAATATTGTTGGAGCATCAAGCGAGATTGTCCACAAACTGAACACTCCAGAAAGAGTTATAAGAGAAAATTTTTACCTAATATTGATGTCCGGGTTTGAGAAAACCATGTTATCCGTTCTACAATGACAATTTCACTTTACGAAAAATGTGATTTAATAGCATTTGTTCAAATTAAATTACAATTTGTGAACAGTATATTCAGTATAATTTTTCATCTCTACTTTGTTTCGTAAGGATATTTTATGTGACTTTTGGGAGAAAGAGAGTACTCTGTAGCTTAAAAAGTTGAGGTGCTAGACAAAAAACGAGGTTATTTTTGGATTCAGAGACCAAACGTGACCCAAAAGCAAGTATTAAATCGAAGTCAACAAAAATTGTGTTTCCCAGTGTTATTAGTAGCAAATTATGTAATATGGTATATTTGTATCATACGCATTTGAATTATTTAGCAGTGCTTTGCTGTAGTCAACGCTGCAATACTTTTTCTGCGGTTTTGGTGTCCGATTTATCTGACACCTAACTGATTGTGGCCATTGTGGTTGACATATATCTGCGAATATACATATGTATGTACATAGTGGCACCAGCAAACGAATAGTAAATTTTCCCATTACTAAGCAGAAACAAGTATTTACATGGCAACTATTAGTTTTTAGCATTAAGGAGTGTCGGCTGACTGATGCACTGCGGCTAAAATCTGCTTGATAACCTTTTATATAGCTTACGAGATTAGCTAAGCGTTGAATCAGACTGGTGAAAGATGCACGCAGTAAATTCATGTGTGTGTTAGAATATACGGATGTGATACTGAATACTTAATTGAAAGTCGAAAGAAAATCAGAATTCTCTGTTTTTGTGTACTATCTGTTGTCAGACATTGTTTGATACATATTTGCTCGACCGTTTGTCGCCGACGTAGCCAGGTTATCGAATGCCAACAAGCGATTATGTTCGATCAGTGCCGCTACAACAATAACAACAACAACATCAGTGCCGGTGTTATTGCTACGTCTATATTTACATACTACACAAGGTTACTGATACGTTTGCTATCGGCATTTCTGGGGATCTTCATTTATATATGTACATCTGTTGAGATCACCATGTGAAAATATAACTGACAGCTGCGACACAACTTTGAAATTTGAGAATAAAATTTGTATGCAATTCTTGCCTGAAGCTGGGATTTTCACTTCTTTCATCAGCTTAAGTTTAACTTACCACACATACACCCATGGCAGATGAGCCACGCTGCTTGGTAGGTTTTTCCATGCCGCTCTGCTCACTGTCATCAACACGTTCGCTTAGCACTCAATAGCGAGTTGTGTTGCTATTACTCTCGCTCGTTATTGTTAAAAAGACCAAGTGGTCCAAATTGACTATACTTGTAGCAAACCTTTTTACGTAAGGTCACCTTGCGACTTCCAAATCACATCACATCACGGCGCAAAAGTAATCTAAGCAATGACCTGGCACCGGAGCTGCCTTTCTTTTATAGAGTCAGCTTATAGAGCCAGCCAACAGCCAGCTTCCGGTGGGATTACATTTTGAATGTTAAAAATAAGATCAAATCACGGAGTGAAAGTAACCCAAGCACTGACCAAGCACCGTGCCTGCTTTTCTCTTATAGAGCCAGCTAACAGCCAGCAATCAGCCAGCTTCCCGCGTGATTACATTATGACTGTTAACTCACACCACATCACGGCGCGAAAGTAACCAAAGCACTGACCAGGCACCGTGCCTGCCTTTCTTTGTAAGAGAAGCAGCACTTCCCGCGAGATTACATTATGACTGTTAAATCACATCACATCACGGCGCGAAAGTAACTAAGCACTGACCAGGCACCGACCTGCCTTTCTTATATAGAGTCAGCTTATAGAGCCAGCTAACAGCCAGTTTCGGATGGGATACATTATGACTGTTAAAATAACATCAAATCACGGTGAAAGTAACCCAAGCACTGACCAAGCACCGTGCCTGCTTTTCTTTATAGAGCCAGCTAACAGCCGCTTCCCGCGTGATTACATTATGACTGTTAACTCACACACATCCGGCGCGAAAGTAACCAAACACTGACCAGGCACCGTGCCTGCCTTTCTTTTATCAGAGCAGCAGCTTCCCGCGTGATGACATTATGACTGTTAAATAACATCAAATCACGGCCGAAAGTAACCAAAGCACTGACCAGGCACCGTACCTGCCTTTCTTATATAGAGTCAGCTTATAGAGCCAGCTAACAGCCAGTTTACAGCCAGATTCCCGCGTGATGACATTATGACTGTTAACTCACATCACATCGCGGCGCGAAAGTAGCCAAATCACTGACCAGGCACAATGTCTGCCTTTCTTTTATAGAGCCAGCTAACAGCCAGATTCCCGCGTGATGACATTATGACTGTTAAATAACATCAAATCACGGCCGAAAGTAACCAAAGCACTGACCAGGCACCGTGCCTGCCTTTCTTATATAGAGCCAGCTTATAGAGCCAGCTAACAGCCAGTTTACAGCCAGATTCCCGCGTGATGACATTATGACTGTTAAATAACATCAATCACGGCGCGAAAGTAAGCCAAACACTGACCAGGCACCGTGCTGCCTTTCTTTTATAGAGCCAGCTAACAGCCAGAGTTCCCGCGTGATGACATTATGACTGTTAAATACATCAATCACGGCGCGAAAGTACCAAAGCACTGACCAGGCACCGTGCCTGCCTTTCTTATATAGAGCCAGCTATAGAGCCAGCTAACAGCCAGTTACAGCCAGTTCCCGCGTGATGACATTATGACTGTTAAATAACATCAATCACGGCGCGAAAGTAAGCCAAAGCACTGACCAGGCACCGTGCCCTGCCTTTCTTATATAGAGCCAGCTTATAGAGCCAGCTAACAGCCAGTTTACAGCCAGATTCCCGCGTGATGACATTATGACTGTTAAACTCACATCACATCGCGGCGCGAAAGTAGCCAAATCACTGACCAGGCACCTTGTCTGCCTTTCTTTTATAGAGCCAGCTTCTCGCGTGATTACATTATGACTACAATAACCTCAATATCACGGCGCGAAAGTACCAAAGCACTGACCAGGCACCGTGCCTGCCTTTCTTATATAGAGCCAGCTTATAGAGCCAGCTAACAGCCAGTTTACAGCCAGATTCCCGCGTGATGACATTATGACTGTTAAATAACATCAAATCACGGCCGAAAGTAACAGCACTGACCAGGCACCTGCTGCCTTTCTTTATAGAGCCAGCTTCCGCGTGATTACATTATGACTTTAAATAACATCAAATCACGGCGCGAAAGTAAGCTAGGCACTGACCAGGTACCGTGACTGCTTTTCTTATATAGAGCCAGCTTCCGGTGGGATTACATTATGACTGTTAAATAACGTCATATCACGGCGCGAAAGTAGCCAAAGCACTGACCAGGCACCGTGCCTGCCTTTCTTATATAGAGCCAGCTAACAGCTAGTTTACAGCCAGATTCCCGCGTGAAGACATTTTGACTGTTAACTCACATCACATCGCGGCGCGAAAGTAACCAAAGCACTGACCAGGCACCGTGCCTGCTTTTCTTTTATAGAACCAGCTGGCAGCCAGCTTACAGTGAGGTCGTAGGGTGGTCTTGTGCTAGTGCATGATGTGGTCCTGCTGTTTGCAAGAATGATTTGCTTGACTATTGCTGTCGCTGTCGGAGATCATAAATATCTCTTACATTTGAATGACATGCTATGTTTTATTTTACGAAAGACATGGTCGTTTTTGAAATAATAGCCAGTTTCCCGTGTGATTAATCGTTCCTGAGCTATTTCTTCTCCTCTTCTTCAAATAATCCACAGGTTTAACTGGGAGATTACGAAAGTGTTGACTACGACCGCATACTCTAGCTGCTATCCAATTCCTTTCGGGATTGTAAAGCTCTGTTAGCTGTGTTGGGGAACACCGGCATTTCTAGCATAGGCCGACACACACTTGACAGTAATTCATCATCTACTTCTAAATCAATTAACATATTGTGCTAGCGGAATGTGCTGCGTCCGTACTTGTAACCTAACTGCAGAATGGTTACATCCCGCGCATTAAGCCCCTCACAGATGGTGGTACTCTGCGCCACCGTCTTATGGCGTGTGTTTGAGCTGTCGCAAAGTGAAAAAGTGAAGTGCCGCACACTTGCCACTTGTGGCTGGCAGTATACCGAGCACAAACACCTACACAATCAATTTATTGCAGCACTTTCGTGTACTGCCGCAGGATAAGCTCGTTGCTACAATATTTTTGTCTCTGGGAATTTTTACTACAGCAGCATCTTTTGTGTTCACTCTACCCACACCACCATAATACACTGCACCTTGCCATACTCGGCTTCACGCTTGACATACATATCTGAAAATGACACAGAATCTGCGAGCAAGCCAAGAAAAAGGCAGCTAAACGAGTTTGAATGCTTGATCATGCCCCAACTGGCTGCACTGCATCCAATTCTTTCTCGTTTTCCCCGTTTTTATTTGACAGGCGTCAGTTGATTGCTGGCGCTATAGTTGTTGTTGTTGCGTTGGACGTGTGGCAAGCCGTTTGCAAATACTGTAAGTTTGCTGCGTGAGTAATGGAGTGATATGAGTGCGCCTTTAAGCATTTGTACTTGGCACTCGTGCGGCGCGCACCCAGCCGAGAATGTTTTACTCGTAGATGCAGTTTGCCTCCACATGGGCACGTTTTTGCGCCAATGTGTAGGGGTGCGGGGTGTATGTGCATTGCTGTTCGCCTCTGTTGATGTTGCACTTGAATAATCGGTGGAACTCGTGTGCTGGAAATTTATTTACCTCATTCAATGAACCGCCAATTCAAGTGGCAAATGCAATGCGCCGTCATCGAAATCGAAAAGTGGGACACAAATATTAGAAAAAGTGCAGAAACCAAAAATAATATATGTTTACATAAATATATTATGAAAACCGACGCGGTGTTTGTGTAAAAAAGTGATTTTTATTCATTCTTCTTTGCTTTTGCCACTTGAATTTCAAGGGTGCGCAGCTAAAGTAACGCCAATAATTTTACGAGTCTATTCGATTGATGACTTTACTAAGAAAATGGACGAACAGTTCAACTTGGTCACAGCTGTGAGAGTAAAAAAGTCGATAAGACGCGCATTTGGAAACTGTAAAAAGTTGCAAAACTCTGAAAGCCTCTAACGTTTTACTACGAGATTTTCTTCCGTAATACAATATTTTCCTAAACGACTACACACCTACAGCGAGTTGCTGTTGCCGTGCCGTTACCCACTAAGAAGGATGATGCGGCTACTGATGGCCACTGGTAAATTGCTGTCTATTTAATTCTATTAAAATCGTATTTCATTCGTTGACAGCTGTGGCTTTTCGCCATTCCTTGCAACTAAAACTACCGCGCTCCTTTGCGCGGCGGTATCTGCTACATTCTTGAGTGCAAATACCTTCATTAAAATTCTAAACATTTTCATTTTCAAATCATCTGCAAATTGTTCACGGCCAATAATTTATTTCGTCTGCCATTTGCTCTGACAGCAGCCTGCTCCGCAGCCGAGCGGACGCTGGGTTGTGGCTTGTGGGGTGTTGAAATATGTACTTAAGCAAATAAAGTACTCGAACGCTTGGGAAGGATTTTATGTGTTTCAGCGAATTCTTAATTCAAAATCAACTTAAGCACATGGGTTTATGGGTGAATGTCGGTGTATTGAGGGGGCAGGATAGGTTAGCCAAGCACTTGCGAAAAGCGTATATAATATGCAGCGCGTTTTCAGCTTTCAAACAACTTATGCAAATTCAAATTCGAGAACCATTTCTCCCTTGCGACATTGCCATATTTTCGTCATTAATAAAAATAGTTTATTTTGGAAATATTATTTTTTATTTTAATAACAAATAAAAGAATATACAAGTTAAGTTTGTACGTAAGAAGGGATACAGAAACAGAAACATAAACTAGGCAAATCAAGATTAATGTACTCTACAAGAATCAAAGGATCATCCTGAAGTCGCAGAAACGAAGGAAATTTCAACCACGAAACCAATTGGGTGACTGCAAAGGGATTGGCCTAACTAACTGGTCAGAACGTTAGAATGAACAGATGTTAACAGGCCCTTGTTTTGCATGATGTGTTTGACCCCCATTTGTCAGATACTTAAACTAACAAGTCTGCGAATTTGTCAAACTGAATGTTTTTCCTACATTTCCTTCTGCTCGAGCATCATTCATTCATTGCTGACCTTGCTAAAATCGCTCAAAAAATTGCAAGAGAGCCCGATAAATTGTGTTTACTATATACAAAACAATGAACAAAGAGTGGTAAGTCGCGAAGTTGTTTTATTAAGACGGCGTCATTTCGGCTGTATTTTATGCTAACAGTAACTTCATTACCCACTGAGCAAACAAATTATACGTTCTTCAGTTGCACCAGGCGCGACCGGAAAGGTCAAACGATTGACAGTAGCTGCGAAGAGTGAGTTTAAGAAGCAATGCTCATAAGCAAGTGAATGTTGAAAGAATATCGGAAAATAATAAAGTCAGCAATGCGTACAAATGCTTAGCCTCAACAGCATGCCTTGGTTGAAGACTGCAAGTCCATGCCTCAGTGGGCGCTCTGACATATGGTTGCACTGGATGTGCTGTCCGGCGAAGAGATCTCGCTGCGATGTGGCAACTGGGCGAGGCGTTGGCGCACAAAGTCAATGTACTTTGTGATCGCATGAACATACAAATATATGTTCATATATATCGGCGACTTGCAGGCCTTTCGCTGTTTGCAGCAGCATTTTATTATTTGCCATTTCGTTTTTGTTTGCCTTGCTTACGAGTCTGTGTGCGTATTATTATTGCTTGCCTTTTTCATAGACTTTTTGCTTTTTGTTATTTGCTTTAGTCGCGCTTCGCGGCCACTCGTAAAAAGTCAACAACGTGTCATAGCAATTTGCACTTTTTCTTGGTCTATGGTCTGTCGACCGTTCGAATCCATTTGTGTTACTCGCTCGCTGCATTCACTGGCTTAGTTGAGTAAGTATTCTGTGTGGAATTAGTGATGTGGTTGCCTCACAGTTTCTTTTACCTCTTGTTAGCGTACAATCATATGCGCTCATACATTTTTAATAATGTCCTGTGAGTCGAAGGGAAAAACGCGGTTGTCACTCCATGTGTCATTAAAGTCGAAATGTTGTCCAACTCTGTGCATCGAAATAACTTGGGGAATGTATACATACATGCATGCCACTCAGATACATACATATTTGCATATACAATTCTATTAATTATGCATTTATTTATGTGATTTCGACTAAAATTTAATTAGCATATTTCCATGAAAGAGTGAATATTGGCTAGTCGAAAAAGTCATTTCGTATTTTGTCAATAGAAGTCGTGCAGTCGTATATCTTCCCTGCTACCAATCACATTATGTCATAACTAAAGTGTTGGAAAGGTGAGATTTTGAGCTTCATTTTATATTAAATTCGGGGAAGTTGAATAAAGTGAGAAAAACGAAAAGACTTTTTCGACTACCCAATATACACAAATTGCAAATAATATTGCGATTGGTGTATGCAAATTCAGTTATAAATCGCCAACTTAATTTTAGGGACTTTTTCGTAGCACTAGCGTCCATATTCTTCATACCTAATCCCGTGTGTAAATTCCAAAAAGTTTTTTGCTTACATAAACATAAGCTTTTATTATTTGGCATTCCCCCTAGTCCGTCATTAACGTTATTTCGCACATCTTTCGAGCGTGTGCTCCCCTAACGCAGATTATTAACTAAGTTTTTCCACTTTACTACCAAATTAAACAGTCCTATTGCGCTACTTTGAGTCGTCGTCGTCACCAACATCGTCGTCGTCGTCGTCGTCGTTTCTGTGTATTAATTTGCGCAAAAGTTGGAAAACTTTTCTCATCTTATTGTCAGTGTTGTCAGCAGTCAGCCAGCCAGTCAGCCAGCTCATTTGAAACCCATCCAAACCCACATTGGTTGCATGCTAACTTGCTTATGCACAAGCAGGCCTCCAACTTGTTGTCCTTGGTTTCAACATAATGTTTCCTTAGATACGCATCAGCATACTCAGTCACACTCTAACGTCTTTGCTGTGCTTGAGTCGTGCAGATGCTGAGCGTCTAGGCGAACGATGGGCTCTGGGATGCGTGGCGTGTATGGGGTATGTGGGTCTGTGTCGTTGAAGCTGGTCTGAAGTTTCTACGCTCACTACGCTCATTTCCGGCTATATTACTTAATTGTAACTTCTACTTACTCCTGAGTGTATGCTTGAGTGGACGAGTGTATTCCCAGCAATTAGCTGACTCAGTTTTTTCATAGACAACATACCTACTAGGACACGGTTAACTACAGCCGCAAGCAAGGCGAGTAGCGTTTAAAACAGAAAAAATCTGCCATGCTTTTGCCATCGAAATTTTTGTCGCATTCACATATACATACATATACTTCATAGTGAAATTGGTTGTTGAGGAGCGTGCGGCCGCTTGATTCGCCGCTGTGTTGACACACTGAGTGGCTGAAAAACTAACAATTTCACGTTGCCAGTGACGCGGCTATACTCCGAAGGAAATTATAACATATTTCTACTTATACAGTTGCACCCCATGTATCATTTTTGTACGTGTCTGTGTACTGTGTATTTGGTTTAATAAACTGTTCAACGAAATAAAGATAAAACAGTACGAATGCAGCGTTGCTTTGGATCCCCTGCAGCCTGAGTGTTCAGTGATCATATGCTATTATGAAAATCTAAATTTCTTTCTTTTTTTATGTATGTTCTTTGGAGATACACTTTGTACACGGACTGTATTTATATATATATATATATCCATGAACTTATATATTTTTGGTTTTTATTTACAAATTAAAAATTTTATTTGTGTTTTCTTGCTGGTTCTTCGAAGGCGCTGTGCCATTTATACTGGACCGTGTTTATTGTCATTAAGGTACTTGTAGTATCAACATTTTAATTATTTCATTTACATTAATTTGCATTCATTTGGCATTAATTTTGTATTTACTCAGCCCGCCACCCAATTCCCACACCCATTTGATGGCCTGTTGGGGCTCATATTTTCGCAATCGCCACTGCGGCCACGTTGACTTCTAACTGCGTGACTTTGCCTCTCACATTGTCAGAATTATAAACACAAGCGCTGCTCTAATTAATTTACCTACAAAAAAGTCATACTGAAATGTATAAATATCCCCGATTCGTTATTCTTCAATCATTTTGCGCAATTTGTAACGTGGCGCCCAGTTATTTGCGCAATAAAAATCAATGAAATAATGAACGCTTCTGCGGAAATTGTTTTTAGTTTCTGTAAATTCGAATAGAAACTTATTTGTTTAATAAACAATTTCTGCATTTTGAAAATTTTTGTTTTCTATGATATTTTTACTTGCTTCCCAAAGTGTCTAGTATCGTACTTGTGCACTCCGCGCCGCCTCCGAGCTTGTAAGCGAGCGTATGGGCATATGAATGCGACCAGTCGTTAATGGTCCATAGGCACCGCCTGCTTTGTCCCACATACGAATGTCGAATGAAATCCAGAAAGCGGGCATATCATAATTCATCTATTTTGCCTGCTGGCGGGTAGTTATGCCTTTCAGCGCGCACTAATCGAATTAACTACTCGCTCAATAGGAATGAATTAAAACCATTTAAGTCGATGTGGCTGGTCAACAACAAATCAACAATTCTGTGCCACAAATTACGAAAGTAAGTGAGTAAAACGATCGCAGCAGAGTACATTATTCCTTCTTTTACCCTCAAATGAAATTTGAGCCGCGAGTTTTAGATATTTTTTTCTTGCTAATGACGTGTGAAAAGAATGCGCTATTGTTAGTTTCCAGCATTAGAAGAGCATGGCGTTAAAGTCGAGAAAACGAAAAAAATAAATGCTTGGAAGATTGAGAATTTTTTGGGAAATTAATGACATCAAATATGCTTAAAATATATGGAAATGATATCCTTCGTCGACAAAATTTTATAGCAGGTTTTTGTTCATTTTCAAAGAAAATTTTTTTTGTCATAGGGTGACATACTTCAAAGGCACTATCTGTGCAAAGTTTTATCCCGCTATACGGTTTATGCGGAAAGCAATAGGACTGAGTCGATTAAAAAAAATTTATTGAACCAATCGTTACAAGTTAAGGAAACAAAAAAAAGCCCGGGACCACATCTGGGCTGTAGGGCGGATGCGGAAGCGTTGGGATGCCGGCCTAGGTTAGGTAGCTGTTCACAAGAAGGCGATTTGAGCCGGGGCGTTGCCGTGGTGCAACTTCCAATCGGCTGCGATGTCATTTCGGACCCGATTGACCCTTGGCGTTGACGGTTTGTCCAGGAGGAACAAATTCATGGTGGCCTTTGATGTCAAAAAAGATAATAAGCATTTTTTCACTATAGATTTGCTCATTCATCAATGACCTCTCCCGGGCCTCCAAAAAGGCCTGGTGCCACCGAAACACACCACTTCTTGCTAAAGCAACATCTGCGTAAGCCTGATTGATCATATCAAACGTTTCTGTCGCAGATTACCCAGAATTTAATTGCGTACCTCTGTTCTAACGAACGCTGCATTTTCGCCTTGCACCACTCACAGAAACACGTCGCGCGAAAATACTTGTCCTGAATCTCCAGGAACGCTAGGATCGCCCTCAACCGAATCCAGCCGGCGCGCGTACGCTCCGAAGTACGGGAATAATGAGGGATTTATAGAGTTTGGCCCTTGCTCGTCAAGAGAGGACTTTACTTTCCAATTGCCTACTCAATCCGAAGTAGTTCCTGTTGGCAAGAGGGGTACACACGTATAAATGTAGATATATGTATGTATATGTATTATTATTTCTTCAAATTTGGAAAGCAGTAAATGCCTTCAATTTATAATATGGATGGAAACTCGTTTCGAAGCACAACATAAATTTAATATATTCTGAGCAATTATTATTAATTCATTTAAAAATAGAACTCTATTTCAATAGTGATGATGAATATTTCTAAGTTTGACGGATGATTGATCAGATGGCCAGCAATGTCATGCTGTGCGATAGATTGTGCAGAAAGTGACAATTGGTTACAATTTAATACAACAATTGAAGCTGCTATCGGCTTTCGCATACGCAGAGCCACACACGCACCAACATATGTATGTATGTACGCGCACGTGTGTGTGTGTGCATGTGCGTTACAATAATGATGAATCGTCGTAATATAACAATGGCTAAATTGTAAACTGTAATTTATAAATTGCAAATTACAAATTATAAATTGCGCGTTACACACTCGCTCACCACAATTGCCACTGTAGCGTTAGCGATCGCTATTGTGCGCCAGTGTATCGCCAGTTGTCTGCTCTCATCTTTGTTGTAGTTGTTATTGTAGCGTGCTGATGCCGCGACAAAGTGCAATGCGCTCCAGTCGCAGTCTCTTACAGCGCCAGCTTCAGCTCCAGCCCGTTCCAGCGCAATACAAGCTATTGTTGTGTTTTTGTTGTTGCCTCTGCGTACGCAAATGCCAGTAATTTCGAGTGTTTTTGTTGTGGTTGTTCTGGGTTATGTGTAATTGTTATTGCTGTTACTGGCTCATAAATCGTACAATTGGGTTAAGTGCACGTCTTTGAAATTCATACTCTCGCATATACAAACGAGTACGTATGCCCGTTTATATTTATACATACATATGTATATGTATGTATATAGAATACTTATATGCATAATTGCAATTCCGTATATTACATATAGGCGAACGATTCCCGCTAATCTACAGATAAGTATACCTTCGCACGCAGACTGCAGGCAATGTATGTGTGTATGCATGTATGCATGTATGTATGTATGCATGTATGTATGTATGCAAATATGACACAGAGCCCGTGACAAGCTCCATCTCTTGCGCCTTCCCCCCACCGAATGCTTCACTTGACTGCATAGTGCTGTACTTAAACTCATACTCATACATATTTACATATTTACATATGCGTGCGCATGTAATTGAGTGACTGCCTGCCAAGTGCCGCCTCGCTGGCAATAATAAATAGGTTCAAGTGGGCGAAAAAACCGGCAGTCCAATGAATACTTCGGAGCAAATATGGAATTGCAGCCTCAGCGACGCAACTGTGTGTCACAAGTGCGAGTCTCATTTGTGTGTGTGTGTGTATGGTGTGTACAATATCTCATGTTGTCAGTTTAATTGACAATATAAATGTCTTGGAATTTTCGGCAGAGGAATTTTCGCTTAAAAATAAACTGAAATCTGTTTTTGTTGGCGGAGTGCCAAATACTTTGACTTTGCTCCAAATTTTTGCTTGCATTGTTGCAAATTTTCGCAACCAGAAATATATGTATGTATACTCGGGTTTATGTGAGTATTGCTAATACATACGTACCCTATATATAGCAGTAATAGACTGTTTGCTGACAAGCGGAATATGCCATTAATGTAACACATGTATGTACTTATGGACATCGAAATGCTTACTCTGAGCCCTTCAGTATTAAATGCAGACGGCTGAAGTGTGTATAGCTGCTTTAAAAATAAACTGACACAAAAATACGTGTTGATTCCAAGCCGATTTCTTTAAAACTACATAATCAGATTTTTTGTTATCCATATTTTTTTTTTATTTAGAATTTCTTAAAACGTCGACTCTTTTATTTTGCTCGTAAATTTAATCCTTTTTTGCCAACAAAGTCATCGCCGGCTGAGAGCGGCTTAACACACCCAAATGGCAAACAAGCTCGCACAAAGGTAATGCAATACAATGTCAATAGCGCGTTTAATATTCTAGCCGAACATCGAGTGGAAACGCCTTGAATACACAAAGGCGTCGGGCGTTCAGTAAACTATCTACTCGCAAATTGATTAATTTACAATAAACACACAACCCAGGTAAATATTGAATGAGTTGCCTTTGCCATTAATGAAACCCACTTATCCACACCCACACACACACATGCATGCATGTCTACTCATTGCATGATTGCAGCTAGCAACCGTTGACCACTAATGCCAAGTCCGCTTGCTCTTCACAAAGCCATCTACTCGCCGCACCTTGTGTATCGTGGATTAAGATTTTTGCAGTTTTCATTGTCGATGGAGTAATGTTATCTGTGAACGATAGGCAGTCTGACTTGTCTACACATTGCAACAGTGGCAACGAACAAGACGAAGACATCAAATGACCATATTCGTGCGGTCAATGCGCCGAAGCTGTCAGCTTCAAGCTGTGCTGTTGTTGAATCATGGAAATGTGCACGTAATGCTCCGAGAGTGATGGCCTAACTACGACTTTTTAGAATTCACGATTGTTAAATAAAAAGCATCGCATTAAAAATTTAGAAAAGCAGTTGGCTTCCTGATGTTGACTCATAAACTACCATTAGAAGATCATTGTCTTATTTATAGCTTGACCTCAAACACATATGTGCCAAGTCTGTATACTTTTCGAAAAATGCAGTTTTACTCGACACTCATTCTATGTTTTTCCATGTGCTGATTTCAAGATTTCTAATCAATCGAAGTATTTTGATCCGAAAGAATATAGTGAGTGACCTCGATTATTTCACTCATTCCAGTGATAATTTTATCGCTATATTTCCATATGGTTTCATTAATATTTCACCAATCTTTTTCTTTACAACGAAGTTAATTTCTATATGGGGTGTTTTCGTACATTCGGACGACATGACCTAGCTAGCGTAGCCGATGTCTTTTAATTCGCTGAACTATGTACATATGTCAATGTCGTCGTATATCTCATACAGCTCATCGAATGCGAAGTTCGCCGTAGCTAATGCGCAAAATACCATAAATCTTTCGTAGAACTTTTCTCTCGAAAACCCGTACCATCGACTCATTAGATGTTGTCATTGGCGATGCCTTTACATCATATAGTATAGCAGGACGGGAATAATGAGTGACTTATAGAGTTTTGTTTTCTCAATTGCCTACTTAGTCCGAAGTAGCACCTGTTGGCAAGAGATATTCTGCGTTGGATTTCGAGGCTGACATTGTTGTTGCTGTTCCAAAATAGACGAAATTATCTACGTCTTCGAAGTTTTGACTGCCAACAGTGACGTGTGAGCCTAGTCGCAAGTGCGACGACTGTTTGTTTGATGACAAAAGACATTTCGGCTTGCCTCCGTTCACCACTAGACCCATTTGCCTTGCTGCCTTATTCATTATGGTGAAAGTCGAACCAGCGTCGCGGGTGTTGAAGCCAGTGATATCACTACTATCGTCGTACGCCAGCAGCTGTACACTCTAATAGAAGAGTACCTGAGAGTTCTTGGAAATTAAAAGTGGGTTGCTTGAAGATGTGTTCATAAAAAACTATACATTATGAATCTTCGTCCATTTCCTATACATATCTGGTACCAACAATCCGTCTACGGTTAGGGGTGCAAAATAAGTGCCGAGCTAAAAAAAATTACTTTTGGATTGTGATTGAGGATCTTAAGAATGTTTATGTCTTGTTGGCAGTTAACATTAAGAGTTAAAAAATTTTTGGGATAAGAGTCCCCAATCAGCCCTTTTTCGTGCTGGTTGGACTGAAGGGCAGGGAGAGCATTTTCATTTCTTCCAATTTTAGCAAGCGCGTGTCTTCAACTAACTTTGCTTTCATTGAAAAATTAATAGACGGAATACTTTTATGTTTCTAGATCCACTCCAGTTTTATGAAGGCTCATACAAATTGTGGGCGCTTCTAGATTAATCCATTAAAAACTTGCTTCAAAATTGGCTTGGCAGCCAGCAAACACATAAAAATATATGTAGATATATATACTTGTGTCTGTAAGTATATATGTACATATGTATGTATAATGGAGTAATTGAACCACCTTGAAGTTGGGAAAGAAAATTTCATTAAAGAAAATTCAAACAAAAAGTTTAATAATCAAATGTGAAATATACGGGATGTGTATGGTTTCGTCATTTCGGAGGGGTGGAAAAATGTGGTGTAATTTCATAAGACACAACATGCCCATAAATGAATCTGCACATATTGTTCTTACAACCCTGTAGCGTCCGTAACCGTATGTATGTGTGTGTACGTGACGAGCAATGAAACCAAGTAAAGTGTACATTTATTAGACATGCTCATCTGTGGTATAGCGAGTGTCTAGCCCACTATGTTCGATGAGACCAAACGGGAAGGCTTTATGAATTTTCGCCATGCACAGGAACGTTTGCCTAGCTAATGTGGGTGCGCTCAAGCGGGCATGGGCAATGAGATGTGTGAAGAGATGACGGGCTGGCGATGTGGCAATACTGGTGACGATGGAGGGAAGCAGCGCCACCGCTTAGTCGTAGTCACTGTCGACGAAGCGTGGAGCCGGCGTCATTGTCGAGTTAACTTATGTGCGGCAGAGGCGAAGGCAGTTACAGTGGCAGCTTTATGCCTTCATTAATTCCGTGTAACTCATGCGGGCTCAGCACTCACACGTACCAACTTACACACTTGCACACACACACATCTAGCAGTGAAAATCATTTGCGTAAGAATAAGGCAGAATAGATGTTAAGAAATAAAAAGAAATGAAAAGAAACAGAAAGAGAAAGGCAACGAGGAAGATCTTGTAATTGGCTTGAGTCACGCAAAATGAGTAGTCGCGAATCGACTTTGGCTTACTGATAGTGCTCGTCGCAAAGCATGTGCTGGGGTGTGGGAGTGTGAATGGAAGGCGACAAATTGTAAATTTTCAAATTTAACATTGACGCATTTCGGTGGCAGTGTGTGTGAGCTTTTGTGAGCAGTAAATTGGAAAATTAACACGAAAATTTGCGCAGAGCCGCATAAAAAATGAAGTGTTGACAGGGAGGAATGCAAGCAATTTTAGTGAGCAATTTTCTTGCAGGGGACAAGGTTGCGGTAATTGAATTATATTTTGTTAAGTTTAGTAATTACATAAGGAATCGTACACATACACATGAACTCTAGTTCAGAAATCGTTTTTCAACTTATATTGCGTTAGACGATTATTATTTTTTGACAAATCAGAAAGTTTATAAAATCAAGAGTACTGCCTAAAGGGCTTAACCTGTGGCTTTCTCTATCTGATTGAATAGCCAAGTGACAAATGCACCGAAGCAGTCTAAAGGTACTAAAGGTTCCTTACAAGAACCTGAGTGTAATCGGTCAATTTGTATGCCAGCTGTATGTTATAGTGATCCGATCGGAACTTCGGAGATTACAATATAATCTTAGGGAAAATCTCTTGTCGAATTTCATGAAGATATCTCGTCAAATGAAGGAGCTTCCATACAAGCATTTTATTCGGAGTGTTCAGTTTGTATGCATAGTTGTCCGATATAGGAAGAAGAAATATCTCTCCATGGGCATTACTTTATGGACGAGACGCTCGAAGTAAGCGAATTTTCCAACTTTTTCTCACGTCTGCTCTATCGCGGAAATTCCTTTTTAAATAAAATGATGTGACATGTTACTTGTTGACGAGAGCTAAGCTGCTATTCAATCCGCTAACACCAGAAAAATCCTTTTTTGTTTTTGCGATTAAGCGTGCTTGCCAGTCAGCTGCGTAATTTGAGGACGCCCAGCTGCGTTGTAGCAGCATAAAATTGACGTTTGGGCATTAATGGGATTTCTAATAATGACAAAAGCAGACTCGAACGCCGAGAACATTACAAATAAGCAAAATTTCGCGGTGTATTGTAGTTTCTGTTATACGCTTGCAACGTGTTCCCGGTCCTCGTTGTCCCTGAAGTTTTTATGGTTTGCAGCTACTTTATTGCTGCTTCACTGTGATGACGCATAAAAATGTCACAAAGCAGCTGCTCTGCGATGATGGACAGCCAGCCGCCTACCCGGCACCAACACTTCATACTATTGATTGGCATACGTGGTCATTAAACGAAGCAGGACGCGTTATTGTGGCCAATGGTACTCCCACGGCTACCGCTGCGTCGCTTGGTGATGATGAAATGTTCAGTGAAATAAAGTGTGCACGCTGTGGGTGGATGGTTGATGTATTACATGGCATGATATTCAAAGCGGAGTTTACTATTTTAATTTCTACAACGCCTCCCTAGAATAATTCGAAGAAATACTTGCGAGGTCTCACCGATTTATGGACGATGTTGCGAGTAGCTTCGTGCAACTCTCATGTCTGCGAGTTCTGAATGGCTTTCAAGCTAAAAACATATGAATTTGTTTTGATTTTCTTCTGTGCCTAAACATTTAAGCTTTCCACTCATAGCTCCCAGTATAAATTATCGTTTTTCACTTTTTCACTTTTGAGCACTAGAACTTTCTTTTGAATAATACAAATGTCCTTGTGCACAGATTATACCCATGCTCGTTGCTTTCATATTCATATTCCCCACTGTGTTGTACGCATCAGTTCATTGAAGCCGCTGCAGTATCAACGTCAGACTCCACTTCAAGTCATTCTTTGCCGCATCTTCATTAACATCGATTTTCATTTTCAATTAAGAACTGTACGTAAGTGATTAAGCGATTCCCTCCAAAGCGGCACCGCTTGTGTAGTTGAGTGCTGTGGAGCAATCGCCTCACCACCGCTGTCGCTTTCAACATCGCAGCGCGCACAACCAATGCGCTTTTCCAACCAATGCCCGTACCCTCAGCAATGTTTCAGTTGCCGTCGTCGTCGTGCGTCGGAAGTGCGAAGTCATACAATCGTTGCGCCCCGAGGCTTCTTTGCCACCACGCTGCGGCAGCACCTGCAACTTTGAACAACCTTTCACATAGCTCCACGCAGCATTCAAGAGTTGCTAAATATTCCTTTATGGCTGGCATGAAAAGCAATAACAAAAACCACTGCGCAACCAATGCCAAAGGCGAATTGCCGAGCCATATGCTAAGTTACAGTTGCGCGATAGGGCTGGTGCACGATGAGCGGAGAGAGGTGTGCGCTGTGCGTTGGGTGGCAGTTGGTGGGCGTCGTGGCGGCACTCAATTACCCTTTCGCACGGCTGCGGCCTGGTAGAGTGTGTGGCTGCCAAGTCGGCGATGGTGTATTAATTAAGCACCCGACCGCAACACTTCGCTGCCTTACCGCGCCCCTCCATCACTTAACAACGAGCGATCGGTACGTTATTTGTACTTCAACGTCGTCTTTCACTCTGCGCTCTGCATTCTTCCAAGGTTTTGAATAAAATTATGGATTTTTAATTGAAACGAACTGCGTTGCCTTACAGCAGGTGCAATGTGCGCGTACATATCTTTGTGTGTATGTGTGTATGTAGGGCGCGCATTTGGTTTCTTTTAAATTGTAATAAAACGCTTTCGCGTAGTGTTCTCCAGCTTTCTGTTTCTGCTGCTTTGCATCTGTTCGTTTTCAATTAATTTATGCATTTTTCATTTGCTCTTTCGTTGGGGAAACTGCAACTTGAAGAGTAGTGAGAGCGGTGTGATGGATGCATTCAAGCAATTTCATAAAAGAAATTCATTGTAAGATTTGCCAACAGTTGAAACTGTTTGCTGGCGTAAATATTTTAGAATTTGCGCTAAAAAGGGTCAATGGAAACTTTAAATTGGATTAGCAAGAAGCCACCAATAAATGTTTAATTCACTACTCCTCTCCATAACGAACTAAAGAGTCTGCGCACGATTTGAATTTTATTGCAAAAATCCATTTAAAAAAAAAATTGAGCACTTCTTTCCAATTCTGGGTCTTCGCTGGTGCTCTAGTTAGCCTTTCTGTGTGGTTCGGTGCTTTTCTAACGCCAGGTTCAGTTTATTTTATTTTCATGAAAAGGCTTCGGTATGCAAGCAGATTGCCCAAATTCGTAGTAGCGCCTCATTGTGGCTTCTCACCCGAATCACATAGGCGAAACGTGTCGCTTTGTGTCTGAAATAGACATTAACAATTAACAACTTAATTAACTTCCAATTAAAGTTCAAAGGCGCGGAGCCACAGAATCCAACATTTTCGCTATTTGCAAGCTTAAAAAACTCACACACAAACACACACACTAATAGGCGAGTGCGATCATATATAATACATGGAAGTGTGCATGTGTGCATATGTGAAATAGTGCTGGGAAACACCTGGCGGGCAAATTGGTGTGGGCGCGTGCTGCACCTGCATTAAAGTGCCGTTGTATGTGCATGCTGACAGCAAACGTATTCATGCAAACAACAACTCATACTCACATATATGTATTTTTATGTTGTTTTAATGTGTGTATGTACATACATATGTATGTAGGCACATTCGCGTTATTGGTGGTGGTGTGTGTGTGTGTGCGTGGCGCAAACGAGACATTTGTTAAACATTTAATTATGCGCTTGAGTGAGGCCAGCTATGCGATTTTCGAGCTGTGCTTGCGTTTTTTGCGGCTGAGACCATTTTCCGCTTATTTTTTACAGTAAGCTTGTCTTTTGTTTGTTTTATATGTGGCTGTTTTTCCTTATTTTGCTACATTGTAATTGCAAGAGGCATGTCGTTGTACATAACACACACACAAACGAATTTGGAATCTTTCGTCGCTGTGAGTTATCTGGCAATTAGCAAGTTGCTTTGCTTGTAAAAATTTATAAGCTTAACCACTTGCAGACGAGCGGGGCTTATCTGCTTGGCGGCGTCTGAGTCACAGGTGTGACACATTCTCGCGAACTCGCACACGTTGTGGCGTCCAACATTTTTATACGCTTGCTACATGGTGCTACGGAGTATAATAGCTTTGTTCACTTAACGGTTGTATGTATCACCTAAAACTAATCAAGGTATATGCAGGATTATTTATTTATAAATGATCAGGATAACAAGAAGAGTTGAAATCCAGGTGACTGTCTGTCCGTGCGAGCTGTAACTTGAGTAAAAATTGAGATATCTTGATGAAAATGGTATACGGGTTCCTCAATAAAAAATAACGAGTCGTAGATGGGCGTAATCGGACCACTGCCAGGCCCATACAACGCCGGTTTAAGCCCCTGGGTAGTGAATATGTGGACCCCCGTATCTTAAGTTTACTTTTGGCCGAAAATACCGTTGAAATTCAGAGAGAATTCTTTCTGATCATAGTAATTCCGTATATCAAAAATGTGTTGGATCGGGTCAATACTTTTCTGAATCCGGATATACCTAATATAATGATTTTCGAACTTCGGAGTGACTTTATACCGATATATACCGATAATAGTTATTTTAATAAAATTGAGAGAGCGAGTTTGTGCTAAGAATAAATAAAATCGGGCGAAAACTGGATCTAGACCCAATATACTTAGCATGCTTTATGTACCTGAAGGTACTCCTCGGTCTTTGATCTTTGGAAGTTGAAAAAGTATGCAATGTTTGGTTATACTCGAACTGAGCTCTTCCTTACGTTGTCTCCAGTGTTGCCACACAATAACTTGGCATTGGCCGTAGTGGCGGCAGCGTCAAGTTTGCAGTGCATTTTTGGTGCGACGGCGCTTTAGCGGCATTCCACCTGCTGGCCACCCACATGCTTGCCAACACCTATACGCTATTTTGTGTTCGCTGCAATTTTATCGTTATTTTTCTTTTCTATTACTTTGGTGCTTGTTTTTGTTGTATGTTGTTACTGCGCTAAGCTAATGTGTTTAATTTGGTTTTGTTGTTATTTTATTTGGCTCCAAGTGCCGGCACTTTAAAATAAACAAAGGTGTGTATTTGTGTCGGCATTAAGTGTTGTTGTTGTCGCTTTAACCATTTTCGGTTGAAATTCGGCTGGAAACTTGACTGAGCAAATATTTTCTTGCATTGATATTTGATTTTCTTTTAATTTTTTAAACTCTTTTCGAGGTGTTTGTTTGATTTGGCAAATATGTTATGTTTTCATCTCAAGTTTATTGTTGTTATTTTTATTTATTCGGCTTTTGCTGCAGTTTATGTTTATTTATTTGTTTGCTATAACTTCTCAAAAGAAAAAAACAATTGCAAACAATTCAAAGACACTTGTGAGAGGAAAGGTACGCCGACGGCTGACGAAGCAGAGATTTATGCGTGGAGAAGGTGGAGTATCAATGAAATAGGGTGTTGATCTTCCCAAGGACAGACTTTCTTTCTTCCATTATGCGAAGTGGACTATGGATCGATTTTCGAGAGCAATACATAACAAAGCAATTGGAAATTTTTTATCAAGTTTGCCTCCCAAATTTCTAATTGGAAGTCAACACAATATTTTGTCTGATATTTATAATATTTATTCTATCTCAAACTGTGTGTGAACAAAAGTGTGCGAGCCGTCCGTGCATAATTCGCAAGCGAGAAAATTCCATCAGTTTCGTTGCCGCGTGGGTGGCTGTGTAATTAAGCAAATTGAGCATAAATTAATGCATTAAACACACCCACCGTGAACTGTGGATATGCAAACAGCGGACCAGCTGAAAAGTACCAACCACAATGAAGCGAAAGTAATAATAATAATTACAACAACAACAATCACTGATTGTTATAGGCAAACGTAGCTAACAAAGCCGCATCGGACCGAAGTGATTCTGGGAAATTTACATGCGCATACTCATCACATACATATATACATACATATATGTGTATGCATTAGAGCGGGTAGGTTTTTTTTTCTATAAAATCGCGTATGTTAGAAATGTTCTATGAATCATTCTGACGAACTTTGCATAAGAGACTGAAACTGGTTTCGCGCCAGCGAGTTTTAAGGCGATGTTTCAAAAACCTGAACAATCAATTGTATGGGAGATATGTATATGATGTAGTTGTCCGATCTGGCTGATTCCGACAAATGATCAATATAATATCAAAATGCACCTACGTATTAAACTTCGTTTGTATATCTCAAAAACCGACGAACAAATTTTTATGATCCTTAAAAAAATTCGCTTTAAAAATCGCTAGCACCAAATCGTTTGTAGACCCATGGTTTCTTAGGCAAATGTGCTCAGAATAATCTGTAGACTCACATACACGAATTTTCCGTTTTTTGTTGGCTCCCTAAAAATCGACCCATATATACATATATATACCACGGTGAGGAAAAATAAGTGCATTGTACTGTTTCTTGAAATCTTGTGCACGTAAACTGACCACAAAAGATTAAAGCACAATAAAAATCCAACAAAATTGAACAGAAAATGTGCAAGAAGAAAGCAATAAGCACGCACAGAAGCTTCTTTAATGTTAAATATATGTATGTACATGCATGAGCAAAAAATTACGAATAAATATGTATGTATGCCGCCATATACATACATATATTTGTAAGCGCGTGCGTTGCGTTGTTCGTAAGTCAAAGCGCAAGTATTACGTTGGTAATTCTATACTTTGCCGAAAATCGTGGACCGCCACATTTGCACGCACTGTCTGACTGCACTTATTCGCGCTGGCGTCCATTAAATATATAATATGTACATATGTATGAATGCATGCCATGTGTACAAGCGCTTGCTACACACTTGCTTGTGCACTAAATGGCATTACCCACTCAGCGCCGGGCATCTACACGCTTTAATTTGTGAGGGCACTCGTATGTGATCAGTTGTGATACATGTGAATATGTATGTTTCATTGTTTGTGTATTCTGGCCTAATTTTGTTCCATTATATTTCTTCATACAAATCAACGCTTTTGTTTAAGTTTTTATCCTTTTGACAAAGTGTGAACAATCTGCATACCTTTACACCCTGCTTAATGGTTAACCGTTAGCGATGAAATTTTCAGCAGGTGAAATGGGATACTCTTGTAATCAACAATGTGCTCAATTGCTTGAGTGTAAGTAGGTGCATACCTCCAGGACTTGACTGTTTTTATTATCAGAAATAAGGTTGATACTTTCTTTACTTGAGGAAGGAAACCGTAGTGGAAAATCGCCTTAGCTGTGAAATTGGGAAGCTTGGAAGATTGTTCAACTCGCAGATCCTTAAAGAGGCAAGATTCACACCACAAACGCATTTGTATTGTGAGATACTCTACTTCAGCTGATTTATTTAAAGTTTGCTGTTATAATTTTAGTTATATTTAACAGGTTGAACTGATAACCCACAACCGACAGCCGACTAACCTCACTATTCATTCAAGTGGCAAAGTTTTCTTTTACTTTTACTTAAACACCTTCGATTAAACAGTGTCCTTACACATTCTGTGCGTTCCATTTATTCAGTCATACTCGCATTATCGGCTGCTTCGTTGGCTGAGCTGAAAATTCAATAAATTATTTTAGCTTCAATGCCTGATTATTTTAAATCGATTGGCTGATGCATCATAATTCCATTGAGCGGTCTCAAATATCCTTTTGCCTTCATCCTTTCTTGAGTGCCGAGCGTGTGGCTGTGTATGTATGTCTGTTTTATCTGCTTCGCTTCAACTCACTGCAGCGTGTTTTCTCATTTTTCAAGCTAAACAAGTGGATACGCGCTTACATTTTACCAGCATAAATAGGTATACATATGTACAGACACTGACATGCATATATTTATATGTACATACATACATAAATGTCTGTACGAATACGTGCGAGTATGTACTTTGCTCGTTTGCACCTCCGCTGTGCTTTTGTTCCCGGTGTGCTGCGTTGCGTTTCGATCAAAATCAATTTAATTTGACGCTTCCTGATTAAATTTCAAAATCCAAAGACGGACGAACGGCGCAGTGGCAGTTAAAACCACAGGTGAAAGGAAGCTGCACACGTTCGATTAGTGGCGTGTTCTTTCACAGACATACCGCGCTCCATTTCTGCGTTTCGAAGAGATAAAAGGAAAAAAAAATTAAACTTTGCTTTTGTGTAAAAGTCAAACGAAATCGAACAGGGGCACCTGAGTGGGGCAGCTGACAGCAAGTTTGTTATCGAATACTGTCAAATTAACGAAAGTAGAACAATTGTTGCAATTTCAAAATGCTTTCTTCTTTAACTGCCGCAATTTGGTATTTTTATAGAAGAGAATCATAAGTTTGAAATATACAAACACTGGAAGGGTATGACAAGGAATCAACGACTATCTAGTTAGCAAATGTTTAAAGCACGTAAACTAACGATAGATTCAGGGAAGTTGAAGTTACAGTTGTTCAAAAATAAGTAAAAATAATGAAGAAATTCACAGAGACGATGCTGCATCATTCATGAAATGCCTGTGAAAAATTTAATGAACCCACTTAACATCTGCGGTTCTTTGCTGAAACAAATAAAATCGGACCATTTCTGAAGCGAATGCTAACAGGAGACGAAAAGTATATCAAATACGACAATAATGGGCGAAAAAGATCATGGTCCAAGGGTGGTGAAGCTCAACAAATGGTCGCAAAACCAGGATTGATGCCTCGAAAGGTTATGCTGAGTGAGTGTTTGGTGTGATCGGAAAGGAATCACCCACTTTGAGCTGATACAGTCTGGTCGAACAATTGATTCTACATTTTACTGTCAACAACTGATGAGATTGAAGCAAGCAATGAAAAAAATGACCAGAACTGATCAACAGAAAGTGCTTCGTCTTCCATCAGGATAACGCTAGACCACACATGTCTGATGACTCGGCAAAAACTGGAAGAGCTTGGCTGGATAGTTTTGATGTATCCACCATATAGCCCTGACCTTGCACCATCGGACTACTATTTGTTTCGGTCAATGCAGAGCGCCCTTAAAGGAGTAAAGTTGGCTTCAAGAGAAGCCTATGAAAATTACTCGTCGCAGTTTTTCGAGAAACCAGAAAAGTTCTACACTGATGAAATAATTTCTCTCGAGAAAAAATGGCAAAAAGCAATAGCAATATTAATTTTTGGTTATTATAAAGTTAATGAAATAGCCTCCATGTGCTGCTATTTTCTGGGGAGCAAAGTTAGTATTGCATATGAGAAACTCATATAATTTATCACATCATTTGCGGCTATGCCTTTGAACTAAAAATATACTTCAATTTACATTTGAATTAATAAATGCAAGCAATTCTGCAAAGCATGGCCTCCATCTAGTATGTTTATTTCATATTTCTGCAGTCTCCCGTTTGCTGTTACATTCAATTGAAATTAAGTAACACAGAACATGAATAATTCCATTTCAATTTGGTATCAAATGCCAGCGAAACGGAAAAATAAATTTGAAAAATACCTTCAAATACAAAAACAAAATAAAATATATTGAATAAATATGTATGCAAATAAGCATTCAACATCAATTTAGCGATTACTTCACTCCACCATTGGAATTGATTTGTGTCGACGTCCTTCCATACAACCGACTGATTTATGAGAAATAAACGCAATAGGAAAATAGAAACAATATTAGCGCGCTGAACAATTCAATTAAGGTTTCACAGGCAAATCATTTCAGTTGATTGAAAGCTGTCGAACTTTTCGACAAAATGGTTGCCTTAAATTTAAAATCTTGCTATCTTCCCTTAACCCACTTTGAATGGATTAGCAGACATACATATGTACATACAAACGTACTTACCTAGGGACGGTAAGCTTATAAGCACTATAAGCGCCTAACTAATGATTTATTAACAATACCTTTAACCTGATCAGCCAATTTGGAGCTGGCAGCAGCAGGCAATCCTGTCAAACGCCGTGATTTATCGATCGAGAAACATTGATTGTTCCAATTTAATTACAGTTGGTATATTATTTGCACTTCGCTTGCCAAAGTATTGTGATTTATGATGAACTCATTAAGCTACCGAGCAGCTGCTGTCACAGAGTTGAAAATCTTCAGTTTCTTTTTTCAAAAAGGGTACAGTGTGAGTGTGTTTGTGTGGAGAGTGAATTTGCTTGCGTCAAAATCAATTTAAAGCGAAAATACATTTAAGTATGTTGCACAAACCGATTTATCAATTACCACGAGTGACTCCTAGTGAAATGCCGTTACATTATATGTATATATACACACATACATATATATGTATTGTACGTGATTTTATTGAAGAAATAGCAAAAACAAAAGCTTGAAAATAGATTTGGATATGACTAGCATTAAGCAAATAAATCTTTGGCTCATACAACGGTAATCAAGGCAGACCGGAAAGCGTTATTTGATATGGTCAGCAAGTAAAAATAAATTTTATAATATTTTTAGTATAGGATTTCAATGGGGTTATAGCACGTTCCTCAGATCATTTCATTTTTGTGTTAACCTTTTTGGACAAAAATTCAGTCAAAATCAGTGAGAATTGAAATCTCAGTGAAATCATTAAGTGTTCTCTCACAAATTCGGCTGCTTATCATAACTTGCCTCAGCCGTAATTTTGTGAGCTGTATTTGGTCCAGTAATCATTGAAAGTCTAAATGTAGTAATTTTTCCAAGTGTATGTTGCTCCTTAATTCCTGACCCGCCTGTCAGCCTTAAAAACTGACCTTCGCCGGGTCGTTGCTTTTAGCCTTCGCTCCATTAGCTGTCTGCCTGTTGGTTTTATTGCTGATAATGCAGTGCTTTCCAATGCTCGGCGCAACCAGTTTGTTGGCCATAATTGAATTTGTCTTCGGAGCCGAAATGTGATTTGCGCTTTTATCTTTATTTCCTTGCATTTTTCTTCCCTTCAGATTGTATTGCCGCTGCAACAACTCTTGCGTAGGCCGCTTAGTCTCGATCGCACCATACACGAGGCACTGCGTTTGCCTGCTCAGTCTGTCGGAGCTGCTGATTTGCAGCTGCCGTCAATGTTTACTTACTTTATTGTTGTAGTTTTGTTATGCATATTTTAGTATTAGTGTCTGTGTCTGTAGGGCTCCACGTCGTCTTGTTGTAAGCAACTTTGTTTGGCAGTTACACTATGCGTCGTTTTCTTGTTCAGTGAACAGGTTTATCATATGCTTATTCTGGACAACAAGCGCTTCAAGCATAAATAAAAAAAAAAATTGCAAAAAGATCAAGTGGGGTCTGTAGACTCGGTTAGTTAATGTGACCTTATATATGAGTATTTGTAAGTACACATATAAATATATATATGTCGGATAACGAAGAGAAGATAGCGAGAGAGACTGAATTGAAGTGATTTCTTTGTTTATTCTGATCTGACTCTGACCTGGCATCTGTCGTTTTGTTCATTTTGACTGAATAATTAGCCGTTTTGCCAGTAACTTTGAAATTTATTCATATTTCATATAATATTTATTTAAATCGTTTGCCTCTATTTAGTATTTATATAAATTGCTAAGCCTACTCCTTAATAAAAATTTTTATATTTTTCTTTTTTCAGGTAAGCATTCAATCCTATTTTCCAACCAAGTAAGATCTTTTGGGTAAGAAATGTAGTAATTTTACTTAAATATTAATGTTGGTAGCACGAAACTAGGCTAGGGTTTATCCGAAAATAATAGGACTGGGACGTTTTAAAAGAAATTCTTGAACTAATCGTTACAATTCATTAAAAACTTTCGAACTAAACTCCTTCTGCGTCGATGCAGCGCTGCCAGCGCAATTTTCAAGCATTGTAGTCGTCACGAAAGGCATTCTCCGAAATAGCCTTGAGAGCCGAGGCCATGCTGCTTGGATCCTCTTTCAGGCAAGGAAACCAAAAACTAGTCCGGGGGAACCACATTGGGCTATAAGGCGGCTACGGAAGCGTTGGGATTCCGGCATTGGTTAGGTAGCTGTTCACAAGAAAGACGGCGTGAGCCGGGGCTTTGTCGGGGTGCAACTTCCAATCGGCTGCGATGTCTTGTCTTGTTCAAGTGCTCCGTCAAAATGTCATGAACCCAAAATTTTGATAAATTTAACATCTGTGTAATTAAACTAATACTTTGTCGACGGTCTGAGTTCGAAACTTTGCGCACACGAATGTCGTTGTTTGTATAAGTCGTAGGTACGCGCGCTTTTATTACTGTTCGGACAAACCCTGTAACTTTCTAAAGAATTTGTTTTTGCCGAAGACGAGACTTATTCGTGGTATCTAACGACTTTACGTTACCGTAGCAATTTCAGATATTAACGACCGCTAATATATAGAAGTAAATATCCGTAGAATCTTTCTTCAGAACTTTTGGGGCTTTTACAGTTATCAGTGTCGAAACAAAACATAATATAATTTCCATTCAAAAACAACTTATTCTACTGATGATGGGAAATAGGCAATTTCGTCTCATGATAATATTGCAGCTTCAATTGCTTAGTACAAATTTTGGCCGCTGGCAGAGATTCTTTACTAACTTGGCATTTTGCTTTAGAGCAATTTGCCCAATCTTCCTTCTTTCCTTTGCATCATTGCAGCCACGGCAACCACTTGTTTGCCACTTGGCACTTGCGACGTCTGCAAAGCCTGCGTCAGTGGCAACAACAAAAACGCGTTGTGGTGTCATGCATGGCCGACGAGGTGCGCAATCAGTGTCGTTTGCAACATCAGTAATCCAGCGCCAACAAATAGACCGACTTAGCCCGTGCAGAGAATCTGTGCGGCATTTATTATTATTTTCTTTACGCTCATTGCCTTTGGTGCAATGCCTCACGTTGTTGGCGCATCGATGTTTCTTGCTATTGAGAATTTTTTTTTTTCTGGTCTCTAAGGTTCCGAAGAATCTGGCGTTTTGCTCTTAAATTGCATCATGGCTCCATCACTATTGCTGTCACGTACTCAAATATGCGCTTCATTTTCCTACACGTCGATTGTTATAAAAATAACATGGAGAAGGCTAAGTGTGTGTGCATTTGTAGCATCTTGTTTACAATTTTTCGCCCAGTTCACGCTGCTCTTGCAACTTTATTGTCGTCGCCGGTTTGTTTGTTGGCAGCAATCTCCTAAGAAAATTACGCCAATCTTCAAATCGTATCATTGTTGCACAGCCGAAATAACAACAACTTTAAACAGCAGTAACAATGGCAACGGCTCCTGTTGCGCTGCATTGCAGAGTCAGGCACTAGAACAAGAGTGCACTGAAGCAGCTGTATACAAACAGTTTCGTTGCTAATACTGAGTGCACACAGCAGCTGTTGTCATGGCGAGCAAGCAAGTGAGGCGACGATATCGACATGTTTTGTGTAGCAGCTGAGGGGACAGTAGCAGTTAAGCGCGTGCTTTATTTTTGTCTTGGCTGTTGTTTGCTCTGCCTGCTCAGTGTCACAGTGCACAATTTTGCACTAATTGGTGCTATTTTCTAATTGCAATTTATACCCAAAATAAGCTGCAGCATTTTGAATTCGTAAACCAATTGACACTGGCTTCAACGCTGCTTTATTGTGGCAACCTTAATTTTTAGCAATTTTGTACAATTATTTTCCTTTTCATTTAATGCTTGCAACTACTTTCAACAACCAGAATATTTGCTGCACTATGACATTATATCGCACCTTTTACCGCTATTACGTTTTTAACACATTTTTATGCCTTGTGGGCACAGCGACGCAGCAGCGCCGTAATAATAACATAAATACAAAGCACCATAACATTTCAATAACACTGTCAGCGCCGCTGTCGCAGTCAGTCGGTCCGTCAGCCAACCTCAGCCGCCAGTTAGCCCGTCATCCGGTCGGCCACAGCAGCTCACCGTCTGACGGCAGCAATCCGCTATGGCAACTAAAGGATTACGCTTTCAGTGCATAGCGGTTGGTAACCCACTTTGTGAAATTTTCATGTTGTCACATAAAATGTGGCAGCTCAGCCATGGAAATTTCACACACGTACACAATTACTATCCTTATGTGTGTGTAACCACGGCGTGTCAGCCTGCACGCCTCATCTAAAACTCAACTAGCTGACTGCCGGTAGCTGCCATTCCACCCGCTGTGCTTTGGCCTAGTACTCGTCCGTTCGTTCGTGTGGCTGCCATTGCATGGCACAGCTTTTATGATACAACCCTGGCTGTTTCTGGCGGTTTTTACTGCAATTGTCACTCAGCCCCCCAGCTCATCTCCCTGCTCTCTGCTTCGTCTCTCTCTGAATCGTCCATTGTTGCCTGCATACATTCATATCCTCGTGATCCTTTGCATCAGCTTGCCACATTTTATTTGTGACAAAGTGTCGCTTAGTTTTGTACACTTTTATTCAGGCGCCTCCTCCGACTTCACTCCGCCAACGCCCCGTAGCGGGAACGCTCCGTTGTGCGGCTGCACTACATTTTTTGTCTGCACTATATTTTCATGCCCCGAAAATCTGTCGCTGACATTTCGGTCACGTTTTTCTATTATTACCCGTTTTTTGTCACTACACGGGATTGCTGTTGTTGCTGCACGAATATTGTTGCTGCTGCTGCTGTTTTTACCCGAGTTTATGTTCTGTTGCGAAAAGCTCAGCGCCCGTCATTTCGCAAGCGCTGCAGTCTCGCTTTTTCAACAAATTCGATATTTATCTATTAAATACATATTTGACTTTCCAATAATCCGTTAGTGAAAAAACGCCAAAAAATATGTAAAATGGAAAGTAAATAAACAAACTCGTCGTGCAACGCGCTTGCATGTAGCTGAAGTTGTGGCATTTTTTGCGGTTCTGGCTGCGTACCAACAGTTGACGGCTTATGAGCGCAGCACAATGCGCCGCCTGAAATGGATGACTGTAATGAAATGACTATTGATACGTTGTACAACAAATTGTTAAATACTCATGCCTGCGATTTTGTAATGTGACACCATTGCTTGCGGTTTTTTGGTTATGTCACCGGTCGGCCATTGTTGCGCTGGCGGCAAAAAAGTTGAACATAAAAATGTAATCGAGATGTGGCTAGGCTCTCTTCATCTCTCTTTTTTACTGCGCGGGAAAAAATCAGTGCTGTCTACCGTTTTTCTGCCTATATTTGAGACTTTTTCTCTCGAAAGAGAAGTCTGTCGAAAAACAAGTATTAAAGGTAATATATTGTAAGGAAGGTCTGGATTTTGAAACGAATTTATGTTATAAACGTTTGCTCATTTAAGAGACAATATATGGGCTGATTCATGGCATTACGATGAATCATGCATACGGACAGACAAGCGAAGATTAACTAAATTTATTGACTTACTAATGGACATACTTGGCTCTTTTATGAATTCTTTGCTTTACTCACCAGACTTGAAATTGTTTAAACTTTGCCTTAAAAATCGCTGGCTCTTTACCAATTTTAGACAAATAGTCTCTTGTTTTTTTTCTTTACTGGTGTAGACACCGCTTACGCGATTATAGCCGAGTTAACAACATCGTGCCAGTCGTTTTTTCTTTTCGCAACGTGGTGCCAATTGGAGATTATACTCGAAGCCAGGTCCTTCTCCACCGGGTCTTTCCAAAGGAGTGGAGGTTTTCCTCCTTCTCTGTTTCCACCGGCGGGTACTGCGTCGAATACTTTCAGAGCTGGAGTGTTTTCGTCCCTTCGGACGACATGACCTAGCAAACGCAGCCGCTGTCTTTTAATTCGCTGAACTATGTCAATGTCTTTCGTCTTGCCCTCATTCACTGCCAGACCCATCTGCGTCGCTTCCTTATCCAGTTTGGAGAAAGCAGAACTAACGGCGCGGATGTTGAGGTTAAAGATATCAATGCCATCGGCATGCGCCAGCAGCAGCTGTACATTTTTATAGGAGATTGTACCTGCTTGACTAAGTTCTGCAGAAGATGTAGCACGATAGAGAATCGCCTTGTCTAAAACCTCATTTGGTATCGAACGGCTCAGGGAGGTCCTTCCCGACCCTGACGGAGCTTTTGGTGTTGCGGGTCGATTTAAAGAGACCCAAAAACCAGAAAAATTCATATGCGGGATTTTTTTTAGATTTTTTTCGTCGCCTTAAAAACCGCTGGCGCTGGCTCCTGATCCGTTTTAGACCCATTGTCTATTAGCCAAAAAAAAAAAAAAAATCGACCCGCTCTAATGTGCATACAATAATAGGTTTATCAAGCAATTAATAAGCCTTTCTCTGTAAAAAGGGGGTACATAGAGTGGGCTAATTTGTAAGAACAACATATCTGAATACTTAAGATATTCAAAGAAACTGTTATAACATGTGGAATCTTTCCCTGTTCCCCACTCAAGAGATCACAAGCACACGCAAACGAGATGATTTTATATATAAATGGAGGCACATGTGGATCTCAATAGCTTATTGTTGTCCTACCAACGTGCACTTGTTCTGCATCACGTTTCCGTTTGGGGTGAGCGTTGATTTGTTTTAGGTCGGAAAGATTTCCCCCCATCGCTGGCAAAGCTAAAACTAATGGACATACTTAGCGGGCCCGGCACATGCATTAAGGGTTTATTCGGTTGGACTCCAGCCATCTGCGCGTGTATATGTGTGTGTGGTGGCCTGTGCTGGAAACGGAGTGCCCACCTGCACGCGTGCAACGTGTTAATGCCCTTAACCCTTTGGGCGAAACAAAAGCGCGTACGTGCAAAACGGTTTAGAGTCAGCGTGCTGTCGAGCTGCAACGAAATTGTCTTGCGTTTTCAATCCCGCTGCTTTCAAATACTTATATAAGCACATATACACAGGCATACATACGTAAATATTATACATTATATATGTATGTATAATATTTGTATCGTAAATATAATCGTATATGTTTGCTGCGTTCATTTCCTTTAGCTCCGCTTCGGCTGGCGGGGTACGTTGCTGTTGGCTCCAGCTTCCTTCTTTTGCGAGCTGCACGTGCTGAGGCCAACTGCGCCATGCCATAAAGTGCTATCTACATTGCCACAGGCACACACGCAAACACTTAAATAAGCATAAAGTTAAAGCACTCACTCGTACGCGCACACGCACACAGGCGTATATCACGTATATGTGGATATCTATATGGATATACAGTACTTGAGCAATATGGCAATAAACAAAACGCAACATGCGTGGATGTATGCTTACAAGTACTCAAGAATTAATGCCTTCATATAAAAACCCTGCAGAGTAACTAGTTATAAACCACTTTCCAACTGGTATGGACCACAAGTCCAACTAGGCAGCCAATGGTTTGTTTTTCATACAATCAACCCTCGTTGGTCGACGAAATGACAGTTGTCAGATTTTGGTTGTTTTGATTAGAAATGTGGACAGTTCAGTTCATGCGAACACACAATTTGCTCGTACGAGGATGTAAGCAAAACGGCTGGGGATAGTATAATTCGCAGGGGAATCCTTAAATAATTGATATATAAATCTGATGTTCTTGGGTCTACCTCGATTTCAGAACTGTGCAGAAATTTCTTGTTGAAACTAATATATTTCTAGACTGGTCTGCGCTGCATTCCGTGGTATAAGTACAAAATATGGATTATGGAAATTTATATGTTTGAATACACTTAAGTGGGTGGCACTAAGCACAAAGTTGTAACTAAAATAGGCGTAAGAATATTGCTTATGTGCACAAAGCATATGTTTATTACATTATTTGTTGTTTTTTCGTTTCTTTTATAGCAGCATGCGGTTACGTTAAAGTAGCTAAGTTCTTCACATTTCTGTCTTTATGAGCTGCGCTTAGCGAAACACATTTTCTCGACACTAACGAGACTTACATATCTGCTCCTTCGCGCGATTTGCTCTTGTTTTCTTTGCTTGGATTGTTAGAAAAAGCAATAAACACCAACAAAAACAGTCCTTAAAAGTTTGCTTTAAAGGCAAAAAAATGTACTAGAGCTCCTAGATACTTCAGAATGGTGGCGTTGCGGTCCTGCTTCAATGTTTGTGGTATTTGCTGGGTTATTGGACGTCTCTTAAGGGGGTATTCTAGACTAGAGGATATATTTTTGAGAGTTTTTGGAAATTGATACATTGATTTGTAATCAAAAAGTCTTTTCGTATTTCTAATCAAACTTCAAATTATTTTTTTATATTTATAATGAACTTTAATGAATCAAATATGTACCATCTTGGCCGACCAATTCTTGCCATTTTTCCGCTAGAGACATTATTCCACCGGTGTAAAGCTTTTCTGTTTTCTCGGCGAAAAACTGCGACAAGTAATTTTGAAGTCAACTTTACTCCATTAAGGGAGTTCTGAATTGACCGAAACAAATGGTAGTCGATGGTGCAAGATCAGGGCGAAGACGAAGTCCTTTCTGTTGATCAGTTCCGGCCGTTTTTTTCGATTGCTTGCTTCAATCTCATCAGTTGTTGACAGTAAAATGTTGAATGAATCGTTCGACCATTCTGGATCAGCTCATAGTAGATGATTCCTTTCCAATCCCACCAAACACTCAGCATAACCTTTCAATCCTGGCCTTGCGACAATTTGTTGAGCTTCACCACGCTTGGACCATGATCTTTTTCGTACATTATTGTCGTATTTGATCTACTTTTCGTCTCCTGCTACCATTCGCTTCAGAATTGGTTCGATTTCATTTCGTTTCAGCAAATAATCGCAGATGTTAATTGGATCCATTAAATTTGTTACAGACAATTCATATGGTATCCAAACATCGAGTTTATTTTTGGTGGTCACCCTTTTTTAAAGGGTTCAAAACCGTTTGATGATGAATGTTAAGGTTCTTAGCGATGTCATGGCTGCTTATGTGACGGTCCTGGTCAATCTTTTCCAATATGCATATGTTGTCACCTTCATATTTGTTAGTTTCTTTAATATTTATTTGCGTATACATATTAACCCTCTCTCTTCGCTACGTTTAGTTTAATGATTATTTGCGCAACTTTATGTTCGTTTTGTGCGCGTCGATTGTGGCGGCTTATCAGGTCCTGCGGATGACGGCAAAGGAACGGGCACGGAAACGGATATGAACATGCAGGTCGCTGAAGATAATTCTAACGCTTCATTTGCAGTGTTTGTGGAGGGGTCACTTCCTTCACCTTGAAATGCGCGCTAAGCCTTTCTCGAATCAACAGCTCTAGAAACGTTGGCGTGAAAGCGTTATTTGTCGCTGGTTTGTTTCCTGCTATTTGTTTGCGAAGCGCACACACCCAAACACCATGTGTACACGCGGTTGCACGCCTAAATGAGCGCCGCATGGAAATGCAAACAGGCAAACAAGCAGTTGGACGAATTCGTGCGCATTCATAAAGAGCGATATAATCACATGTGTATCTCTATTTACTCGCTTTCGCATATGCATGGGCATAAGCTGCATAAAGAAGCTTGAATGCGCGAGGCTGGTTATTGGTGTTTGCGGGACATTGTGTTGACACATAAATCGCACAGTTGAGTGCTCGTCTGCTTATATCTTGGAGCATTTAACTGCTCCATACACACATACAACAATCGATAGGCACATTCCCGTTTACAAATATGCCACAAAATGTTGCAAATCGCTGTGTGCTTTCACATGGCTTTCCTTCGTTGACGGGAAATGTTAACTCCTATGACACGGTTGCTCCAGCCTGCGCTCAGCCCAATTCTGGGATGCCACCTACCACCGTTGCTGGTGACGTTAAAAGGATTTTCCTGCGACACATTCGATTTTATATGCCTGCTAAGCACCTGCAGTCATTTCGCTGCGCGTACAAATATCGCTCGGGGAGCAATTTAATTTGAATGTGCGCAACAGTCGCATAGCTGGGGATCATTGCAACTTGCCGATAGGCGAACTCTTCTCGCCATTTTATGTGTATCAGCCGCGATTTCGTTTGAAACCAGATCTTTAAGATAAAAAGTATGGTGAAATTCTTCGGCTTATGTTCTGAACACAATTAAGCTAGATTTTTGGGGGTTTTTTGTTTGAGTTGGGATCGCATAGTCTTGTGAGTATCAGTGCACAATAATATTAAAGCTGTAAGTTTTCCGTATTGGAGAGAGTATAACTCTTAACTACCTCAAGCAGAGTTCTAAATTTGATTTATGAAATATGGCAGCCAATCGACTGAAATACTCTCCATTTAGGGGCTTTCAAATCATTTCATGATTTGCGGAATTAGAAGTTGTATACTCAAGTCGTTTATGGCAGAAATAAATTCTGGTCGCAGCATGCAAAACAAATTGCAATAAACGAATGTTGCATGTAACTCTTGTAAGTCAAAGTTAAATGTGCTCGTGGGTAATCGTATGTATTTGCGTGAGTATTTATGGCTTATGCAGCAAAGAAGCCGCGGTAGGCTGTGTAGGCAGCGTGACTCTTGTGCATTTAATGTCCATTTACGTCAATCACTCATTATAGACGCTTTCGTCATGATTTGCGGTCTCGACAAAGAACGCCAACCTTTTAACGAAAATATATACAAAGTAGCCGAATACATAAGCACATACTCGAAAGCATTTCTGTACAAATTCAGAATGAATTGATGGTATTAAAGAGGCGATGGTATCAAAAAGTCAAAGCGCCAAATGTGTTTCTCACAAGAAAAATCTTCTCATTGAAATTGATCATTTACATTGAGTTGGTTGAATTGGTTATAAATGTTTAGAGAGAGTGCTGCTTGTAGAAGATTTTACTTGCTTGATATTACAAGACGGACCAAAATAATAGTAAAGGTATTATACTCAATCGCGACCAAACAAATTTTTGCTCTAACAAATATACTATAACATACTTTTCTGGGTAGAGCTTCATTGTCAATAGTTTGTTTATGCTTTGCTTTGCGCCCCACCTTATGAGCTTTTTCTCTTCGTCCTCGTCATTACCATTATTGTCTGCATATCCTTATTGCTTCCATGCACTCAGCGCCCACTTACACACTGCACACTTCCGTTTCCGTCGCCAGCGCTACCGCAGCCGTGCCCTCACCAACGGTCTTCCGACGCTCTTACTGAGTTCGTTTTGTGGAGCGAAATTGTCGGTGACTGCACATTTGGATTTTGGTTTTGTGCGACCTTTTTGTTGCTAGTATCGCTTTGGTTGTTGTGTGCGGCTTGGTTATGCAACGGACATAAATGGTGTGCAAACTACCGTTACAAAGTGTTGCATGTACACAAATTGCTAGCATACATTTAGGCGCTCATGCTGGCGCTTGTGCAAGGTTATGTATGCATGGATGTCTTGCTTTTAATACCGTTAATTACTTGTAAATCTGGAATATTGATAGTTTGAGCATTATTTACTTGTTATTGTATTACTATTTGATAGATGTTGAAAAGCGGCAATATTTTTTTAATATAACCTTAAATCTCTCACTTATACTATTGAAAAAAAATTTTGATTTTTTATTTGGATTATTCACCTCTCTGTTGATGCCGCGCTGCCGATTTGCGTAGTTTTCGACGCGTTGCACGTCAAACAATCGCTTTTATACAAAGCTCTGCATGTGTGCCATTATGTATTTTGTTGTTGGTTGTGTTAAAATTGCAAAAGTGCTGCCACTTGCACTGCGAGTGAGCTATTAAAAACAAAAGCGTTGCGTGTTGCATACAATTTCACGCAATTACATTATTCCAGACATGTCACTCCACCCACCGTGCTGCATACATAAATATCTGAATATGTGGCCGTTCGAGAAATTAAAGTGTCAACATTCATGCACACATATGTATATGCGTGAGCGCAGTTAATTATCACTTACAACGACCGCAAATGGTTTTTTTCAGGACTAGTTTCCAACTAGTTATTTTGTAGGTAGTTCTTGAGCTGGGATATATATTTTAAAGTTTTCAACTCTGCGATGTGCAATTATAGGTGTTCTCCTGTACTATTTGCAAGCAGCAATATTCCTACAGGGTATTATTCTGACACTTATGTATGTGCACCACATCGAGACTTGTGTGTGTGTGAGGCATTTGCCTGTTTCAATGATGTTTGCAAATGCAGTTTTATATCTTCGGGTATCTTGAATGAGTACGTGCTCTCAAATGGATTTGCACATCTGCATGCACGCCTGTCGAGCCGTGCACACACTCACGCCTTTTGCCGTTGCCGTATACATATAGATTTTAATGTGTTTACGCAATTGCGCGTTGCGTAGGTCCTTCAGGTTTTATCGCCTTGTCATGGCGAAAATGTCCACTTCAGCATTTTGCCATTCGTGCGTAGCATTTGCTCTGCCTTTTTGTTTCGATTTAATTTGCGGCTGAAATGTGTTGAAACGCCGCGTCGTCGCTCTTGACGTTCTGTCGTGCTCGCTGCGAGTTTTCTAGTGATTGAAAAAGTATGTACAAATCTGAAGAGAGACATAAAGCACACGTATAAAAGTGTGCTGAAGGTCTTTCGAGCGCGTTGACTATTGCGGAGTGAGCTTGTGTCATTAAAAAGAAGTATGTCTAGTGCAAGTTATGGTTTTCATGTGAAAAGTTATGGGTTTTACGGGAAATTGTAATACGTCTGCCTGGAGTGAAAAGGTGAAGAGTTCAATATTCTATTCTATATATGAAAGATCTATGTTTCGCCTTTCACAACGTGGCGCCAAGCGAAACCAGGTCCTTCTCCACCTCGTCTTTCCAACGCAGTGGAGGTCTTCCTCTTCCTCTGCTTCTCCCGGCGGGTATTACGTCGAACACTTTTAGAGAGGGTTTTCGTCTATTCGGACAACATGCCAGGCTGCCGCTCTCTCTTAATTCGCTGAAATATGTCATACAGCTCACAGTTCCTTCGAATACGATATTCGTTGTGGCCAACGCGCATAAATCTAGCTCACGTCGACTGCTGATTCCAAAATAGATGAAATTATCTACAACTTGGAAGTTGACTGTCAACAGTGATGTGGGTGCTGAGTGCGACGACTGTTTGTTTGATGAATGGAGCCATTTCGTCTTGCCCTCGTTTACTGCCAGATCAATTTGCTTTTTTATCCAGTCTGGCCAATGATCAAACACATTGGTATCCACAGAACGCAACCTTCGAAGTTTCGTCATTTCGTTAATTGTCTGTTTCTGTAAAAAGCTTGGCATATTTCTTCTTCATTAAGTAAGTGGGCAAGCCATTGCCAAAATGTCCGTAAACTGTTAAGGCTAATAAAGCGTACAATTCTTGTTTTATGCTCATGTGTTTAATTCGTTCCCGCCATCATCATCCCCTCTTAGCAATAGGTCTCCCCATCAGTCGTTCTATTCTCTGTTCTCCGTTTTCAGCGAATGTGTTTGTGTGTGTCTGAGTTAAAATTTATTAAGCGGCCATTTGGCGCATTTAAATTTGCACACTAAGCAAAATCCGCAACAAAATTCTCATTTTAACCGCTTTTGCATGCCGCGCTGAAGAGCCGGACTCACGCGCATAGGCAAGCGAGCGCAGCCAAGCGCGATTCATGCAAACTGTCAATGTAGAAACGCAGAAGCGCTGAGCTGTCATTAGCGGGTTTCCGCCTTGGCGTTGGGGTCACAGGATTTTCATGTCATTGTCAACACTTTGGCGTGCCACATTAGCGCCATGAAATTATGTTTTACGGAGAGGGACTTCGAACGCAGGAAGCATAAAGCGGAGAGGCGGACGATTGTACTGCTGTGCCCGCACACACGGGCACAATTTCTCACAAAGACCTTTTGTTGTTGCTAAACTTGTCACTATTGTATTTGTTGTTGCTGTCGATAAATTGCGTGCTGTGAACGTAAAATGTCGAAACTTCGAATAAGTTTGCAACGAAACTCAGCAACTAAAACAATGAATTGTAGCGGAGGCTCAGCAATAAGGAAGAGTTATGAGTTCCATGCCCCGGATAAATATGTATATACATTTATCCTTAAGTTAAAGCGTATGCATATGCTCATGCAAATCACACAGTCACTTAAAACGCTCTTCTCGGCAGTGAGTAGGGCAAAGGAGAAGTGGTGAAAATGGAACTTTTTATTTTTCTCCACTCAGCTAGAAAGAAACTTTGTCGCTCACTTCACTCGACGCATTGCAGTGTGTCTACTTCAAGGCTGCAGCACGACGCTGCTCGTGCCATCAGTCCTAGCGCTCACTGCACTCCACTAAGTACTTTGGCAATAAACTTTATGCTGCTGCAAATCTTCAATGCAGGCGGTACCGAAGTTAAGCTGCCGGCCATTTGGCACTTGCGTCGCTTTATGCCACGGCGTATAAGCAACAGCCATCCGGGGTGACCCCATCACCCCGCCGCCTGTCGAAGCATGCCGACTTGCAAAAAGTTTTCAATTTCCTCTGCATATTTGCAACATCTCATTGGGTGCATGATTCTTGCTTGGCCGACGGACGTTGAAAACTTATTCCGATTTTTCTGCGTTCTACTCACGCTTCTTATTTGTCTTGCGTGAACGCGCGCACTGGCGCACGCACTCACAAAACGCTTAGCAGTTTGCAGCTTCTCATATTTCATGCAAAGCAACCAAACAAAAGTAATAAAACAGCATTGAGCGAGCATTGTGGTGGAGAGAGGGAGCGCGTGCTAATGTAGCTGGTGAAAAATGTGCGCATATGCTGGACCTAATCAATGTGCTTAGCATACACGTAAAGCCTGCCGCTCAGTCACTTTCGACAGCCACAGTTCGCTTTGTGTTGCTTTATTCACTCAACTTTTCTATTTATCTTCTCCAAGATGTTCACTTAGAGCTTTTCTGCCTCAAAGTTTGCACTTTTCCGCATAGAATGTAGAACACACACACACACATGTGGAGCCTTGGCTTGTGTGACTCCCTTAAGCCTCTTAAGTGGTGTTATTTTTTTATTTATGTCTAACCTTCGTGCAGCATACTTCGTTTGTGAAGCAGTTGAAAGTTGGAGAACATTTCAGATGTGTTTGTTCAGTACTCAAATTTAGTTCGGTATAGTTTAGTTTGCAGATGATCTTTGTAGCTCAGAACGTTTATCGATATAGTTGACCTGCATTTAGCTCAAGGCCTGACTGGAAAGTATGGCGTCGCTGTAGGCATAAAGTTGTTGTTGATGATGTAAGATCAAGGGCCAGATCTTTCTTTCTTCCTTACTGGCGTAGAAACCGTTTACGTCGTTATAACCGAGTTAACAACAGCGCGCCAGTCGTTTCTTCTTTTCGCAAGGTGGCGCGGATCGGAGATTCCAAGCGAAGTCAGGTCCTTTCCCACCTGGTTTTTCCAACGGAGTGGAGATCTTTCTCTTCCTCTGCTTCCCCCGGCGGGTATTGCGTTGTTGTTGGTGTTGATGCTGGTTCCAAGATAGACGAAGTTATCTACGTGACGTTAGTGACTTGAGAGCTTAGTCGCGAGTTCGACGACTGTTTGCATCGGTTCCGTATCCATTCTAAAAAAAGTAGAACTAATGGCACGGGTGTTGAGGCCAATGATATCAATATCATCGGCGTACGCCAGCAGCTGTACACTCTTACAGAAGATGGTACCTTCTCTGTTTAGTTCTGCAGCTCGAATTATTTTCTCCAGAAGAAGGTTGAAAAAGTCACACGAAAGGAAGTCGCCTTGTCTGAAACCTCGTTTGGTATCGAACGGCTCGGAGAGGTTATTCCCGATCCTGACGGAGCTTTTAGTTTTGCTCAACGTCAGTTTAGATAGCCGTATTAGTTTTGGGGGCATACACTTTTTCATTGGGGGCGTTTTTTTTACGTGGCGGGTCACAAACCCAGCGCACAACCCTGTGGAGGGGATGTTTCGCCTTCTCACTTTAGCTCACCTTCAAACGGATGTTCTTAGGCTACCCAGAAAATACTTCGTCAAAGACCAGAAGTCGTGAGCTGCTTGAACCATATATAAAAGAAACTGGCCTCTCCCAAGTCAATGGCGATTAGAGAACTTTCCTCACTTGAGTGAACTTATACACATGACTCCATCTTCCTGACAGGCCAGATCAGGACCAATAAATATGGTTAATAAGGCGTTTCCCTTCTCTCCTTTGGCATTAATCAAAGTTCCTTGCGGCTTCCCGTCACTGTATTGGGCTAGAATGTATATTAAATATAGCAACAATTCAGTTTCCAGGAGGTATCTTAAAGAAATAACTGTTAACAAAAAGTTTGCCGCAGTTCATTAGTGCAAAATCGTCATAAATTATTTTTTGCTGCAGCTTTACACAAATTATTATTTAACTTTGAACACGCACGCATGTCGAATTTCGAAGTACATTCGTACATATTTATATGCTTTGTATACATTGTATCTTAAACAATAATCTCCATGTAATCCACTGCACTGCCAAAGCCCTCCAGCATTACATGAAGCCAGAGCCCACATCACCTCCTCCTGCCATTCGCTTTAATCAGTTCGCCCTATGGTTGATTTAACGGTCAGTCAATATATGAGTGTTTAGAAAGCAAGTAAGGCTAGCACATAAAACACGCACTTTGAATGTGTTAGTTGTGTTTGTATGCGTGTCATATCTAAGTTTGTGTGCTATGTGCCCACACTGGAGAAAAATAAATCACAGGATTTCATAGTTCTTTTGCTTCTTCATTATTTTGACATGCTCCCACACACGCTCGTGTATTTGCAGTCGGTCGGTCGGTCGGTCGGATCAGGGAACAGTTACTTCAGCATGCTTTGTAATGCATGTATTGGTGATAGAATACACTCATACATGCAAGTATAAATTCTCAAAGGATTTCCGTTTCATTGCACGTCAGCGTCAGTGTCCAAGCTAGCAACTCTTATTGAAAATGCTACAACAAAGTAGCAACAACAACGACAACACAACAAAGATATATTAACAAGAGGAGAAAGCTACAATCCTGCCATAAACCCTCGTGTGTGTAAGCTCACACAATGCGCACACATACATACACACAAACGCGAGTGAACAATAAAACCGAACTGAATGAGCTGAAGTGGAAAATGCCGCCAACTTTTTGGTACTTATGAAAATGCATTTCCTGTCCGACATTGTCCTGTGCTTACACACACACACTTGAGTACCGCTGCCATTAGAGGATGTTGGTTGTGCGGAGAGAGCGTCAGCCCGTGCAGACGACAGGGGGGGCAAATTGATGCATAGAAGGCTGCTTTGTGCAAAACGAGAAATCTGAGCAACTGTCCGACTATCCGACTGTCCGTTTGCTGTACTCGCATTTTGCTTTTCATATGCTGTTGTTGGCATTTGTTGCTGCTTTCTGGCATCTTTCAGCTGTCAACAGTTGTCTTGCTGTTTGCAGTCAAGGATATACTAGCATCTCTCAAATAGATTCAAACATGTATGCACCTACACAAACATACGAGCTGAACCGTACGTACCCTGTAGCGAATTGTAATAATTTATTTGTCTCTAAGGAACCCAATACCGTTAAGAACTATGTTATTTCGATTTTCTGCCGAGAGCCAATCGAATCTTTTTACGCAGTTCTTCCTTACTTTCGAACTCGTCATAGAATAGGCGGCCGCAAACATCAGAACGAAGTAGCTGACAGTTAAGAACAGGCTTCGTGCTTTAAGATTATGCTTCAAATCGTAGTAAAGGTAAAAATATTTTAAATCTTGTTTCGGTTTTTTCGCAAAATGAAGTCTTGGCAAAAGCTAGGCATGACAGCTACTATTTCAGTGCTGCCTGTTAGTTAAATAAATGAGGATTTGCACCGCGACCTAAGGTCTATTTGGCTCTAGCAAAATGCTAGCCTGTTTGAGCAACTGCTATAATGTGTTCGAGTAGCTACTCTCTAACGCTGGGCGAATCGAAGACAGCTAAACTTTTAGGCCAACTCCAGAAGTTGCGAGCTGGCATAACTTCTGCACGGCAGATGTGTTGCGGGCTTCTGTGTAGGGCCCTGCTCGCTTTGTGTTTGTGTTGCGCCAACAAAGTGTGTGTGTTTGTGCTTGTGGACAGTTTTGTTTCTGCTTTTATTGGCAGCACTAAAATAAGCACACTTCGCAAATATTTATATAAATAAGTACTTTGAAATGGCGGTTGTGTGTGTGTGTTCAATTGCTGTAAAGATAATAATACCAATTTTATTTGCTACTAACGATACGAATGAAAAGGACATACGAGTTGCTGAACACTGTGCTTTGAAAGCTGCTTGTGTGCGTATGTCCCCGTATGTACAATGAATACATATGTATATTTACACTTGGCGTGTAAAAAGCTTTGTTATGCACTCAGCTTCATCACATGCTTGCCTTCGAGTATATCCTTTGGAGTGCTATTCCACATATTTACTATATTTTAGTTCATATGCATGTGTGTGTGTTTTATACAGTTATGTGTACTATTGTTTGTGCACATCCACTAATATTTATTGTAATGTGGCAATCTGTCTAATGAAAGAGCACACACACAAACTTTGAAATTTATTATTTATTTATTTTTGTCCTTGATGTCCTTAATACCATCAATTTGGGTCCCTTAAAGCTTAGTGCTGTTTAAGGTAGTCGAGAAAATCTTTGCGCATTTCTAATCAAACTTCAACTAATTTTTTTTTATATTTATAATGAACTTTAATGAACTAAATATGTGCCATTTTGGTCGAGCACTTTTTGCCATTTTTCCGCTAGGGACATTACTCCATCAGTGTAAAACTTGTCTGGTTTCTAAATCCTTTAAGGGTGTTCTGCATTGACCGAAACAAATGGTAGTCCTATGGTGCAAGATCAGGGCTATGGGGGGATGCATCAAAACTTTCCGACCCAGCTCTCCCAGTTTTTGCCGAGTCATCAAAGATGTGTGTGGTCTAGCGTTATCCTGATGGAAGACGAAGCACTTTCTGTTGATCAGTTATGGCCGTTTTTTTCGATTGCTTGCTTCAATCTCATCAGTTGTTCACAGTAAAATGTCGAATGAATCGTTCGACCAGGTTGGGGCAACTCATAGTAGATGATTACTTTGCAATCCCACCAAACATTCAACATAACCTTTCGAGGAGTCCATTCTGGCTTTGTGACTATTTGCTGAGCTTTACCATGCTTGGACCATGATCTTTTTCGCACATTATTGTCTTATTTGATCCACTTTTCGTCCTCCTGTTACCATTCACTTGAGAAATGGTTCCATTTCATTTCATTTCAGCAAATAATCGCAGAAGTTAATTCGGTCCATTAAATTATCCACAGACAATTCTTGCCATTCTTCCCTTTTTTATACAAGAATTTCAAAATATAGCGAATTCTTTTATAGTTTTCACTAATTTTTGTATGTAACTTTTTTTTGAACTTCCCCGAATAGTTTGTTTGGTTAAATGAAGCTTCAGATCTCACCTTTCCAACACAAAATGGTATGAGACAATGTGATTGGTGGCACTTAAAATATACGACTGAAACGACATCTATTAACAAAAAAAGGACTTTGTGATGTTTAGTGCTCCTTTCTAAAATTTATTGCAGTTTTGAAATCTAGAAAACTGCTAGATACTTGTGGAAAACAAAACGATCATAGTCCTCACACTCTCCTTTGCAGCTGACTGTCGTAGATACTAGAAAGTCGGTCAAATAAATTAAATGCCGTGGGAATTGAACACCTTGAAATAAGTATGTATATTGTACATAGAAAGTTCCTAACCAGCAAACGTAGAATCACTATTGAGTGGTTGGAGTGGTCTCCAGAAGTTGATGGTATGCTGGTCAACGATACATTTTAGTCCACTTTTCTAAGTGAGTTTATCTTGTGTAAAGTTTAAAAGCACTCTGAGGTCCCAGCATCGGAATGCATTTACTTAAGTAAGTTTGTTGCACTTTCTCTTCCGTAATCTCACTTTCATGCGCACCAACTTGTAAGAATTCACTTAATCGCGACAAGTGTTTGTCATCAACTTATGCGCCCCAACAGTTGTGCTCCGCTCTGCCTGCTAGCACCGTTATGTATGCGTCATATAGTGTCTGCGCAGCGGCAGCGGCAGCGGAAGCAAGCCAAGCATTCAAGCATGCCACAAGTGTTGTGCCGACCGCAGCACTCACATTCACCGCCGCAACGCCACAACGTGTGGACGCACGTGACAGGCGCTGAAGGATCAGACGAAAGGAGTCAAGCACAATGCGCACGCTTCCGCACAATCACCCACAGTCATGCGAATATAAACTAAATAAATAATGACACTTGTAAATGTGTGTGTAAATGTTCAGAACTCCCATGTTGTAGATAGCTGCAACAACAACAGTTATCACTTGCTATATACGCTTATATATAGATTCTCGCGGCCGTTGCCTTACGCTTGGCACGTTGGTGACATGTCGGTGCGCGCACGCCCATCACCATCCATCATTGGCGGGAGACACGATACTTCCTTGGGTTTGTGCAGCGTTATATTAAAATCTCTTAACTTCGGACAAATATTTAGAAACCTCATTTGTAACCACAAACACATTTATCTATGCAGAAAGCGTTATCATTAAAGGCAGTCGGCAGCTAACGGTTTATTTCGCCAACTTGATGCTCCAAATCCTTTTGACTGCTACCCGAGAGCGTCTGCCGTTGGCACGTTCTGCTTCACCGCAAATCGAGACTTCCTCGTAGTATCCGTCGCTACTGCCATCGTATGTCCCAGAGTTAAAGCTCCACGCCTTCCATGCTAATATAAATAAATAATAAAATGAGCATGCGCGTGCATGTGTTGTTTGGCTCAACTCCAATGCTCAAAGCCAACTATGCGCGGTGTTGAGAACCCTTGCGCGTCATGCTCCTCGGCCTGCGAGCCAGTCATGCAGTCAGTTTGACAATTTTCATTCGGTTATTATGAAGTTTGCATCACGTACATCCCGCCGTTTTACCGCTAACTTTGTCGCGCAGACATTCACTGCAACGCAAGCATACATATCTAGAGCTCCGAGAAGTATTCTCGTTGTTGCCATTTCAATAAGCACTAACTTTCGTCGTTACTTGACATGTTTGTGTCGATGTGCAGGTGTCGGAGCGGAAGTCTGAAAGTTAAACTCATGTCATCACGTTTATCCTTGGAGTTTTATGACTTTTTAAAGCTTCACTGTCAATCATTCGTATTCGGTGGCACAATGTACCTTCAAGATATACAAATCCTCGATTAAAATCCTGGTTTTCTATTTGACTCTTATCCTACTAAGAGCAATCCAATGATCATAGTAAGAACATGCATACAGAGTGTCTTCTTCCTTAATAGAATGCTGATGCTGTTATGTCAGGCCGATTGCTTCTCAGGAGCCTACGGGGATTTATTTCGGAAGCTGATTTCTACCGAAAAAGGACTATGAAGATAATTTTATATAGATGAAATCAGTAAAATGTGCGACGACTGTTGTGTCTTTAATCCCTGAGCCACAAGGTATTAGCTTGAAATCCTCACCGAGGCATAATGTACCATGAGGAGTAGAAGAATAGAAAGTCTATGACTCCGATATTGGTAATATCTTAGGAACATATCATTAAAGAAGAAGTGAATGTTAATTCGTAGAAGAACCAAGAAAAACAGGTTCCTCGTGTGATCAGTGTTTAGGGGACTCTTTTGCCACGATGTGATTTCATTTGCAAGGCGTACGGTGATCTCATGGAAACTGGCTAACAGCTGACCTAAGTATATAAGAAAAGCAGGCAACCTGCCTGACAAGTGCTTAGGTGGCTCTCGCACTGTGATGTGATTTTATTTGGCAGTTATAAGGTGACCTCACGGGAAGGTGGCTACCAGCTGGCTCTACAAAAGTAAAGTCAGCACCGTGCGTGGCCAGTAGGTGACCCTCAAGTCGTGATATGATGTGATTTGAATCAACAATTTTTTCGTAGATTGCATTTGTTCATTAGACCCATGCCAAATTTCGTGAAGATATCTCAAATTGAAAATGTTTTCCTTATAAGCACTTGATTCCGATCGCTGAGTTTGTATGGCAGCTATATGCTATAGTGGTCCGATATCGGTAGTTCCGACGAGATTTCTTTTCAATATCTCAAAATACGAGGGACTAGTTAGCGTATATATAGACACACAGACATACCTAAGTCGGCTCAGCTCATTTTTCTGCTCATTTATATATAAATATATTTTATAGGGTTTCCGACCTTTCCTTCTGGGTGTTATAAACTTCGTGGCAAACTTAATATTCCCTGGTCATTGGTGTTTTGAAAAAGTTAATTTTTGTTGTAGTCAGACCACATGTATCTGAAAGCTGTTTGAGTGGAAAATTGGCACTTTTAGGACCGTGTAACTCCGTCAAGCCAATTATAAGCGATGATTATTTCCGATCCTTATTGTCGAATGCATTTACCGTTGCGCTTACTGTTATGCTGTCATCATTCGAACTTACCGTAAGAATGTGTTTACATCGCATGGCAAAAGTCAATTAAAAACTTCGGGTCTATTTGCCAACATATGGCAGCAGTCCTACCATGTTGCCACTTGCCCTTTACTTCGTGTAAACAGAAAAGGATGGAAAAATGTACTCGTGAAACAGCTAAACGACACAGTGAACGACTGACTAACTGTCTGCCTGATAAAGTTGAAACTTGAACTGGAAACATTTAACACTCAATATTTCCCTTGGTTGCTTGTTGCACCACCCGCTTGTTGTTGTTGGCCATTGCATCAATTGACTCGAGAATGTAAATAGTATGTCTAAGGTAAACGAACTCGGTGCTGTTAGCCAAACCAAACTTACACACACACACTTAGCCAAAAATAAATTTAAACAAACCGAAAGCAAAGTTAAAACCGCAACTATTCCCCTTGCTCGACTATCAAGCGCAAATATGAAACCTAAAAAATGTGTGTGCGAATATGTTTGAATTGTGAGGCAATGAAATGAAATGGAACTGCAATCGAAACACCCAAACCGGAAGTTGAGTACACAAGCACCTGGCAATTGGCACACACCCACACACACAGCATGTATATGTGTTGTATGTAAAGTGACATTTGTGCTTCGAGTAAATATGTATAGACATGTGTGCCTGCTCGTACAGGTTCGCATTCATAGTGCGGCTTGTATAAAGGACATTCTGAAAAGCTAGCAAATTTCAAGCGGCAAAGATAAACCATAAACCGAACACTGCGCAGCAAATGAATTCGAAATGCCAGTAGAAAGCAAACAGCGCTGCAGCCACTCTGCTAATGTAGACGTGTACGCATTGACATTGCCATAACACCAACAACAACAACAGTTGAATCGAAAAATCTTACCACATATGCACATTTGCACAAGGATAATTGAAGGCATAACAGGGCCATGACCTCATCTGCAGTTGCGAGTACGCAACTTGCATTGCAGAAAGTTGGGCTTTCATTATGGAGCTTTGCTCAAAAATTTTAAAGTTCTATTTTAGTGCCATCTCCCTACGATTTCACATATGACAGCTCGATTTCATTTCCAAATCATCTTTGAGTTGTATCAATTTTTAACATTCTTATTGGGGCAGTCTGTACACTTGCTAAGAACTGTGTGAACTTAATTTCTGTTATGAGCTATCACCACAGTTCCATTAAAATCCTTAAGTTACGTCGTTTGGTTTTTGTTCCTTTGATAAGCTCTCAATACTGCTTCACCTTCTAAGGTCAGTGGCAACGCAATTTTAATCCTTTACCATCTAATTGCTCTACGTTCATTTCTCTATGTATAGCTATACGAAAAATATAGGGTGATTCATGCTGGAACAGATCATTAACTAATGTTATGTGATGATAGTGCATTTTTTGATATTTCCTTTCATCTGCCGAAAGGTTTTTGGAATTTTTAAAGTCACAATCTGGTATAAAGTGGTCAGTAAGAATAAAATCTTTCGTTTGGGCCCTTGCGTAACATGTCTGCAAAATATAGTAATACTCAACTGTGATTGAATTGAGTGGCAATGGGTATACCATATAGTTTTAATGCACTCTGTAACTGCTTCCCTAACGAACTTGCGCGCTCGTATTGCTCTATGCACCAATATGTGCTCATCATTATTTAATGCCCTTGAAGTTTTCGCGGTGAATGTTGCGCTGCCAGAGCATGTTGGCCAAAATGGCAGCCCATTCACAGTTATGTTCTTATTATAATTGTTGTTGGCGACAATCAAACAGTCGAACGCAAACAGCCAGCCAAAGCGCCAAGCAACCGAGGCGGATCCAAAGTAAGCATTAAAAAGCAGGAAGCAGAAAGAGCAAGAGGAAATGGAAAACAAATGTTGAAGCCGCGATGGAACTCGCAGCCCCATTCAAATGGAATTGAATGAAAGAGCAAACTAACAAAGGCGACCGTGGCAGCGAGCGACCAAATGAATGAATGGCTGAAGCGCCATGCGAATGAACTGCCAAAAAGGGGCGAACAAAAGCAACAAGCGGCATTTCGCATGTTTTAGGTCGTGATGCGCAGCACGCGGGGAGCAGTAGCTGATGAAGAGCGGGGGGGGGCAACAGCTAGCTAGGCTACGATTCGGTTACGACCGGCGCTTGCTTGATGGCCGCAAGGACTACCTCAATAAATTCTAAAGCAAGCAAGACACGTGTGTATACCGCACCCAGTCATACACACACACACATGTAGCCATACGCTGCATAGAAACCCGTTTGCTCAACTCAAAGGATATGGAATTTGTGTGTTAGCCCTCTTGCCGCTTTGTTTGTGTTTCGGTTCGAATATGTTTGTATTTCGCCTGTTGAAGTGGAAAGGAAATAAATAGCATGGCCGGGTGGGAGTGGCGTGTGGCGTACGGACGTGCTGTTATTTCGGTATTTGTTTGGTCACGAGCGGCTAGGTGTGGGTGGCGAAGACTCAAGCTTGCTCACGAGCGCATTTATTTTATATAGTTGTGCGTAGTTCTAGGGAACCAGTGCTCGACAAGCTGAAGTGTATAAAAATTAAAGTTGAAGCATTCTTTGCTGCTCTTGTGTTGAATGCAACGTAAGTAGTAAATTAAGAAAGGGTGAATATTATTTGCAGGCAAGCCTGTCTTCATATATATACTTTACATGTGGACATAATTCGAAATACTTTTAATTTTGCTTGCGAAAATAGTTTGAAAGCTTTGGAATATCTGGAATAAATTACCAACCATCACTGAATTAATACGTCATAAAAAATGTTTCCCTTTCCGGAAAACTAGCTTAATTATTTATACTAAAATGGATTACTTTTTTTCTTCGAAGTTATTCCTGTCTTTTCAGACTGTTGAGTTTTATACGTTTTAGAATATCTATTTTGCGTTTTCAGCCATTTTAGAGATTAGATACGGTAATTTTATCGATTACATTTAAGGTCGCTGACCCTTTGGTTTACATTTTATGAGTTAAATGTTTACATTTAGCAAAGATCAGAACCTTTGTTTACATTAAGCCAATATCACAACCTTTGTTTACATTTAGCCAAGTTAACAACTTTTGTTTACATTTTACGGGGTCAATAACCTCTTTGTTACATTTTTTGAGGTCAATAAACCTTTTGTACCTTTTTGTGAGGTCAATGACCACTTTGTTTACATTTAGCCAAGACCACAACCTTTGTTTACATTTACACCAGTCAACAGCCTTTCTTTACATTTTAGGTCATTGACACTTTTGTTTACATTTGATAGGGCCTATGACTGCTTTGTTCATATTATGAGGTCAATGACAACAAAACTTGAAATTTATTACATTTTTCCTTTATATTGTCTATAATCTGAGCAGGGTATATTAAGTTTGACTGGATTTTGAAGTTACATTAAAAAAATGCTTTATTACGGCAGCAAGGCAGTTTTCTTAATTGTCTTCTTACTTACGAACATATAGGTAAATGTACACGAACATCCACAGCAAACAAATGCGAATCTTTAAAATGTCAAAAGCAGTATAACCTGTGTCCATAAAGAATTTTCAAAACTTTTAGTAGCAACCTCGGTTAGCGAGGCCAAAACACAGATTCACTCACCAACCAACAACATAAAACCGCAGAACCGCAGCCTGCATTAAGGTGACTACGAAAGCGGTCAGTGGTGGGCAGATGAACGTAGAAACGGGTAACGGTGGTCTTTTGCCTGTGGCTGTTGATACTTTGTCGAAAATTATGATGGCTTTATGCATGCAGTGTTGAATTTCCTTAGCTTGAGCTTAATGTGAGTGTGTAAACGTCATTAAATTTAAAGCTTATATTTTTGACTTGGAGGCTATGGCGGCATTAATATTTGAGTTCCCCATGGCAGTTGTTCGTTCTAGTAAGTGTATTGTATCTCCACGTAAGATCTGGGTTTCATCTTTCTGCAACATTTCTGCGGGTAAACTGAGAACTAAAATTATAAAGCAATCGGAGGCGCTTTAATATTTTTAAGACCCTCCATTTGCGACTATTGGTGGCAACAATATTCTGATCTGATATTATTTATATATATGTTCATATGAATTCAGCTGGGAATATTCAGTTTGAGAGTTTGTGGCGACGGCTGCATTACTTAGCAACCAACTACATTTCAAGTTTCGTACTCTAAAAAAAAAAAATATTTTCTATTTAAAAATTTGGGGTCATAACAGCACTAATCCCTTTTTCAACCTTTTTCCCTGGAAAATAATCAGCACATTAGGCAATTTTCTTTGATGTTTTGAATTGTGTCCTTTTAATCGCCGCAAATTACGAGCAGTTGCGACTTTTCTTAAGCTCTTTTCATTTAATTTCTTAATTTTTATGTATTTTCCGTGGAACTTCCAAAAGTTTCTCGACGCCGGTTGCTTGTCGCTCGCTACATAAAGTGCTGCCAGCTTTTGTTCGCATTGCGCGAACGATTATGGTGAGCGGAGGATCGGCGAACGTTCTTTTTAGTTTCCCATTGTTATTTTTTGCTTTTCAAGATTTCTGCTTTGAAAACTTTGCTACTGCCTTTGAATTTTAAGGTGTTTATTGGCAGAGAATGCATACTTTTTTTTTGTTTTGTTTGAAATGAAAGAGTCTGAAATATTTTGCAGCTTTTAAAATAGTTCCTTCACTTCCTGCCTTAAAGTTGGTTTGTGTGCCTTTCAACTTTCAAAAGAGAGGCAAATAATAAATGAAAGCGAAAATTTATGGCGTAACGTTTTCTGCGAGCTAAAGAAGCATTCAGTTGTTTCTACTTTAAGCTGAACAATTTTAACATTTTTACAAATAGTTGGATTTTCAGTATGCAAATTCTGGAAAATATCGGAATTTTCCAAACATCAGTTCTCTATATGCATGCATGTATGTATGTGCGTGTGTAAGTCAGTGCGTATCAATAAGGAGCAAAAGCAAAAATTAACTCCCATAAAAATGAAATACTTAAATGTAAGAATGTATTCGAATAACAAAATTGAAGTAAATTCAAAAAAAAAGAAGCGCAAAACAAAAGACCTTATTCCGCTAACATGTGCGCTCGTAAAAATATAAATTTATGATGCTATTGCATAATACATAATTTCCAGTTATAACTGGGCGGGCGAAGCGGTGAAAGGGCGCAAGCTGACGATTGGGTGGTGAGAATGCCGGAGTAAAGCGTAGTGCTGGTTCCTGCACGTACACACACACATTCATATATATACACATATACATACATACATATATACACATATATATACATACGTACGCATGTATGTATATTCAAATGCACACAGTCATATGTACATATATACCAACTCACTCTTAAGCTTATGCATTCATTTATTCATATTACATATGTATGTATTTATGCGTGAGTGTATGTGTGTGTATTGTTATAACCGCGCGTGTGCGAATATTATTTATACCATGCACTAGCAGCAGCCGAAAAATTACTTTTGAACATTTTCGCAATAAAATCAAAATTTACTGCCGTACACAAAATGAAATGTGCTACATGGGAACAACAACAAAAAAACATAATCTTCACAATAAGCAAATAGAAAGCTAGTATATTGCAACATACCTGAATATGACTTAGTTTTGTACGTAAAACACCTGCAGTTTTATTCATTTGAAGTGTGTTATAAAGTCTTGCGACTGAAAAGACTTGTTACACATTAACACTATAGCCCTGGTGCAATGCCCACAGCATACAGAAAAAATTTAAATATATCTATGCAAAAATTCTGTCACTTACATATATCCACTGTAATACCATGGAAAGGCGGAGTAGCAATAGCATCTACGTCGTATGTGTGTGGTTTTTTAAAAAAATACTCGCCTGTGTTTGAAGTGGCATAATATATTGAGTATAATGAGAAATCCGATTTGCTTAAGTCTGTCATTTCATATTATCATGAATGTTGAAATACTATCAGAGCGAAAAGTTACTCATCCGCCATGTGCAACCGTCACGTCTGCGCTAAATGTGTGAATCACTGGCAAACTTTCTTCGTATTTAGTGGCCTAAGAACTGTCTAACTATTCCAAATGAAGCCAGCTTAGTGTTCCAATTATAATTTTTTTTTTCATTCAAAAGCGAAGTATTTCACAATAAAGATAGGATTCGGTGGATACTTACAAAAAATACTCTACATACAGCCCATTACTCCACTCTGTATTCATCTTTAAGTTTCAGATCAGAAATGTAAGTAAGCGTCAGCGGCTTTTATTGGCAGCATTAAATCGCTTATCATGGGTTCGAAATGCGTGCTCACCTTTTCAAATTATCAAGTCCGTGCAGCCTCAATACGTTTCTCGGCCACAAAAAAAAGCTCGATGTTTGGGTACCACATCAATTGTCTGTGAAAAATTTAATGGACCCATTTAATATCTGCGATTCTTTGCTAAAACGGAATGAAATCGAATCATTTCTGAAGTGAATGGCAACAGGAGACGAAAAGTGGATCATATACGCCAATAATGTGCGAAAAAGATCGTGGTCCAAGCATGGTGAAGCTCAACAAATTGTCGCAAAGCCAACAAATTGACGTCTCGAAAGGTTGTGTTGAGTTTTTGGTGGGATTGGAAAGGAACCTTTCAAAGCTTTCCAGCCAGATGGAACGATTGACTCTACATTTTACTGTCAACAACTGATGAGATTGAAGCAAGCAATCGAAAAAACGGCCAGAACAGATAAACAGAAAGGGCTTCGTCTTCCATCAGAACAACGCAAGACCTTACACATCTTCGATGACTCGGCAAAAACTAGGAAAGCTTGGCTGGAAAGTTTGATGTATCCACCATATACATAGCTCTGTCCTTGCACCATCGAACTACCATTTGTTTCGATCAATGCAGAACTCCCTTAATGGACTAAGTTGGCTTCAAGAGAAGCCTGCGAAAATTATTTGACCATAAAAGTTTTACACTGAAAAATGGCGAAAAGTGGTCGAATAAAATGGTACATATTTGGTTCATTAATGTTCATTATAAATGTAAATAATTTGAAGTTTGATTAGTAATACGAAAAGACTTTTTCGACTACCCAATATGTGGATCTCAGTTCTTATTGCGAACTATGTGCGATTACACTCGAACTTAGCTCTTGCTTACTTGTTCTATTTATTTTTAATTTTTTAATAAATGTTCGATTTATTTTATGTAAACTTTGTCAGTGCTATTCATCTTTTTCGAAATATTTTGAGCTGCAACGAAAGGAGCATAAGATATCGGCACACAACACATTAATTTATTCATTTGCGCGGCGTCTCGAACGCATTCATTCATAATTTGTTCATTCAGTTTGCGTTAGCTGCATAACAACGATGACAACAACAAGAACAATATTACAATAATCAATCAACGCGGTCTGATCTAGTTTGCTGGTGTGCGGTTGTTGCTATTGTTGTTGTTATTGCTAGTGCGTTGCTGTTGCTTTTATTGTTCTTGCTATTATTGTTGTTGTTGTTCTTGTTTGCCGTTCTGCCACAATGGCCTTCTTTCATTAGCGTCAGCGCTGTCGTCGTGTCAAATTTATGCGCATTTCATGCACATTCGCATTCAGCCAGCAGTTGGAGCATTGAGCTTTCGATGCGCAGTGGCACTCGTTCCCCCCAATAAATTGCCTCCAATCGCTTGCGCTCATTAATTATGATTATTGATTCGTTTCCACATGAATGAATGGGGATAATTATTAAATTCCCATCATTGGCGCAAAGTCAGCGCTGCTTGTCTGACTGTGTGTGTGTGTGTGCGTCTCTGTTTGTATATTGGGTACAAAAAAACCAATAAAAACAATGTCCATTATGTCTGCAATAAAAGTCGCCACCGACACCGCCACCACCAGCGCTGCGCAGTTTCAGCTCCACTTCACACTCGCCGCGAAGCAAGCGAACAAAGCTTTTCACACATTTGGCGGCAAATGCGGCACAACGCTCTCGCGCTGCGCTCCGCTGTCGATGGCTCCATGTCATTGACCATACCGGCAACATTAATTAAATACTACACACGTATTTGTTGTATTCCGTGTATGTGTGTGTCCATGCTTGTGTCCAAATGTTAGCATGTAGCTGAGCAACAACGCGGGAACCGTTGTCAACGTCACAACAGCGTTGTATTTGTTGTGGTCCGAGTGCGCCTAACAATATCTAGTAATTTGTTAGCAATTTGGCTACCGTGCATTCAAATGGACGGACATACCTGCCGCCGAATTCAGCGTAGACAACAAACAATGTGCTAATGGCCAAATATGTACGCTGTGTGTGTGTGAAGCGCTGAAATAATCGTTTTGAAAAGTGTTGACAATAACAACAACAATGGCAGTTTCAATACCCGCTTGTGCCGTATTAATTTATGACTTTGCACGAAATTTTTATTGCCACCCGTTCGTATTTTTTTGTTGTATTCAACATCGAATATACATGTATATATGTATGCGCCATCCAGCTCACAGCTGCTCTTAAACACGCGCCAAAATAGACTTGATTGCTTTCGCTGAACACGTACACACATATTATGTAGGAACATACATCCATATGTAGGTGAATTTACATAAAATAAAATATGTATGTATATTAGAGCGGGTCGATTTACAGGGAGCCAAAAAAATTTAAAAAAATCATTTATGTGGGGTAGTCTTTTACGTATCATTCGGTACAACTATGAGGGTAAAATTTGGTTTAAGGCGAAGTATGTACGTGAACTAGTCCCTCAATTTTTGAGATATCCAACTGAAATTGTGCACACGTCCTTTTCTCTTCAAGAATCCTCATACCTCATACGACGGACTCAAGTGTATGTTGTATGGAAAACTCTTTCATTTGACGAGGGTTTGTCCGGAAAGTAATCGTATTGTTCTTTAAAAACTTTCAAAATAGGCTCCTTCTGCGTCGATGCAGCGCTGCCGGCTTAATTTACAGTCATTGAAGGTGTCATGGTAGACATTCTCCGGAAAAGCCTTGAAATCCGAGGTGCATTCCGCTTGGATCCCCTCTGTCGTCTCAAAATGCTTGTCTTTCATCGGCCTTTTCAGACAAGGAAACAAAAAAAATCCGGTGGGGGCACATCTGGGCTGTAGTGCGGCGGCGGAAGCGTTGAAGAGCCGGCCTTGGTTAGGTAGCTGTTCACAAGAAAGGCGGTGTGAGCCGAGGCGTTGTCGTGGTGCAACTTCCAATCGATTGACCCTTCGTCTGAGCCTCTTGAGGACTTCCACGTAAAACTTGGAGTTGACGGTTCTGTCTAAGGAAATATTACAAGCATCGAAGAAATTCTTCAGATTAAAATCACATCGCGGCACTACAGCGCATTGCTGCCATACAAATGGAACGATCTCTTTTATGCTATAAGAAATATAAGCTATATTTTGGCTTGTTAATATTTTTTTTATCTCATTAAGTTTTTTTTTTTTTAAGTATAAAAATTTTGTTTCATTAAATACACTAAATTATTTTTGCGTTTGTTTTCATTTTGTAGGCACCTGCCCATCCACCTACTTTACTTGCACTGATGGCGGTTGCATCCCCATGCGCTGGAAATGCGACTCTAAGAACGATTGTGCCGACGGCTCTGATGAGCCGAGTGAATGTGGTGAGTTTTGGAAGATCGGATGTGTTGTAATTTAAGGCTTTGTAGTGTAAAGACGGGTCTAAGTAGTCCTGTCTGTTATCCCCTTTTTATAAGTATTTTTTTAGAAACTGAAAATGCTGAAGTATTCGCTTTCCGTTGACCAAAGTTTCCTCTCTTTTGTTCTAAAATGCAGTGAACGCGTCCAAATGCAATGAGGGCCAATTTCAATGCACACATTCTCGCAAATGCATACCCAACAATTGGGTGTGTGACAGTGAATATGACTGCGGCGAATTCGATACATCCGATGAGACAAATTGTGAGTATCGTTGATATTTGCCATAAGGATACCGAAATATTTAATTTCTTAATATCCCAACGAAAAATAGGTCACAGCGATGAACAGAAATGCCTGCCATACCAGAGCGAGTGCAACAACGGTGTGTGTCTGGAGATATCGCGCTTCTGCGACGGCACCTGGGATTGCGACAGTGACGAGCTAAAGTGTGGTAAGTTGGCGAATGATGAAAAACACGAAAGCAAAAACAAAAGTATGGCGTAAATAACCAGCAGCTGCGCTCTCGCTCTCTAATCTTTCCAGATAAACAGGATGCAGAATGTGCGCACCTCAAGTGTTCCTTCAATTGCAAGTTAACCTCGCGCGAGGGTGCCACTTGCTATTGCCCGCCGGGTCAGGTGGCCGTCAATGGCACCCAGTGCGGGGATTTCGACGAGTGTGGCGTGGAGGGCACCTGCGACCAGCTGTGCCACAACTCCCTCGGATCGTTTGAGTGCAGCTGTGTGTCGGGCTATTCGAGGCAAAAGAATCGCTGTCTGGCAATAAATGGTAACAAAACAAAAACAGCAATTTTCAGTCTATAATTCGTGCGATTTTTTGTCCACAGTGCCACCTAGTGAAAACGCTTCGCTGGTATTTTTCACGCAAACTGATATGCGGAGGGTCGACAGCAACGGCGAGCTGCAGGACCATTTTATGTCCGGCGAGGTGTCCGCCATTGAGATATGGCATCGCAATCGAACGGTATGTGCTATGTATTCCAGCGCTTGGACGACGGTGAGCATGCGCTGTCATCGCATCGACGATCTGAATGCCAATTGGCTAATGCCGTTGCCGGAAATGGTCGCCAGCATGCATTGTAAGTACCATTTGCATGTCTCGTCAACATATGTCAGCCATTATTAACATTTTGCTTATATGTAGCCATTGATAAGCTATTATTGGACTGGATATCGGGTAACTGGTATTTTCTCAACAATGAGCTGAGCGTCGTGTTTATGTGTACGAATTCTATGCAATACTGCAACCTACTGCTGGAGGATGTAATGAATCCCTCTTCATTGGTTTTGGATCCAACCAAAGGGTAGACAACATTTTGTGCGGTTTCATTATATGTCCATATATATATCTGACTCTCTCTACAGTTTTCTATTTTTTACCGAATGGAGTCCCAGCTTGTCTCGTGTCACGCTCGATGGACGCAATCGCACCATTTTGGTTTCCACACAGATTTACTATCCCAGTCGTATGACGTTGGACTTACCCAATGAACACATTTACTGGATAGACATCTATAAGGATTTTATAGAGCGTGTCGATTACGAGGGCCGTAACCGCTGGGCCATGAAGAAAACCGCAGACGTGAGTAGTGCTTTGAACAGCAAGTTTTTTCTTCCAATATTGCCTACTTGATTCCCTTTTCAATTTATGCAGACTCACGTGGTCCTGAAATCCCTGCACGCCGTGGAAGTGTTCGAGAACACCGTTTACATAGCGCCTTGGGTTGATACAGTTATTGTGAAAATCAACAAATTCACACTAAAAGCTGAGGAAATCGTGAAGGACGCAGAGAGACCGTATGATTTTCGTGTATTCCATCGGCAAAAGCAGCCTGAAGGTAAATCTCTATTCGCGTAAATATTTTTCAAAGTAGTTCAAAATACCGAACTTTTACTTTTACAATTTACTATTTGGTTCTCACTTCGAAACTTCGTTGGTCGTTTCTCTCCAGTGGCGCATCAATGTCGCGATAACAACGGCGATTGCAGTCAAATTTGTGTGCCGTTATGGACAAAGAATTTCGCCACCGCCCAATGCCAGTGTACCGCCGGCTATAAATTACGCAACCGCACGGACTGCGTACAGCTGAACAATAACAAATTCCTGCTTTACGCCAAAGAACGTTTGTCCAGCATCACCGGTGTCTCGTTGAATGTGCTGGAGGTGCAACAGTTGCTCAAACGAAACGAGCACACCGACACCATTGTGCCGCTATATAATGTAACCAGACCGCTGAGTATCGACATTAACGTGCGTGATAAATTGATATATTTCGTTGTGATGAAAGCGTGAGTATTGTTGTGCCCCTCTAGCGGTTCAATGCTGTTGGAGTGCGGGCCACATTCGAAAATTGCTAAATCGTTTGCTTCGATTGCAGCTCGAGTTATGCGCTCTACAGCCACTCCATTGTAAGCGGAAAACGCACAGTGCTGACCAATGGCAGCGGCAGCTCCTCGATCTTGGCCTACGATTGGATCGCGCAACACATGTACTGGGGTGAGGGGAATTCATTGCGAGTGGCGCCTACCAAAAATATGAGCAACATTTTCACATTGCCGCTAGGTGAAATGCCCATGTGAGTGGACATGTTGCATGACTGCTACTGCTTACTTACAAATAAAGTATTAATGTGTATTTTCATATTTTGCCTAATCAGCTCTTTGGTGCTTCATCCCGCCGAAGGCATGCTGTATTTTAGCGCTTGGATAGGCGATGCGAAGGGGAAAATCTATAGCGCGTGGCTCGATGGTACGCACAGAAAGGTGCTTGCTGAGAGTGTGAAGGATATGCCCATGTCGTGGCCACTCAGCTTGAGCATCGATCGCAGAGGCAAAAAAATATATTGGTATGTTTGTATGTTCCACAAACATCTTATATGTGTGTATATATGCAACTAATTCGGTTTTCGAACTCAAAATTAGGTGTGACGTGAAAACGAATAGCATAGAACGTATGAATGTGGATGGAACGCAGCGTACTTTACTCTTTAAAGACGCCGAATATCAACCCATATCAGTGGTGTTTCATAATGGCGTTGTTTTCTGGGCGGATAAGAAGAAAGGAACTATACACCGATTCAACGTGAACTCTCACACCGTTAAGACAGCAGCGAAGGGCAGGTAAATACGAAAAGATAACAACGCAATTATGCATAAGTATGTATAAACATTTCGAACTCCACGCAGTCAAATGGGCGTGCATCTTTTGGAACGTGGCGATACCACACACCTTAAAGTTTACGACGCCGAAAGCCAGCCAGCCACGGTTGCTTTGAACGCATGTGCCACTTCAAATTGCCCTGGCATTTGTTTGAACACTCCACAAGGTCCCGTCTGCCGTTGCCCGGATAATTTTACGCTCAACGCTAATGGCCTGCAGTGCATTCCCCAAATGATGCTAAGTGAGCCGACGGACAACTGCACTTCGGGGTTTCAATGCATTAAATCGAAGCAATGTGTAAATACGAAGGATGTGTGCGATGGATTTGACGATTGCAATGATGGCAGTGATGAGAGCAGCGAACCGAATGGACCGTGCAATATCAATAAATGTGACTTGAGTTTGCATTTTGTCTGCAATAATCGTTGCTATCAACGCGCGCTGCTATGCAGTTCCATTGTATACTGCAAAGATGGTACCGATCAGCAGAATTGTGAGACACACACTTGCAATAGCAACGAATTCACTTGCGCAAAAAGCGGAAAGTGCATCCAGTTGTCGTGGGTGAATGATGGCGTGGCAGATTGTGGTGAGTATATTAAATTTAAAATGAAAAGTCTTTTGGTTGATGGGCGTGTACTGCACAATATAGGTCCAGATGACTCTTCGGACGAGATGACGGACTTTGATTTAGAAGAAAAGTGTCCAGAATTCGATTGCAAAAATGGCAAGTGCCGACCATTTTCCGACGTTTGTGACGGCATAGATCAGTGCGGGTAAGATTTCCACTACCATACTGCTATATGTTATGGCTCCCTGTAAGTGTTGTAAACAATCTTTCAACTACCGTTTCTTCTTCAATTCGCTGCAGCGATAATTCGGACGAGCGTGGTTGCGAGTTTGAGTGTGGACGCGATGAGCATTACTGTGTACCCATTGGCTGCTATGGAGAATTGCACATGTGCGACGGCATACAAGACTGTGTTGACTTTAGTGACGAAGCCAATTGCAATGAAACAAAGAGTGACAATCATCCAATCGATTTGGGCGACGTACATGCCTGTGGCAGTAAGGAGTTCGGTTGTACAGATCCGTTTGAGTGCATTCCGGAGTTTTTACGCTGCGATGGTATTCCACACTGTTTCGACAAGTCCGATGAACTCAATTGCACAACATTAAATGCTTCCCGAGCCGATTTCAATGAGACAATATTTTCATGCGAGGCACCCGATCGCCTCTGTGCTGTGTCGAATAAGTGCATTACTGTTCACCAGCTGTGTGACGGCAACATCGACTGTGAAGACACGACCGATGAAGGATTTTTTTGTGCCGACAAAATGTGCGACAAGACGAACGAGTGCTCGCACTATTGTCACAACGCGCCAGAGGGCTTCGTGTGCTCATGTCCGCCACACATGTTCCTGCAGCCAAATAGGCATCGCTGCAGCATGCAGCATGCGTGTGAACATTGGGACACTTGCTCGCAAATTTGCGAAACCGTCGGCAAAGTATACGAATGCAAATGTCACGAAGGCTATGATTTGGAATACGATCGCTTTAGTTGTAAGAGCACCGCTGTAGATGAACCCTATGTAATATTCACCAATCGCCAAGAGATACGTGGTGTTAATTTGAGGAAGTCGGTGGTGAGCAACTTCTATACGTCGCTCCGTAATACGATAGCTTTGGACTTTTTATACAACAACGAGTCGGTACAGATTTTTTGGACAGATGTGATTGATGACAAAATATATCGCGGTTATTTGGTGGGCGAAAGTTTGCGAAAAGTGGAGGCGGTGGTGCATTCAGGCTTATCCACCACCGAAGGTTTGGCAGTAGATTGGATCGGCATGAATCTTTATTGGGTCGATTCCAATTTGGATCAGATAGAGGTAGCTAAGTTAAATGGTAGCTTTCGGCGTACTTTGGTTGCCGGTGCGATGGAGAGCCCACGCGCTATCGCATTGGATCCACGTGAAGGTCTCCTTTTCTGGACTGATTGGGATGACAATTTTCCTCGTATTGAACGTTGTTCGATGGCAGGTGAATATCGGCGCACTATATCCACTACATCTCAAGTGTCAGCTGGTTGGCCAAACGGTCTGACATTGGATTACACACAGAAACGTGTGTATTGGGTGGATGCTAAGTCGGACTCAATATCAACCATCAAGTATGACGGTTCTGATCATCATTTGGTGGTGCGTGATAAGGACATATTATCGCATCCCTTCGCGATATCTGTATTTGAAAACTACGTGTACTGGACGGATTGGCGAACAACATCTGTAATACGGGCCAACAAGTGGAACGGTTCGAATATACAGGTAATACAACGTACACAGACCCAGCCCTTTGGCATACAAGTGCTGCATTCAAGTCGACAACCGAGGGGTGAGGATCCCTGTGGCACTAATAACGGCGGTTGTTCGCATCTGTGTTTGCTGACGTAAGTAAAGTAGTTTTGATGTATTTCTGTCAATTTGCTATAATTTATTACTGTTTTTTCGTTCAGCGTTAAAAAAGGTTACAAATGTGAATGTCCACACATAATGCGCTTGGATCCTGCAGACCATCGCACTTGCGTACCTAATGAACAGGTGCTGCTCTTCATAATGGGTGACGAGATACGTGGCATTGATTTGATGCAACCTAACCATCACACCATACCCACCATACGACAATCACCGCAGGCAAGTTATATACAAAATTAGAAAAAATAAGAACAGATTAGATGGAGATTACAATCCTTCAGGTACTTGCGCCACAACGCATTGACTTTACCGTCGACGACAGCCGAATTTATTGGTCTGACATACAACTGAATGAAATCAAAACGGCTGGCATTTCAAATGGACTCATAGACACCATCATCAACACTGACATACACAAACCGTATGGCTTCGCCATTGATTGGATAGCACGTCACATGTACTTCTCAACCGGCAAAACGAAGTGCCAGATACTGGCGAGCAATTTGAAGGGGGAGTTCGTTACAGAAATACACAGAGATCTCAATTTGGTGGAGAGCATTGCTTTGGATCCAGCAAAGTATGTTAGCCGACGCATTATTAAAAAGAAATAAAACCGTTATTACTACATATTGCATGTATGTGTTTTGTAGGGGAAAGATGTATTGGATACACTCCGAACGAGATTCAGAACTGTGGCTAATTGAGCAGAGCAACTTAGATGGCTCTTCGCGCAGCATTGTTTTCCAATACAACAAGACTTTGTTGAGCTTGACGATGGACTTTGATTCGCAGCGTTTGTATTATGTCTACGACAATTCTGGCATTGCATACTACGATATTGTGCGAAAGATAATGGTTGAGACATTGCAATCAAGTGAAATTATGACCATAAGCTCTGTGACGGTTTATAATGGCTCCATATATTTTCCGGAAAACATTCAAAGTGCCATAATGAGTTGTGGAAAAGACTCTTGTCACAACATGACCAGTGTGCGCACAAATACCAGTGAGTTCACAATTTTGCCTCCAACTACTGATTTATATAATTGCTTTTGTATTGCAGAAAGTATTCAATCTCTGAAGATGTTTTACTCGGAGGCACAAACTGGCACGAATACCTGTGCAGGCCCACAACGAGGTGGTTGCGAACATCTTTGCTTGGCTATATCATCTACAGAGCATGTCTGTCGATGTTCTATTGGTTATGATGTACTCAGTACAAATACTAGCCGCTGTGTTGGAAAATCTGAATTCATATTCTATTCAAATCACGAACTCAAAGGCATCGAACTCTACGATCCCAGCACACCAGACACACAGCTTGAAGAGAAGCCAGTGAGTAAACAACTAAGCACTCTCGATACTTAAAAACATAATGTGCACAAAACTTCTTTCCCAACTTGATTCCCTTTTCAGGCCCTAGGTCCCATTTCCCGAATTTCTCTTGCCACTTATATTGACTATGATGTGGATGAGGACTATTTGTATTGGGGGGATAGTGAACGTGGTACGATCTCGCGTATAAAACGCGATGGTACACAGCGATTTGATCTCCTACCTGCCATCGACACCACTGACCCTAAGCAGCAAGATTGGTTAGGCGGAATCGCTGTGGACTGGGTGGCTGGAAATATTTACTGGAGCGATATGAAGCGAAATCTAATTGAGGTTGCTCGGCTTGACGGCTCCCACCGTCATGTGGTTGTATCCAGTGTGGAGACACCGACAGCATTAGCTGTTGATCCTGTTCAGGGCTTACTATTCTATGTGGGTAGCGGTATTATTGGTCGAACGGGGCTAGATGGCAGCCAATCATTTATACTGGTTAATCAAACTGGCACAGTTAGCAATCTTATTTTGGACATTGATGCCACTAAAGTATATTGGTGCGACAGTGGTTCGAATAGCATCATGAAGGTGGACTATGATGGCAACCTGAAGACTCCACTTCTCAATCACAGTCTTGACAATCCCGTGGCGCTAGCTAAAATTGACGACTATCTGTACTGGGCTGACAATAACAACAATAAGGGCAGCATAAAAGTGGCTCCTCTGTCTAATTTATCTGATTTTAAGGATATACTCAAATCGGAGGGAAATGCACTAAAAGACTTAAAAATTTTCTCTCGGCGTGTGCAGAAAGGTACAAACATGTGCGCAGAAAACAATGGCGGTTGCGAGCAATTGTGTCTATTCAACGGCACTAGCGCCATATGTGCATGCTCTCATAGCCGAGTAGCAGCGGATGGGTCTTCCTGTGAGCCATATGATAACTTTTTACTGTTCTCGTATCGCAGCACCATCGAGAGTATACATATGACAGATCATACCAACAAAAATGGACCAATTCATGCGGTGCATAACACAACATTTATGAGAAATGTTATAGCTTTAAGTTACGATTATGAGAACAGCGTCATATTCTACTCCGACGTACAGATGAGCACAATTAATTCGGTACAATTCAATGGCAGTAGAAATCAGGTTTTAGTAAGCCATCAAGGACGCGTCGAAGGCCTCACTTACGACATCGTGAACAAGATGCTCTTTTGGACCTCGAATAATGACGCGTCTATACGTAGTTTGGAGCTGGACCATGTTAGTGAGAATGCTGATAACAATACTCAGTTTGTGAAACGAATATTGATGTTGAATTCTAATGACAAACCACGTGGCATTGCAGTAGAACCTTGCATGGGCATGATTTATTGGACGAATTGGAACGAAGAGACCCCTTCCATTCAGCGCGCGTACGTTACCGGTTATGGTATCGAGTCCATAATACGTACGGACGTAAAGATGCCGAATGCGCTTACGCTAGATTTCGATGAGCATAAATTGTACTGGGCCGATGCGCGGCTTGATAAAATCGAGCGTGCTAACTACGATGGTACACATCGCACTGTGCTGGCGCATTCCACACCAAAGCATGCTTTTTCAATGGCCGTTTATGGCGACTTGCTGTTCTGGACGGATTGGGTGCTACATGCCGTTGTACGCGCAAGCAAGTACTCGGGCGCGGATGTGGTCTTCTTGAGAGAGAATATCGATCGACCGATGGGAATTATCGCGGTGCAAAACACCACTATCAATTGCGACTCGAATCAGTGCAAAATATTGAACGGTGGATGCGAAGATGTGTGCATACTAAGTAAGAATGGAACGGCCAGTTGTCAGTGCTCAAGAGGCACTTTGGCACCGGATGGACGCCGCTGTTTACTTTTGCCAAATATGAACTGTGATAAGAACCAATTCTCATGTGTATCAGGCGAATGTATTCCCTTAGAGTTGACCTGCGACAATATTACACATTGCCTCGATGGTTCAGACGAGCGCCGCAGTTACTGTATACTAAGAGAGTGTCCAGCACGTTTCTTTATGTGCAATAATCATCGCTGTATACCGCAGAATCAAACATGTGACGGCATACAACAATGTGGTGATGGCTCAGATGAGTCGGAGCTGGTTTGTAAGTGTGAACCCGACAAGTTCCGTTGCAATAGTGGCGAGTGCATCTCCATGCGGTTCGTTTGTGATAATGTGCGCGACTGTAAGGATTTTAGCGATGAGAAACACTGTCCGCCGCGAGAATGTCCCAGTGGGGACGTACTATTTCAGCACTGTGCTAACTCAACGGCTTGCTTCATGCCTTCTTGGCGATGTGATGGCGACAATGACTGTCCGGACGGTAGTGACGAAATGAATTGCGAAAATGTGCATAAGGTTGCCTGTGGACCTGGTCAGTTTCAATGTCCGAATGGATTGTGCATAAATGAGAAATGGCGTTGTGATGGTGAAAACGACTGCAAAGATGTCAAGGGCGGGTTAAGTGCTGATGAGATTGGTTGCAAGACGCAGTGCCGTAAGAATGAGTTCCATTGTGGCAATACATGTATACCAAGTAGTTGGCAGTGCGATGGCAAACCGGATTGTGAGGATGGTTCGGACGAGGGTGCACAGTGTCCGAATAGAGCTTGTCGACCACATTTCTTCCAATGCAAATCGTCAGGACGTTGTATACCACAGAAGTGGGTATGCGATGGTGAACATGATTGCCCAGCACCAGGTAGCGAAGATGAGGGTAAGCATTGTGCAGCCGGATCGGTACCACAGGAAATCGATTGCTTGCCACCGTCTTTTCTGTGTTCGAATGGCATGTGTTTGGAGCGTCAATATGTTTGTGATGGCGACCATGATTGTCCTGATGGAGATGATGAGTATGACAATTGCGAACCGTTCCTACAAGCGCAAATCTGCGATAATGCCACAGAGTTCCAATGTCACGACTTGCAATGTATTTCCAAAAATCTTACATGCGACACAAAACCCGACTGTGCGGATGGCTCGGACGAAGATGCACAGCTTTGCGCCCACTCACACAACTTGTGTCAAGGACCCGATGACTTCCGTTGTAGTAATGGCGCCTGCATTTCCACAGATTTACTGTGTGACGGGCGAAACGATTGCGCCGATTTCACAGATGAGGAACTCTGCAATGTAGACGAATGTGCTATACCCGATCTGTGCGAGCACAAATGTGTGGATAAGGTTATTGGTTTTGAATGTCAATGCAACCCCGGTTACAAGCTGCTTGCTTCCAATCAACATTTATGTGACGATATAGATGAGTGTGCTGAGCAACATCCTTGCTCTCAGATCTGTATAAACACATACGGCTCGTACAAATGTTTGTGCGGGAAGGGCTATGAATTGGTGGACCACCACACATGTAAAGCCACAAGCAACGAGACTGTGAAGTTCATTTTTGCCAATCGCTACTACATTCGCCAAGTGGACATGCGCGGTAATGGCTCCATACTCATTCACCAGTTGTCTAACGTGGTCGCCTTGGACTTCGATTGGGAGACGAAGTGTCTTTATTGGTCGGATGTGACGTCAACAGTGGGCATGATAAAGCGATATTGCCCTGCTGAAAACAAAACAAGCACGTTACACCAAGCGATGGTGAAGAATCCAGATGGCTTGGCCGTAGATTGGGTCGGTAAAAATTTATATTGGTGCGACAAAGGTTTAGACACGATCGAAGTCTCAAAATTAGATGGTAAATATCGTCGTGTACTAATCAATGAAAATTTACGTGAACCACGTGGTGTTGCATTGGATCCCTTCAATCGTCACATATTCTGGTCAGATTGGGGCGATAATCCACACATTGGCAAAGCCGGCATGGACGGATCTAACCCGCGTATGATAATAAGAGAGAACTTGGGTTGGCCGAATGCGCTCACCATTTCCTTTGAAACGAATGAACTTTTTTGGGGTGATGCGCGTGAGGACACCATTTCTGTATCCGACTTAGATGGTAAAAATGTACGTCTATTGCTAGCGCGCAGTATTAATCCACAATTAAACTTGCACCACATTTTCGCCATCGCTGTGTGGGAGGATAAAATATACTGGTCCGATTGGGAGACCAAGTCAATTGAATATTGCAATAAGTATAACGGCCAAAATTGCTCCACGCTTGTGACTATCATTCATCGGCCAATGGATCTGCGAGTCTACCATCCATACAGACAGCAGCAACCGTCAACACCCAATCCTTGCCTAACAGCCGGTTGCGCTACTCTATGTTTGCTATCACCGGAGGCGCCGCACTACAAGTGCGCCTGCCCGAACAACTTCATATTGGGGGAAGATGGAAAATCATGTCACGCCAATTGTACAGCGGCTCACTTTGAATGTGCGAATACATATAAGTGCATTCCTTTCTACTGGAAGTGCGACACGCAAGACGACTGTGGCGATGGCAGCGATGAGCCAGTCACTTGCCCGGCATTCCACTGCGATCCAGGACAGTACCAATGCGACAATAAGAAATGCATTTACCCTTCGGCTATTTGTGATAACGTCAATAATTGTGGTGATGGTTCCGATGAGCGTAATTGTGAGAAATTCACTTGCTTCGAGAATTACATGAAATGCGAAGCGTCGACGAACACGAGCGCATTCTGTATAAGCAATGGAAAGAAATGCGATGGTGTTAACGACTGTCCGAATGGAGAGGACGAGACTGGTTGTACACCGCTCGTCTGCAATAAAGAGCAGTTTCAGTGTGGCAATAACCGTTGTGTGCCATACGTGTGGGTGTGCGATGGAGACACCGATTGTGCGGACAAATCGGACGAGGAAGGTTGTGACTTGGTTACATGTGAGCCAAGCGATTTTCAGTGAGTTTAATCATACCGACAAACTCGAGTACTTGACATTTGTATAAATTTTGCTTTTCAGATGTAATTCAGGTCGCTGCATACCGATGGCTTGGCGTTGTGACGGCGAGAACGACTGCCCGAATGGCGAGGATGAGCCACCCACCTGTCATTCGTCGAAAGAGAGCTGCGATCCCACCTACTTCAAGTGCAATAACTCGAAATGCATACCTGGACGTTGGCGCTGCGATTATGAGAACGACTGTGGCGACGGCAGCGATGAATTGAACTGCCAAATGCGCAACTGCTCTGAAAGTGAATTCCGTTGCGGCACTGGAAAGTGCATAAAGCACGACTATCGCTGCGACGGTGAGATCCATTGCGATGACAGCAGCGATGAGATCAACTGCAACATTACATGCAAGGCGAACCAGTTCAAATGTGCCGCATTTAATACTTGCATAAATAAGTAGGTGCCTCGGCAGTTTTAACGAAACGTTATGCTTATATCTTATACTTTTCACATCTTAGACAATATCAGTGCGATGGTGATGACGATTGCCCGGACGGTTCGGACGAGGTGAATTGCACTTGTCCATCCAATTATTTCACATGTGCCAACGGCAAGTGCATAATGTCGAGATGGAAGTGCGACGGTTGGGACGATTGTACTGACGGTAGTGATGAAAGCATCGCCACCTGTGCGCACGAGCATTGTCATGCCAACGCTTTCAAGTAAGTGCTAGAAAGAAAGTCCAATGCCAATGCGCCTCTTATATTGTATGCATTTACAGGTGCTCTAACTTGAAATGTATACGCAAATCAGCGCTATGTGACGGTGTGAATGACTGCGTTAATTCTGAGGATGAGTCAGATGAGGTTTGCGCCGCGCTACCGAAGTGTAGGCACGATCAATTTCAGTGCGAGAATGACGATTGCATTTCGAAAGCGTTCCGCTGCGATGGCCAATATAATTGTATAGATGGTTCGGATGAGATGAACTGCCAGCCACCGGTTTGTGGTTTTGGAACATGCTCACAGATCTGTATTGAGAAAAAAGCCGGCCACTACAATTGCAAGTGCACGGAGGGTTATCAAAAAGGATCAAAGAAAAACGACACATGCTTGGCTTCAGGTATGTTCATTAAGCTCCTTATTAAGAGCAATAATATTTTGCACTTATGTAAAATTAACATAAACTATTTGATTTTTTGTAATTGGTGTAGGTCCTGAACAAATACTTTTACTCGCCTCTGAACAAGAGTTCCGTTTCATTTTGCCTGCAAAACAAGAGGGCACCACAGTGGTGGGTTTCTTTCAGACAGATAGCTTAAAAATTGATGTTTTCGACATACTTATCCGAACGAAGGATACACTCCTCTTCTGGATTGACTCGCATCATGGCAAAGTGCACACTATGAAAATAGCAACGCCGCACGCTGAAACGGGTACGCGCATGCGCAGAGATCTGAAGGAGTTGACGGCTTTTAATGTGAGCCTTAATACTACGTAAAATGGTACAGAAATTAATATTTAACGTTTTTTCTACGCAGATACCTGACCTGAACGATCCTAAGTCACTAGCGGTAGATTGGATTACTCAAATGGTTTATATAATAGATTCGCGACATAATCAAATTATTGCTACGGATATTGATGGTAAGAAATATGTCTCATTGGCGTCGACCGGCATGAATCCCACCGACATTGTACTTGAGCCGGAGTCGCGTATTATGATATGGTCCACACTGGAAAATGGTATTTTGGTGGCATCACTCGATGGTACCAACAAGAAGAGTTTGGTCGAGCGCGATGTTGGCTGGCCCATTAGTTTGTCGATTGACTATCCTACCGGTCGCTTGTATTGGGCTGATTACCGCAAAGGCACCATCGAGACATGCAGATTGAATGGCAAAGATCGAAATGTAGTGCGCCGATTTTCGAACAAAGGTACGTACATTACTTCGAAGGGTTACACTGTGTACACATTTCCTTCATACATTAATATATTTACAGAAAAGCCACAGAAAATTGATGTCTTTGAGGACTATCTATATATCAAGTTGTATGATCAAAGCATTATTAAAATGAACAAATTTGGTGTGGATAATGGCACATATTTGCTAAAAGGATATCGTTCGTCGGATATTGGCATATTGCATCCACTAAAACAAAATCGCAACAGTAAGTACCAACTGATACACATACACACATTCCTAAATTGCGACAGCTTACAATTTACATCTCTCTGTCATTGTTTTAACCTTCCCTTTTCATGAAATTGCAGTCACAAATCCTTGTGCGAAAGAACCATGCAAAATGAAGCGGGCGCTCTGCATACTTTCCTCAGAGGCACGCAATGGCTTCGCCTGCAAATGTCCCAACGATCTCATAATGGTGGACGATGAGTGTAAGGCACATAGTGAGGTTCCCGATTATTGTCCGCTAAAGTGTAATCTCGGTACTTGCAAAGTGATTGATCATGTGCCGAAATGCATTTGTCAGCCACAATTCGAGGGTGAGCTGTGTGAGCACTCTCGTTGTTCCGGCTACTGTTTAAACTATGGTCTGTGCACGGTGGCACCCCAAAGCTGCCCGGCTCGTCCGAGCCACCACCATTGAAATGTAGCTGCACTCCTGGCTGGTCCGGCCCGCGTTGTGAGACTTCGGTACCGGAATGCCAGAGCCGCTGTCACAATGGCGGTTCGTGCCTAATCACAGACGAAGGTATGAAATGCACCTGCCCGGAATTGTATGTCGGCGAACAGTGTGAGCATTGCGTGAACTTGACTTGTGCCAATGGTGGCATCTGTCGTGAAACTCTGACTGGCACTACACAGTGCGAATGTCCGGATGGGTGAGTGCACATGCGTATTGGCTATAAATCAAACATTACTAATACATGACGGTTTACTTATTTCTACCAACAGTTTCACTGGCAAGCGTTGCGAGGTGAATGTTTGTGATGGTTTCTGTAAGAATCAGGGTGTTTGCAGCATTGGCACCAAAGGTGGCCCACAATGCCAATGCGCAGTCGGCTACTATGGCGAACAATGTGAATCCGACTCTTGTCAGACATACTGCTTGAACGGGGGCGTATGCACCGAACGCGATCAGCGCTTGATGTGTAGCTGCGGTGAGCGCTTTGAAGGCGAGCGCTGCGAAACCGATTTGTGCAAAACTGCAATACCACCACACTGTAAGTAACGGTCTTTTGCTCAACATCTTATGTTTTCCTGTTAAATGACAAAATATCACAACTGTTATATTTTGCTTTAACATAGTTTGCGATGAATCTGAATTGCCATCACGGAATCCCTGCACTGGCATCATATGCCAGAATAGCGGCACATGTCACGTTATCAAAGGCATGGCCATGTGCAACTGCACCGATCAATGGAATGGCGAGTTTTGTGAGGTAAGCACACTCTTCCACAAATACAAATACAAATACATAGATACAAATGTGTGTTTGTACATACAAAGCAGTGCTAATACCGTTTACTTTTGCAGCGACTGGTGGCCGAGGAGAATCCCTGCATTGGCTATTGCAGGAATAGTGGCGTTTGCCATTTGGATGCGTATACTGTGCCACATTGTAGTTGCATTGGTGAGTGGGAGGGTGATGACTGCAACACGCCACCGAAATGCGTCAGCAGCTGTGGCGTTTGCCGCACCGGCAGCTCAATTAATGAATGCCTGTAAGTTTGCAGCAGCTACCAACTGATTTCAACTATTGATTTACGCATTTATTTCATGACTTGCAGCTGTTCGAGCGGTAAAATCACGCCATGCTTGGCCGAAAGTGCGGACAATGTGAATATCGAGCGGCAGCAAGGGCAGGAACACACAGCGAATGTGCTATCCATATTAGCGGTGGTGCTGTCTGTCGCCATATTACTACTAACACTCTTCGGAGGAGCGATATATTTCCTAAAGTAAGTATTTACAACAAATACAACCACAAGATTTTAAGTAAATATTATATAGTTAAATATTACTTATTACCCATTCATACATACAGACATACATACAACCATACATATTAATATGTAATTTGTCTATTATGAAACACTTGCAGGAAGCATCGCATATCACAGCCATTTTCACATGCACGTCTCACCGATAACGTGGAAATAATGCTTACGAATCCAATGTACAGAGGCGATGCAGATGAGGCGCCAGCCTTCGTACACGAAGACGACAAGGTAGCATTAAAAAATAAAAATAAGTCACTTTTCTTTCAACACTTGCTCTTTCCAGGGTAATTTTGCGAATCCTGTGTATGAGTCCATGTACGCGGATGCAATTGTCGAGCCGGCGGCGGTGGTTGAGAATGTTTTGAGCACGGCCCCGGATGAGCGCAAGGGCTTGCTGCAGCACTCACACGACGACACAAGCACACCAGACATTCTTTGATGATTAACCACGAACGAAGTGTGTTAAGCTGGCGATTGCCATAATCGTATAGGTTAGAAAAGTAGGGAAAGCTTAAGAACAAAGCTAAAAGCTAAATGCTATGTAGCACCAAGAACCTTCACAAGCAGCCATTTTGAATAGCACATTTACGAACACACTGCTATTTATACAAACATACATGTAAAGGACTGATAGCATAAAGTTTTATTTTGTATTTATTAGTTTTTCATGTGTAAAATGCCATTTTCTCAATTAGCGTGATTAATCGGTTTAATACAGTGGTGGAGTTTTAGCGTAAAAATGTCAATAACAAATTATAGGATTAAATTAGCAGATTCATTGTACAATCAGTCACAGTGTGCAGTGCATATTGAAACAAAATATAATGTAAATAGTAAATAACGAATTAGGCTGGTGTTAGTCGAGCTTAAAAATAGCATATCAACGCCAGGCATTTATTTGTATGTATGTAGTTAGTAACTAAGGCAGGACAATGTAGGTGTCTGAAATTGTATATTTTGTATTTTACGCTTTAGTTCTTCGTTGAAAAACGAACGCCGTAGTTAAGCCAATGACGAGGTAGCTAAATAATCGACATTTATGTAACGAATAACTGTGAAATCTCTTTCTATTTGCCTTATGTGCATTTTCTCTCTTATTTATTTATTTATTTTATTTTTTTCTTATATTTTATGCACCAAAGCGTTAAAATTTTTAATTCTTCACAGAAATTTAAATCATATAGCAAAAAACGGATATAACTGCAACGTACATATGTATGTAGCAATGTCAACGGGTGTGCTCAATTAATACGAGTAATAGCGCCATGCCTGATGCGCGATTTTCGTTGAAGCTTCATTAATAAACTAGTCTTTTAAATTTCGTACAGCTAGCTACATTCTCAAAGAAGCTCTTTAAATATATGTACATATACGTATGTTTGTACAATTGGTGCATTTATATACAACTGATTAAGGTCTTTAAGTAGCCACATACCTGGAATATTCCAAAAAAGCATTTTATTGTAAATAACCCCAAAAATGAATGAAGACTTGTATATGCCATTACCTGTAAGTTTAATTTTTATTTTAATACAAATGACTGTTTACTTCGTCGTAGACTAGAATCGATAACGAATATGTTTAAAGACTTTAAATAGGTACTAATAATATACATACATATATAATATACAACATATTTACTGATTAAGAAACGAACAAATGCTTGCATTTAGATGAAATCGTGAGATTCTTCAATAGTTTTAAGTTTGAATTTACAAATATGCACACATTACTATGTACTAAGCTATAAATGCTCACATGCATGCATATGTATGAATGTATGTATATATGGATGCTTGATTTTTAAGTAGGCAATCAGCCAGTGCGGCAGGAGTGCAGTATGATGCACCGGTGGTAACTAGTACATCACCTCAACTAGTGAACTCACTAGTTGCCCACTGTTCCACCGTATTGGCGGCCAATTCTAACATAATGCAACACACACATACATACGTATGTATGTATACATATTTAGTTGTATAAAAATAAGTAAAACAATGGCGAATGAAAGTGCACTAAAAAACAAACATACATGTATACATAACACATGTTCTCCTTTTGTAAATTAAAAAGCGAAATAAAAGTTTTCGAATTTCCCAAATATGCTCAGTTTATTGTTTTTGTATTTGATCGCCTAACAATATTTGAAGCTTTAGTCCACAACTGGTATAATCGATTCCGTATATTTAAGGTGCCGCTACTCTGATATTGAAGAAAAAATTGTATTGTTTTATGAAAATAAGCAGTATCGCTGGCTGTGCTAAAAGATACGATGTCTTTTTCTCTATTTGGATAATTTATTAGTGCTGAGAATCCTTTTGTTGGCACACATTAGCTCGACTTCAAACGGATGTCCTTTGGCTACACCCAGCGGATACTTGGTCTAAGACCGGAAGTCGTCAGCTGCTTGAGCCATATGTAAAACCATCGTTTCTGACCACTTCCAAGTGAATGGTAATCATAGAACTTTCTTCACTTGCGTGTACTTCTACACATGACTCCATCGTCCAGAACCGCAAATACTACCAAAAAATGTTTGAATTAAATATTTTTAGCTGTCTTCGTTTCACCATTTCTCTGCTCGCTTCTGCTCTCTCGTGCAAAAAAAAAATTCTCCTCATAAAAATAAGACAATATTGCGCATGCGTCAGAAGACATGTTAGCGCAGAGTTGCAGCATAAGTGCTTTAGCATTTGTTATAGTTTGTTCGTTTCGTCACTCTCCAGCGTTTGATGAATCAAAGACAGCTTTTTTAAGTGTTTGCCTCATAAAGGAAAATAGGGGATGTTCGAGTCTCAAGCACTGCGGCAGTATAGCAAGGCATCATATTCGACGCAAAAATTTTGCAATATAAGTATCAGTTGAGTATCTGCAGAAAAACAACACTGTCGCAATATTGCTGTAGTTATTTTTTTGCTCGAACATCCCTATACACTCCAAGTCTTTTCAAATTTTCGATAAAATCTATAGCTAGTTCATTATGTTTGTTTTGCCGTTGAGAATTATTCATATATATGTATATTTAAAATAAGCATCTAAGCTTTTCTATATATATTTCTTGATCGTTCGAGGTGTAACTTAAATTCCAACATACCTTATCTTATCAGTTCGTTAACTTATATAGAGATCATAGTTCGTTTGACTGGTCCAATCAATGCTAATCTGATCACTGTTAGATTCACCAGCCAGCAATTTCAGCCGGTTCGATTGCGGATGAGTAAGTTTTGAAATCAACTAGTTACAACTACTTTCCAACTAGTACTAGTTACAACTACTTACTAAATAGAAGGGTTTAAAATTACGCCGTGTTTTTCCCGCTCTCTTGACACTTGGCTTCAGTAAGGTTTGCCATTTCATCACGGAAAGACATACGATCCAATAGTGAGTCGAAATTATTAAACTTTACAACCGAAATTCGAAGGCAGTGGCCTCAACTTTAAGAGCGCTACGTCCAATTTATGATCGTCATAATCGTCCTGTTAGATCAACAATTGAGCATCTAGTGGAAAAATTTGAATCCACAGGCGCAGTAGAAAATGTTGTTGTGCCAGTGAGAGAAGAAGCATTAATTGAGGAAGATCCAAATCAGTCTCTCACACGTCGTTTTCAAGCGCTGGGCATCTCTGTGACGTCGTTGTTGCGAATTTTGCTAAAAAATCCTGACCTACATTCTTACAAGATCAAATTTACGCAAGCACTGTCACCGTTTGACCATCAGAATCGTCGTATGTTCCTCAATTGGGCCGAGCAACAACTTGAAAATGATCTGAATTTTCATTGAAAAATCATCTTCAGCGATGAGGCTTTTTTGGTCCTAATTGGATGATGTGGACTTGGACAATATATGGTTCCAACAGGATGGTGCCACAAGCCACACAGCGAATGTCACAATCGATTTATTATTGTACCAAGTTTGGTGAACGTGTTATCTCTCGCCTTGGTCGTGCGATTTGACACCATTACACTATTTCCTGTGGATCTATGCCAAGTCTATGATCTATGCCAACAAGCCAGTGACGACTGATGAACTTTGCAGGAATAATGAACGTGAAATCGGCCGATTTATGCTTGAAAACGATCGAAAATTGGGTTGAGCGAACTTGAACTTCTCTAAACGTGCCCGTGGTGGCCATGCAAAAGAATCGAGTTCCATAAACAATGGCATCGAATGCACTTTCCGTTTTATTTAATTTATTTTTATAGCGCCTGTATTGAAAACCACGTTGTATGTAGGTTTGATAATTGTTGATATGTTTGGTAAATAGGGAATTGTGCAATGTCAGCAAAGCTTTGTTTTGCGGTAAAACAAAGAATGTGTAAATAAAGGGTAATCGGAGTACTAAAAATAATCGCTGCAAGCCGAGCGAACGTCAATAAACATACGGTAAAAGTAGCTTAAATTGAGATATCGAATGATAAATTCCAGAAGCAGAAAATTGTCAAGCCGTCGAAATCTATACAGATACCATATACTCATATGCGTGGGAGAACGACAAATATCGAGATATTTTACGATATAAGAGGGAAGTTCGATAAATGCTTAGCATGACGAGTAGATGGTGCCAGTATTGCAATAGAAATTTACTACCATATAGTACATTCTCGGAAACGTAGAAAAAAGAGCAATATCTGTCGGTGATTAAATTTTTATTTTTGTATGCGAAATCAGAGATCGCTTGGATGACAACATGACTAAAGTTCAGCATTTCGTAGGGGAAGACCAGGATATTTGCCTTCAATGATAGGACTAGAGGAAACCGCTGTCCAAAGTCTTCCATATCAAAGTTTTATGTTTTCCCCAGTGAAGTTGGCTGCGGACTGTTATCTATATTCAGTCTCTCCGCAGCAAAGTTAGACAGCACCAACGAAAAGTTCAAAGTCAAATAAGGAACGTATATTTTATAAACTTTCTAATTAACATATTACATAAACCAATATATTATAATATTAAGGAATGTGTGTTTAGTTTGGTAGGCTAGACGACAGTTCCACTGTTTTGTTTGCATTTGTTTGTTCTACTTCTCCAGACTTCGTAATTTTACCTTTACCTTCCTGTATGGGAAAGTAATCAATGATGAGGGCCACATCCTCAGGGCGGCAGCAGAACATGTAGCCCAGTGTTGGTAGACGTCGCAAATTCCCGAATGTGCTATTTTTCAACCATTCAATTTCGTCACATACGTCCAACTCACAGAACTCATCAGACATAGTATATTAATCAATGAAATTTCCACATAGTCGGTAGTCGGGTTCGTACATAAGGTGAATTGTGCGCAATGACCACAATATCGTCCATTTTCTCCTCATTTGCAGAAAACGGAGATTTCAAATAGGCCCAAATATACGCAGGCGCCGTGATTGCTATGCTATCTTTGTGTACGGCCACAACTTCTTGTTCGCAATTTCCCCGACCCGGAGGTGCTGTCATATTGCCGTAAGTGCCCATGTGTACGAGATATTTTACGGAGCGTGTGCGTTCCTTCAAGGCATCGAGGAAGTGGCGCCAGTTATGTTGACGCAGTTGGCGCCACCAGATGGTGTTGAAAATGTATGAGTGACTTTCCAGTTGACTCTTTAGCGGTTCGTCTTGCAATAAACTCGTAAAATCGAACTCGAAGGCATCGAAAAAGGTATGTGATTTGCGCAGCTTATCTCGGGTCGCATTAAAAGTCTCTTGACTGCCATATACATATTTGAATTGAAGTTCAAGTCGGTTATAGAAAGCTACAGTTATTAAGTGTGTGAGTACTCACCTCATAAATGGAAAATATGTTTTGAGGCTTCGGACCTTTTGACCTAAGTCTATGGAAAGTTCATTTAAGTTCTTCTTCTAGCGAAATCAAAATTAAATTTGAGTGGCATTAAATATTAGGTTAAACATATTTATCACGTACCTCGTCTAAGACGATGGCCTCGCCATTCAATTGTGCTACGAAACTGACAAATTTCAATTTAAAGTAATCGAGATCATAACAGATACCCGCTTTGATATCACTAGCTACTGTCTGAATCGGCGCACCGATAGCATAAGTCATGTAGTTCTCGCAATTCGGCAATAATGTTTTACTTTCATAAAGATCATAGTTCGTTTTAGATCCGCATAGAATAGTCATTTGTGTACTAAATGCGCTGAGTATTCCTTTTATGCCAATTTGGTTATTCTCGTCGCAATTGAATTCTGCGGTGTTTGCGGACAAAACCTGGTTAATTTTATTATTGTAACTATATCTGTTGATAATAGATAATGCATTAAATTAGTGACAGACGGATCTCTTTTTACACGTCTATGGGAGCTCTCATATAGCGCTATCGCTGGTACTAACTTACCGCTCATCAAGTTTCTTATAAACTAATCCCGAACTGCAGTATGCGGTAACCGATTCTCCGATATCTAGATGTATCGCAGATGCTTGTGCTTTGAAAATAACTTTTTTTGAACCAAAATTTTGCGCAAATAATGGAGCAGGACTTAGAATATCCAGTTGACATGCAGATATGACTTCACATCCGGTCGCGATCGCGAGTAAATATATGAGAGTGATGTGCGACATCATTGGCCTCACCACTTCGCTGATAATCTATAACTGAAATTGAATATTAAACATACTCGTTTGCTTACCCGTAAACATAGGAAAATATTGTATACATATGTGTATGTGCGTATCTTGTCATTGCCGTAGAGAAATGCGCGAATCCCATGCATATACTTGTACTTGTATGTAAGTACATATGAAGAAGTAGTCAAATGCGATTACAGAGCACACCAAATCGAGGGGGTTCCCCTTATTATATTCGCACGTTCATATATATGTATGTATATAAGGACGGACATTAGTAATACACGTGTACTTTGGTGTTTAGCTGATAAGTTGCAAACCAGTTTGTTTAACTCAACATTTATGCATGTGTGTGCATGTTCCTTTTATTATGATACCCTGAACGGGGTATATTAAGTTGTTTGTAACTCCCGGAAGTAAACGTTGGAGACCCTATATAATATATATATAAATGATCAGCGTGATATGCTGAGTCGATTTAGTCATGTCCATCTGTCTTTCGGTCTATATATACACGATCTGAAGCACCAAATTTTTGAGATATCGATTTGAAATTTCGCACCTGTCCTTTTCTCACTAAGAAGCTGCTCATTTGTCGGAACGGTCGATATCGGACCACTATAGCATAACGCTGTCATATAAACTGAACAATTGGAATGAAGTGCTTGAATAGAAACTTCTTTATTTGACGAGATATCTTCACAAAATTAGACGTGGGTTATTGCCTAAAGCAGTGATGCAAACTGCAAAGAAATTGTTCAGATCGGATCACCACAATATATTATAACTATAACTGAACAATCGGAATCAAGTTCTTTTAAGGAACCTTTTATATTTGTGAAGGGCATTATCGATTCAGTGCAACCGATGCTAACGTTTTTTCTTGTCTTATCTTGAATTGACCCTTCACATATCTCTTGAGTTCTCATTGTAAGTAAGCGTAAACCTTTATTCAAATAAATACTATCAGATACTTGCAATTCAATTGATTGAGCGTCAGTCAATAGGTTCTTTGAAGTGGAGGGCAGCCAGTATGACTAATTAAATAGCAAATGCTGGTCTTTTTACTCAATCATGCTTTCGTAACTTAAAAATAATTATTATTATTTCCACATCGTGGTAAAGAGTTAGGCTTACAGTCCTATATTACTATTTCTTGGCGGCCAACGGTAGGCAATGACAGTTCTCCAAGTTGATCTCGAACATAAATAGTCCACTAAACATACATATGTGTGTATATTGAATATTATATTTATTGAAATGCAACAGCTACATAAAGTTATTTCAATGAAAAATTTCGGAGACTACAAAAGTTGTTATTATTAAATTGATAGGAGCTGCGGTTGTTCAAGGTGATAACGAGTGCAAGGGAACAGCGGCAGTTGTTGTTTCCAAAACTTTGGTTGACACCGGAAAATGCTCGATGATCTTCGCTACTTCTTCCACACGACAACAGAATGCATAACCGAGTGTTGGAATACGGCGTAGGTGTCCAAATCTGCTGTCTTTCAACCAGACAATGTCATCACAAATATCCTTTTCACAGAACTCCGTGTGGTCTGGCGCCTCTATCTATAAGGGAAATAGAGCAAAAAACTCTTAAGAGCGTCATGACTACTTATATGGTATGATATAGTTGATTTACATAGGGAGAATTGGTTGCTATTACAACAAATTCCTCTGCACTATTTGGTATGAGTGGTTTCACATATGCCCATATATATTTGGGAGCCGATACGGCCAAGCCATTCGGTCCATATACAGTCACCTCTTCCGGCTTGCCATCTGGGTTCTCCTTCGCTGGCATTGTTGCATTACCATAAGATCCTACAGAAACTATATATTTCTCAGAAAATGTACGTATTTTGAGTGCATTTAGGAAAAATCGCCAATTATTTTCACGCAGCTGTCGCCACCACATCGTATTGAAGATATAGGCAAAATCATCGAATTCATTGCGAAAAAAATCATCTTGCAGAATGCTGTCGTAGTCGTATTCGAATGCCTTAAAAAATGGATTTGAATCACTGTGCATAGCATCTCTTGATAAATTGAAATGGTACTGGCTGTGCGTTAATAAAAAATGTAAATATAAATATAAAAGTTAATTTTGAAAATGTAAATAGAAAATAGTTGCTTACTTCATAAAATCGAAATAGTTTTTCAGATTACCAATTGCTTGCGTAAGATCGACACCGAGTTCGTTCGAAAGGTTTGGCTTTGTGATAGATAAAAAAAATCAAGGATATATATACATAAATACATATAATCCATATGCACTGAAGCGTATTTATTAATGACATGTGATAGCCAAGGGCACTCACCTCGCTTGAAATCCAAATATCGTTTCTTTGGTAAGCTATGTAGTTGGCATACTTTAGTGCAAAGCTCCCAAGATCATAACATATTGCTGACTTAATAACTGTACCAACTAACGGTACATTTTCGCCAATTGCATAACTCACGAACTCATCACAGTTCGCCAATGTCCTTTCACTCTCATAAAGGTTTAATTTAATCGACGACGAGCATTGAATAGTGAATTGGCGATCATATTTATTTTGCCCCTTCACATAGGTGTAGCCATCCTTGCCACAAGATAGCAATGCATTCTTATGAAGCAAATGGCGATCCGCGCTGTAGCCACTGTATCCATATAAACATATATGCTGACACACATAAATAATTACAAAAATTTATTTAAAAAAATCCGCTTACCTAAAGATTATGCCGCTCGCACAATAAACTTCTATACTTTCGTTCTCACTAAGTTCAAGGTCACTTGGCTTCGCTCGAAATGTTAAATTTATGGAGCCGAAATTTTTCGACAACAAAGGACTCGGATTCTGCACACGTAGTCGACAAGCTTTTGCTAAACTAAAAGCTGTTAGAATCAGCAAAATTAGTTTCAGATTTACTTCAAACATCTTTACAATCCGCCGATCTAATGCAACTGATAAAGGCTTAGCTGCGTCTGTGCATTTTATATCAAGCGCCACTTATTGTTTAAAAATGTAAACATTGTTGCTTGTTCATATTTTATTTGTATGTATGTAGGTGTACAGAAATATAATTATCTATATATGCAACCGATATTGCTGAGACAGCATTTTTCTACTTGCTTTTTAATGCGGCATTGCGATTTCATACGATTATCATTGAAGGCACTGTCAACGATTGCTTTTACTGAATGCATTCGGGTGTCTGCCGAGTAGGCGTCTCGACTTTCAGCGTCCACTCTAGAGCCTCCCTCAAGCAATAAGTGTGTAGAGCCGACACTTTTTTCTTCATAAGGAATAAAATATGTGATCGTCAATATACCATTCCCTGTTCCCAAAGATTATATTGATGTCATACTGTGTGGAAGACATATGTACATATATACAAATTAGTCACTAATGTCGGTCAGAATTTGAAGCTCTGTCGGCGTACTTTTTATTTCATCACCATTTTTGCCGAACTACATACAAGGTGCATTCCAAAGTAAATAGGACTTAAAAAAAACACTGACCGAATGGTTTTTTCGGCAAAATCAATTTATTGTATTCAAAATATTCTCTTTCTGCTTCATTACAGCTTTTTTGCTTGTTCCCAAAGCATGTCGAACGAGTGTTTTAACTCGTTGGCCGGTATGGCCGCCAATATGCCGGTGCAAGCCTTTTGAATGCCCTCTATGTCTGCTTAACGCTTTTCTTTCATGGGCAAATGTGAAAAGGAAGAAGTCGCACGATTTTTGGTCAAATAGCCGTCTTTCGAATGTTGGATTCTGAGCAAATTTTTGGTCGACAGTCAATTTGTGCGGAACAGACCGTGCACATACCTTTCGTAAGCCCAACTGTTCGGTCAAAATGCGATAAATTGATGTTTCGGAGATGTTCAATTCCATTTCCATGAATTTCAATGATGATTTCGGCTGATTCTTAATGAATTCACGCACAGTTTCGATGGAATTTCCGGTGATCACGGATTCTGATTGGCCGACATGCTTCATCGTCATTTATGTCCTGACGACCACATTCAAAACGTCGTAATCACTCGTGCACTTTGCTACGGGATAGGCAATCATCGCCATAAACTTGTTTCACCGATTGAAACGTTTCGGTAAAAGTTTTGCCAAATGTAAAACAAAATTTAATGTTTTCCCTTTGTTCGAAGCTCATTTTCGCACCGATATCACAAACATATTGACACTTAAAACGCAATAACTTCACTTCCAATCAATGAAATGTCATGAAATTCTCTCTGGACAGTCGATAAAGATAAAAGATTCTACCAGTCGCACCAGTTGACAAATACATACAAGTAGATGGCGCCACCAGAGGGCTCTAGATTCAAAAAGTCCTGTTTACTTTGGAACTCACTTTATATAACTAATTAACAAGATAGTACAGTTTTAATAAGAATACGTGTTCTAACAAGCTCACGCTCTGCTTAAGGAGTAACATGGGTTTACGAGTTTCAAAAAATTGTCTTAATAGACTCTACAATACCACTAGAATATTCTCATTAATCTTGAGAACTTGTGCACTCGAGACTAGCTAGGCTAAGTGCGCCATCTTTAAACGAGTTTTTCTCGAAACTAAACCACTACCCACTCGATCTTTATGAAATTTTACACAGTTCTTTGAGATACAATTCTTAAACACTTGGACAAAGAATATGAAAAAAAAGTATTCCATTTTTTATATGAGAGAAAAATTTTTGAAAAAAGGCTGTTTTTTACTATTTAACCACTTAAAAATATGTTTAGAAAGTATATTTGAGCTTATTGAAGCAACGAGGTAATGTATGTTGAGTCACTGCATTAACCAGCTCTGTGAGCAAACCCGCTTCTAAGGAAAGTCATTCCAAAACATAGTAGTTTTGCAATCTTGCTATGCTGTAATATTTCTAGAAAACTGTCTAGCTGAGTCAGGGAGTCAAACTAGTTGGAAAGTGGTTTACATTTCATGGATTTCACTGGTGGGTCATAGGCAAACGTGAACGCAAAAGAGGAGTCAAATTACTTTTCTAAACTCAGCTGAAAGTTTACAGTTGCAATAAAAATACTTTTATACTTCTGTATACAAATTTAACTTGTATTGGAATAAAGTTCTATTTATTTTAGTAAAATGAGTATATTTTTTAGTTATTAGTTTTAATTATTTGTGTTCGCTCAAATAACATCATAGTATCCTTCTGTATTCTTTACTGTGGTTTCACCATCAGCCCTAACATGGAAGGGAATATAATCGATAATATTGGCGACCTCGTCTGGGGGGCAGCAGAAAGTGTAACCAAGCGTTGGTAGGCGTCGTAAGTAGCCGAATTTGCTTTCGTTCAACCACTCAATTTCGTCGCACATATCAACAGCGCAGAATGGATTATGCTCGGGGTCTTCTGCCTATATGCAAACATATGTAAAATTGTAAAAGGCATTTGTGTATGTATGTATATGTATAGTATGTATTTTTTTGCGATTGAGGCATATCACTTACATAAGGTGAATTATGTCCGATGACAACAAACTCTTCCAGATCATCGGCGGCTAGGGATTTCACGTAGGCCCACATATATGCCGGTACCAAAACCTCTGTGTCACTAGTTTTGACGGTTAGTAAATTCGGTTTTGATGAAGTGCAATTATTCGTAGCCGATGGCATGGTGATGTTCCCATAAGTGCCCACACTAACTACATACGATCTTTGGGCAGATTTCGTTCGTTGGCCAAGCGCTTCGAGGAAGTAGCGCCAATTCTCCTCGCGTAATTGACGCCACCATATGGTATTAAATGTGTCCCAATGTTGTAGTTCTAGGCTTAGCGATTTGTCCTGTATTAAGTTGTCGACTTGAAATTGGTTTGCCAAAGCGCTATCCAATGAGTTCTTTCTACAAATTGTAAAAAATTATATGGTGGTTATGCAGGAACATACATACATATGTATGTGCATCTCCTATATAATATAAAAAGAAAGAAAACTCACTTTATAAGATCAAAGAAATTGTTTAAGCCGTTGGTTTTCAGGTCGAAATCGAGGCTTACAGGCAACACTGCGGAGTTATGGCTCTATTTTATGCAAAAAATTTACATACATTTGTTAAAGGATTTGTGTGCTGCTTTAGAAGTGAGTGCGCATACCCTTTTGGATATTAAGACATTCTTCGAAGAGGCGACATACATGGCGAATTTCAGCGATAGTGCGTCCAGATCGTAACAGATGCCAGCCTTGATCACATCGCCCAGATCAACATGGTTAAAACCGATTGCGTAATTGTTAAACCCATCACATTTTGGTAGAACTGCGCTGCTCTCATAAAGTTTGAGTTTTATTTCGTTTGAGCATGAAACTCTTGCGTTTATATGAACAACATTATAAATTTTAATCTCATTGTTAAAGCAATGGAACTCAACTGTATTTTGATATATTTCAGATTGTAAATTATTATCCCAGTGGTTGTAATCGCTAGAACGGCATATACGTTTATTTCATTGAACAAGTGCTAAAAATTGAATATATGTCTTTTCCTTACTTCCTCCGGCTTTCAACTATCAGTTCTCCATCACTACAATATGCTTTAATTGAATCTTCAAAATGCACCTTATTTTCACGCGCTTTGAAGGCTATGGTCCTCGAGCCAAATGTTTGCGTGAATAATGGCGAAATTCCTTCAACCGACAGTGTACAAGTTGAGACATAGTTAAAAATCGAGGCAACTGCCACAAGAAATACAAAACAGTGCAGATTCAACATTTTCACTTCGTCGACACAAATTTTAAATAGAACTGTAAAGGCAGGGATTGTTGAAGCTCCTTTTATACACAAAAAGCAACAATACAAATATACAATTTAATACTGGGTGAATATTTTCAACGGTATAAAATTACGGCGACAGATAAGGCCGATGTCGGATTGTTTTTTTTTTTCAAGACTATTTGCTTCCATTGACTTTACCGGCTTGGCATGTTGCCTTTGCGGCGAATGTTTTGATGGTAATGATTATAGTATTATCATCAAATTGTTTATATGTTCGATCCAATGTCATTATAGCAAAATGTTTACCGTAGACCCATTGGGCAATGAGAAAGTAAACATTTTATTAACTGGGGTTCAAATTCAGTGAGATCTATTAACTCCTTTATAAAAATGAAAGGTATTGTAGCAACACCCTTTATTGTAATTCTGCGATTATAAAATACCATTCTTTATAGTTAATTCATATTAATTTGTTATCTGAATTATATAACTTCATACACATGATTTAATGAAACAATACGCCACACAAGCGGGTTCTACAAGGGCTGCAATCAAGTTGTCGTAATACAGTTATTAATCGCAAAATACACTCAAACATTTTTATGCTCTTGCAACACAGTACAAGTTGCACGGAAGGTATTCTCCGGAATAGTTTTGAAAGTCGAAGTGCATGCTGTTTGAATCCCCTTTGTCGTCTCAAAACGCTTGCCTTTTATCGGCTTTTTCAGGCAAGGAAACAAAAACATCCGGGGGGCCTTAGTCGACGGTCTGAGCCCAAAACCTTGCGCACACGAGTAACAGTGACGGTGTTTGTCGAAGTCGCAGGTCTCCTGGCACGGCCTACATCAGGGACCTCTTCCCGGACCTCCTTTTTTGACCACCGCCACTTCTTGCTGAAGCAACATTTGGGTAAGCCTGCTTGATCATATCAAACATCTCTGTCGCAGATTTACCGAGTTTTACACAGATTTTAATCGCGTATTTCTGCTCTAATGAACGGCCTTCTACCGAATCCAAAGTACAGTCGCGGTAGAAGAAAATCAGTCCAAACCTTATCTTTATTACCCCGGTTTTAATCCTTGCAAGTTGCAAGAGCATTAAATGTTCGGTTATACCCGAATTTAGCTCTTCCTTACTTGTCAACAAAGTATTTAATTGCATAACTGCTTAATAATCTTTTAAGGGCAGCATTATTTCAGACATTGTAGAAAGCAGAAATTACAAGTTTCCGGTTAGAAATTATTTTAGTTCTTTATTCGCAACTGATAACCGTTACTTTCAATAATTCATCGTACGGTTGGCAATTTTCTACAGTGCTTTTAAATTATTTTGCCGCACTAATCTAATGGAAATTGCTTGAAGGATTGCGCCACCTCTTCTGGGCGACAGCAGAATGCAACTCCGAAGGTCGGCATCAGGCGGGTGTGGCCAAATTTGCTTTTCTGCAGCCAGTCAATCTTGTCGCATATATCGTGGCAGAATATTGCCGAGCTCCTCAAGTAGAACTGGAAAATGTTAAATATGTTTATAAAATTTAGTTATATGGCACGGTGGACATGAGAGCTGGTGCTTACATAAGGCGAATTGAAGCCGATGACAACAAACTCTTCGTTCACGTCGTCTTTCAGAGACTTCAAATAAGACCAAATATATACCGGCGGCTGTACAACTAAACTGCCGACCTCAATCGATAAATGATCTCCCTCGGCGGTTATGTTGTTGCTGGCAGTGTCCGGTATTCTCAACTCACCTGAAGTGCCAACATATACCTTGTATGGAATGAGTTTAGAACGTGCGATCAGCGCGTCCAAGTAGAAACGCCAATTGCCAACGCGTAAGTTGCGCCACCACATTGTATTGAAGATATGAGCGAATTCTGCGAGTTCGGCCTGAAGCGGCATATCCTGCAACAGGCTAACATAGTCAAAGTCGTATGTCTCCAATATCGGCACTGTTCGCTTGACATTGTCCAATTGCTGATTGAACTCGGTCTGACTGCAGAAGAAATAATAGTCATGAGAAGTTTTTGACTTCACTATATACGTGTGCAGACATACCTCATAAAAGAAAAATATGTATTGAGATTGCCGAGTTTCGTTTTAAAATCTACAGTCAATTGATTTTGGCTCAACGCCGAACTGTTCAACTGTAATTGCAAAGCAAGTGTTAAGGGATTTCGTGCAATTCTAAGAAATTTGACTCACATTGATGGTTTCACCATACTTAGGCCTGTAGGCCACGTAGTTAACGTATTTGAGCGCGAGTGTGTCGAGATCATAACACATGCCCGCCGATATGATATCCTTCACATTTGGCACAGCGAGACCCATCGCATAGTTCATGTACTGCATGCATTTCGGCAATTTCGTGCCACTCTCGTATAGTGTAAGCGCCCACGCGTCCCTGCAGCGGACATACACCGAATTCACGTTCGTATCCTTGTAAATGCTGGAATTCGCATTTTTATAATACAGTCGATAGCCTTTGTGGCACTTGAATTGTTTACTGCCATCGATATTGGTATTCTGCGGGCTCCCATTCAATTTTGTTTGAATACTGAAAAGCAAAAACAAAAATATATATCCAAGAATATCAAAGCAATTGTGCAAGCACTCACAAAATCCCGGTTAAGCAGTGCACCTCCACTTCGTCCGTTTCATTAAGCTTGATGGAGCCCTCTTCCTGCGCGTACATGACACGATGGACACCGTCCGTCTTCATTACCACCGGCAAGTTGTCGTGGAAGTGCAGCACACATTCGGCGTGCGCATGCGCGACGCTGCTCAGGAGCAACAGTGTTAAAGCCAGGAACATCACTTAGTCTAATTGTCGTTTTAAGCCGTTGATAAACGTTGTGTTGGTGCTTGCGGCGCTTAAGTTGTCACGAATGCAACTATGTGCTGCAAGCGGTCCACTTGGCTTTTTATTGAGGCTTTGTTTTCGTGAAAGCATTGATTGACAGTTGCTTTGGTGAACCTCATTTGGGAGGTGGTGCAATTAGAAAGATGTTTTGTTGGCTGCAGCAGCGCTTAGTATCGCCGTCGATAGCTAAAAAAACATCTGCGCCGTAGATACTGAGAAGCTGCAGCTTTAATACATACAGAGCTATTAAACGCAAGTTTCTGTTGCGTGCGCTTTCCGAAATTACGCCGAGGTGATGCCAGAGATTAGCGGTACTTAGCTCAGCGCAGAAGATTCGTAGAAATACTTGAATGGAAGGTATCTCATTGTCATTCATTAGCCTCACCAAAGAAAAAACGTTTTGGAAATGTCGTGTCAACTTCAGGTACCAATTTCGGAAGACATTCACTAGTCAGAAAAGGAGAAAAGTTGCACCGGATATTACTTTGTTTCAAAGTTCTTCCTATTTTTATACCCTGAACAGGGTATATTAACTTTGTCACGATGTTTGTAACACCCAGAAGGAAGCGTCGGAGACCCTATAAAGTATATATATAAATGATCAGTATGTTGAGCTGAGTCGATTTAGCCATGTCCGTCTGTCTGTCCGTCTGTCCGTCTGTCCGTCTGTCTGTATATATACGAACTAGTCCCTCAGTTTTTAAGATATCCTTTTGAAATTTTGCAAACGTCATTTTCTCTTCAAGAAGCTGCTCATTTGTCGGAACGGCCGATATCGGACCACTATAACATATAGCTGCCATATAAACTGAACGATCGGAATCAAGTTCTCATATGGAAAACTTTCGCATTTGACAATGTATCATCACCAAATTTGGTATAGATTATTTTCTAGGGCAAAAATGTAATATCTGAGAAAATTGTTCAGATCGGTTAACTATAACATATAGCTGCCATACAAACTGAACGATCGGAATCAAGTTCTTGTATGGACAACTTTCACATTTGACAAGATATATTCACGAAATTTGGTATATATTATTTTCTTAGGCAACAATATAATCTCTGAAGAAATTGTTCAGATCGGTTAACTATAGCATATAGCTGCCATACAAACTGAACGATCGGAATCAAGTTCTTGTATGGACAACTTTCACATTTGACAAGATATATTCACGAAATTTGGTATATATTATTTTCTAAGGCAACAATGTAATCTCTGAAGAATTTGTTCAGATCGGTTAACTATAGCATATAGCTGCCATACAAACTGAACGATCGGAATCAAGTTCTTGTATGGACAACTTTCACATTTGACAAGATATATTCACGAAATTTGGTATATATTATTTACTAAGGCAACAATGTAATCTCTGAAGAAATTGTTCAGATCAGTTAACTATAGCATATAGCTGCCATACAAACTGAACGATCGGAATCAAGTTCTTGTATGGACAACTTTCACATTTGACAAGATATATTCACGAAATTTGGAATATATTATTTTCTAAGGCAACAATGTAATCTCCAAAGAAATTGTTCAGATCGGTTAACTATAACATATAGCTTCCATACAAACTGGACACATAGTTACTAATAGAAATGCACCTGTGAAGGGTATTTAGCTTCGGTGCAACCGAAGTTAACGTTTTTTCTTGTTTGATTTAAAGCCTCCAATCCTGTTTTTAAAATCCCCCAAGATGTTGTAAAGGGTTTGGTTCAGGCGTAACAAGTTTTGAGAAATATGTGCGGTTATTATTTGGCATGAACTCCCGTTTTAAGGTCATTTCTTCTTCGGCGTATGGTAGCATCAACTTCTCCAGTATATTAACTTGGTCTGGAGTACACTTTTTTCTTTTAACCCGAATATTGGACCAACTCCAGAGACAGAAAAGCATCCCCATAGCATTTCCTAGCTGAACAGGTTTTCAAATCCGATTCATCTGACTGGACACTGATGCCTACAAGATATTCCTGAGGTGCTTTGAGGAAGTTATGTAAAAATCGAAGACTCGTCGAATTTTTGGGATGTAGTTCGCTTCCTGCGTCGTTGTCTTTTTCTTTAACAGTGTAAATACACAGGACTATCTATAAGTATATCGCCATAAGATTTATTTAAATTAACGCCAAACAAAAAATGTCGATTTCAAAATATTGGGCCAATTTTGAAACAATCAACCGTGTGAATTTCATGAGAATAATATTCTCAATATTCCCATGCACTTTATACGAGTATTCGTAAGCAGGAACAGCAATAACTCCTGCATACGAGTAAATGAATATACATATGTAAGAACGCACATACATACTTCTTAAGGGCATGTACATATGTATGTATGTCTTTATGAAAAGAATCAAGGAAGGCCCAAAATAGTAATCGCAGTTCAGGATGAGCAGCTCGAGCAGAGAAGCAATAAGAATGAACCTGTGCAGAGTGCGGCAGTAGATTTCTGAGCTACCGCATAACAAGTGCACAACTGATTACGTATCTATAACGTCATGAACATTTGCCTACATTAAGGTGGTTCAAATTTGTCTCAAAAATATTTAAAATATTAATTTTGTATTATTTAATTTTGTCGAAGCCAGACTCTTCCTTTTTTAATATTGTTCTTATTAGCGATTATAGAAATATATATGAGCGAATATAGAACTAAAAATGTGGCTAACTTTGATCTCGACTGTCAATCGATCCAATAAAAATGTTTCTTATAGTCGATGAAAATAGTTCCTTGTGGATCTACAAAATACTGCCGAAAATATTGACGCGCGCTTTGGACGACTTTCGATGCTTTCTGGCATTACTGCCTCTGAGAACGCTGACGACGAAACCCAGCCAGTACTTGAGCATTAAAAATGCTGGGATCGATTTTCTGGAACACATAACAAGTCATACCTTACATACCAGGGAGATCGCTCGGTCCAACTAAATTTTTTTAGCTATTATAGCACTGATTATAAGGAACTTTTTTCTTACTGTTATTACCGGTTATAGCCGGGTTTACAACATCGGGCCAGTCGTTCTTTCTTTTTACTGTTTGGTGCCAATTTGAGATTCCAAGTGTAGCCAGCTCTTTCTCAACCTGGTCTTTCCAAAGTAGTGGATATTTTACTCTCCCTCTGCTTCCCCCGGTGGATACTGCGTCGAATACCTTCAGAGCTGGAGTATTTTCGTTCATTCGGACGACGCTGAGTTTGGAAAACGCCACTTAAAAAAAAAACACCTCTAATGAATAGGAAACAACATCCTCGGATTATCAATAACGTATTTGCAAAATCACAAATTTATGAGCTACATAGTTACCAAAATAATCGACCACCTTAATATACAATCCATAACATACTTACATACATACATATGTGTGTGGTTAGGTATAGTTGTAGGCCGATATTTACGCTGTCTTCGACAACAACAAAGCAGTGTAAGATCAGAAAAAGTACACAATAAAAAAGGAGCAACAACAAAGCGGCAAGGGATTCTCAGCAGCATGTCAACACTTTCGAGTATGTGTGGGAATTTTTCCGACGCAGCGAAAATGAACAAGTGAAATGAGAATCCACGCCTACGCACACAAAAGCCGCACAGCTACACACACACGCGGGGCGTGCACAGATATCGCCGGCAAACATGTGCCTCCTGAAGAGGTGTGCGTGTGAGTTAACGATTATTAATGCATGCGAAAGGATACGACAAAGGATAAACGCAGTTAAAGGAAATGAATTTTAATACATTTTATTCACTTTTGATTTTTTCCAAAATACTTTTCTCTGCATATTTTCTTTATTAAACCACAGCAACGAGATGAACGTGTGAACTTGGCGGCTCAGGTGTAGCGCACTTGAGGATCGGTGTATCAGCAAATGAATGCTTGCACGCTTAATGTGCATAGCGGAAAAGGAGTGTGTTTGTTCCGCTATCACGACGGCGATGCTAGTGTGTGTGTGTGTGTGCAAGTAATTCAATCATTTGCCTCTCTCTTGCTTCGCAGCGGAAATGCTGTAGTCGTGGAAGTGGCAGCACGCAAATCGAGTGACTGCCACACGCTTACTCTTCTGACAATCAAAAGCGGAAGTCAATTTGTTTGTATTTACAGGGATTTCCTATTGAAATGTTTCGAACAGTGGGGAAGCAAAGTTATTGTCTGTCTGATAGCTGCTGAAAATACGTGTTTTAGTTAAAACCTTAACTTAAAACTTGGACGAAGGAAAAAAACTGAAAATTGGATCTTGGGCAGACATTTTTTACAAAAAAATTAAAATTTCAAGAATTTTTTTTTTCAATTAGTTGTAATCGCAAAAAAATCTTCGTACAGGTCTTTAAGAACTGTATCTCAAAGACTGTGTAAAATTTTATGAAGATCGGTTGACTAGTTCTCGAGACATCTTGCCAACAGACTTCAAAAACACAGTTTCAAGAAAAAACTCGTTTAAAGACGGCGCAATTAGCTTAGCTAGCCTCCAGCGCATAGTTTCTCCGAAACTATTACTCGGATCAACTTAGAGGTGTTTTAGAATTTAAAAGAAAACAAAAATGATTTTTGAAATCCGTAAACCAAGTTAACCCTTTAGGTGGTTATTCTAGACTAGTTCTAGTCAAATTTGAAAAAAAAGTGATCATTTAGTTTCGTTAGTTTGGATGTACAAAAATATTTAAAATAATAGTTTTCGAGCTTTTCTTAAAATTGCTTCAAAACTTCCGAAATTTGTGCTTGTAGACTAGAATACATGCTTAATTTTCACACTACCAACCATGTGAACGGCTCGTTTAATACAATGCAAACTGTTTAGCGGAAGTACTGCTAAATGTATTGTGTCTACAGTCGGAAGTACACAGCATTTCTACTGGCACTCGATAGAAGAGACTGTAGGAGCATGATCGGAATGCTAACTGGTCACCGTCTGCTAGGGGACACACGCCCGCAAGATGGGACTGACAGATCAAGAAGACTGCAGAAAATGCCTAGATCAGGGCAACAGGGAAACAATGGAGCATCTCTTGTACACTTGTCCCGCATTGGAAAGATTACGCTGTAAGCATCAGGCTGGAGAAGGTATAGACAGTGCGGCCGCAGAGTCTGTTAAAAATTCGCGTCAAGCGTAGGCATCGTAAACGCTGACTACTCCTGTTGGACTTAGCAAGTGAGCTCCATCTGTTATTGCAGAGTACCAAACTGGTCTATGCTGTGACTTATCGGCCTACCAGATTAACCTAACCTAATCTAAATGTATTGTGAATATGTAAGCGGAAGGAATTGTTCGAAATTATCTCTACCTATTAGATGATCTTCGGAAGCTTACCCGACCACTTTGAGTCTCATATTTTCTGGTCTTAAGCCATAAACTTACTTTGCACCAAAATGGAGACCAGTGTGACAATCTGTTGAAAATAGCAAAGTGCTCACAATAATTTTTCGCGCACTGTATTTACATATGTTTGCGTATGCCGTGCGGAAGCGGCCTTCAATCATAATTATTCGCACTTTGTGCGAACGTGCAAACTTACATACACACTTACGCATACGCTGACGTTTGTGACTGTATGTGTGTGTGTCTGTCCATATGCATATATTTAAAACTGCACGCATTTTGATAAGAGCCGCCCGTGTGTGTGTGTCCTATGCTATATAAAGCCGCAATAATTTGTACTACACACAATCGTGTGGTGCAAATATTGATAAGCGTGTATAAAATTAGCTCAACTCCCGTTATCGTTGCTATAAAAAGGCGATCCACGCCAGGGAAGTGCGATACATGAATGCCGTTGAACAACAAAAAGGTTGAGTACCAAAGTCAGGTCGAGTGAATTCAACGCAAACGCAGTGTTCGAAGGAAGGCAGGCGTTTTCCAGTCGGTTAAGTTCACAAACGTTTAATATAAGAAACAAAAGGAGTTCCACCATGTACCACTTTGTAAGTATTTGAACTATTATGGAGGTTGCTTTTTATTTAAATCGCACTAATTCAACCTAATTCTTCCTCTTAATTTAGAATATCAAAGTAATTGTACTCTTTTCGTTCGTACTACTCCTCTCACTGCAAACGATAACTGCACGGTCGCTCAGCTCCCACGAATACAAGCCAGCCACACAGCAGCCTTACCGCGCTCTACCAAAGACGAGAGACCGTGACAAGGTCACTGAGTTCCAGACACCGTCGATGAGCCAATACTACACGAATTGGACGCGGCTTTAATGAAATTGGCCAATGTTTATATGCAGGCGCTTTTCTCCGGCACACACACGGCTGAGTTGGAGGCGGAGGTGAATGCCTTGGAGCTGCGTTTCTACGATTTGTTAGACTCGCTTTACAGGGAGGACCGTATGTCGGAATATATGAAATATGAGGCCGAAGTCACGCATCAAATGATTATTTACAACTTGCTGAAGAGACTCTTTGGGTACGCAAAGGATGATGCGGCTGCGTAGAAAGCTGATGGAGTTGATGGAGGCAAGAAATGAAGATCGCGTGAGCGCCAGAGTCAGCAAAAACAGCAATTAAGAGACTCGCAATGATCAGCTCGCAACTCAGCTGACTTTTGTCGAAACAGTGGGGTTTAGTCTGGCCTGGGATCAAATGGTGCATAAAATAGTTAGTGCTTAGTGCTTATAAATATAGGGTTTTAAATATGAGTTGGGGCTTGAAAGAGATTTCATTTAAAAGATGCTTCACTTGTAAGTCCAAGCAGTGAAATTTCTCCATATGCAAGTATTTTTATATTAATCTTAAAATTATTGCTCCAGAAGGATATAGGGGTATGTACTTATTGAAGAGACATAAAGAATGAAGTCAAAATGTTAAACTCCCAACTCATCCCTTAAATAAAAAAAGTAATATTTTTTAATAATGGGTAGTCGAAAAAGTCCTTTCGTATTTCTAATCAAACTTCATCGTATTTTATATATTTATAATGAACTTTAATGAACCAAATGTGCACCATCACTTTTCCATTTTTTTTGCTAGAAACATTACTCCATCAGTATAAAACTTTTCTGGTTTCTCGGCGAAAAACTGCGACAAGTAATTTTCACAGGCTTCTCTTGAAGCCAACATGGTCCATTAAAGGAGTTCTGCATTAATCGAAACAAATTGTAGTGCGATGGTACAAGGTCAGAGCTATATGGTGGATGCATCAAAACTTCTCAGCCAAGCTCTCCCAGTTTTAGCCGAGTCATCAAAGATGTGTGTGGTCTAGCGTTGTCCTGATGGAAAACGAAGCGCTTTCTGTTGATCAGCTCTGGCCGTTGTTTTTTTGATTGCTTGATGTGAAATGTGTAGAGTCAATCGTTTGATCAGGCTGAAGCAGCTCATAATGGATGATTCCTTTCCAATCCCACCAAACACTCAGCATAACCTTTCGAGGCGTCAATTATGGTTTTTCGACCATTTGTTGAATTTCACCACGCTTGCACCATGGTCTTTTTTGCAAATTATGGGCGCATTTGATCCACTTTTCGTCTCCTGTTAATATTGGTTTCAGAAATGGTCCGATTTCATTTCGTTTCAGCAAAGAATCGCAAATGCTAATTCGGTCCATTAAATTTTTCACAGACATCGACCTTCTTTAGGTAGTCAGCATTTTTTAAATAGTTCGAAACCGTTTGATGATGAATATTAAGTTCCTTAGCGATATCATGGCTGCTTATGTGATTGTCCTTGGTCAATTTTTTTTATAATTTCATCGACTTTTTCAACGATAGGTCGACCAGAGCGGGGTGCTTTTTTCACTTCGAAATTTCCAGAACTTTTTCATTATTTTCACACAATTTTGAACAGCTGTAACTTTTTTCCAACTTTCCCGAATTAAATTTTTTAAATGGTTAAATGAAGCTTAAAATCTTACCTTTCCAACACTAGCACGGCATCTATTGACAAAATACGAAAAGACTTTTTCGACTATCAATACTGTACTCACATCTCAATCCTTAAATAAAAAAGTAGTATTTTTATATATTTTGAAAATTTATTTCCACTTTTGGTTTGTTTACACATTCATTCTTAAAATACAAATTAAGGAATTAATTGCTCTACTTTACTCGCCATTTTTCTTGGCAAATGAAATTAAATTTATTTACAAATAATATTTGCATGTCTCTTATTGGAATTCAAAATATAATGCATTGTTATAAGAATAATCATTTCTCAAATAATTAATGAAATGAAATTAAAATTTCATAAACACACTTTTCTTAAAATATGATCACGTGTAAATCCTAAAAGTATGCTTAACAAAATAAATGACTTAAATATGCAGCAGAAAATGTGCGCTGACATTAATATCTAACTGTAATTTAGTTAGAATTTTCAGTAATGTGAAATTGGCTGCCTTGTATTGATCGTCAGTAATTAAACTTAAAATATTTTTCTTGTTTGGCATTACTCGCTAAGTCAATCAGAACATCTAATTGAAATATTCATTAAATTTCTATATATGTAAAATACACAAAAAACATATGACAAAATTGAACAACTTTAGACGAGACTTAAAACATAAATAATCTCTTCACAATTAGATGAAGCACAAAAACAAAATATGTTAAGCTCAAAGTGACGACGTAAGCCTTAGTATATATGTACATCAAAGTAGGCTTACATCTGCCTCTTTCTATTGACCATAAGAAGCTACTGCTTAAAGACTAAAATGCGAGTTGGTCGTGTTCCACTTCAAAAATTACTTTCAACACTAATACAAGTACAAAACATTTCAAAAACAAACGTCAAAAATTAAATAGGCAAAGAAAAACCTTAAAACTTAACATTGACAAGTGAGTGAACAGAAAACAAAATAGTTGTTGTTGCACTGAAAAATCTCGATAAATTCCTTCATCAAATTCATCAAAAAACCGTTAAGTTGCTCAGCTATACAGCACGCATAGTTGACAGCTTCGTCGTTTGAAGAAAACAGCACCGTAGCTTTGCCGTCTCTAAATCGCACTTTGCGCCAGACAAAGTCGACCAGCTCAGCGCTTCACCACGGTCGCCACATATTATCGCCATCCTCCTTCAGCTCCTGCAATTTGTGCTTTTGCTTAACCAAAGTGGCCTCCGTTGTCGTCTCATTGCGTTTCGGCAAGTCCAAGGCAATTTTTTTGCTGGCTGGTGCCTCGCACGCATCGCTCGAGTCCGCTTCGTCGTCTAGCGACCGTTTCAGTGAGGTGTTCGATTCGACGCCACTGTCGCTGCAATCGTTGTTGTTGCCGCCGAGGCCGAGACTGCTGGTACTGGTGTTGCAACTGTTGCCGGCGCTGCCGCTAGTGGAGGACACCTGTTGCTGTTGCAAATGCAGTGACAATTTGGCAGTGCTGCTGGCAGCTGACGAAAGCGATGCAGCGGAGCTGGTTAGCAGGGATGACTCGGCGCTGGTTGGTGTGGAGAAAACACCGGAGAAGCTGTGCTCCTGCTGGTGGTCGCCGGTCACGTCGAGCGGTGGTGTGGCTGGACGCGAGCCGGTGAAATCGGAGCTGGTGTGCATCAGTGAGTCTTCGCCCTGGCTGGACACCGATGAGATGGGACTGAGCGGCGGGCTGTTGGTGGCTGTGGAGCTTTGATGGTGTAGTTGGTGTGCGGGTGCTGCAGCACGTTGTTGCTGTTGCTGCGTTTGTAGTGCGCTTGCAGCCAAGAAGCCGACATTGTTATTCAGCTGAGCGCCATTGACTGGAGCGACCGCGTTCACCTGCAGTTGCATTGGCGCAACTGGTGGTCTGCTGAAAGCGCTTAAACGCTTGAAATTCGCCGCAAAGTCGTTAATGGGGATGCCTGTTGTGGGCATGGCTGTAGGTGCTGCAGCGCCTGTTGTTACGCTCGCCGCTGGAGATGTTGCTGCAGCGGCATTTCGGCCGTGCGGAAAGTTCACAAATGGTGCGGCATTGTTGTTGTTACTCACAATATTCGCATGCGCTGTGGTGGGCATAATGAGTGCGAATTCGCCGGATGGCAAACGCGATGGTATCAATTGTACGCCACCCATTTGCACCGGTGGCATGGCCGACGCTGCTGCTGCGGTGAGATTGTTGCCGAAACTGCCATTGTTGGTGTTGGTGTTGTTGTTTAAGTCTTGTGGCAACGGCGGAAAAAGCGCTGCAGGCGCGCCGGCAGCAGCCATTGCTAATGGATTAGCGGCCAAAGCGGCACCAAACAGACTGCTCGGAGCAGACATGCCCATACCTAGTTGGCCGCGATAGCCATTATTGAAATTGCTCATCGAGCCCAGTTGCTCCAAGTTACTGGCGCAGCTGTTGAGGTGATTGGTGAGACGCTGGCGAACCATAGCATCAACGCCGTCCAATTGGTTAATGTAGCGATTGACTTCCTCGGCGCATTCTATGAATCCGGTCTTGAATTTGTGCACCACGGTCGGATCGGTTTGAATGGCCATGTTGAGCTGTTGTCGCTGAACGGATTGCAAGTGCTTTACCGTCATCTCCAGAATGTCGGCCTTCTCCAGTTTGGTGTGACGGGCGGGCTGCAGAAAGGAAAGGAATGCTTCATAAGTATTTACATGACAGGATGTCTTTGAAAACAAATATAAGAGCGAATAATAGAAGAGTAAAATGAAAATAACCAATGGTAACTTAACTAAAATGTGGCCTTATTCGATACAAAATATTCTTGAAAGATTTGCTGCCGCTAGATTCTTTTTAACAAAACTCCAATCTTGGGAATATACGCAAGGCTTTGTTATGACATGAGAGCATGCTTCAGCTCTAAGCTCCACAGCTTTTTCGCGTTTGACGAAATGCCCTGCCATGCCTTCAAGTATTTCACACATTTCCGTGAATTGAAATATTTTGAGCTCTCGCTTGTTGGCTGCTTTTTTCCATAAAGCATCTAATTGATTGCAATTTGTACGAAAAATCCCACCATAAGCGTTAAGCGAAAAAGCCAGACCGCAGAGCACTTCGCCGAAAACACAGTGGAGACAGTAAAGCTTAAAAGAGTTTCAGTATGTAACATACATGCATAAACTCATGTGTACCACATAGGACCAAACTGACCACAAAACTGCTTATTTAGCTGCGAGTTAACCGACTCCCTTAAAAATATCAGTATACAATTTGTTTTTGTATTTGGCTGCCAGAAGTAGCATTGATCGCTGAAGATCGGCACACGATCGTGACAGACAACATAAAAATGAGCAAAAACAGCGAGCTGCCGGGCTGTTGGGAGGCTGGAATGCAAGCGAGGCTCGCTGAAAAGCGAACGGGTGCGCTGTCAGGCGATGTGTGAAGCTACTTGTAGTCGGTGGCAGATCAGCCAAACACCTAGGAATACACTTATGCACATAGCAGAGATCACTTATGGACAGCCCAAGTGCTTTGCAACCGTCTGCAGCCGACGTTAAAGCCAAAAGCCACAAGATGGCAAAGTGCAATTGTTCTGTGGTTTGTTGTCTTTTCACATTCGCATTGCTCTTGTTAAGCCGATGATCTGCGCTCGAGTGAGGCGGCTCTTCGCAAAGCGCTGATCAATGCACATGCATACATACATACATACATACACATGCAACGTCCTCGTCGTTTTTCGCATATTTGATTTTTTTGTCTGACTGCTGAATTTTGCTGATTCACAACTGCTCCACACGTTTCTCTGTTTGTGTGCCTCGTGTGTCTGTGTGTGTGTGCGCTGACCAAGTTTCCCACGCAACACGTTTACCTTCGGCTTGGTTGTGTTGTTGCTATCGTTAAGCGTGTTGTTGCTTATATTGTTTACTTTTGCTACTCCTTCTTCTGACGACTGAAAGCGAGCGCCGATCTGCCTCACGATCAGCAACTAAACTCAAGTTCGCTCTCAACCAAAGCGACGACGATTCATGATAATGATGATCACATAATCATTATCATATGCCGTAGAATGGACAAAAGTGGTTCTTTTGTTGTTGGCGTTTTTTCTCACACTTAACAGTCGGAGCCGAGATTTTGCAGAACAGCAGGATCATTTTATGTATTTTTCGTTTTGTTTCCCAATATTTGTTCGTGTCTCATAAACGCAAGCAAGTAGTGCTAGTTGGAGCGTTTTTTCTTGGATTCTCGCTTTTATTCAGCGTCACAATGACCCGAAACAGGTTTCCACTCAATGGCCTCGCAATTTTCTCATATTGCCCTTTAGCCTGAAACAAGTGATTCTATCATCGTCTGACGTTCGCTTTTATCAGCGCCGCCAGTGCTGCCGTCGGCTTGTTCACACACAACACACACTCAAAGGACATGCGTTTTTTGCTGATTCATTCTTTCCCAAGTACACAACACACTACACTACACGCTTTTTTCGATACGGTGTCTTTAAAAGAATTTTACACTCAATTTAATTGTTTATAATAACGAGAGAATATATGTAAATTCCAACAACAAAACCACAAGGCGTATTGGCGTGGCGCACCGCAGGACACTGCGGCAACAGCGAGTCACTGTCGGTGAGAGCATTAGCGTGCGAACCACTTGATCTTGCCTTGATTTGTTGTTGTTGTACTTTGTAATTGATTCCTTTGAAATTTGACGCCACTCAGTAATTGATGAAGCAGTTTAATGGCACTTGCTCCGCCACCAATTAAGTATGGTAACCGTTTTAGCAGTTAGTTGCAAAAGTTGGGAAGCCGTCAAGGCTTTAGTCAGACTTGCTTCGTGTAATGTGTACTTACACACAAGTAATTATGCGAGTTTATTTGTCCTATTGAACTTAGCAGATCTCCGCCGATCTTTGTGACATGCGAAACCGTATTGTGATTTTGCACAAAAGTCTAAAAAGTGGTTTCAATTTACTTTATACATTTTAAGAGACTTAAGGTTTAAAAGAGGGCAAGAGTTATCCTAGCTTCGCCCAAACTCATCTCAAACTTATAAACTCAATCTCAAGGAGTTTCCCAGAGCATTAGAGTAACTATAATAGTTCTACAAGGCACCATTTGCCAGAGGGCCTAGGCTTTTTAAAGAAAGTGGCTTTAAAAACTTACGTCTTTCTTCATTGCTTCCAAGATTAGTGATTTCAGCTCGTTCAGGCAGTGATTTATGCGCGCTCGCCGTCGCTTCTCCATAATTGGCTTGTTCGTCTGCAAAAAAAAAAATAAGGAGTGAGCAGCATGTCTATTCTTTGAGACAGAAAGCTTACATGGTGGATAATAATGTATATATGGTAAGTTTTTAGTATAGAGGAAGTGCAGAGGGTAATCTTAGACCGTCGGTATAGCTTGGTCTCTAAACTTTTCTTTTAATTGATGCTAGATTCCTTGCTTTAAATAATAGAGGCTGAAGGATTTTAAGTGGGATAAAATATTACTTGAAGATTTGAGATAAGTTTCTGGGGGTCACCCGAAAGATAAATAATATTTTTTTAGGAACACCATTTCAAAAAGTGCCTTCCAAGCTTTTGAATGAACACGGATAAAAAACACAAAGAAACAGAAGGGTAAGAGGAATATAATATAAAAGCTTTTTAAAGAAATAAATACAAATTTCGTGTTATTAATTACTAAATTACATGAAAAAGCAAAAAAAATTCCTAGCAGCAAGAGTCGAAATTGATTTGAAGGTAAACTGTTTCAAAGCTTTTTGTATTTAGTTTTACGAGTAAAGTTTTCATCCCAAAATGTGGAAATTTCTTGGAGCTTGTTTGTAAATTGATTCGAAAGCAAACTGTTTGTTTCAAGATTTTTGTATTTAATTTTAACCATTTTACTCCAAAATTTGAACATTTCGGGGAACTAGTTTCGAATCGAGCTACTTTTACCAATTTTACTTAATTGTCTCCAAAGAGTTGGCACATTGAAACTTTCCGCAAGCTTCCGTTATGAAATTGTTCGCTAATGTCAAGCAAGATTTCTACTTTTTCAAACCTATGTACCTTTCTCAGCTCGGCTTTCGATAGTCCATGCGGATTGGACATTTGACTCTGTCCGCTGCCGTTGGCACCGTTATAACTGTCGCTATAACCGTTAGAGCAATCGAAGTCATCGTCAGAATGATAATCGTTTTTGTAATCCATTTTTGTAGTTCCAATAATTGCAAGTTCTTGTTTATCCACTTTTTTAACGATTTTGTACACGAAAAACACTTTCAACAGCAACAACAATTTTTGGTATTTTTTTATTCAGCGAGACATGCGCACACAGCAGTTTAAAATGGTTAAATTAAAATCTTCAAACACAACACTTAAAAGAAAACTTTGGTCTACACAAGCGACTTAAGCGCAGTGCTCTTTGTTTTGCTTTTTATTGCACAAAATTTCACAAAAACATTTTTTTAAATCCTTTAGTAGTGCTTCGGCATTTTATTAATTTTTTGACATGTTTTTTTATTGGTTTCGCAACACTTAACGAATTCTGCAATTCGTAAACAAAAGTCTTAGTTCGAAATATACGCTTGCATGCTTTAGCGGTTCTTTTGCAGCGCGCACAACACACGACCACGCGCGTTCAACTCCAGCAGGATACTGATCATCAGGATGGCGCACACTCAGAACGATCCTTACGTTTGGCAGAACGGTGCTTACGAAGGCGCTGCCAATAGCCGAGGATCGTCACAGCGCCGTTGACGAGCATGCGCACGAAGTCACCGTAGCCAGGCAGCGACTGCACACACGACTTGCACACGAACAAACGACGACGGCTCCTTTACGTATAGTATTTTCTCACGCTCAGCAAAACCGGCTGCCTTTGCACTTTTATTACCTGAGTGTCTGCGATCGCTGCCAGCGCGCCAGTGAGTTATGGTGTGCTGTTTGTTGGCGTGTTGGTGCTGGCGGTGGTGTTGGTGGTGTGTGTGTCGTGAGACTCACAACGGCACAACTAGACGTTCAGCCAGCCAACAAGACTGTTAGCCAAAGCACACAGGTAAGGAGGCGCTGTTGTCTTCTTTGCAGTTTGTTGGATGTTTGTAAGTGTTTGCTGCGCTGGAAGGCGCTCGCAAAAATGGTTGAGTATGTGATAGCAGCGTCTGCGAAACTGCGCGCTTACTGCAACTGTGGCGGCGCGCTCAAGTCGAGAGTATATGAATTGTGACGAAATGTATCGACGATGAGGCAGTGACGGACGCGACATTCCAACGTGCGTTGTGCGAAGGGGGCGAAATTCCGCTGCATGGTCACTTTCCGGTTGACGCCTGTGGATGTGGGTGAGTTTGTGTGGTTGTGCTTGCCACGTATATTACCCCTATTGTCATGATTTTTATCACAACATCAACGGGGTTACATACAGACACACCAACAGTTATATTATATTGGGCTTTTCATTTATTTAAATGACGGATATGAGTGCTGAAATTGATACAGTGCAACGAAAGAGAAATCACTCAACTCAACGACAGAGATTTTCAATTATTCATATATGTTATATGGAGTATATATTCACATATATATCAATTATACGAATCGGGTATGTAAAGCCCCCGCTTAAGTGTAAAAATGTGATTTATTTTGCTGAAAAAGAACACCAAGTACTAATTCAAAATATTCAGCGGAAGTGGTGACATGTGAAGAACTCTTATAGTCATACATATTTATATACATACCGTGCATATGTATGTATGTATGCAAAGCAAAAGAGTTATACGAATTCTTAGCGATTTGAACGATATTTACGCCTGTGGAAAATTATAAAAATCTACTTTTATCTTAGAATTGCGCTTTTCTCAACTGTCACTGGCCGAAATTATAATATAAATTACTTTTATTTATTGAAAAGGTCTATTTTTGCTCGAAAAGGTGTTTGATATCCCGGCAATGACTTCCCTCATAATTGGTGAATTGTTAAACGGCAGATTTCCAATATATGCACCACAAAGCAATTCGGTGCGCTCGCAGCTTCTCGACTCGCATCACCGCGCGTGTGAAGCAATCAAGGCGCACACACACGTAAGCAGCGTTCTTCGTTTGGGGTGTCGGGTAGGTAAGAAAACTTTCTTTTGCTCTCACAATGCAATTGCACATACACACATACGCACACGTCGGTCCATGCATATGACGTGCCTCAATATCGACAGCTGCACTGCAAGACATATCAGAACTGAACTTTGGCTGTACTTAAGGAGGCAGGGTAGGTTGATCGGTCGGTCGAACGGTTGGTTGATTGCTACTTCGATATGCCGATATGGGGGTTGGGTTTTTGTGTGTGAGGCGCACACACTAAGATTAAGATTTCGGCACAAAAGCAGCAACGAAAAAGCAGAAGTCATTAAGAACGTTGGGATGAAGTTGACGGTGGGTTGCAGGCGAGCAACAGCTGTCGCAGCAATAATTAAAATTAGGCGTGGGAAAGTGTGAAATGCTTGAGGCTCAGACACCGATATAAATTCATAAATATATTGTATTTATGTGAGTTTACGGCTGATTCATTTGGTTTTATTTGTTGTAGGTCCCATACAATTTGCACGAGTCAGACGCGTTGCTACTTTTATGGACAGGGACAAAGCGCCCTCGCTGAAGTCTAATTGTAATATTGAAAATTTGCAGCGTTTCGTATTTGGCAGCTGCAAGGTTCGCATTGTGTGAAATAATAACAAATAGCAAATATTTAAAAATCCTTGCCAGTACTCGGCGACGGAATCTTTCTCCCACTACGAGTTCCCCACCGAATTTGCGCTCTTTTACATGACCGCTGTAGTAAATGCCACAACGACCTACTTGTCTCAGTCCTTGTCCCGTCCACTGCATTTCTTGGACGGCGGCAATGTCAGCCTTTACTCTAGCGAGGACACCAACCAGTTGGACAGCGGCACATTTGTAATTAAGGGACCGAACATTCCAGTTGCATGTCCTCAAAATATAATCCTTGAATGTTGCAGGGGTCGTCATTAAAATGGGGGTCACTTATCCGAGGCTGTTGTTTCCTTTTCATTTGTACGGATTTTTACGTGGCGGGTCCCAAACCCAGCGCACAACCCTGGGGAGGGGATATTTCGCCTTCTCTCTTTAGCTCGCCTTCAAATGGATGTTTTTTTGGCTACCCAGAGGATACTTGTACTAAACCGGAAATTGTGATTTACCGAGTTTTCGAGAGGAAAGTTCTGAGGAAGATTTATGGTCATTTGCGTCATTGGCAATGGCAAATATCACATTTGATAGAATGATGAACTGTATGAGAAATACGAGGACATTGAGATAGTTCAGCGAATTGAAAGACACGGTTACGATAGCTAGATCATGTCGTCCGAATGGACGAAAACACTTCAGCTCTGAAAGTATTCGACGCAATACCCGCCGGGGGAAGCAGAGGAAGAGAAGGATATCCACTCCGTTGATAAAACCAAGTGGAGAAGGACCTGGTTTCGCTTGGAATCTCCAATTGGCGCCACGTTGCGAAAAGAACGAGATGAATGGCGCGCTGTTGTTAACTCGGCTATAACCGCGTACGCGGTGTCTATGCCAGTAAAGAAGAATAATTATTTAAAAGTGGCTCGGAAGGCTTTCCTCATTACCGATATATCACGCTAAGCTGAACGAGGATTTAAAGTTTTGTATGCAGGTGGCATAGATTTGCCTTCTAGTATCGATACCTACGTTTATATAACTACATAAAATTCGCAATTATTAGCACCATATTTTTCAAATCTCATTTACGAATGTTCAACGCACGATTTGCACATTAAAATACGCAAGGACTCGGCGTCTTGACGCTGACTGCGAGTTACAAGCAATGAAATGCACTTACATTCACACAAATATGTATATATATGCAATACTTAAAAGAACCCAGTGAAGTCCAATTTGGTTTCAACTTCTTTTGGAATAGTGTGAGAAGGCATAAACTGGGCGCAACGAACGGAATCAATAAGCTGCTACCGCATTAAGAAGCATCATTTTTTATTACTCTTCATCTTATTTCCATGCGATCGTCAACCTTAACCCCAAAACACAGACGCGGCTGCCAGACGACCAGCCGGCACATCGGCTCACCGGTAGCCCTTGCACAAATTGTGGGCCACGTGAGAGCTGCGGCACGTTTCATACGTGTATATTTCGGCTGCCGCTTGGCAGACGCGTCCATGCGCCGCGTAGTTGGCACAGACGTTCGCCACCTCTTGTGGTGTTACAAACCCAATATGTGCATATGTATGCCTTCGTTTGTACGTGTGGATACAACCGCGGCAGATCATTAATCCATGAATTAAGTTGTTGTGGCTGTGGTTCTTGCTTGCCGTTTATTTTTAGCTACCGCATTAAGGCGTAAACATTGTGAGGCATTTAAGGAGTAAGGCCAATGTCTACCAAAGCTACCTGTGGGAACGTTTTTTTTGAGTTGTTCTAGTAAAGCGGACATATCGGAAACGGGGCTAAAAATATTTATGATAACTGTATAAATACATATATTAGAGCGGGTCGATTTTTAAACACCTAATCTAAACCTAAGAGACTCATGAAATGGAATCGTGAGAAGTTTCTAACATCTGTTTCATTTAAGTCACAAGAAGGATCGGCTAGAAGGCCGAACAGAATTTAGCAATTAATTGACATTAACAACTGACTCACCGCTATAACGTCATATTAAAAACTAAATATAAACACATAACACTGACATGTGTAAGTGTGTGGATAAATCCGTCCCTCACCCAACTTTCCTTAGCCGTTCAGAGCTCATTGAGTCCTCACCGCTGAAAGCGTTCTCACCTCAGTCTCGTCAAAACAAATTCCCATGCATGTCAAGTTGCAACGCCACCCCACTCGCGCTTGGCACTCACACAGCCACACGCACGTATGCACCAACTCCCCTACCAGCGCGAGGGTTGCCCGCATTCCGTCGTACACTGCTTTCGTTGTCTGTCTAATTTCAATATTTTAATTTCTAAAACAACAAAAACAAACACACAACACTTGTCCTCTCATATTGCGGACGCGCCCTACACTTTAAAGTAGTTGTTGGACAAACGTCATACTTGTGTGTGTGCGTGTGTATGGACTGCGCCTGCATGCCGATGCAACAACACACCCTTGTAATTCCTTTACTTACGGGTCGTTTTGCTTCCTTTACTTCCTTATATGTTTCCGTTGTTTCCTGCGGCCTGCGGCCTCCTTTATTTTATTATAAAATACATATCGTGTTTGTTTTTGTTTTCGCTTTTCAACGTTTAGTTGTTGTGCGGACGACGGCTTCCCCCTTTTGCACGTGGACTTCGCTGTAAGCCCTTGCATGGAAGTTTAGATGGCACATCTGTGCGCTTGTGCTACAGCGCTCTGCCCTGTGTTGAGCTGAACTGCACTGCCTGGTGGCCCTCAGGTGAGCGTGAGAATAAGTTTTTTGTGGGAAACTTTACATTTTTGTAAACGCATTCAACACATTGGTGCACATTCATGTCTTTGTACAGTTGTTTTAATTCGTAAAGTGTAGTATATTCGACCATTTGATTTCGGCTTCTAGTTTCAATTTAAGTCATTGTCGCTGGACAAGCATGTACAGTTTGAGCTGGAAGCGGGTGTGCTAGGCTTTTAATCGAGTATGAAATAAATAATTGCAATAACTTTTAATGTTTTTTAGCCGAAACATAACTTTTTCTTTACTGGCGTAGAAACCGCTTACGCGGTTATAGCCGTCAACCAGCTGGGCAGCGGTACCTTTCCAATTAAAGGACCGGACATTCCAGGTGCTCAAATCGTAGTCCGTATTTCGTTTGCAATGGTCATCATCAAAAGGGGGGTCTCTTATCCGAGACTGTTGGAAATTTTTCAATGAGAGCGATTTTTACGTCTCAAACCCAACGCACAACCGTGTGGAGGAGATGTTTCGCCTTCTCATTTTAGCTCGTCTTCAAACAGATGTTCTTAGGCTATCCAGAGGATACTTGGTCAAAGATCGGAAGTCGTAAGCTGCTTGAGCCATATGTAGAACCATCTTTTCTGACCACTCCCAAGTGAATGGCGATCAGAGAACTTTCCTCACTTGCGTGAACTTCTACACATGACTCCATCCTCCAAAACATAACTACAAACAAACTAATCCAGCGTATCCCACAAATGATAATCAAATCTCAAAACATTTAAACTATATTAACTAAACAGATTGTAAAAGTAAAGCAAGACCTCATTGGTTTAGTCCAAGCGACTCGAAAATTCCATGCTTCTTTTAAAGTTAACTTTAAACACTTTTTAATTTGTTAAACACCTTCATGCGCGTTTTGTAACACATTTGGCATGACGCATCTGCTTTGGTACGCGGCAGACCAAGCGGTTCAAAAGATTTATGGAACAATCCAGCGAACAAACAACAATCTACTCGACATCTAATTAACCGCACAAAGCAAAGCATTTAATACCTTTGGCTCAACTCTTTTCCATTCGGAGCATTACACAACATTACATAAACATACACACGCACACCGCTGCGAACGTCGTCTTCTTGCCTTGCCTTCCGTGTTGGAGCCTGCAGCAGCTCTATCAATGGCATAAACACTCAAAACGGTTACTTTTGCTGTAACCGTCACTTTCTTGAAGATAAAGTCAGTCTGACTGCAGCTGCTTTATGGCATGCGCGCGCGCCTCTGTTTATGTTTCGGATTTTCTTTTACATTCGCTTTACAGCACGTTTGTACGTCTTGGCGCATGCCATTCGCCGCCTGCGATCAGCTGGCCGCGTTGTTGGTTTTTCCAATTTTCGACAATGATTCTACAATGGTGACTTCATTTTCAATTGGGTCCAAAAGCAGCCGGGCATATGCGCCTATAGTATACAATATCCAATATAATTATTGCGTTGCGCTTACATACATACACATATGCATTTGGGTCATTATTAGGAACATTGCGATATGTGGCTGCACATCTAACGGATATTCCTATTTATTAGCACGCGTGTTCGTTTGTATGTTGCCATTGCTCAATTTGCTGTGGCCTTTGCTGACCGACACCCTCCTTATTGACACGTTTCGGTTATCTTTTAATTATCATTAGTTAGCATTATGCTCATTTCTAAGCCGGATTTCTTTTGAACTCAAATATCCATCCAGTATTTCAGTAGATCCAAGTGCATGACACACTGACGTTGTTATTAAAGCCTTTGATTGGTTATTCAAAATTTGAATATTCCCACAAAAGCTCTTAGAATTATTTATATACATAAATATGCACCTGTATTCACAACTAGATGTCATTACAACAAAATGCAAGCGACTGGAAATCCGTAAACTAGAAAGAAGGAAATAGTACAATTTGCCGAATCTTATATTTTAGTCTATTAAAACCTACACACACGCAAGCATTTTACTATTTATTTGTACATATCTATGTATGTATGTATGTACATGCACGTACTATATATGCTGTTTCGTGCGCCCAGCAAATAATTTGCGCAAAACTTCACTGAAACGGTCACAAATTTCTTTACAGACGCCATTTCTTTGCATCTAATGGCAAAAATATTTTATGTGTCGTTTGAAGAATTCTTTGATGGTGTTAGTGTGTGGAGATATTCCCACACCTTCTTCGTTATTGTAAGCTCACTGGAAGGAAATGAGCTTTGCCGAATAACGGAAACGGATCATATTATTGATTTGACAGTTCAAGTGTAATTGTAAAAGAAGACAGTCGGTTCGTAATCGGTTTAATTTTCTGAAAAAATATTAATTCGGTTTATACTAAAATGTGTGTGCGAAATTGCTAGTTTTAGTTCAAAAGATCAAAAATAATAGAAGTGTTTCAAAAGCGTTATTCTTCCATTTGCAAGTGTTAGTTAAATTTCTTCTATAGAATTTTCCGTTTGGCGCGTTATACGGCGTTGGAGAAATGCAATAGAAAGAAGATTTAGAGAAGAGAGCGGAAAGTGAGTGCGTGTTGAATGGTGAGTTTAGATGGATGCTTGTAATAATTAAAATTATATCTAAATTGCATACCCCCAAGGAATGAGTGCAACAATATTTATTAATTAATTAGTACAATAATACAAATAAATTAAATTTCGTATTCGTTCAAAATTATGTGCATGCAAGTGCGTGGTGAATTGCAAATTTAGTAAGAGCTGTAGGCGAACATGTGTTTGTGTGCGTGAGTGTTTAACTGAGTGCAGAACGTTTGTGAAAGAATAAGGAACATCTATAAACAGGATCGGACTCATACTTCCGACATGCACTACATCTGATATTCATATAAGTATATGTATATGGTACCAGCAACAATGAATTGTTTTAAAAATAGGAAACAACGCCACAGAAACTGTGTGAATGTATTTAAACGGGAGAGTACACATTTTCGAGTTTCTCTTTTGCTTCACTTTCATTATGGCGCTAAATCATACATCATTGCCATGCCAAAGATGAGCATTCATATGAATAATTGTATTCGATACTTTATTGGTATGATGTTAGTACTTCAATACACTTTGAAAATAGTGCAAAAGAAAACTGCTAGAATTTTGAATTTATTGTTAATACAATATTTGCTTGTTTTTTATAGAGTGTTTGACTGCCAAATAAATGAAAATATATGCTCAAACAGTTAAATAATGTTAAACTTCAGTTTATAACTCTCTATTTGTAATAGTAATAACACTTATTTTTGTACTCTTTCGCATAAAAACTTAATTTCAATATGTAAAAATATTTGGCTCATGTCTGGCAATTCCGCAGCTGTCATTGCTGGAAAATGCACACATGTATTTAGCAATTGCACTGCGACGCTGACGTAAGCTTCATTTGAGCGCAGTGAGAGCAGCAGCGGCCGATGGTTCACTGGAGCGAGAGCGGCCAACGACTTGTCTTCGTACCTGCTTTCGCATGTGTGTCACGTATTCATCACTGGAATTTAGGCGACCGCTTTGTCTCTGTCTGACAAATAAGTAGTCGCTGCAGGTCGTGTAGTTTGGCTGGAGTCATTTCAGTGCGCGTTCGAATTTTGTTGACACAAATTGACATACAAAAGTGGGATATACGAAAAAGGCACAAGCGAATTGTAAAAAAAACTCATAAAACATAAAGGAAGAAAAATAGGTGTGACAGCGCGTTGTGAAGAAAATACATAATAATCGAATAAATTTGTGCAAAACTTATATTAAATTGTGTAGTAGGAACGCGTTGAAATAGTTGAAACGCGTGAAAAAGTTGCAGCATGCAAAGTCCGAGAACGAATGCAGTCAATGGAGCAATACAGTCGCTGCCCAGTACATTGGCTCAACTCGCGCTAAGGGATAAACAGCCTCCGCAGTTGCCACAGACACAGCCACCAAGCGTGCCCAACAAGAGTCATCTGGTCGAAGGCACCACGACCACTAATGGCGGTGGAGGCGGAGTAGGTAGCAATGTAGCTGGCAGCGGCGCTGCCGATTCGAACAAAGTGACCACCGAGCTGCAGGAGAAGGAAAACCAAAATCAACTACAGCAGAAGCAGAAACCTCCACTGCCTGTGCGCAACAAACCAATGGAAATAGCGGGTTATGTCGGCTTCGCCAATCTGCCAAATCAAGTTTACCGTAAAGCGGTAAAACGTGGATTCGAGTTTACATTGATGGTTGTGGGTGCTAGTGGATTAGGCAAATCAACATTAATCAATTCCATGTTCTTAGCTGATATATATAATGCGGAACAATATCCTGGTCCATCACTACGTCGCAAGAAGACTGTTGCCGTAGAAGCAACGAAGGTGCTTCTCAAAGAAAATGGTGTAAATTTAACGCTCACTGTAGTTGACACACCTGGCTTTGGTGACGCTGTCGATAACACAAATTGTTGGGTTCCCATACTTGAATATGTTGACAACAAATATGAGGAATACTTGACTGCTGAGTCACGCGTTTACCGCAAACAGATTCCAGATAATAGAGTACATTGTTGTTTGTATTTCATTGCGCCATCCGGACATGGTTTGCGACCATTAGACATCGCTTGCATGCAGAGTCTCTCTGACAAAGTGAATCTCGTGCCCATCATATCCAAAGCGGACACAATGACACCTGACGAGGTGCATCTATTCAAAAAACAAATTCTCAATGAAATTGCACAGCACAAAATTAAAATATACGACTTCCCTTCCACTATCGAAGATGCAGCCGAGGAGGGAAAAACAGCACAGAATTTGCGCGTACGCGTGCCATTTGCTGTTGTGGGCGCCAACTCCATAATTGAAATGGATGGCAAGAAAGTACGTGGCCGACGCTATCCTTGGGGTTTGGTTGAGGTGGAAAATCTAGCTCATTGCGACTTTATCGCGCTACGCAACATGGTTATACGCACACATTTACAGGATTTGAAAGATGTTACCAACAATGTGCACTACGAAAATTATCGTTGCCGCAAGTTATCCGAGCTTGGTCTAGTCGATGGCAAAGCACGCTTATCAAATAAAAACCCCTTGACACAAATGGAAGAAGAAAAACGCGAACATGAGCTAAAAATGAAGAAGATGGAAGCCGAAATGGAACAAGTGTTCGATATGAAAGTGAAGGAGAAAATGCAGAAGTTGAAGGATTCTGAGCTTGAGTTAGCGCGACGTCACGAGGAACGCAAAAAGGCGCTGGAATTGCAAGTGCGAGAGCTTGAGGAGAAGAGGCGCGAATTCGAACGAGAGAAGAAGGAATGGGAGGAAGCTAATCATATCACACTTGAGGAATTGAAGCGACGCAGTCTTGGCGCTAATAGTAGTAGCGATAATGTTGATGGCAAAAAGGAAAAGAAAAAGAAGGGACTGTTCTAAATTTTAAAGCACTAATCCTAGAAACAGTATTCGAGTAACTAGAAACACACAAAGTAGCAGAAGAGAAGTTAATGAAAAAAATCAAAGTTAAAGCAAAGCGAAGAAAGACCAGCTGATGCGGGTAGCCGAGAAGGTAATACGATGACGATAACGATGATGATTATATGTAGACGATGACGATGTTTATGACGAATTGTGTTAAGTAATAAAATACCTAAAATTGTATTTAAAATACTACTTTACAAAGCAAGCAACCGAAGCAAACACACAACCCTTAAAACGATTCCCCAACCCCCTCAGCTAATACACGAGTATCGCTCATACTCCTTGCATTAATTATAACACTATTACCTACTATACATACCTACATAAATATAATAAAATATATATAATAAAGTCTTCTTTAGTTTAAAATTTATATTGATTTTACTACCTATTAACCGTCATTTGGATGTTCTGCTTTCAACACTCATGGTTAGCTCGATTGGCTCCTGCGCTCCTTTATTTTTTATAATTTTTCTAGTCAGTTGTCTATTTTATAGATGTATTATATTTATGATCGCGTGTGATTGTGCGCTGGTGCTTCTACTCCGATATGATAATTGTTGGCCGTCCCCGCGTTGCTGCTGATAAATTCGTTTATTGAACGGTAGTCATAATTGATATGGAACACACGACGCATACATAGTTGATGCATCTTCTGTAAATTTTCAACACATTAGCGAAATGACGTGAGAATCTATATGCATAGTTACATATGTATGTATAAGCAATGTCGGTTTTGTGTGGTTGACAGCGGGGTTAGACGTATCAACCAAAATTTGTTTTAATAATTAACACAGACTTGTCGCTAGACCATCCAGAGCTTAATACAGATGGTGGTAGTGGATATGCTTCACTCGCGTGCCACTAACTGACTTTTTGTTGTATTCAGCAGCGGACAATTAACATTTGATTGAAAGGCAGTATAAGTACATACATATGTGTACAATAGGAATTAGCTGGTGGTCCACATACATATGTATGCATTTTTCCGAAGTGAAGTCAAAAAGCATGTTTTGTAGGATTGTTTTATTCATATGTACATACTTACATACATATGTGGGATAGAACGTGTACATATATGGGACATGCATCTGGATATGTACATATACATATGTATGTTGACTCATACATGTATTGGTTACTGATTAGTGTTTCTCAATTGCGGTTGGAAATTCCGTTTAATTCAAACTATTTTATTTTTATCGGAACGAGTGTTTCATTTATAAAAAGTGGCATATACAATTATTAATAAAGAAGGTAGTGAAAAATATAATAAATGAATAATAATTATTTTTTGTGCATTTTGGCATTTGCACCAATTTTAAAATTTATTCCACTCAACGGTTGAATAAAAGTAAATAAAATCAGCACGCGGCAATTAAACCTCTATACAATAAGTCACCTCGTACGTACATATATATGTATGTACATATGCTTCTGTGTATTTATGTATGAATGCATTCAAAGAAAGCACATATTTGTTTGTACATATGTACATATATTCATGCCTGTGCGCATATGGAGTGACATATGAACATATGTGGACAGGCCGTGTCACTGGTGTTGTTGACGCTGTCTCCAATCCAATTCCAGCACAGCGCCTTCCATATAAAGAAGTTACTTAGAAATTACTTAGCGGTTTCGTTAAGCATTTTGCGCCGAAGCAATGTACCGCTGATCAATGAACGCTTCACGCTAATGTACGTACGAGTATGTATGTATGTTTTGAAATGAGTGGTCAGTCGAGAGTTTCGAAAGAAGCGCCCGTTAAGTGGGCAAATCAAAGAGGGGTAAAGAGGTCGTTAGACCGCCAAATACATACCGCCAAACGAACGCTTGATTGGGTGGCAAGAATGTATTAAGAAGTGTAGACACACATACCATAATTTATTAGTTATTGGTGTGCATTGTATGTATGTACATACTTAAATACATATGCATGTATATACAAGCATAATTATTAATATGAATCTTTGCTTTGCATGACTCAAACTTACACATACCTCCGTACAAATATACGTATGTATCTGTGCATATGCGGGCTCTCAACGATTAATATACACTTTCATTAGCGCGAAAACAAAGCAAAAGCAAATTCATTCGCTAAGTTCGCGTTGAAGTCAGAAACCCCGATGAGCATCACTAACACAATTACAGACATATTTATTTACAAGGCTTAATTAAAATAAACTCAATGATGGCTATAATTATACACTAAATTAAAAAATTACAAAAAAAAAAAAATTAAAAAAACGAGTATTTTTTTTTAATCTGCTAATTTCATACTAGAGTGCATTTTAGGCAACTTTTCCTGCTGGGTCTGTTGCGGCATTATTATTTAGTGAAAGGTTTAAAAATATAAGCAATTGGCTGCTATGCCCCCATCGAATCGAGACTTCTTTACCGTTCTGCCTGCTTGCCTTTCTGGCATTATTTGGAAATGCATGCAGTAGACGCCCCGCTCAGCCACTCCTCCCCCTCCAAACGGACGCCGACATGGACATTCGCGCCATGTTGCAATCGCTACCGTCGCTCACTCAAAGCCAAATGCATTTCAAAAACGTTCTTACTCGTACTTTATTGGCATATTTTGTTTTTTTTTTTTTTTTCGTTTTTGTTGCAATGCCCCATCGAGCGGCCGCTGATAAGCTATGTATAGGGGGAAACGTATAAACAAAATGAAAAAAAGAGAAAACAAAACACTATAAAATAAATATAGCAATAGCAACAACAGCATATCGGAAATTATTGGGTCGCGAACGCCAAGGCATGCACGCCTAAAATCATGCATACATACATATGTACATACACATACGATGAATGCACTTATGAGCTTGTGTATTCGAATATTCAAATATTTCTTTCCATATAGATTTGTATGTATGTAAAAAGTACTTGGTACATACAAAACACAGCACTTACGGCTGCGTATACAAAAGTACATACATACCTACATGTATTATGTATTTATGCTTGTAGGCATGTGTAAGGAAATTCTTGAGGAAATGCTTTTACCAATCTAAAAAACTCCAATAGTGGCATATGTATGTATGTATGCACATATATAAAAAGGAAATTAACACTGCATTTTTGGTTTCATTTTATTTGATACAAATGACTTATGTACAACTTCTCCGAAGATATTTTTCAGACCGAACTTCCAGATAACAACTTTATCTTAAACTTTGACACTTTTTTGTTATACATGCTTCATCTAAGCCGAAAATGTACCATCGGTCAATTCTAGATTTTTTTCAAGTTGGATCTTATACAATTTGTCGATCGCTCAAAAGGCTCGTGTCGATTGTTCGAGAGAAATGTTAAAAAATACGAAAACAGTACTTCGAAACACGTCTATGGCATCGTGAGGGGTTATGATTCATGGATTCATCTCGCTTTTCATCTCGAAAGCAAACAGAAGAAGACTGTACGGATGTTTTAAGAAGAGCCGAATCCAACAAAAGTCGTTCGCACACAACGCATTTCCAAGCAAATGGTTGCCTGTGGTGTACAGCCATTTGTTTACCAGTTGTCTTTCAAGAAATTAGGAAAATCAACCGCCGAAGACGGATCACCTTTCACCACGAAAATACGAGCTTTCGCACATCGACTAAAACAACTTTATTTTTGAGCACAAAAGATCGATTTGATGAGTAATCCACCGTACAGTCGTGACTTGACACTGAATCACTTCTTTTTATTCCCGTACGTAAAAAGGTCCTCGTTTTGCGTCAACTGAAGAGACGGTGGCAGAAGTCCTTCGAGAATTGGTTCAAACGCACGCAAAAGTGTACAAATCTTAATCGAGAATATTTTGAAAAACGAAACTCGATTTTAAAGTTTGTTTTTATTTGGTGCTCTAATCGCGAAATATAGAAGGTAACCCTCGTATTGTAATAATAAAATTTTCGGAGGTTACCGAAATAAATGAGAAATTTGAATTAACTTTTGTTCTTCTTCTTCTATTCTGATTTCGCACGACAAATTAACCAAGATAAAGTTACGAACCGCCTCCGATCGATTGTAGTAGATATTTGATGAATGGCAAGCATTTGGGTCATCGTTGGTTAATATCTTCTACTTTGGGGAATGACTAACGAGAGTTATTGCTTTTAAATAAGGCTGGACAAACATGAGCCCTCAAATTGTGTTCCGCATTCCAACTTATCTGTACTAAATAACCATTGCAAGCTTGTAAAGTCATAATTTTTGCTTTGCTCAGTACATACCATTTTACACAAGTGTGTACTTTTGGATATTTCTCAATAATTGAGTTTCCTAACCTCAGTTCCCTACAGAATCGGTGAATTGGACAGCACCTTCCCCACAAAGCCCTTTTTGACAATTGAATGACATTAAAAATTAATCATGCAGCTGGAGGAGATGCCCAACGATTCGAAACCACAATACAAAAATAATTGCTCACCAGCTTTATTAAGGTTTATTGTAAGAATTTTTGAAAGCAAATACTTTCCCGCTTGCAAAAACGTTACGAGTAAAGTGACCTACTTACTTACATGTGTACATATGTATGTATGTGCTAAGTGTTTGCTAGACGATTTTTGGTTTTCACGCTCATTTGGTAACCGTAATCCTAATTTGTATGGCATACGTATGTATGTATGTAAATGGACACATGCGAAATTCCATTTTTTGACAGCTTTTGTTCTTTCAGTGCGTGAGAATGTGTGTGTGTGTGTGCGAAATCTGTTTTCAGGGCCATTTTTTGCAGAAGCTTTTAACGCCTTTGATTTTGACACTTTATCCATTTAACGTCATACATTCATACATGCATTTTGTGGCTACCATCGAGTTCGACCGCAAAACGTTTAGCTACATTGTGTCCATTTAACAATCTCAGCCCTTTACATCAATGAGTTGAAAGAGCTCGAAGACTTCACGAATTACATAAGCGTCGAGAAGCACAAATCACTACCACGTACTCATCTCATGTGTATGTGTGTGTATTTTCGAATATTTTCGGCTCTTAATACATATGATTCCCATCATTCGTGTGATCCCTTCGGGCAATGGTCAGCAACAACTGTTCTCCTGACAAGCGGCTAGCAGCGACGCCGACCAATTTTAAGTGCCAATTTAATGATAACAGTTGCTTAATGAATTGTAATTTTAATGGTCACTTCACGGACAACATGCTGAGATCGCTCATTTCGAGTGTCCGGCTGAGCATGCGAAGACAAAAACTACGGACTTTTCGGAGACAAGATCTAACGCCTGCGCTGATTGCCAAAGATATCCCTAACTAAGTATCTTTTTGCTTAGGAATTCTTATTCTGCATGTTTATATTTTCACACAGCAATCTTGCCAATTAACTCCCTATAAAATAAATAGTTTCTTTCCTCATTTACTTCCAGTTAATTTTTAATATTTATGTCCCCTCCTAATTGGCGCTCTGTTCCCAACTCTCCTAAGGACTTTCCTGTCATGTTTATTTTCAAAATAAATATTTAAATAGCAATAGATAGGGTCCCCTAAAGCAAATGCTTGGCTGCGCACCTAATCACCCCACATTATAGTCTCATTTCCGCTGTCGAATTCCTTTGAAGGCAATGTTCATGACATGTGTGTGAACGTGTAGTGCCGACTTGTTGATCCTAGCGATGTGTGAGTGACAAAAATAGTAAGAACACAGATCCTAGGGCTGAGGAATAGACATACTTATATGGATATACAAACTTACACCATAGATATACAAACTACATTTGAATTTAAGGCCTGTCTGCATGTCCTTAGTGTCAGTTAAAGTCAGCGCTAATTTGCTTTGGCCCCTGGCCTTGCTCAATGAATTCCAAAAGTGTCGATGGAGTGCGGATGACAGAGAATTCTCACACATTGTCAACGGTGAAAGAGTGGGCATAGTTGAGCGAGCTTAAGTGAATCGTAAAATTATTAAATAAATAGCTAATAAATTAAAATAGAAGCTAATGTTTTCTTAGAAGCTTATAATTTGAGCTGAGCGTGGTTTTCTTTAGATTTGACACGTTTCAGAACCCGTCTCGCACTTACAAAAGCAACTAACTAAGCTGACTTTGGTCAATGATGCGGCCGTAAGGAGTAGAACAACGGCAGAAGGAAATTGCTGGCGTCTCGTGTTATCGAAAATTATTGTGTGGCCTAGTTTATAACTCCCAATAGCAGTAATATTTCAATAAAAATAAATTTAAAAAATATATTTGGTCCTTTCTAACTTGTAATAGTTACGAATCGGCATTATTTTGAACAGAAATACAAATTTTCATACGGTTTTAAGCATTTGCCCGTCTTACAACGCAATACTCCTGTAGATAAGGATTTGATCGCAGATAAGACATACTAGAAGTGCTATCTTCTTTTGGTTCTCATGCCGATTAGCATGGGAATTCCAACGTGTCCATAAATCATGTACTTTATGCCGAGATACATAGATAACAATCCGCATAAGAAAGACTACGTTCGGGAAGTGGCAACAACGAGCGCAAGAGCAACAAAAAAAGCGAAATGAGAAAATTTTGAATAAAGGATAACACTTGTATGAATAAAAATTTGCGCTGACAAGCAAAGTAACACCTACAAAAGCCAAAAAACAGCCACACCACACATACATACATACATCCATACACACATGCTCGCATGCACATCGGCGAGCATTGCAATGAGCGAAGGAGAATGAGCTGCGCAGGACACCTGTTAATGTTAATGCCAATGAAAATATGAACTCAAATGAAATGAGTTGGCATGAATATACATATATAAGTACATACATAAATACATACTCGTATGTGCAAGTGAACTGTTTAAATAATGTGGGAAAAAGGAGCGCTGGCACAACAACTATACGCCAGTGATGAGCGGAGCGCCAAGACATGCAAAATATTCCCAGGGACTTCTGAAGAAATTAAATACGTTTGTATGTCTGTATGTAATGCATAAAAATGAAAATATATGATCAATGCGAACGGTTTAAGTGGTTGAGATCAATAGATCGAAAAATTCCCACAGTTAAGATAACGACAGGTCGCCATGTAAAATGTGTATGCGTGCATGTGTGAGTGCGTGTTTGCAAATATAAAATATAACTGCATATAGACATGAAACGGTATTCCAATTTGCGCTTACAAAACGGTGAATCGCCATATCAATCACTCATCTCGTATTCCCGACGATCAAATGAGTTAACGTAGAGACTTCCTGCTCGTGTGTGTGCGAGGAGCGCACACTTCCAGCGTGTGTGCCGTATTGAGAAGAAGAGGGAATCCTACGAAGCACATGCATTGGTAGATATAGGCTTAGGAAATGCAGATATTACGTGTTAGCAAGATCTTTAGTGACATTATTTGGTTTTGAGGCATTTCCGGCTGTGCCCACAAGCTATATTAGGTAGTCTTGGGCAGAAAAAGTCTTTACGTATTTCTCAAACTTCAACTTATTTTTTTTTACCACCACTTTTTTCCATTTTTCCGTTAGAGACATTATTCCATCACTGTAAAACTTTTCTGGTTTCTCGGCGAAAAGTTGCGACAAGTAATTTTCACAGGCTTCTCTTAAAGCCAACTTTACTTCATTAATGGATTTCTGCATTGACCGAAATAATTGATAGTTCGATGGTGCAAGATCAGGGCTATATGGTGGATGCATCAAAAGTTCCCAGCCAAGGTGTCCCAAGACGACGAGTCATCAAAGATGTGTGTAGTCTAGCTTGTTCCAATGGAAGACGAAGCCCTTTCGGTTGATGTGTTCTGGCCGATTATTTTCGATTGCTTGATTCAATCTCATGAGTTGTTGATAGTAAAATGTAGAATCAATTGTCCGGCCAGACTGGAGCAGTTCATAGTGGATGATTCCTTTCCAATCCCACCAAACACTCAGCCTAATATTTTGAGGCGTCAATCCTGGCTTTGTGACCATTTGTTAAGTTTTACCACGCTTGGACCATAATCTTTTTCACACATCAATATTATATTTGATTCACTTTTCATCTCCAGTTACCATTCGCTTCAGAAAGAGTTCGATTTCATTTCGTTTCAGCATAGAATCGCAGATGTTACTTCGGTCCATTAAATTTTTCACAGACAATTCATGGGGTACCCAAACATCGAGCTTGTTTTTGTAGCCAGCCTTTTTTAAATGATTCAAAACCATTTGATGATGAATGCTAAGTTCCTTAGCGATGTCATGCCTGCTTATGTGACGGTTTTGGTCAGTTTTTTCCACAATTTCATCGATTTTTTGGCTGATATGTCGACCAGAGCGAGGTGCATCTTTCAATATTTTTATTGGATCTTTGGATCTTAGAATTAAGTGCTATTTTAAAAATCTGTAGAAGCCCAATTAACCTTCCGCCAACAAGGTGCAATATTAAAATAAATACCGGAAATATTTTAACAACAATTTTAATTACATTTTTACATACAAGTATTTATTGACTCTGTTTTCTAAGACCATCTGCGTCGATTAGAAGAAAGAATACTGTACACAGTTGCACATTCTTTAATAATCACATTCTTGAATAAACAATAGCTCGTTGTATATATACTATCATAAATACAATACAATTTATAGAGTATTACGAATACTTGTGTAAGCATTCATCTCTATGAGTTTACAGGAAAAAATGTGCGATCAAAGTGAATTCGATTTATACATTCTCTTAGAAACCCATAGAAAGCTCGAAGTTCGTCAATCATTTTCTGGTATGTCTTAATGCAATAAAAATATAGGAAGAATGGAATTGTAGATATTGATTTAGTACTGTTAATAGACCTTTGATCGAATGTGCGTTGCATTTTAAAATGTATGAATGTACGAAAGTATGTAATATTAGTCATTGATCTCGTAAAAAACACTTTTCTTCACCTCTACTTCTGAACGAGTGTTTAAACGCGAACAGCTATTTTAAAACAAATTCGTTTTCGCAAAAAGCTTAAGTGAATAGGTTTCCGTTGAATGAATCATGTATAACAGATTAATTGAAAAGTCCCCGGCTCACCATAATAAACCACATTTTTGGAAAGAAATCGTTTATTTTATCCAAAATAGTTCCCTTTAAGTGTGATACATTGATTATGGCGACTCTTACACTTTTTGATACTGGTTTTCTTTCGGCGATCACCTCGTGATTCGACGAAAATTTCTTCACTGCGAGCATTGTTTTGAGATATGAGAACAGAAAATATGGACTGTAGACGCGAAAGCAAATCGAAGCCCTATTCATGGGTTTTGGCCTTCATTTTCACTGATTTTTAAAACAGTTTTCTTCCAATGCGGCCGTTTTTTCGGCGATTTCGTCATTTAAACGATCCAACGACGCTTGGGAATTTTCGCTGTCCTTCCTTTTTCAAGATAATCAACATTATTCCATGCATATCCCATAACCTTGCCAGTTGACTGTTGCGTTTTTCCACGCTTTGGAGCGGGTTCATCGTGTGCATTCCACTCGTATGACTGTAGATTCGACATCAGAGTGAAATGATGGAGCCATGTTTCATCCATTGTCACATATCGATGCAAAAACTCGAGTTTCTTACTCTTAAACATCTCCAAACACTGCTCCGAATCATCAACTTGTCGTTGTTAGGCACAGAGCTTTCTCTCATCCAAATATTCGTGAATGATAAGATTTACACGCCTCTTTTGAAGGATAGTGCTAACCAAAGGTCACATTTAATTCTATTAGCGTCATCTAAGTCTCAGGCCGGGCACTTTTCAATCGACCTGTTATACATACATACATATATACTATGAGTTACATTTGTGTCTAAGCCATCATTTCTTTCTTAGAAGTGGATACATTTATATATATTATATGTGACTTGGTCTACGAAAAGGGGGCTTAGGTGTCAAAAAATCAATTTTTTTTTTTTTTTTAATTTTTTTTTTTTATTTTTATTTTTTGACACCTAAGCCCCCTTTTCGTAGACCAAGTCACATATACCGATAAGGCGTCTAAACAATTCTGTAACCACATTTAAATATGTAACTAGACGAATATTTAATTTCCATTCCTTCTCCAGCATTATAAGTATACGACAACGTTTTATAACCATACAAATGGATACTGGCTGCCTTGGATAATTTCTATATACATACATACATATGTATGTATATATTGTGTTCCTAAGAGAGGGTGTGTATGGCCCAATCCCCCACATCCGCATGTGACAGTAAATCAGATCACTCAATTATTCTCAATCAAGCCAAGGAAAAGTATGCTCGTAGTGCCATGGCTGACAGCTCGACTTTCAGACACAAGCATCAGCGGCTCATTGAGCTATCTAAAGCTGCCAGTGAAAACATATCGCAAAGAACAGTTGTTGGACCACTCACGACAGCCTTGGAAAAGTCGACGAACAATTACTCATAATAATAATAAACAAACGACGACTGTCATACATACATACATAAATGCATATAAACAACAAATACTAGGGAAGGGTCGGGCTAGCGTTCATTGACAGTGCCGAAATGTTGGCATTTATGTGCCATAAGATATTTATATATGTACATACATATGTATTAATTATTTATAATTGTATTAGAAATTTTTCCAAATTAAGAATTTTTAAAGTTAATGATTCTTCCTGCTACATATATGAAATCGCCGAAAAATCAGTGCTGTGGGAACTCGCCTCGTATTTTCGAATCTAAAACTAAATAACGGCAACAAGCTTAGCATCCCTACCATGTACCGCTGCACTCTGTACGTACTTCTGTATATGTGAGAGCTCTTTACAAATTAACTTATGAATGAATTCATTGTCGCATGCTCACCCGTCTCTTTCCGCATTTAGTCGTGGGTTTGTTTTACTTATTTTTTCTACAAAAAAACATTTGCTTACGAGCAATCAATTGCCGCTACGCGTTCTATATGAAAATGTTGTGCCATGTTGTTATTGTTGTAATGCTGTAAAAACGAGCAATTTATGCATGAAAACTGTGACAAGTGGTTCTTAGTTGCTCGTCAGCAGTTTCCCGACAATCACACTCATCGTCAAACAGCCAATTGGTCACACCCACTCGCCCGCCCGCCCGCTGCCCGCTCTGTTTGCTCCCCCTGTGCTCTTGTGCTCAGTTGTCTGTGTCACTGACATAACTTTCCGTTGCATCAGCCAATTCTGACTAATTCAGAGCAGTCAACTTGTAAGCTTGTCGCCCTTTATTCGTGTGTGTACTTGTGTTTGTGAGTGTAATTTGTAAGAAAGTAGCCTTCTCCCCAGTAGTTTAGACAGTGTTCGCACCCTTTTTCAGCAATTTGCTGGAACGTTGCCAATTATTGGCAGAAAATTCGTTTTGTTTGACGGTGAAGTGGATTTAGTGATCTCGTATCGATGGAAAATGGAATACAAGTATCAATTAAGTGGCGGAAGAGGTTACTGCTATTGATTTGATGTGATGTGTTAAATGGAAATTGGTTGAAGCGCTCTTGCTGCGTGTGAGGCAAAAATTTTATGTAAGAAGAACACGCTTTGGTACAAAAATAGAATTAACAAGAAAAATAGTTAACTTCGGGTTAACTTCTTATAGCTTATACCCTGCACAGCTACATTTTTGATAGCACAAAGGGGTATAAAAAGATATTTATCTTGATTTTGATCGGTCAGTTTATATGGCAGCTATATGTTATAGTGGTCCGATCTGAAGAATTTTTTTCGAAATTGCATCATAGACTTAGGCACTAAACCATGCCGAATTTCGTAAAGATATCTCGTCAAGTGTAAAAGTTTTCCATACTAGCATTTGACACCCATCGTTCAGTTTGTATGACAGTTATATGATATAGTGGTCCGATATTGGCGCTTCCGACAAATGAGCAACTTCTTGGTGGGAAAAGAACATATCCAAAATTTCAGATCGATATCTCAAAAACTGAGGAATAGTTCACATATATACAGACGTGCATGGCTTGATCGTCTCATTTCGTCACGGTGATAAATTATATATGGTATATTGTACTTTGTAGGGTCCCAGGCATTTTCTTTTTGGTGTTAGAAACTTCGTGGCAAACTTAATATACCTTTTTCCAGGGTATAAAAACCCGAAAGTTGCAACGGAAAGACCAGAAGGGGCTTTAAATATGGGGTTTCAAAAATCAAAAGACAAAGTAATCTACTTTGGAATCCAAAAAATTCCAAGTTCGATGTATATCTTACCACTGCTGGAATGTAATATTCCTAAAAAGGCTCGGCTAATGCAGCTTAGCAAAAATTCTATAACAACTTTTAGCTCAAGAGTTCTTCAAAAGACTTTAAGCTAAGTTATTTCCAGAGTTTACATAGTCTCGAAAAATATGTTTTTGACGAAAAATAAGTATATATATTTGAGGTTATGATACTTCAGAAAGCAGGAACAAAACCAGTTTGAAACGGTGTATATATGGAATTTATTATGCTCCTTCTCTGACACTTTATGCTTCAGACCATCACTACGGCAATTACTTTATGCCCAGAGACTAATCGAAATGCTGTCCACAAATTGTTGGTTAGCAGCAAAACTAAACTGATCAGTCTCAGTGTTCGGCACTTCTCTGAAGCTACACCGTCGGATGTCCATTTTGATGCGTGCATGTCTTTTCTACTAATATCAGCGGGAAGTTCACATCTCGTTAGCGAAGTTGTGTGAGACCAAGGTGCTAAGTTGTTAGCGTTCTGTTGCCAGCTCAGCGCAGCACGATAGCGTCCAACTTGAAGAGATGTTTCATCAACAAATTTCCGCGAAAGAAAGCCATCTAACCGAGAGGTTTGCTACGCTTTTCTTCGCTGAGGGAAACATATTATCGCAGTCTATTGACACGACACGGAGCGACCTCCGAGCAAACACTGGTTGGTGGACCAGTTTAAGACAATGGCAATAATTGGTGTTTTTGGGTTTTTTTCAACAGAGTTTCAAAGTTGTTATTGCGACGTTTGTCGTTTTTGTGTGCGCTCTTCCTTTGAGAAAATGCGAAATTTTACGCGAGTGCCGGCAGGAGGCCCACACCAACAAACCGATAACTAAGTAGGAAAATGTGGAAGATTATAAAACCAACAATCGTTTTGGCTAACTGCCTGCCTGCTTACTAGTAAGCGGTGTAAAGTGCTGGTAAGAGATTCTGCGAAGCCGCGTTTGGCCAGGTAGTGTTTGCGGAGCGCGTAGCCGAGGCAATGGTAGTGCCGATTGTTGAGCGTAACACACAAAACCGCCCACGACAAGGATTTCGTCAATATTTTTAGTATTCGAAAATAATGTCAACTGAATGGAATGGCTAATGTGAGCATGTATGCGCGAGATTTTTGTGTGTGTGAATACAAAACGCGAACTATTCAATATTTATGAGCACATTGTCTTCTGATTTTTTCTTATTTTAGTCAAGAATGACGGTAATAATTGTACATAATTTCGCATTTTCTTTTGTTTGTTAACAAATTTGGCGATGTTCTTTTACGAAGGATGTCTTTTTATACGAGTTTTTGGAATATTTCTGAATATAAGTATGTCTTATATTCATGAGAGCGTCTCTATATGCCGAAGAAAGGTCACGAAAAAGACGGCCAGCTGAAAGTTTCTATGCTAATGTGACAAAAATAGCTGCAATTAAAATTCAATAAGCAAACGTGCATATTTTTGTGTACTTAAAAACGCTTGGCGAAAATAAAGAAGCGCTCCGCTGACGGCAAGGACACTTGCGAGCGGCACTTAGTTGAACTATTGCTGTTAATGATGGATTTGTAGGAAATTAATTCGAAAATATTGTCAGCAGCAAAGGTTTCGTGCTCTGGAACACTAAGTACCGCTGCTACGGACTTCAGGCGAACTCAACAATACCAGGCAAATAAGAAAATATAATAACTGTATGTATATTCTAATAGTTATTAGGGAGAAAACAGAGCGCCCTCAGCTGCTCGATTTGCCTGAAGAAATAATTTTGCTGTAATCAGTTATGATCATTCATGTGAAACACACGTCAGACGCATTCCTTCAGAGCGTTGATAAAAGAAATGCGCAATTTCTGCCAAGAAATACATTACAGCTAACCATTTTGTTGTAGAAATCAGCGACCCACCCCAAAAGTTGGCTCTTACGTACACATTTCAGGTGGCGTGCTTACAAAATCCATTGCGCAATAACACGGCGCCACGGTCAGCCGCGCATGCGCCCTGCCGACCTCTTGCCAGCAGCGAAAATTCAAATTCCAACGACTCGTCGTGAGCCAGCGCTGGCAAACAAAATGGCTGGAGCGTGTCCTTGCGCACTTCAGTCGCCGTAACAAAAACTTTCACACGCGTTCGCCACCAGGAAGCGTCCTTTAAGTAAGTAAGTGAAGGAAAAGGCAATGCAGCCAAGCGCAAATGAAAAGAGGGAAAATGTAAGGGCCCTCGCCTTTTATTGTAGTGACACAAGATTGACAAAAGTCTCGGAAACTTGCCATTCAGGCTTTTGATTATCCTTACATGAATGTATGTGTGGTTGTGCGTTCGGATTTCATGACATGAAAATTATTTTGCGCATGAAAAGATTCTTGTTTTCCAAATTATATTTATTTGTTTCAACTTTCCGCTCACCGCTGGCGTCTTATGATCGCACTCAACAAATGTTCAAAGCATGAGCTATATACATATACAGATGCGAGTATGTCTGCTTGTGCCTAGCTTTACTTTTTATGATCGCAAGTAAGAGCGTCCAGGGGTGCATGAAGCAAGGCAACTCCTTGCGCTCAGTCAGAAATGCCATGCTTGACGGATTGCGACAGCTGTCGTGTAAAGAATCGCTCGGTCGACCCGCCTGCCAGGCGTTTGTTGGGCTGCTTAATGTTGCTTGGTAGTGAAATAGCTATTTTTTACACCACAATCCTTTTACTGCCTCAAAAGAAAACTTTGCTATTTGCTCTGGAGGTGAGCAGTTGTTTAAGGGTGGGCTATTGTAGCAGAAGAAGGGAAAGTCTATAAGAAGCGATCAAACTTCACTATGTTATGTATGTATGTCTACAAGCGAAATGACTACTCGGTAGCGAAATGGTTACCAGCGGTAATGACAAAGACAAGATTGCGGCACACAATGTCATAAATGGAACGAATTGTCAGACTTTCAGGGTAATCAATTCTGACGTTTATGACGTCAAGAATCGACTGTCAAGGCAGTCAAAAAGTTTGAACGGGATGATAGTTTCGTAATCTTTATTCCCATCATTCTTGCTTCCCAGCAAGTTGTTACTAAGAGATATAGATATTAGATTGCACATTCTCACTGAACAGTTAGACGAGCTTCTTTGATGTTACATGCTGATTTCTCTCGATATCTTTGATTTCTATTTGCGCTAATAAATATTGTCTACTTCACATCACTATTGAATCCCAAAAGCAAAATAATTGATATGCACGAATGCAACACATAAAAGCGCAAAGTAAATTGGAGAATCTTTGTTCCAAAAGCCACCCCTTTTCGACTGCTCTTTACAACAACGAAGTCATAATTCGCACAAGCTGCGCATGGAATGAGTCTCACCCATCATAGCGCCTTGACGCAGGCAAAATGTATGCGATTTCTGCGCATGCGCACAAGAGGAACTATTACGAAAAGTATACAAGTATGTAGATCTAACAAACATTTTCAATTGATTTAACCGCTATAACAATACATACATACACACAAACTCGCATGTTTCTATATACACTTCTAATTATAATTTTTCCTATATGCCAGGGTACAGTTATTTGAGATTCGATACATTCGCTGCAAATGGTAGCGGATTTCTACGGCGCTCAGCAGTCACAAGCCAAGCGCACACCTGGTCACACGCAAAGAGTTCATAACTTCAATGTAGATTTCTTATATTTCACCCTATTCAATTTCCTTAATTTTTATTACTTCTCCTCGTTGTATGGAACCTTTGTCTTATACGATACCATGTTTGTGGCAAGCATACATATGTATGTATGTATATAAAATATGCAAATGAGCCTAGTTTGTGCGGAGTTTGAGGCAAATGTGTCATACTCTACTTGACATTTCTTTAGAAGAAGTTATGTTAGTCTAAAAGGTGATCAGTACTCCCTGCCTTATCAGCATAGCTTTAGGAAAAACCACCTGGAAGTTCGAAAATCTTCCCATGAGGTACATATATGGAGCTAAAAAAATTACTTATCCGATTTAACCCATTTTTGACAATACGGACATAATATTATTAGAAACGGATTCTCTCAGAATTTGTATAACTCGGTAACTGGAACTTTGATTTCCATATTCGATAACTGGACCGATTTAGACACTTTAGGGTCATAAGCTGGCCTACTTAAATTGAGCCATTCGGGCAACGCTGTATGCCGGTATAATCATTGGTGCTTGATTAGTTAATTGGAAAGTGAAAGAACAATAGGCATTTAAAACTAGGTTATATGTATTGTAGGCGTGGCTATAGTCTGATTTTGTTTGTTTTCGCACTGGAACATAGCAATGTCAAGGCAACATTATAGACCAAATTTGGTCGATATCAGTCGAGTTCGTGAGATATGGCTTTTCACTGAAGTGCGATCGGTGCTACGTCCATTGTCCATTTTTGACCCCGGCTCCTATAAAGTTCTCTTATATTACCCAGATGTAAAATTTAATGCCTCTGACGTATTTAATTAATGATTTATCGCTCTTTTAGTAATTTTGTAACAGTATCGTTATATAGGCAGTGAGCGGGTTTATGACCCGGCTTCAGCCATTTTCACGCTTGATTGGTTTGCGATATATGTATGTACGTTAAACATATTATGAACGGGGCCACGCCTAGTTTTTCTAAATTAGCCCTTGCTAATGCGATCCCCTGTGCCAAATTATAGTTCTTTTTTTTAAATTTAGTGCGTAGTGGTTCGATTACGCCCATCAATGAACTTTCTTTTTTGAAGCTTGCACAGATAGACACACGGACCGACGGACGAACAGACAATCACTCGGATTTCAACTCATTTCATCATTCTGATCTATTTATAGGTGACAGCCCGCGAAGGAGCTGCAGTGGCTTCTCAAATGAGTAATGTAACGAGAATAGCAGCTAACTGATATATAAGTATGTGCATCTTCCAGCGCTGACCGATTCAAAATTAATTTTATTACTTGGTTTAGGCGAAAAGTTGAAATTTTCCATGAAACTAAAGGCATTTTGTGCCCGAATAAAAACAAAACATAAAAAAGAAAAAAGGCGCAGCGCCCATACGCGTTCGATCCGATAGCCTTTAGGGCTTTAGCCCTCATTTTACCAGATATCTGTACATGCTGGTTTCGGTGTTGTCAACACAGCATGACAAGTGCATTTTCCCATGCTCGTTTACTCCAATTTCTCTACGCCAAACATTTCAACAACGTACATACGAACATTCCCCAACGTTTCCCTCTGCTTCTTCTTCATTCTCTCCTTCTGAATATATAAATACAATTTGACTTATGAGTCTAAGCGTCCTTTTGTTCTCTGCATTCCACTGCACAAGTGCATGTATGCGATCGTGTTGATAACACCAATACCGCTATTGTGGCCGCCGAAAACCGAGCGGATCTACCTGAGCGAGCCGGCCAGTTAGCCCAAACGCTGCGTGAGAATCTATTCCATTTTGCGTGTTTATGCATTTAATTTGATCCTTTTCGCTGTTTGCTCCTTCCCTGCTTCGTGCACTTGTTTCGTGTGAATGTTCGTGCGGGTGTTTGTGTGCGTTAGAAAGGATATTGCGCTGCTTTGGAATGTGATAAATGAAGGAGAGCAATAAATGGGCAAATATTCGTATGAATATATTCTCAAGTAGGCGCTACCATTTATTGATTCACAACGAATAAGATCGAGTGTGATAAATACAATAAAAAATGCACTGTAGGTGATCGGGTTTGGTCTGATCCTTCCCACAAACTTTGTGTGCGCTGCGATGAGCTCGCTGCTCTGTGTGTAGTTCACACGCACTTGTTCTCTGCCGCTTTGCCGATTTGTTTTCGTTGCTGTTTTGATCGAAATAATTCCGAGAAGTTTTTTGTTCGCAGGATAATAGGGATTATTATTGGTGGCTGTGAAAATAAAGAAATTGTGTCAAAACTAACGGGTGATTTTTTTGAGGTTAGGATTTTCATGCATTAGTATTTGACAGATTACGTGGGATTTCAGACATGGTGTCAAAGAGAAAGATGCTCAGTATGCTTTGACATTTCATCATGAATAGACTTACTAACGAGCAACGCTTGCAAATCATTGAATTTTATTACCAAAATCAGTGTTCGGTTCGAAATGTGTTTCGCGTCCGTGTCCGATGAGCGATGAGGCTCATTTCTGGTTGAATGGCTACGTAAATAAGCAAAATTGCCGCATTTGGGGTGAAGAGCAACCAGAAGCCGTTCAAGAACTGCCCATGCATCCCGAAAAATGCACTGTTTGGTGTGGTTTGTACGCTGGTGGAATCATTGGACCGTATTTTTTCAAAGATGCTGTTGGACGCAACGTTACGGTGAATGGCGATCGCTATCGTTCGATGCTAACAAACTTTTTGTTGCCAAAAATGGAAGAACTGAACTTGGTTGACATGTGGTTTCAACAAGATGGCGCTACATGCCACACAGCTCGCGATTCTATTGCCATTTTGAGGGAAAACTTCGGACAACAATTCATCTCAAGAAATGGACCCGTAAGTTGGCCACCAAGATCATGCGATTTAACGCCTTTAGACTATTTTTTGTGGGGCTACGTCAAGTCTAAAGTCTACAGAAATAAGCCAGCAACTATTCCAGCTTTGGAAGACAACATTTCCGAAGAAATTCGGGCTATTCCGGCCGAAATGCTCGAAAAAGTTGCCCAAAATTGGACTTTCCGAATGGACCACCTAAGACGCAGCCGCGGTCAACATTTAAATGAAATTATCTTCAAAAAGTAAATGTCATGAACCAATCTAACGTTTCAAATAAAGAACCGATGAGATTTTGCAAATTTTATGCGTTTTTTTTTTAAAAAAAGTTATCAAGCTCTTAAAAAATCACCCTTTATAATTGGGAATGCCTTTCAGCGCTTGTTTGTTTGCACAGCAAGTGTATAATTAAATTAATTCTCTGCTTGAAGGCTGAGAAAATGTATAACTTGTGGAATGCACAACATTTAAATCCTCGTAATGTGAAAATGTAAAAAAAATAATTCAATTACGTAGATAATTATTATTTTATACTTTCTGATTTGCATTCAAAAATGATAAATTCATCTAAAAAACAAGAAAAAAAAATGTTAATTTGGCTTGCGCCGAGGCTATAATAAAGCCTTCAAAATACAATCGATTCCGTATAAGAACTTTGATCGGTCGGTTTGTATGGAAGCTATATATTATGGTTGTTCGATATCGGCAGTTCCAACAAATGAGCCACTTCCTATAGATAGACCGAGATACAGATGGGCATGTCTAAATCAACTCAGTCCGTCATGCTAACTATTTATATCGGGTGATTCAAGTAGAGGTATCAATAGCCTGTTTTCGACAGATCACACGTCAGTCGTATTAAGATGGCAGTAATATGTAAAGCCGCCTTAATAAAGTTTACAAATCGTTCAACTTTATCAACATTATCGGCCTACTGAGTGCACTATTCGCAACATCACCATCAATCTTGAGACCCAGGATTCATTATTGGATAATTTATTGGACCGAACACAGTGAAGAAAATATAGCAGCCTTAGAGAGTGTACACGAAGACCGTGGAGAATCGATTCGGCGCTGTTCGCAGTAACTAGGACTCACGTATGGAACGACTTGGAGCATTTTACGTCGTGATCTTAAATTGAAAGCAATCAAAATAGAGCTTGTGCATAAACTGAAGCCGCTCGATGTCACTTGTGGACGCTTTGCTCTATGGGCTCTTGAAAAGTTCTAAGAATATCCAACGTTTTCGAGCCAAATTTTTGTTCACCGAGGAGACCCATTTTTGGCTCAAAGGTTAAGCAAAAAATCTCAATAACCGTATTTGAGACGAAGAGTAATCTAAAGAAATTCAAGAGCTGCAATTTATTCCAGAAACAATAAAGGTTTGGCGTGGTTTGTAGCCTGGTGGAATCATCGATCTATCGTAACCTTCAATGGCGATCGTTATCGCGCCATGATAATCGACTACTTGACATCTGAAATTGAAGCTCGTGATCTCGGCGACATTAAGTTCCAACAAAATAGCGCCACTTCCCACACATCGTATCAATCAATGAATTTATTGAGAGAACACTTCAGTTAGCAGACAATTTCACGTTTTGGGCCTGTCGATTGGCATTGATTGTGTATATCACACCGTTAGACTTTTCCCTTAGGAATATTAAAGTCTGAGGTCTATTCGGACAATCCTGCTTCAATTCAGGTATTGAAGAAAACATCACGCGTGTTATTCGCCAGTTACCAGTCGAAATGCTGGAACGAGCCCTCGAAAATTGGACTCAACAGATGGCCAACATAAAATGAATGCTAAAGAATGTTCTTTCGAATGATAATAAAACATTATCTATTAAATTAAAAGTTTCTATGTCTTTTATTTAAAAAAGTAGGGAACTTCGAAATGGATCACTCTTTATTTATATTTTATAGGGTCCTATTGAAAAAAAGGAGCAAGCGCAATGTCGATTTATAAAACCGTTTTCATTTCAATTCCTCAACACTAATCAATCGAAGTAATAAATTTTCACTTCGGAATTAACATCCTTATATCATTATAAGCAATGTCCTTGAAGCCATCTCAACTAGTGGTGAGGCAACTCTTTGTCGTTGCAGCTGCTTAACTGCCTGGTTTGCCAAATCAATTCCTTCGGCACATAATGATTTTTCCGCGAAATATTTACATTGCCATAGTGTTTCTAATTGCGCATATCCTTGAATATCCTGCATAAGCTCACTAAGTAAACACTACATTACCACTTTTCAGCGCTTATTGTGTCAGAAAGGCTGCAGAGTGACGAATTTGAAAAAGTTAAATTCTCCGATCCGGTTAATGAGCGAAAATCCTTGAACAGCAAAGGATTCCTAGCAACTCACGGCTACGGTGCGTGTCGCTCATGACCCAAGCATTGTGCAAACAAAGATGGTCAAAGTGATTATTTGCCTTTGAGTTGTTGTTTGTGTTCGCTGAATGCAAATTCGTGGAAAGCCGAGCGTAAGGCTGCGTCAAAGGATAATGCGGCAAAGTGTTGCAAGTCAGTTAAAGTTGCAAATGATTGCAGTGTTAACGGCAGTTAAGGCGAATTTGTTAGAGATTGTGTTTGCCTGCTAAAGATCATGTACGAGTCCTGACTCGCAAGTGAGGTATTCGGCTGCGGATACGCGTACGTGGTGGTAAGAATGTAATGGAGAATCGGAATGTAGGCACTTTTTGCCGAATGGTTGCATAATATTTGAGATTCGAAGGGTTTCCAGTTATTTACAGCTGATATAGAATGCAATTCACGCCCTGAAGAATACACAAGGTTGCGTAAATTTTGTTGGAAAAGTCATTTGCACTCAACCGAAGTTGCGTAAATAGAATTCTCCTCTTTTTTTGTAAGAAAAAAGGATGCTAATGAATTCTGAGATTTTTTCCCAGCTATGGGTTGAAAAAATAAAATAAAGTTGCATAAGCGGCGCATGTTGCATTGAACACTGTCTGCTCTTTTTTCGAAAAAAGGCTATTAGGTGGCATATTGAATTGGAAAAGGTAAAGTTTTAGAATTGCATAAGTTACGTGCGCCCAAAGAATTAGTTTTTCTCATGGAAAAATACAATGAAGTAGGTCTTTTGAGTTCTATGACTGAAAAAAATCCTGCTAAGCCTGTCAAATCAGCACATTTTATTATGAAAAACTCTCTCTCTCTTTCTGGGAAAGAGTTTTAAAATGAGACAAGAAGGTTCGATTGATAATAACTGTCACACTAGTATCTCTTATAGAAACCACCTAAGACTCAGCACATTTTTGATAGAAAATATTAAGATCCTTAGTCTTTATGATAAAACACTAATTTCATACGTTTGAAAGAGTCGATATTAGCTTTGAGCTAGCTTTCACCAGTCTTCAGAGAGATGTCTTTCTAAAGGCTTTACTTTTTTTGAAGAAGATTCACCTCCTTTCTACCGAAAAGCATGGAAAAGATTGAAGTTCAGGCAATCAGGTCGAAGGTCTTAATGTTGCATCATTACATGCGAGTCAACATGCTTACAGAGCTGGTAGGTCCACTAACACTGTTCCGTACTAGTTAAACTCGGAAAATCAAAGTTCCGTGGAAGTTGGAGGGCAGATGATGTACGCTTCCCCCTTATTTATGGAGCCTAGTCGCGGATGAGCTTCTTGAGTTGATAACCAACTACTGAACACTGTAGGCTAAAGAAGTACCTATCAGGGAACCGGAATACTCTCGTGAATCTGTTGCTAGACTGCACAGCAGTCTGTAGATGCAGGATAAAGGTCCTTCGACCTATGTATCCAGCTGGGGATCACATGGCCTCTATAGTATCCAGCAGTAAACTGGAATTTATTAATGTGCAGGACCTACATATGAGCTTCATTGTGATTCAGGGTGGACACAATAGACCTTAGATCGCGGTGCATTCTACTTATCTTTACCGAATAAGGCGACAAAGCAAGTGCAGATACAACAAAAAATCTTAGTATTTTTGATAAATGGTTTTTGAATACTTCTCTACATGGTAGAGTTCTTAAACCCGGTAAAAATATTTTATCGGACATATTTATATACTTCTTTCTTTATGATGATTTTTCAAAAGAATACCTTCGTTTTGGATCATTTCGAAATACAAGTGTCAATATGTATGTGAGGGTGTATTGCCAGATATATAGATAATCTAAATACTACCGAGAAAAGTATCTTCTGAATGCAAATACATCTGTACTTACACGCTTACGTAAACATTCGAAAGTGTTTCAGTGTACAATACCGCAGCGCAGCACCAAATCCCAGCTAAGCTGTTTGTTTACAAATAATCTTCGGCTTTCTTCAGCTACTGCATTCCGCTCATCCGTTAATTTGATATTTCTCAGCGCATATTTCCTCGCACATCCCTTCTGCATGCACTTGCCTCGCTGACTACGGTCGATGCACTCGCTCACACACACACACCCACACACCGAGGTAGATTTGCGCACTCATCGCTGAGGGTGGGCATAGCGGAGGAGCAACTCGAGTTTTTTACCTTTTTTGTTGCTATGGCAGCCTCTTGTGGATTCCCACAGTGTGAAATACGGTTTTTGCCATTCGGTTGCTCCTCTACTTTTTGTACTTCCCTTCGCTTGCATATTCCTTTCAACATAATTATTGTCTTCTTCGGCTTGAGCCTCTGGGATGTGTGGGTATGTGGTGGATTCTTGCTGTTCGGCGTTTTGTATTTGCATTGTTCGTTTTGCTGTGCAATTTGTTGTTGCACCGGAAGGAAATTTCATGCGGTTTCACTGGGAAACGCATATTGTTTCGGTTGCGGAACTGTTTTTTTTTTTTTGCTCTTGCTACCCATTGGGTCCCATAAAGGGTATTTGTTTGATTAGATAAATGTGACAATTTACGTTTCCTCCGAAGGAGAGTGCAGGGAACAGGTTCAATTGTTGATTGTGTGGCAGTTTCGGTACACTTTTGTGAATTTTTTGAATGAGTTCAAGGTGAGATGTTACGGGAGATTTTACACCGAACGAGTAGAGGGTGTGGGAACTAATGACATGTTCAGAAAGCAATCACAAGAAGTGATTGTTCTTATTTTTATTTTAGCAATATTAGGCCTTAAAAATGTGTTTTTTTATGCCAAGTATTTATAACCTAAAATTATTCCAAAAAACGTTGTTAAAAGTGTGTTATAGATAAATATTTTTTATCAGAATAAAAATAATGAAAAGCTTAAATAGACGAAACGTCTTGGAGTTGGAGTTGTTCAAAAAAAAAAAAAACGAAATTCTACTGAAACCTGTAGCAAAAGTACAAAGCTTCATGTACGAGTATCAAGCTTTCATAACACATGCTAAATTGAAAGCTTGTGCCTTCGTGCTTTCGGCAATGCTAAAACAGATGATTTAGTGATTTCAGAGCCGGCCTAGGCTATAATACTTGAATATATGTATGAATGTTATAGGTTATAGAAAATATGACAAAATTAATTCTCTCTTACAAACTAGACCTTACTTCTTCTGAGATTCTCTTGCCGCGAAGTTACTTACTGGCTAAATACATGAAAATATTTCAATATATTTTTAAGAAATAACAAAAACACATTCAAATGTTGAAAAAGGATGTTAATGATGAGTTGCAATGGGTCAGTGGAGCTCCCACGCATTTCAATAGCTATGTAAACACTTACAATTATATAAATAATGTGGGCTAATGTTAGAAAATCGTAATTGGATACGCATAAATGAAGCAGAAGACACTTGAGTCACTACGCTCAAGGACAGCAAAACATGGCTCAACACTTACGGTACCCGTAGGCAGGTAGTGGTCATGTAACCCATGTTAATCTATGCGGAATTCAAGTATTTTTGTAGCCATAAGTGCATGTGTACATTTAAAGATCAAATTGTACACACACATGCATGGAACCTTTCTTTCAATGAACAGCCTCGATTATTCTTGCTGCCTTCCTTTTTTGGCTGATGGATTTTGGGCACTGCGTTAATTGGATTTGCTGTGATTTGGAGTCTCTCGTTGCCCGAGTTGCATAAGGAAAGAGAAATCGCCGCATTCTTCCACATATGGCATTACAACTTCTTCTACGCGCTCACTTTTTACTTCTTCTTTTTATTTTTTAGTTCAATGCTGAAAAGGACATGCATTTATCATTCGCCTGTTGCATCAACTTCTTTGTTGTATTACAACAAACACATATTATTGTTGCATTCATAAACTGATAAATAATACATTTTATAGGCATTTGTGCGGAAGAAAGGGCAGTGACCACCACGAACGCCTTGGACAGGACTTCCCTTACCTTTGTCATTAAGTGTGTAATGCATTCCTATGAATGCAAGGGCAAAGCAGAATAGGAGAACACACAAGGGAGCTCACCTGCACCGCTACTGCAGCGCGTCAACTACATATTTATTTTTATATGCCTCATGATACCACTTCAGCGCTGAGTGGCGGCGCAGGAACCTGCAATTATTGATAGACAAACGCTCTCACCCTCCTACTTGAATCGGTTTCTTCCTTCCTTCCTCGATCGCCTTCGACTTTCGTGTGTTTCATTGAGCTGGCAGCAATGCGCCGTTATGTTCGAGTGCGACTTCTTGCGTGTTGTTGGACTCCTCTGTTCCGGTTTCTTGATTTCTCCACTATGTCGAATTGACTGGCCTTTTCCCGTCCATTTATGGCGCGTTAGACACACAACCATACATGGTAATTGTTGTTGCTGCCATTTCCGGTTTGTGTGCGTGTTGCGTCAGTTGCGTTTTGATCACTGCATGAAGGAAGGGAAGGGATTGTGCATCAAGTGTTTTCTCTTTTACTTTTCTAAAGAATTAATTATAAATTCTGATTTGCTGGATTTTTGAATTTGAACATCTGTTTAACGTTGCAAACACACATGTGCCTATGTATGTGTGAAGAGTAGAGTCTTCTTGCCTGTTTTTCAGGTTATTGACAGTTTCGTAAAACTTACTTGTCATACTAAGTCTTTCTGCGTTTAGAGAGGGTTCACTTGCACAGCACTTGTGTACCATCACGGCCTGAAGGCTTGAAACTTTCTGGAGTATGTCTTGTTGGTGCGAGCGTCTAGCAAAGCAAGAGGTAGATTTGGAGAGTCAATGAGGAGGAGGGGTTGAAAAATCATCACCTGGTCTCATGTATTGGTGTTACATAGCGGTAGTCAAGCAAATTTTTCTTTACAGAGCGTTGGTGTGACAGACCGCTGTCACTAAAAACTCTTACAGAGAATCAATATAGACGATGCTGTGATGCAGCTTTTCTCTGCATAATGGGAGCGCTAAGGACCACTCGGACTGCGACCCCAGAAAGGTTACACAAATCAACTGCAAGATTGGCGGCGCTAGATGAATTGTGGAGATAAGGATGTTCAGACATAACGCAATAAACAGGGGTTTGGTGGATTAAATAGGTCACATACCCTCACGCTTGATTTGGGGGAGGAGGTTCTACGTCGCACTAAAACAGGTTGGATGGCGCAGGAGCCTACGAATTTTCAGTGGATCTTTTACCAGTTATATCGACGGATCGGATGGGTAATGGAGTTGGCCTCGGAATCTATTGCTCAGAGCTGGATATCAGGAAATTCAGACTTCTTGAATACTGCAGAAATTTTCCAGGCGGATGTATTCGCGGTCAGGAAAGCGGCTGAGATAATTAACAACGCAAGAAACATAAAAAAGATGCGGCCGTGTGGCCTTGAAGACAATAATCTCACATCGCATTACGCCAGAGAATGTCTTTGGAATTAAGGAGGCATTAGATATGTTGGCTGCCGGTAATCGGCTAAATATATACTGAGTTACGTGCCACAAAGGTATTCCGAGAAACGATATGGCTCATGAGGTTGTCAAAAGTGACATCCGTCTGGCTTCCGAACAAGAATAGAAAATACGGAAGTCACTAAAAACAATATACAATGAAACTTCCGAAAATGCCAGAAGACAGATCAAGGCGAGATGGAATGGCTTAAAGACATGTAGGATCGCCAATATCATGTGCAAGAGACCCGAAGGAAAACATGCGAGCTTTTTACTCACACGATCTCGAAAGAACCGCAGGACGGTTGTTGGTCGAATAACAGGTCATAACCTACTGGAATCACATAGCCGGTAGTCCATAAAAATCGACGATACATGTAGAAACTGTAGGGAAATAGGCATGAGGGAGACACTGTAATACCTCACATGCTTGTGTCCAGCATCATCTAGAACTCGGCTTAAATATCTAGGAGCTTCGCAGTTCAAGGGACTAAATGAAGTATTGAGATGAGATGTCAAGTCGCAAGCGTTGATGTCCTGCATGACGAATACTTCAGCACAAATTAAACTGTAACGTTGGGAGTTTAAAGGCAGTCTGACAATACCGTTAGCGCCATCTGCTGGTGAGTAGCGGTGCATTTGCAACTTTCGCAGATTTACTTTGTGCGCCACTGTAGTATAGTAAATAGCGAATACGCAAACCGCCGAAATTGTAAAAAATCCGGGCATTCCACAGTTTGAGAGGCGGTGTTAATGAAATGTAAATATAAAAAGTTCTTGTTTATAAAACTAATTTAATTATTTAAATGTAAGAAAGTATGCTTTATACATTTTGCAATTATTTTTAGTCAAGAAATCAACTCACTGCTTACATATTTCCACAAAATACTTAACTTCTGAGGCGAGGCATCTGCTCACACATACTAGTACATCGGAGCGTTTGGCTGTGTGCAGACACAATTGTTGTGTTGGCTTCGTTTTAATTCTTTATTATCTTTTAATTTTTATTAGACTTTCGTATATTAGCCGCGGCTTTGGCGTATCCACTTTGAGTTATTTTCCAGCTTTGTCGCTGCGCTTTTTGCTTTTATTCTCTTCTTGCCTGTGGCGAGCTGAGGATGTTGGGTCGAGTGGCAGCTGGGTTGGTCCGGCTGTGATGTAACATGTCGCGCACTTTCTGTTTGTCGTCTGTTGGTGTTAGTTATTGTCCTTTAGTGACTGTTTACGACAAAACACACGCCGAGGAGTAGGAAATTAAAAATGGCCGAAATGAAGTTACAATTTTTTATGATTTTCTCCACGCGAAAAAAAGTAAACATTACAACAACAACAAAAACACATATGTAGATGACGAACGTGTAAGCAAGCAAAGCAAAAAATAATAAAATACACAAGAAAACACAATAAAACGTATTAAAACAAGTAAGGAAGGCTAAGTTCGGCTGGAGGCGAATATTTGAAGTGTTGATATTTGTCAGAAACAAAGGCTTGTGAATACTTTTAACAAAACGTTATAATTCATACGTTATTAGAGGAATTTGTGATGGATTACAAACTATCACATCTAGTTCGAAACCTTTATGTTAGGTTAGGTTGGTCTGGTAGGCCAATGAGCCTCGCATAGATCAGTTTTGGTCCTTTCCGATATCAGTTGGAGTTGAGTTATTAGTTCCATTGAGAGTAGTCATCCTTTGGGATGCCTGAGCTTGACGAGAATTTCAACAGACTCTGTGGTCTCACTATGGATATCTCTTCCATCATATCATATTGTGGAGCTTCCAGACGCTTACAGCGTAGTCCTTCCAATGCGGGACAAGTGCACAAGAGTTCCTTTATTGTTTCCCTATGGCCTGTGCCTAATTCTGGACAGTATATCCCCGCACCAACTCCAACCTCTACTCTCGAGAATTCGTATACATTTTTAGAGAGTTGCTCTATGTCCGAAGATTCTCTATTTAGATTCTTCCGTAGTCAGAAGTCGTCCGGTCGATTTTACTGCGCAGTTTTCAGCGATCTATAGGTGGCAGGTTTATATCTAGTTCAAGAGCCGCCGTTGGAGTTGTTCTTAAAGCTTTCGTAGAGTAGAATTGGTCTTACAATAGCTGTGTAGCTACACGCACATAAGGAATTGCGCGCTTTTCTCACTCTTTCTTTCACAGCAGTTTGCTGTCCAAGACTACCCCAAAGTATTGCAGTCTTTGAGGAATTTTGTGCTTTCTTGTGAACAAAAGCAGATCCGTTTTCTCCAGGTTCAGTCTCAGACCTGCTTTCAATATCTAATTCAGGACTGTATTGAGAGTGGTGGTCATAATACTGCTAATGGTCTGTAGATACATTAAATGTGACAATGCTCTCCGCGTTTCAAGTTTCTTAGGAGTTTATTCATCACTAATATCCATAGACGAGGATACAGCCCTCCATCTTGCGGAGTACTTCTTTAGACTTCGTTGGTCATTCTAGCGTCGTTCCATTCTCATTTATCCTTCTACAGCTCAAGAGACTTTTGATCCAACGTTGTATAGCAGGATCAACACCTATTGGCTGGAAACTATTCAGAATAGCTTTCGTAGAAACGTTTTTAAATGTTCCAGAAATGTCCTTGGCATGCTTCAAGAGAATATTCCTTATATTCAAGATGCCTTTCGATATTAAATACTATTGTATGGAGTGCAATCTCTACCGATCTGGAGAGAAGTTAAACTTATTAGTACGAAACTTTGGGTGTTAGGAGAGCATTAAGAGAGGACAAGGTAGGGTTAGAACGGAGTGAAGCTTTTATTTAAGACATAGTATAGATCGATTTTGATGGATTTCATAAATTTCTGGCTTTAAACCATTTTATGTCTAAAATAAAAGCTTGACTCCGTTCGAATCCCAGCTTAACGTCCTTTGACGCCTGAATTGACCTGTTACTAGTTTGAACTAGTTTGTGCTCCCTTGGTTCCTAAGTTAACCTGGCTGTCATGGACAGACGATCACAAAAACAGATGTCCGAAATTCAATTGTTTCGTCGGTTTGATTTAGTATATAACTTTATATCTATTTCGACTAGTTTCATTTGCTACAAAAACCCGTTAAGTGTCTAAAACGCCTTGCAACATGCTGCGAGGGTATAAAAATGCAAAATGAAATAAAGAAATAAATTGCGAAAATAAATAGAAGAAACTAATTTGGCTTTGAAGGACAGCGTTGCAAGTTTGCCACATATGTGTGTATGTGCATGTGTGTGTGAGTGAGCGAAAAGCCAATGTTTGGTACTTAGTGCAGGAGCAGGCATTATGAGAAAAAAGCTGTGGACAATATCCAATTAAGAAAAATAACAAAGGGAGTGGGTATTCATTTAAGTTAGCATTTTCATTTGCGCAGCTAAATATTTGTAACGTGAATGCAGCAAAATAAAGCAAATAACTGGACATTTTTTAATTGTTTAAATTTCATAAATTTTATGAGAAAAATCTTGTGTTTGCTTCTACATACTTTACTACATAGTTTACTACATTATTTCCTTATCTATCATCATCAACGCACGACTTGTTAACTCTGCCTGTTTCAAGTTGATAACAAAAAACACTTACTAACGGTATCAAAGTTTGCTCTAAAGATTTTTAAGTTTAATTTTTCACGTAATCGATCAGCCTTGACTCTTTGCCACCGCTCTCGCTGAAGGTCAATTACATCACTTTCGGTGGACACCGTTAACTGCGAAATGACAAAGTGCTGCAATAACGAGCAACGAGCACAAAAGCGCACGGAAGATAAATCAAAGCGCCAAAATAAAAATAATGACGCTCCGATTGAAAAGTATTTGAAATAAAATGATTGCCGCACACGGCTTAGGTCCGATATACCGCACAATCCTGCTTGGACAAGCCGCTTCTGTAACAAGTCTGCAAATACGTATATGGTATATAATCGCAAAGGTGCGAATCTGCGTATTTTCCACGAATTTGTGTGGATTTCAACCCTGGCTAAGCCCTTTTCCCGTGCGTTTTTTCTTATTTCCAATGTTTTTCTATGAAACCAAACACCAATTGGCGAATTTAAGCGCCCGCTCTTTGAAATTTTCAAATTTGTTCACATATAGTACATACATTAGAGCGGGTCGATTAACAGGAAGCCAAAAACATCAAAAATCAATCATACATTAGAGTGGGTCGATTTAAAGGAAGCCAAAAAAAAAAACAAAATCGTGTATGCGGGAAATATTCTACGAATCATTTTGTAAAACTTTGCCTAAGGTACTATGGGGATGTAAAACTGTTTTTGATTTTTAATCCCAAGAAATTTTTTTAACATAAAATTTTTTGTCAGTCTATTAAATTATTTTTAACCGTCGGGGTTTTTGAAATCTATTGATTATTTTTCCATAAAACCGATTATTCAGATTTTTTAAGCTTCATCTTAAAAATCGCTGACTCGAAACTCTCTCAGGCAAAGTTGTTCAGAATGATCAGTAGAACATTTCCCACATACGCAATTTTTTTAAAGTAAAAAAATAATGAGCCGCTCTAATAGAAATACAGACCTAAAGACATATTTTTCAAATTATTGCGCGAATTGTGATTTGAAACCCGAAAAATTAATTCTCAAGGGTCTTAACACGCAGTTCGAAAATTGAAAATGACAAAAGAAGCTTCAACGATCGCCACTCCAAGGTAAAGTCAAGCCCTCTAAAATATTTATGATTTGACAAAATCTCCAACGTAAGCCCTTCGGTTATTTAATCCAGTCTGAAACCTCCTCACCTATTTGTCGCTCCGACAAGACAACTTGCACTTTCTTCGCCAGCATCCAGGTGGCGCACTCAAAGCTGAATGAGCGCGTACCTATAACTTCGCTGAAAAATTGTCTTTGGTCAAGCGTACATTGACTCTTATCTTAACAGCAACACACTTGCTTCGTGTGAAACAGGTTGTGATCGTCGTTACCTCGTGGCCTTTGGCCAAATGTGAACGAATAAATCTGCAATTATCGGCGGCACAGCTTCCGTGCCGGCAACGCGTATGACCCGCTTTTACATTTGTTTTTCGTCTACCTTCCAAAGCCGTCGCCGAATGTGGGCGTTCTCTTGAAAGTCATCGCGCCGCTGCAAAGAATGAAAGAGAAAGCAAGTGACTGTGCAAAAGATAAAACGCAACTAAGTGAGTGCACGAAGATAGTGGGAATTCAAAAAAGTGCCCGAAGACATTAGCAACAGCTGATCGTGCGGTTGGGCTCAGGGTAGCCACAAACTTGCGGTTTTACTGGAAATTAATTATTGAAGCGTCGTCTTTCTGATGGCGACGCCGACCACAAATATTTGTTCAACTTTTTTCACTATCAAAGTTGTACTTATAATGGTAAAAGTAAGAAAATATAAGCTTTTATAAACTTGCAGACAGGTGTATATAGTATTTGCAGATCTATTGTTGTTGTATTCTGCTTTCTGTAGTATATTTATTGAAGCGAAAGAAAGAGGGACTTTTTTACGGCCGCTTCGTCTAGCATTCGTTACTTCAAATATAAGAAACAACCAAAAATATTGCACAACTTCAAAAAAGAAATTTCTTGCCTGGCAACTCTTTTCACACACAATCCGCTATTGAGCATAATGACCGGCGGTTTGTGTTAGAAATTTAGAGAAATCATGATCAAAATGTAGGAGTTTCAAATTTATTGATTTGCCATGTTAAGCTCCACGCATGCGCAGTGGCTAAGCCCAGTTGCCGTAGATCAATCGCGTGTGTTAGATGTGTTTCACTTGGAAAAGACTTTAAGATTATTGAAAAGTTTTGATGTTAATTTTGAAATGTCTTCCAAATTCAAATTCGGTTTCGTTTTAATTCATTTTGTGGATGTAATCGTTGTGGCGTTGGGTTTATTTGAACAGTGCAACCATACGCTAGACTTAAAGGCCGGCCAAAAGATATTGATAAACTCACCTTACTATCCAAATGCATATCCGACTGGCACTTCCTGTCGTTATACTCTAAGGGCGCCAAAGCGGATCACCAATTGAACTTCCAGTGCGACATCGATATAAATATGGTAGGGGAAGAATATGTATATGAATGCAGCGGGTTTAAATATTAAGTGAGAAGTAAATAAGTGAGAGAAATTATCAGCAAGCTGCTACGCACGTTGTGGAATTGCGAAAAGGAGCATTTGCAGCTTTGAAAGGCAGGCTTTGGCTTTGAGTAGAGTTCTTCACTATGTTTCAGGCTTTGAAAGCCAAGCTTTGGCTTTGGATCGTGGAAGTTTTGCTTACCGAGTCTTATGTCTAGCAGGAGCCGAAGCTGATGCGCCATATACTCTTGTTGTAGTGATGGTGGAGTTAATATTCACCACTTTTAAGGAGAGAGTTTTAAAAAAATAAGTTTTTACTTAAAAAGCTCAAAATCTTTTAATTAAAAATTTATGGGGTTCATTGTCGATAATAAGAGAGATATATTTTTTTCCAATTCTTTCAATTCAACGCTCAAGAGAACTACCTACATTTTTTTTAGACTTTGTACTTTAAGCTCTTCAATGTTGATAATTGCTTCAGAAAAAATAATTTAATGTGAGTCAGTGGAGAATGCAATGCTCAGCCAAAGCCATGGTACCTCCTGCCTGTGTACGTCTCCCCGCAGCGTTACTTTCCACTTGTCAGAGTAAGTCAACGCTTCGAGTGCCATAAGCTCACTACGTTGACTGCTCGCTCACATTAACTGTGAAAAAGTGAATTTTTTCCAAATTTCGAGGATGGTACGCTCTTAAGCAGCAAGTTAAATATTTTTATAAAACTTTATTTACTTCTATAAAAACGAATTTTTTTGACACACATTCACACACTCCTCTCGTTTAATTTTTTGCTCCTCTGCGCTTTCGCTTGGTTTATTTTCGCATGTTTGCATAGACATACGCGGCGTCCAACGTGCAGTTGAGTGAGCGTTGTTATGATGAGATTTTCTACTTCAACCGTGAAGGAAGCGAACTTTTATCCGGTTCGGAGTATTTTTGTGGCCGCGGCAGCATGACGAGGAGGAGCTTCCTCAACCGCGCTGTGATCTCATATATTTCCACGCGTCCGCCGCTCAGGCTGATGGGTATCGGTGTGAAAGGTGTCACAATTGCTGGCGTACAGATGGCCGCAACGCCAACAACAACAGCAATAACTGCAGGAGCCACAGGAGTCAGTGCATTGAATAGTACAGCAACAACAGTGAATTTGTTCAATCCATCGAACGCGCAAAAAAATCAAAACAAAAACAATAATAAGAACAAGCATAAAAAGAAAAAGCCAAATGGCGCTAATGTCACTGGGCATCATGGCTTAACCACAACTCCCCGCCCATCAGTGTCAACGGGCATTAACAACGCTTTCACCTATTTGGCGACACTGCTCTCCAACAGCATAGAGACGAGCGTTTTTATAGCGCCATCCGCCCAAAAGACCCACATAAATGCGAAACGCAAAAATCAGCGGCGCAAGGGGACGAAGCCAACACAGCAAGCGCCAACAACAGCGGCCGACTCGGATCCGTTGTACTTCGCGCCACTTCCACTATACAACTTTCTTGGACGGAATGGCTCTAACCCATTGCCGGCCGCTACAGCAACGGACCGAATATCGGAAGACTATATCAGTGACTATCAGTTGACCCCCACACCGGAACCCTTGGAAGAACGTGATTACCGCATTTTATCAAATTCAGCAAATTATGATGGTTTTCCGGATGGTGCGGGCAAGGGGCGCTTCTCTTGTTTGGTGGAAGCGATTGAGTCACAGTGCGACTGCGGCTGGAGCACACACACATTGAAGGTGATTAGCGCGTCAAGTGTGGCTGGTTTGAATGAGTACTCCTCCATGGCCGGTGTATTAACGGTGAATTATGGCAAGATTTTCTGTGGTGCGGTGATAAGTGAGTATTTCTGCCGCGCCTCTCCTTATTTATTATTATAAAACGTTGATTCTACTTAAATAGTTCATCACCGGTTTCTGCTGTCCGCCGCCCATTGTTTCATATCCGCTGCCACGAGTCGTTCGGATTTGATAGAGGTGGTTGTCGGCGAACACGATTTCTCAACTGGTAAACAAGCTTGCATTAATTTTCAGTAAAACTTTGCTGCCTTTCAACTTCTCCACTTGTTTTTCAGTGCTCGAATCGGTTTATACGCGCTACTACAAAATCGACACGATCATACTGCACGAACACTTCCGCGCCACTGCCGAACAGGTACGCAATGATATCGCACTGCTGCGCACAAGTCAAACGATCGAGTGGAACCGTGGCGTCGCGCCGGCGTGCCTGCCCTTTCGCTCCATCACCGGTACCGATGGTGGACGGAGGCCACCCGTAGCAGGACAGCGCGTGGAGACGGCAGGATGGGGCAGCATTTCGTTTGGTGGTCCGCAATCTACGCAGCTGCTCACAGCGCGACTGGATGTCATTAGCGCCGAGGAGTGTCGTAGCTCATTGGGCCCTGTTCCAGTTGCCACTTTCTGCACCTACACGCCGGGCAGGGATACCTGTCAGTATGACTCGGGTGGTGGACTGTACTTGCGCGAGGGTGGACGCCTCTTTGTAGTGGGCATTGTGAGTTATGGCTACGGTTGTGCAGCACGGCAACCATCCGTGAATACGAAAGTGGCCTCTCACTTACGTTGGATTAAGGACAATACTGCGCCGTTGACATATTGCATCAAATAGGCGGCAATAACGCGTATATCATATTTTATATATAAATGAAGCTATGATTTATTGAAAATAAAGTAATTTATATATTTAAAACTCTACAATGACAGATTGCGCCTAAATATATGCTTTGACTCCTTACTTGTTTGCCACATTTTTAATGATTTCATTGAATTTAAATTGTATAAAGGCGAAAGCACTTCGTAGCTAAGCACATGTGCATTTCATAAACTCCTTTTCAGCACCCAATCAGTCATTCCGTTTTCATGCCGTCATTTTGTCGCACAATAGCTACTCCATTGAGATAGGTGTAATTTTTAACACTTACGCCTGAAAGAAAATCAATCGAAGGCATTTAAGCATCGCCAGCTGCTCAAACCCAGCTGCTTGTGCTCAGCTGCTCATTTAAACGGAAGTGTTTACTAATTAGCGCCTGTGTGTATGCAGTACGACTTGGGGAGCATGATTACATGGATACCGCGGCTGCAAGCGACGGCACTGACAGCTTTCCAATTAAATATTTTATGACGAAATCCACACACACGCATACACAAGTCATCAGTACGTGAAAAAGCGCTGATATGGGGCGGCTGGGGTGCTTCGGTACCAATTTTGTTGTGTCAATATCAAAACTCATGGAGGCAATTTTTTGCCGTGCTAGATTTGTGACGCTTTGTGCCGCTTCTTTGGTATGCGCATTTGATATTTCACTTTGTCGATTTCTTTTCAAACACTGTTAAATAATTGAAACGCGAACGCATAACATATGAAGCATGCTTTTAGGCTTAGCGAAAGAAAAATGCATTCGAACGGGTTGACGGCGTGTGAGTGTGTAAGAGTGGCGAGTGCAACTGCTTTGTGTTCGGGAAGCTTGTGCTGCGCGAGTCTGCATGAATGAGTTCACATTGCACTTTTTAACTCGAAAAATGATTTGTATTTAATAAAAATAATAAATCTAATATCAAGTGAAGTGGGCTGTGGAGAGGAGTTGGCGCGCAGTTGCCTAACGATGGGTTTCTAAGTTTAGGTTGTGCTGGAATAAAGAAGCATGAGGTTTATTGTGGGCTATTATTGCTTAAAGACAGCGCTCTTTTAGGCGCTCGCAGCGCATTTAATTGAGCCATTAACCGATAGTGGACTTAAATGGTTTTCTTCGGGTTTAAAATAAATAAAAAACGCATTCACCAAAAAAGCACAAAAGGGCTAGAGTGAAGGAAAGCAGCTTTACCAATTATCCACGAGCCAGTTTGGCCGATAACCGCGCTCTTTTCTCACGATCTTTTGATTAGAAAATCGTTCCCAAGGCGCTGTGGTGGCATGGCGCGCTGGAATATTGCGCACTAATTGCAAAACAACCGCGCTTCAAGTGCACACCGTGAAAACCGGGCACACCAGCAGCCAGCAAAGCAAACATGAATGAGTCTGCAGCACATTGCAATTTCCAATTATTAAGGAAAACGAAAAAGGAGCAGCTCAAACAGCGCCTAAATGCATGCTACAAATACATGCATTGCCTTTTTATGTATGTGGCGCAACGGCTATGCATTTACACGGTTGCATTAAGGCAGCCATTGCAGCCTGCGCGCCGCGCTGTTCGATGGGCAATGCGCAGCCAAGTGGCGTGCGGTCTGAGTGCGCTTAGTTGCGCTTTCTAAGCATTAATTTGGTGTTTTAGTTGCGCTTTTGTTAGTTGTATTTAGTGTTTTGTTTTTTTGGTACAGACGCCTAAATATATGCTTTCAATAGCCGTATTTTTATTGCACTCTTTATTTCTTCGTTAGGCGCTTAACAGCACTCGGCAGGCAGGTATTTGCCTAATTCTTTTTCATTCTAATTTTCGTTAGATTTCGCAGTTGCCTTTTATATTTTTGTTTTTGCTTGCAAAGGATTTTTATATAACGCTTTTGCGCCTAAATGCATGCAAAGTATGCCAACTAACGCTTGCCTATTCATTAGCGTTGCCACAGTGCAACACAAAACCAATTTAGTATGCCACACACACACTCGCAAACACATTCACATACGTCGGGTGCATCACTGTTCTGTGTGTGTGTGTTTGTGCGCGCATGCAACGTGATTGCGAAAAACGACGAATGCGAAATTATCGTAAAAATACTAAGTGCAGTTACACTCGCTCGCACATGACTAAGTAAAGAGCGCGCTCGCATTGATGCAGATGAGCTTTGGCGGAGGCGCAGAAATTAGAAACGAAATTGGATTGGTGGCTTGCTGTGGAACTCGTCGTTGGCTCCGCTGATTGGTAGGGTGTGTGGAGGCGGCTTGCTGCAGTCGCAATGCCGTTTCACGTTCAAACCATTGGTTATATGAAACTATGGCTTATGCGCCCAACGGCTCAGCCAGATAGTTAGGGTAAAAAAGTTGTTGCCGTTACTCGAAATTGCTTTAAAATGTACCCAAGAAATTTGAATTTAATCGTTAAAAAGTGAAGGTTTTAATTCTGTTGAACAACTTTTGGGCGAGAGCCAGCCAAATTGTCTTGTTTCAAGTATATTCTGATAGTGCAGTTTTATACAAATGGTCTTCGAGGCTTTTTCGTTTGTACCCGCCTTTTGAAAAGCTTTTGTGGATTTTTCAATAGCTTCGGAAAGGTCTTAACTAAAAGTGAGTTTTAAATTACATCTTTCTTCCAATGCATAGAGGTTACTACGCCAAATGCAGGAATCTATTGCTTAGAGTTCCAAGACCCATTTAAAGGAATCCCGGACGGTTGAAATTCTATATACTTTCAAAGAATATATGAATAATTCTCTGACAGCGACAATATTTTCGGTACATCTGGTATTTTCTACATCGCTTTGTGTCCAGTAGTTAAATAGATTCAGGTCGCCACACATTGGAATGCCCTTAGATAGCCGTGGCGGACTCCAAGCAGTCAAAGTTTCAATCTTTAAACAGAGTTGTTGCGGAATTAAACAAAATTTCGTTGGCTATACAATATATAAATCCTTGAAACCGTAAAGTTGTTGTCTCCAACCAAACTCTCCACAACCGTGCTTTGATCCACTTACTAAATTAGGCATTAGAGAAAAGAAACAGTGCAGGGTATCATAACGAAGCAGGTCCAGAAAGATACGTGGTAACAGATGGACTGCTACAGGGTTCTATACTAAGTGTATTGCTATGGATTGTTTTCTACGAAGGGGTCAAAGGAAGGGGTTCTCTATCAGAAAAGGCATAGATAATTGGCTATGCGATGATGACTTTGCTTTTTTAAAGAAATTTTTCAAATTCAGAGTAACTCCGATACGGTCTTTGTATCGAAAATTTAAGATATGCACACGAAAACTTAACTGGCGGAGAAAAACCATAAGCAGCGTCCATCTCGAGCAGAAAAAAGCTAGGAGCGGTTAACGTGAACCATTAATGTAGGTACCTTGGCTTTATGATCGAGATGAGGCTCAAATTCAAGGCGCATAATTAAAAAGCTTTGTGGTAAAGCAGTGACAGTGTTTCGTTTGAGAATCGTAGTCAACATTGTTAGTCCGAGGCTTAGTAAAAGAGCTCTACTTGATAAAGTTAGGCAGTCAATGCTGGTGTAGGGCCCTTCTATATGGCGACAGCCCTGCGTCTAAAACATGTGCAAAGGCTGTTCTCAACATAAGCCGTCTAACAGTCGGTAGCGCAAATAGGAGAGATAACCAAGTCTCGAGTCTTAACGATCGGCAAAAGAAATAGGATGAGGTAGAAGAAATAAGTTGGATATATGTATATGTAGGTTCATTAAGAACGTACCAGCCTGGTTTGGGAGACAATACGGGAGAACAGACTTCTGCTTAACCCAGTTCTTGTCGGACCATTGATATTTCTGGGAGTACCTCCACAGATTCAGCTGAAACTGGATGATCCTTCGGCAGGAGTGCCATATAAAACGAAGATCACATCTTTTTCACCTGCTCGAGCTCTATAGAGGAGAGAACTTGCATATAGCGAATAATAAACGAAAGAATGACGCCCGAAAACATTGTGAGTTACGTGCTGCAATCGAAGTTGCTGTGGTCTAAAATGAAAAAGTGGACCGCAATAGCGCTCCAAGCACTAAGAATGGAAGAGCGATTGTGAGCAGGCATAAGACTAGCTGAATAACTCTACAGAGAGTGTGTCAAAAGGCTTTTATACCCAACTTAGCGCTGATTAACGGCGGTCCCGCAGGTCCAAACCTGGAAATTAATGCTTTAGTATGTAGGCGTACCGATTCGCAAGTTCTTCGTAGTTAGTTAACACTGACTGGACGTGGTCCTTAGCGGCCAATATGAATCGTGTATGATGTCAGTCTAACTTGGTAGACTCCCATTTAGGCAACAAATAAAAACCAAAAAAAAAAAAAAATACTTAATTAGGCACTTGCCTATTAACCCTCCCACGACAACATAATTAACCCTTGACAGCAACTTGGCAGCGACTGCAGCATGCGACATCAAAGGTTAAAGAGCAAAACAACTAATTGCCACTTAAGCTCCAACGGTGAGGCCAAAGCCATTTAAGGACCTGACCACTTTTACTTTAGCTTGAACGTGAACTTGAAATCCCACGCAAATAATTTAGCGACAATTAAGCGGCAAATTTGCACGGAAAATATAGTAATTATGGAAATGACAAAGAAAAAATGTGAAAAGTATAATGAAATGTAGAGAGCACTCGCGCTAATACGCGAGCGGGACATCAAAGCGTATACGTAACATTAATGTGTGTGTGTGTGTGCTAGTATTTGCTTGTAGTGATGCCGTGTTGAATGCGCACGTAATGCAAAAGTGCAGTTTAATTGCGGCTGAAGTAGTAACTCTGCAACAGCCAAGTAAGAGCTGAAGCGCCGCATAACAACAATAACAACAAGTGAAATGAAAATTATGTAAAAACGCTAAAAATCATTCGAGATACAAATGACATACAAATAACACATTTATGCGCCAACAACAACAAGCACACTCACACACACATGCAATGCCACTAATGAAGAAGGTCGTCAAGCACGGACGTCTAACAATCGCATAGTTAAAATATCAAAAATTAACTTAGCAGCCGCGATGGCAATGAGTAGTGGCGCCTCCGCACATAATGCTCGTTAAAAACGTTGTAGTTGTGATTGTGATTGTTTGCTAGTTAATTGCATAGAAGCACTAAAGGATAAACAGACGCGCGCCTGGAAAAAAATGCACGGCAGCTGTGGACCAAGCGGCAGGCAGGGGAAGGCCCGTGGATGACCAAAGGCCGTTGCTTGCTTTCGTATTTATTTTTGTTGCACTTATTTTATTATTTTTGTGTGCTTTTATTTAATAACGAAAAAATGCAAATATAAATAAAAACGAATTTGCAGAGCGCTGGCGAAACGGGGTCAGCGGCGGGCTGAGGCATTGAAGTGCACACGGCTGGCGACAGGCGGTGTGGGTGTGTTGTTGTTGTTGGTATGGTTGTGCGCCACTTCAATTTTGCTGCCACTCGGCGCAGCGCAGAGCACTCGGCGCTGGGTAGCCCACTTGAATTAACCCTTTTTTGTCTTTTGCTTTCTGCTTTCTGCCCTCTGCCTTCTGCCCTCTGCCTTCTGCCCTCTGCCTTCTGCCATTTGCTAACGCCGTTTTGTTTCTTCATTCGTACTTGCCACATTACCACTTTTTATTGTGTTTGCTTTATTATTGCTGTTGTTGTTGCTGTTGCAGTGATTGCGGGTGCGGCGCTGCATCGTTTCTTAACGTTTTTTCTACGCCGCACTTTTTTCTTTAGCCACTTGCGCTTCAAGTGACTATGTTGCAACATTGTTGTGTGTGTCCTTTAAATACAACTCTGCTTTGTTTTTGTTATATCTTTTGCTTTGTATGCTGGCAATCTGACTAATGCGGATGTGGATGCTGACGCTGCCGAGCTTTGAGGAAGTACTCGCCGTTGCAGTTGAATCACCGAGTGGCTGGCTGACGCTTGTGCCGGTGTGCTGCAGCGGCCGAGCGGGCGAGCGTGCGTCTGTCGGGCAGTCAAGTGTCCTTTTTATTATATATTTTTATATTATTGCACTTAGATGTTGTTACTTGTTTGCTTTTGCTTTAGCTTTTGTTCTTGCGCTGCCCTAGTATGGCGACACAAATGAACTTAAGCGCTTTGTGTGTCACCGTGTGGCATGGCACGGCAGCGTTGTTGTTGGCGCCGGGGAGGAAGAACGTTGACAATAACAATTATGAAGAATTACTTAAGTGCACTCGACCACATTTGTTCACAATAATAACAAGTGGAAGCGACTCAGAACTGCATTACAAACGAGCGGCTAGCAAGGAGTGTTGTGGGGCAAGCTTAAAAGAAGAGGAGCAGCGGACAGGAAAGGTGCGGGAGAATTAGTAATCAAAGTTTAAAAAATATTACGGCAGATAAAAACTAAAGATTTGCACAGCTGCTTCAGATTACGTAATGCTTTTTCGCTTTGCAAGTCTGCTACATATAAAAAATGCTCCTCGAAAAATGCTGCAAATGGATCTGGAAGGTTTTGATTTCGACTAGAATCCTCCCAAACTGATCAGTTCATCTGCTCTCTCTCTCTCTCTCTATGATAGTTTATGATCGTTTGAGACGAAGGAAAAATGTTACAAATGGATATCAAAGGTTTCAATCTCGACTAGAATCCTGCCAAACTGATAAATTCATCTGCTGAGGCTCTAAAGTGTTTATGATGGTTTGAGATCACTGAAAAAGGTTACAAATGCATCTCAAAGGTTTCAATCTCGGCTAGAATCCTACCAAACTGATCAGTTCATCTGCTGAGGCTCTAAGACTTTTATGATCATTTGAAGATCACTGAAAATTCTCACAAAAGTGATCTTAAAAGGTTTTAACCTCGGCTAAATGGTACATTTTGGGGGCTCCATATATTCACGTATTTTTCGTATATTCATTTTCATAAAGTTTCACTTCAAAACTGATAAAATGTTTGCTTTTTGAACTTTAAGATTGGAGTATACACAGATATATATACACACCTCACAGTTTGTCACATTGAATTTTCAGCTGCAGTCTTTAAAGCAAGACGAGAGGCCTAAGTTTCCTTACCAAGCAGCGAATGTGTGTATTGCTTTTGCAAAATGCGAGCTTTAACGGTGATTGTCCATAAACTATAAAACAGTTGTGGCTGCAATGTAGAGCAGCGGCTGTATTGGCGGCAAGAAAGAGGCCATTTTAATTTAAATGCAAATTAAGTCTTTTGTCATCGTAATCATCAAGCAGAACAACTGCAGTAAGGAGTCTCCAATAACTATTACATGAAGTCATGAGAGAGATGAGATTCACACAACTATAAAAACGTCACGTCTTACATACTTTTATGTACATATTTGCATTTGTATGGCCACATGGCAATTATAAATTTATAAAATTTAGCAAAATTCGGCAATTTTTCAAATAACTTTGCAGAGCCGTCAGTATAAAAGAGAGCAGGCACATATTTAGAACAAACATCACGATAACTTTTAACGACGTCTTTATGTTGCGTAATGTTAGCATTGACAAATGACCACTTTTCTGCACTTGGCATGAGGTATTCTTCAGGAAAAAAAAAAAAACAAACCTGGGGCATACCTTTGAAAAACGAGTTCAAAAATATTATTTTTAAGTCAACCGGAATATTGATCGATGTTAGGCTTCGCATAAAGTGCAAAAGTGTTAAGAAAATCGGAGAAAAAATATATAAATCATGATTTCTGACATTCATATGTTATAAATATTTTTAATACTCCAGCAGCTCGAGCACTCCTCCGGACCAATATCTCTCGAATACTTTCACTACTTTATTTCCTTAGCTTTTATTTCACATCTCAGTTGTATGTATAAATCTATTTAGTATTCGCATTCATGAGCCTAAGGCACACACACACCGCCAACATTTTGCAAATAATTCCAGATCCAGCGGAGATACGAAGTGATCCGTGTATTCACGCCCACCGCATAGCGCGAACCGCACGTGCCACCATAGCTGATAACTCCGAGCGCATACATGCGTGACGGTTGAGAGAGCTGCTGCTGTTGGCGCAGTATGACCGGACCGCCGGAGTCATATTGACAGGAGTCCTGCCCCAAACCCCGGTAATCATGCGTGCAAATGTGCGCGGCGGTGATGGTGGTATTGAACTGGGTTTCGCAGGCGCTATTCTCGACAGTCATAAGCTCGACCTTTTGTAGCGTGTTCGACTTGGGACCGGCGAATGAAGTTGTGCCCCAGCCGGTCACATCTACCGTGCGGTAGGTGAATAAATCAGAGCTGAAATTGGCACAATATTAATTAAGTTAATGACTATATTAGATGAGGAAGTGTGTTAACAAACGATTGCAGTAAAGGCAGACAGATAGGCCCAACACCACGTGACCATTCGATGCGTGCTATCGTGACGAGTAAAGCCAAATCGTTGACAACGCCATTAGCGGTCGAGGCATAATTCGGATGTACGATAATCTGCTGAATGCGATGTTGTACAGCAAAAATAGATTCGGTGTCTAAATAAGGACGAAGGAAAGGCTTTGATTATGAACTGATATTTAAATAGTAACGGTAATGTGAGCCAAAATCGAGAAATTGGAAAGTTTAAGCTGGCGCTGCCGCTTTCTCTTTCTAATACGAAAAGATCCCTGTTCTGTGGTCTATATTTTACTCACTGCTACTTAGGTCGTGATCTCCTACATAGGCGATGATCCTTCGTGCATCTGGCTGTACGTTTATACAATGCGCTGCCGTCATAATGTGGCGATTACTAACTGAAATTGGAATAGCTTTTGAATATCAAGCCTTTCAAGCGCATTCAAATGAGCTACATACCGATACTGCCGCCGCAGAAGATCTGTTGAGAGGAGCCGATGTCTCGCAAAGCCACCATCGAAGGGTACTCGTGTTTGGTTGCTTCCTGACCGTTAGTGATGCGCGTCTGTGTGGTCCAGCCACAATTGCAAGGCTGTCGCTGAGCATATGCCTGGCAGAAGAAACGACCTTGCTGATTGGTACTCGGTGAAGACGAGTAATAACCCACGGTCATAGGACGAAAGTATGAATTACGCACTATGTTTTTGTTGGTGCAGTAGGTTTCACCCTCGCGGAAGTCCAAATCCCCATCACGTGATATGTAAAAGTACTCCGAGCCACATACGTTTGGATACTAGGTTTGGAAGTTTGATTTTTTTAAAATGACTGCGTGGAAACAATACGGTTCAGAGCGTACTTACCACATCGAAGATGCAGTTTAGCACAACCACATGTGCGTAAGGCGCAATTAAACGAAATCTACAATTCGTGCCTGGTCTGTAGGCGCCTGGATAATTCGGTGAAGTTATATTGAACACCTGCTGATTGGAAGGCAGATAATAGTCCTGCGTAATGCAACTCATTTGTGTTTTGACGGTAGCCAGCCGAGCCGCCAGGGCAAGCACTGAGAGTACAAAATGCTGAAAATTAACTGATCCTCGCGAAAATACCAACGCCACCATCTCAAGACTTATTGTACACGACGACTATAGCAAAGTGTCAACGTCTCTTAGCTGTTGAAAGCAGTTCCCCAAAAAGCTTCCATATGCCCCAATTCCGTGGCTTATCTTGTGGTCTACAACCTCACGTCAAAGTTAAAGCCCATAAGTCTTAATAAAACAGTCACTTGCACTTCTTGGGTAAAGATATGTATATAATATATATTTATTTACACAGAAACTGATATGGATATCTTAACAGTATTAGCCCAGTGGTTTCACGCAGGTCGTGTAACTCGTTACTTGCTGAATCCATTTCAAAAAGTAGGTTATACGCGTATTCACACCGGTGCCATACGGCTGACCGCAGGCCTGTCCAAAGCTAATGCAGCCAACGAGAAACATGCGTGAACTGCGCCACACCACCGGACCGCCCGAGTCATACTGACATGCATCACGGCCTTGGCCAGAGTAGTCCGTGGTGCAGATTTGAGAGGAATAAATAGGCACATCGTACCTTTCCTGACACACAGAATTCTCGACCACCATAAGATTAGCTTTCATTAGTGCATCTGTGGTCGGACCCGCAAAGCTTTCAGTTCCCCAACCGGCAACGTCCACGGTTTGGTAAGCAAAGGTCGATGAACTGAATTAAAATGGTTTAACGGAGTTAATGGTTTTTGTGAGTGTGGGTATGTAGTATAAGCGGCTTGGTGGGATCAACTTACCCAGCTGGTGGAAGACAGATCGGACCAACGCCGCGTTCCCATTCAATCAATACATTGGTTACCAGCACACTGATGTCATTAACGGGCGGATCATCCGTGTAGTTTGGATGAATAGTTATACTTCGGATACGATAAGCTGCCGCATAACGGGAATTGTTCACTGAAGGAATAAAACAACAAGATTAAATAGAGACATGCATTGTCAATTGAGGAAGTATTTACAGTTCGATATTTGTGTGAAGCCAACGTGCGCTATAATTCGAGAGGCGTCCGGTTGAATCCTTGCGCAGTGAGCGGCGGTGATTATGTGGAAATGCGAGACTAAAGAGAAATAATCAAACAATAAATAGGCAGAAGGAATAATTGTTGTTGAGAACACTCACTAATGGTGCCGCCACAAAAAATGTCCGTGCTAGATGCCAAATTTTGCAACCCAACCATAAATGGGAACTCATTAGTGCCGACTTCCTGTCCATTGGCGATTTTCGTGGACGTCGACCAACCACATTCGCATTGCTGCGGTCTTATGGTTAATGAACAAAGGAATCGGCCCGTATTTCCATATGAGGCGTACGCCAAAGTTAGCTTACGAAATAAGGAGACACGAGTAAATGTGCCTTCGCCGCAGAACTGTTCCGAATCGCGAAGTTGCGGATCGCCTTCGGTGCTCACATAAAAATATTCCGTTGTGCATTGACCGGCATTCTAAATGTAGGGGAAGAAAAATGAAAATCACTTGTAGGTTTTGTAAATAAGCGAGGATTTCTTACACTGGGAATATCGATGGTGCAATTGACTTCGATGGTGTAGTCCACTGGTGCAATAATTTGATAGCGGCAGGACGTCCATGGAGGATATGTGTTGGGAAAATATGGAGATTGCAAATAGGTGATGCCGGGGTTTATTTCAAACGTGTTATCGCAGCCTTCAAAGAGCGCTAAGACACCGTGGTTGCCACATTGTAGAAAAAGTAGCAAGATACTGCAGATCAGCGCTGGAAAAGTGGCAAATGTGCGTAACAATAACTTAAAGTACCAGAAAATTGTTTGAATTTAGAAAAAAATATGTTTTTGAGTTCAGTAAACTGTTTGCTCTTTGTGTTTACGGTTACCCTCAGACTTATGAAGGTAAATATGAGGCAACACGCATACAGTGCATGTATTTGTTGGGTGAGAACAATGTGAGTCTGGTAAAATATCAACCAAACACAGTTTATGCTTATCGAAAGACAGAAATATGTGAAAAGTAAAATAATAAGTAAATATTGGGTAGTCGAAAAAGTCTTAAACTTATTTCGTTTGACTACTTTTTGCCACTTTTCCGCTAGAGACTTTATTTCATCAGTGTAAAACTTTTCTGGTTTCTCAGCGAAAAACTGCAACAAGTAATTTTAAGACTTCTTTTGAAACCAACTTCACTCCATAAAGGAAGTTCTACATTGACAGAAACAAATGGTAGTCCGATGATACAAGGTCAGGGCTATATGGTGGATGCGTCATAACTTCCCAGCCAAGCTTTCCCAGCTTTTGCTAAGTCATCAAAGATGTGTGTGGTCTAGCGTAGTCCTGATGCAATACGAAAGCTTTTCTGTTGATCAGTTGTGGCCGTTTTTTCGATTTCTTGGTTCAATCTCATCAGTTGTTGACAGTAAAATGTAGAATCAATCGTTCGACCAGGCTGGAGCAGCTCATAGTGGATAATTCCTTTCCAATCCCACCAAACACTCAACATAACCTTTCGAGGCATCAATCCTGACTTTGCGACCATTTGTTGAGCTTCACCACGCTTGGACCATAATCTTTTTCACACATTATCATCGTATTTGATCCACTTTTCATCTCCTGTTACCATTCGCTTCAGAAATGTTTCGATTCATTTCGTTTCAGCAAAAAATCGCAGATGTTAATTCGGTCCATTGAACTTTTCACAGACAATTCATTGAGCTTCTTATTGGAGCCAGCATTTTTTAAATTGCTCAAAACCGTTGGTGATGAACGTTAAGTTCCTTAGCGATGTCATTGTTGCTAATGTGACGAACCTGGTCAATCTTTTCCATAATTTCATCGACTTTTTCAACGGTAGGTCGACCAGAGCGAGGTGCATCTTTCACATCGAACTCGTGTGGGGGAATATGATAGAGAGCAAGTGTTTTTAAGCAAAAAAGTGTTCTCAGAAGCTGAGGAAATCGAAGAAATAAGCGTTTTTAATACAAATACTAAACTGAGACAAAGGCTAGAAGAATATTATCTCAAGAACAATATTATCTTGATAAGAATCTTAAGAAAGTATCAAAAAATATTGGCTTGATTCTGCCTGAGTCTAGGTATGGAATAATTAATCGAAGAAAGTACCATTTAAATAAGCACTATTACGTTATGTTTCCAGCCAGTTCCTAAACTCTGTTTTGGATACTCCTTTTGAACTGTTTTTCTAATACTTTTCACTTCTTTCTTATAGCTTAACCAGCCACTTTAAGTGTTAATTCAAAGCGTACGACTAAGACTAATCTATAAGACACTAAAACTTCACTTACTTCTTTTGCGCGACATTTCACTCACTACCGTTACGCCGATAAGAAACAATAACGACTGATCGACGTTGGGATCGTCGGGTTGATGAACGTCTAACTCACCGTTACTAATACTGTTTTCAGATAAGTGTTCTACTAAATCGCGCAAAGCACACACCCGCGTATTTTTACTTGCGACAGATTCGACTGATAAAGACAACGCAGATAATTTGCAGATAATATAAGAGACAACAAGACAGCATTAAATATTATGCAAATACTATTGCGTTGAATTAAGCGGATAACTGAAACACTTGTTTTGGTGAAAAATCAACACAAAAAACACAACAATTGAAGCATTAAAACTTTGTTGCCTCCGCTACTCGATTCAGTTAAGCAAATATGAATTATTTTACAGTTTTTTTGTTTTTATTCTTCTTCTAGTCACAAGAAGAAGTTGTCGCGCTTTAAACTTCCTGCTAATAATATCAGGTGTGTTCTTGATGGGCTGGCTTTCCTTATACTCGTTTGTTATCGCTTGCTTCCGTTATTTTCCGAGTCTGTTTGCGGAACTGTTGAGGGCCTGTCAACAAGTGTCAGTGTCAGTGTCGCTGCAATGCTATGGCAAGCGGTGCGAACTGATTGCGCTAAGCTCACGAGGTTCGACTCACTTTCAACTGATAAATGAGTTTGTTGGGCCTTTAGCCAATCTACTTAAATGGGCCGAATTCAATTGGTTTTTAAACAGTCAGACACGAACGCGAAATTCTAATTTAAATGACAATATTTTCCGGCACACACATGCCGGGCAAGGCGGGGTGTGTGACGGGTGGATTTGTACTAATTTTCGTGTTAATTTTTATGCATTTTCAAATACGCCTAGAGACTTTTTGCATTTTACGTGATGTACCCCGGCGATTTTTCATATTTTTATGGCTTTGTGTAATCAGTAATGTTAATTGTAGTTACATGTATGTATGTATGCATATGCTTTTATTTGAACAAATGGCTCTAAACGCTTACCTTGTGCGGTTGACGGCTGGAAATTTGTTGATAAAAAAGAATTATGCAATGTATATGTATGCCCGCTTGTTTGTTGTGTGTGCAGCGGCGTGTTTTTGAACTTGAACGATTGCTATACGAACTCACACACACACACACATAAACGAGATGGGGGTATGTTGCTGCATTTTTGTTGCAATGTCATTACGAAAGAGAATTAGCCGAAATGACACGGACGCTTTTATTGTTCATAAATAATTATTTGCCAATAATATTGTGGAAGTTATTAGCGAAAACTAGATGATCCATCAACTTAAGAGCCCTTTTCCGCAATATTTTAGTCGCCGCCTTTGAATTATGTGCCGTTAATTAGTTTTTCCTATTTAGTCGTTCTTCCATAATTTTCGAAACTGAAGCTTTAAGCTCTTATCACTTAATTGGGCCTAGGCGGAAATTATAAATAATTGTTAATGGCTTTTTAAATTGTGTGCAATCACTGTTAGTGCACATATAGACTATAATTTGCGTTGTAGGTACAGGAAAGTTAACTACCTCAACTTTCTAGTATGCTTTTCGAATTTCCTGTCGCACAGCCAAATTAATTTAGTACATTAATATAACAATTGTTTGCCTTTCGCACAGAAGGCTACTCGATTAACGATGGACTCGATTAATGATCAACTGTTACACTTGCTTGCGTTCTTCATTTTGTATTTTTTCCATTGATTAAAATCAGAGCTGCATGCCAGTTTCAACTCAATTTGAATTCGATTAAGAATTAATGTAGTATAATAATAAGGGTTCAATTATAAAGTCTTTGGGAAACAAGTCCTGTTACCGCTCTGAGAACTGTCCTGAAGCCTTTACAGGTATTAAAGTTCTTCTAAATTTCATTCTCGAAAATGAAAATTCTAACTTTATAACTCGTTCACTCATTAGCCTAATATGATCTAATGGTATTCTCTACTTGATTATGTAATATTGGTGATCACATTGAGCATCTGCACCCAGTTGCTCACCAGGAACATGTAATTTGAGATTCTTCATTTCCTGGATTTAATATGGTCCAACCCACAAGTAAAAAGTGAAGCTGTTAAGAAATGAGCCCCTCTCCCAACGAGTTTTTTTCCTTCAATGCCCTACTTAGAGAGAAAATATAAATAAAATTAAAGCACTGCAGCTTCATGATCTTAAATCCACGCCAAATTAGGTAGCTGTGTGTATAGTTTATTAGCATCGTAAATTTTTCCAAAACTCTCTTGGTTTAAACGTGACCGAAAAGACAAAAAAACATTTCATAAAGAAATTAGAACAGTTTAGGATATTATTTGTTTGCCGTGTTATAGACTTAGGCTTGATCTTTAAATAAACATCAAATAATTATTCTTATTGCCTTATCAGTTTATTGGATGGTTTCTTAGTTGTCATAACTTTTTGCTAGCGATTCTTAGTCAAAAGACATAATAGTTGGCGACGGGTGGAACGGCTGGCAGTGAAAAAGAAATTGTAGAGGTAAAAATATGCTTTTAAGGAGCTATCTTCATTTAAGGTATGTAATTTGGAAAACCTGTTGTGGACTTGATATCAGATCTTACAACCCTATCATAAATGTCTCATAAGTATCTCACATAACTGTACTACGACTCATAGCGAAGTCAAGAACACTTAAGTCTTTGATATCGTGTGGGGTTTTTGTCTTTGATGTATGGCATTAAATTCAAAAAAAGTCTTTGACCAAGAGAATGATTGTTGACTTTGTTAAAGGTGAACAATAGGGTCACTGACTTCAGGCAGAGTTGTTGACCTCGCTAAATGTAAATAAAGGGGGCCATTGACCTCAGGGTTGTTAACCTTACTAACGGTAACAAAGGATCATTGTCCTTACAAAAAGTTATTGACCTTAAGCATTGTTATTGATCTTGCCTAAGGTGAACAAGAGGTTCATTGGCCTCAGGATTGTAGACCTCGTTAAATGTAAAGAAAGGGTCTATGACCTCAATAAGGGTTGTTGGCCCTGTTAAAACAAGAATTGAAGAAACAAAGAGGTCATTGACCTTAATGAGTAAGAAGGATGTCAACGCAAACAAAGGTCAATGATCTCATAAAGGGTTGTTGACTCGCTAAAGGTAGATACAAAACCTACAAAATACGAAAATCAAGAACTGGACGCCTATGGCTGAATCTGAAGTGGTTTGTACGATATCACAACGAAATCATGTGCACATTTTTGTGATAATAATGTGGTCTGATTTTAAAACTGTGGCTCTAACCTCCACGGTTCTTTTATTATATTATTAAACATAAAACTTTAGGAAGGAGGAGTCATATGAATTGACTTTATAGACTGACTATGCAGAGGCCAACAAACGAGTCTGTGTGATAGTTGTAAAACCGTGAATGATCAAAATGCCCTTCACTCAGAGATCTTTAATATTCCGGAAGGTTCTTTGATTTTTCTTAGAATTTTCACCGTTTCTGATATTCACATCTTACAAAACGATATAGATGAGCTGTATAACTGGTGTAAAATAAATAAACTTGTTTTGAATGTGAAAAAATGCGCAGTGATGTCCTTCACCCGTGCGCATACGCAGGTACCTTTAACCTACACGTTGAACGACCAAAGGCTCACGGAAGATGAAGACATCAGAGACCTGGGTATAACTATTGACAGAAGACTAAATTTCAAGAAACACATCGATAAAACTACTTCGCAGGTATACAAAGTATTAGGATTGATTAATCGGATGAGTAGGGAATTTGAGAACAATTGCTCGTTAACCTGTCTATTCTCAGCGTTAGTACTACCTATTTTAGAATATGGAACAGTGATTTGGTCCCCGTTCACGGACTCAATGATCAACAGGGTAGAGAGAATCCAGCACAAGTTCTGCAAAGCGATGCTATTTCGTAACAGACACAGAAACGACATCAATACAACAGAAGACGTCCGAAGAATATTGAAAATAAATTACCTAAAATCTCGACGGCAGGTAGCAGACCTCATCTTCTTATTCAAAATCTTCAATGGATTAATTGATGCCCCAGAAATCCTTGCAGACTTTGAAATCGTACCAAATGAGCTTAAACTTAGACAGATGAGGATCCTGAAAACTTGCAAATCGAACAAAAACTATGTAATCAATGGCCCAAAGGAAAGAATCTGTAGATTGGTAAACTCTTTGCACGGTGACATCAACTTCTTCAGCGGATCTCTACAGAACCTCAGAAATATAGCATACGAACTAGGTTACGTGTTTAATTCCTAATTTTATATGTTTAAGCCTGTTGTCTTATTTAGAATTATATTTGTTATAATAATTGTTATTAGATGTATAGTGCCGATTGGCGTTAAATAAATGAAATGAAATGAAATTTCTGAAATGAAAAAACTTAATGAAAATATTTTGAGTAAAAAAAAAGAACACCAAGGAAATTGTAGGAGATATGAGAGTAAAAAGGTATTAATCGCAAAATATGAAAAATTAGATTTTCAGTGATAAATTGTAGCTGTCAAGCCTTGGAAAATGAAATGCGTAAAGCGAACAAAAAATCGCCGAAGCACACATAAAAAGCAGACGAAGCATGAAAAAGTGAAGAGGAGTTAGAAATGAAAACCATAAATACATAATAAAGGCAAAATACGAAATGCAAAAGCAATGCTGGAATGGCAAGCGAAGGCCCGATACAAAACTGCGCCGCCTAAAAGTAGGCAACTATCAAGCGCGCACACACATACACAGCGTATATGCGCGAGTATAGGTATGTGTGCAATTACGGGCGAGTTTTTATAGCCGCACACCACCGCCCCCGCCCGTCGCAGTCACAGCACTAATCACCATTTATGTAAACATTTTTTCTGCGCCACTTTTAGTTGCTTTCTTTTGCGCCGCGCTGCCGCTGTGTGTGTGCGCGCATTCGTGGTTTTTAGTAGAAATTTTTAATTACCCTCCACTGATGCTAACGCCAGTGGCAACAACAACAACAGCAACACCTACATTAGCCACGGCAAAGCTTCTAATACTAATGCACAAACGGGAGGCTGGTGGTTGAGCGCTTGGCCGCTTGTTTTTAGTTGTTGCTGGTCACCACCAACGGTCACACACACACACCACTATTTTTTGCTTTGCATATTTTTCTCGCTACTTTGGGCATTGTTGTTGGCATGCTTGTTGCTTTCGTTGGCATTGTGCTTATCAAACAGCCAGTCGGCCTGTTTGGGGATGTGCTTTTGCGGTTACGCCGCTCACACGCAACGCAATACACAGTCGCACCAACACACACACACATGAAACATTACGTGTGTACTTGCTGCAACGCGCTGCATAATGTAGTAAGTGTAAGCGCACGTGCGCGCGTGTGTGCCGGTCGCGCTGGTGTGGTTGTGCGGCCACACGCACACTACTGCTCCGCCAATCAGCTCAACGCACAAAAATTGTGGGCCGCAAGTGTTTTTGCTGTGCCGAGGCCGACGCTGGAGCGTAGCAGCGTGCGCGGGCTGAGCGGGGCACATTTGCTGTGCTCTCATTTGCTCTTGGCTGTGGGTATGAGTGTGATTTTGAGGTTTTCAGCTTTTGTCCTCTTTTCTTTGCCTACGCTTGTTGTTGCTACACGCACTTTGGACATCGGGCGCACCTTGAGCGCCGGCAGGGTTGAAGGGTGCCGGCAAGCAACATTTTAGCGCTGCTTATTTCTAGTTGTCCTCTTTCGCTCATATGCTTATTTGTGTGGAATTGAGGCTGGAGGCTGACCACATCTGAAATTAATGATTTGTAATTTAGTTTTTATGGGTTCATCAGCAGCGCAATACATTTCGTTTGCCGTGAATGCAATTTCACGGAGAACTATCAATGTTTATAGTATGTGGTGTGCCAGAATGTTAAAGTTCGACCGAAATTTTAATAAAGTTATTTTTTTCTTGTTTTTTTTCATTTGGAAAGGGCTAGGGCAGAAAAAATGCAGTTTCTTTTGTCTGTGTTTGAGAGACACACAGTTGAAATTGGTCGAAATAAATACATTTTTGATTATAGACACATAATTATTAAAGTCATATTTAATTGTTGAGGTAATATTATAATTTCGTACCCTGTCAGGACTCCACTACCGTCCAAAATTAAAAAAAAAAGATGAAAATTAAGGAAACGTGGGCGTTGTTAATGAATATCTTTCAAAAAACTTCAGGTTTCTTCGCCAAAAACAGAAAAAAATTTCAGATAAATCGAGGCTGAAATACCCTTCACAAGTGCGTTTCTAGCACAAAAGAGTAGAAAAGGGTTTTAATCTCGATTCTTCTTCAAAAAAATAAAAAGGCCTTTATCTTGTTTTTATATACCCTGTTTGTATGACAGCTATATGCTATAGTTATTCGATCTGAATAATTTGTTCGGAGATTGTAGTATTTTCTTGGAAAATAATCCATGCCAAACTCCTTGAAGATATCTTGCCAGATAAAAAAGTTTTTCATACAAGAACTTGAATTTGATCGGTCAGTTTGTATGGCGGCTATATGGTATAGTAGTCCAATCTCAACGATTTTTTTAGATATTATGGCAATGCTTTGGATAATAATTCATGCAAATTTTCGTGAAGGTAGCTCTTAAAACTTGATTCCGATCGTTCACTTTGTATGCAGCTGTATGCTATAGTGGCCCGATATCGGCGATTCCAATAAATGAGCAGTTTCTTGGGAAGAAAAGAATGTGTGGAAAATTTCAGATCGATATCTCGAAAACTGCGGAACCAGTTCGCGTATAAACAAATAGTCGGCCAGAGACGGAGGATAGACAGAAGGAGGGATATAGCAAAATCGACTCAACTTGTCAGTCAGATCATTTATATATATAATTTATAGGTTTCCTACGTTTACTTTTGGGTCTAACAAACTTCGTGACCAAGAGCCACAAACAAGTACCTTCCTTGAAATGGGCAGACTTTCTACTATTGCAAAGGACCATTTAAAGGCTCCCCAACTCAACCTTAAAAAAATAAATTCAATTTCAATGATTTTGGTAATTATCTCATTCTCAGTCAAAGATTACATGCACGGCAGACGCAGTCGGCAGAAAAACTTTAAAAGCAATTTAGAAAATAGAAAAGATGAACGCAGAAAACGTACAAATTAAAAATGAATGCCAGGAGAAAATTGAAAAATAGAACAAAGCAGTACGTACGAAGTAAAAAGCAATTTACGTTAAAAATAGACAGACCTTAGGCATACAAATTGTCGCTGGCAACATTGGGCGGGACTGCAGCCCCCACCATAGCATTCTGCCCGCACCATGGACAACAACTAACACTATTGTTTTACACGCCGCTGTACTTACGGCCAGTTGCATAAATGCGCACTCTTTTTAGCGCAGCATGCGCTCTCACTCTGCCACATGCGAACTTAGTCTCCCTACCCTTCCCGACTGCCATGTGATTAACATAAACACACCCAAAATATATGAAGAGTACGTGCAGCAGGTACCACACCGCCAAGCCCTGGCCAAGCAACAAATTTCGGTTGCTTTTATAATGTTGCACAGTAAAGCAAAAGTAGAAAGTTTCATTAGAGCGAGATGCCATTATCATTACTCATTTGGCCGCAAGCAAAAAATTCGCAAAAAAGTAATAAAAATAAAAAAGAAAACAAAAAATGCATGAGTAACAATGCAGGAACAGATGAATACTTTTTAGTGCAACAGCACGCACACGGCAAAAGAAAATTAGAGAGCAATAATCTATGCCGCACAGCTCAGCTCTCACTCTAAGCACCTTCTGCCGGACCAAATGCCTAGCAGCCTAACTCCGAAAGAAAAATTAGAAAAACTACCAGCTACGTTTTTCATAATGCTGCACACATACTTGTGTGTGTGGCACACTCAACCCAATCAGCTGCGTTGTGCGCGTTAATCAGGCGCTGGCGATGCCGAAGCGAGCAGGCGGCCGCAGCTTGCGGATGAGCGCAAATGGGAAATAGAAAATGTGAACGTTGCTTTTCTGCAAATTTCCACCCAACAACTAATGTGGTCAACACATACGTATGTATATGTGCTTGCATGTAGGACTCATGTGTATCGCACAAGCTGCCACACACACTCACAAAGTATATGTGTAAATTGTTGTTGGCGTCTACAAACAACAACGCGCGGGCGCGCCTGTTTTCCACTGGGTGCCTACCAAACATGCAACAACAAGCGCAGAACACCCTGCAGACCGAGGCACACACACGCGCGCACATACGCACGAGCATTGGCGCAAGCCGCAGTGGTACGCCAGCCCCCATCGCTGCATAGTCGGCCAACAACAACCAATCAAAAAATTTGTTTACGAATAGTAGCAAAAAAGAGAATGACAAGCCAAGCAGCGGCGAGAAAAATCGAAAAGTGCGGAAAAAATTCAGCGACGCCACTGCCGCATTGGCAGTCGACGCCAGGCATGCCGCTTACGTTTGTTTTTTGCCTTTTCCGCTTTCCTAGCGACATTCGCTCGCGTGTTGGGAGCAAAAAACGAAACGAAAAAGCACGTGTTCGCTGAACAACACACTGTTGTTGGCGCTGTGCACTGTCGTTGCCTTGTGGTGTGGTGGGGCGACTTGTGCCATGTGGCAGAGCGAACTCTTTCAGAGAGGTAATGCCGAGTGCGCGAGAGCTCAACAAGCGCATGGGTACATAGGCGGCGTAGCATAGCTTTGACTGCGGCGCAGAGCCACCGTTGTTGGTCGTACGATTTTTCCGCTCTTGCGTTGCCATTTTTGTGGCGCTGTGCCTGTGCTCTCCGTCAGCAAGCGCCGCAACAAACAGGTTATGAGTGTTTACAGTGCACTCTTTTGTAGTTTGCTTTCCTCTCCATAAGGGGCCCGCGCTGCGCTGGCTCCACGGCTCGTCGTTCATTTTTATGCCTTTTTTGTTGCTATCTTCATTTTACTTTTTGCCTTTTGAGTTTCGTTAGGTACTTAGTGCTTTGCTAGCGCTGAAGGTGACTAGTTACGGCGTGGAAGCTCTGCGCAGAATTATTATGGGCTTTTGTTTTTTTAAATTTATGGGTAAAGTAATGTAAAATATATTTTATATTGGCAGATATTGAAAAGAAAATTTTGTTTGATTGTTGCTTTTAAGGGTTTTTCAACATTGCCGAAGCAGGGGTTCTCTTATCGCAATTTTATAAAACAAAATAACTTTTATAGGTTAGATAGTCAGCGTATGATATGATATAGGGAGTATGTAATCCAAAAGTGATCACTTCAACCATATTAAACGCCGTTTAGGATGATGGCAGCTGAACCTAACCCCTTAACCAACGAGCTTCTTTGATCAAATTCCAGAGACTGCGTTATAATACTGTTAATGATATTATCTTAAATATAAACGGATCCCCATTCTGATGACAGTTTGGAAATTTAACTTTGATTTGGAAAGAAACATACAAGTAGTATGCGTTTAGGATGAACAGCGAAAAGATTAAGGCTCCATTGATTTAACTGCAGCGTGTCTCTCGTCATTAGTTTGAATGAGTCTAAATCCATTTGTAATACCCAGGAGGAAATATCGGAGATTCTATAAAATATATATCTAAACGATCAACATGATGACCTGAATCGACTTAGCCACGTTCGTCTATCTACCCGAATCTATGGTGTGTATTCAAAAGTAAACGACCGTCTCTCCGACCTTTCTCGCTTTCTATCTGCAGGGAACTTAAAACTTTTCCCCGCTAAATCCACAGCGAATGGACTACTCCTTCGTCCGGAGATTTGACCTTAATAAAGTGTATGGCGTCAAGATTCCGACTGTTAATAATCCTAAGATTTTAGCCGGTAGTCGGCAGCACAAAGGACAAAGAAACGTTATTGCTAATTTCCTAGACAATCGGCTGGCCGGGCCTTAACTACGCTGCACCTACATATATGGTCGCCTGGATGCAGTGAAACGCAGACGAGGAAGTTTCAGACCTGTCAGAATACTGCACTCCGGACTACGGCAGGATGTTTCTTGATGTCTCCTATCGAACACCTGCATAGTGAGGCCCGTATGCTCACAGTTAAGGAACATAATGAAATCAGCAGCTTCGTTCTGGATACTGTTGCGTTAAACTCCTATTTATCCAGAGTAGACCCCGATATATCCAATATACTCGTATGTCCTGCTTGCAATGGGTCTCCTCATGAGATTGATTGAGCCTTCCGTTGGATAACATCGACAACAACTTAGCTAATCCTTACCATCTTAACGAGAACTATAACGGGTACCTACCCGCTAAAATAACAACAATAATCAGCCCGAGTGTCCGTCCATCTATCAGTTTTCGAGATACCGATCTGTATTTTTTCCCCACCAAAAAGCTACTCATATGTCGGAACGGCCGTTAATGGATTACTATAACATATAGTTCTTATATAATCTGAACGATCGGAATCAAGTTCTTGTGCGGAAAACTTTTTCATTTGACCAGATATCTTCACTAAATTAGACATGGAATATTCATTCATTATCCAAATACATCCGTGCAATCGCTGAAGAATTTGTTTAGATCGTGTCACTATAGCATATAGCTGCCATAGAAATTTATGGGTTAAAATCAAGATCTTTAAGGAAGCACATGCATTTGTGAAGAGTATTTTAGCTTTGGAGCTATCGAACTTAACTGCAATTTTTTCTTGTTTTTTAGGTTATGTAAATACTAACTATTGACTTAGAGCGTAACTCATAATTTTTTGAATGTAAATAAAGTTATTAGTTTATAACGGGTGATTTTTTAAGAGCTTGATAACTTTTTTAAAAAAAAAAACGCATAAAATTTGCAAAATCTCATCGGTTCTTTATTTGAAACGTTAGATTGGTTCATGACATTTACTTTTTGAAGATAATTTCATTTAAATGTTGACCACGGCTGCGTCTTAGGTGGTCCATTCGGAAAGTCCAATTTTGGGCAACTTTTTCGAGCATTTCGGCCGGAATAGCCCGAATTTCTTCGGAAATGTTGTCTTCCAAAGCTGGAATAGTTGCTGGCTTATTTCTGTAGACTTTAGACTTGACGTAGCCCCACAAAAAATAGTCTAAAGGCGTTAAATCGCATGATCTTGGTGGCCAACTTACGGGTCCATTTCTTGAGATGAATTGTTGTCCGAAGTTTTCCCTCAAAATGGCCATAGAATCGCGAGCTGTGTGGCATGTAGCGCCATCTTGTTGAAACCACATGTCAACCAAGTTCAGTTCTTCCATTTTTGGCAACAAAAAGTTTGTTAGCATCGAACGATAGCGATCGCCATTCACCGTAACGTTGCGTCCAACAGCATCTTTGAAAAAATACGGTCCAATGATTCCACCAGCGTACAAACCACACCAAACAGTGCATTTTTCGGGATGCATGGGCAGTTCTTGAACGGCTTCTGGTTGCTCTTCACCCCAAATGCGGCAATTTTGCTTATTTACGTAGCCATTCAACCAGAAATGAGCCTCATCGCTCATCGGACACGGACGCGAAACACATTTCGAACCGAACACTGATTTTGGTAATAAAATTCAATGATTTGCAAGCGTTGCTCGTTAGTAAGTCTATTCATGATGAAATGTCAAAGCATACTGAGCATCTTTCTCTTTGACACCATGTCTGACATCCCACGTGATCTGTCAAATACTACTGCATGAAAATCCTAACCTCAAAAAAATCACCCGTTAGGACGCACACAGAAAGCGCTTAATTTATTTTTTAAATCGAATCAAATTAAACTCGATTTAAATTCAATTGTAGAATATTTTGTGATTATTGCAAATTTAGCACGAGAAATGGTTGGCAAAATGAGCGGAAGTGCTCGAGCTGCGTGTGTGTGCGTGTTTGTGTTAGTGTCAGTGCGTGTGTTAATTAATTTGAAATTGCGGAAGTGAGGCTACATATGTATGTATGTATCAAAGCATACACAAGCACATATTTGTGTTCGCATATACCGTTACATTTGTTAACCTGCGAGTTGACAAGCCACAAAAATGTTTAATTTGCAAATAAAACAATTGTACAACTCAATTTTGAATTGCGTGTTACGCGCTGTGATTATTATTTTCAAAACAAATGAAAATGTACACCTATACACATATATTAGGGTGGGTTAAAAAAAATTTCAACTCTTTTTGTTTCTTCCTATTCTTTACTGGCGTTATAGCCGAGTTAATAATAGCGCCCCTATTGTTTCTCCTTTTCGCTATGTGATACCAATTGGAGCCTCCAAGCGTAGCCCAAACCTACTCCACCTGGTCTTTCCAATGGAGTAAAGGTCTTCCTCTTCCTCTGCATATATCTCGTACAGCTCATCGTTCCATCGAATGCCATATTCGCCGTGGCCATCGTGCAAAGGACCATAAATCTTTCGCAGAAATTTTCTCTCGAAAACTCGTAACGTCGACTCATACGATTTTGTCATCCTACATGTCTCTGCTCCATACAGCAGGACTGAAATAATCAGTGACTTATTGAGTTTAGTTTTTGTTTGTCGAGAGAGGACTTTTTCAACTGCCTACTCAGTCAGAAGTAGCACCTGTTGACAAGAGATATTCTGTTAATATTTAGTTCTGCAGCTCGAGTTATTTTTCCAAGAGCAGCTTGAAGAAGTTGCACGAAAGGGAGTGGTCTTTTGGTATAGAACTAACAATGTAAAAATATCATTACAAATTGGAGAACTCTTAGTTTTGAAGTAAATTTACTGCCGCACAAAACTGTGATATTTGGAGAGATTTTCGTAGAGATGTCTAAGAACCTGTTTTTCAGAGTACCAATCGAAAAAAAATAACATTTTCCGACCCACCCTAATAAATATGTAGATAGACACTCCTTTAAATTGCAATTGCCTTACATTGCATTGGCAATTTTGTTGTTGTTGTTATTTTTGTTGTCGCGGTTAATATAGCACAGCTGCGTGGATACAGTTCCAACCAATAAAAGAAGATATACATACAAACATACATTTGCATCCATAAGAACTAAACTAGAATTATTTGGATTCAGCGCCGCATTTTTGCTCGAATGTATTATTTTTGGCGATCCGAATGATAAGTACATATTAAAGTAAATAAATTAAGTTAAATTAAGACGCAAAAATAGTTAATTTTAATTTTTTAAATACGCCTCATATTGTATACAAGTATAAATAGATAACCTTTTATATTTCGGGATTAGGGAACAAATCTCTTTTTTTCTGTTTTTGAAAACATCATTCATTAAGATCTATGTATGTATGTATACTTTTGCGTGCGTTTGAGCCAATTCATGAAGCACTTGTTCCATTTTGATTGAGTTATATCCAGAACATGCCTATTGAACGCATCATGAGCCTCTTGAGGTGTCGAAGAATGTAGACCTCTTAGTTTGCTTTTACGTACGGGAATGAAAAGAAGTCATTCGGTGTCAAATCAGGACTATACGGTGGATGACTCATCAAATTGATGTTTTGTTTGCCCAAAAATACTGTTGTTTCAGGCGTTATGTGAGAGCTCGCATTGTCGTGGTGAAGAGTGATCCCTTTTCGGAGGTTGGTTTTACTGATTTCTTGAAAGATAACTGTGAAAAAGATGGCTGTATAGTACTCAAAATTTACTGTTTTGCGTTTTTCTAGTAATATGATTCCAAAATGCCCATCTTTTCCACAAGACCATTTGCTAGGAAGTGCTTCTTACTCGTAGTTGAACAACTTTTGTTAGATTTGGCTCATTTTGAAACACCCATACAATGGGAACACATTTTTTTTACAGTCGAATCTTCATGCAATATTGTGTGAATGCTAGTTCCGCAAAAGTCTATAGTTGTCACTATCATACGATAGGTAATGTGACGATTTTGCAATATCAGTTCACACATAGCATCAATATTTTCCGAAACAACAACTCATTTTGGAGGACCTTCACGAAATTAGTCTTGGAGTGATCAACACTAGTCCTTAAAGGAGCTTCATCACCAAGAATTATGTTCACTAATGCACTGCTGCTGAGTAAATTTACGTCGAAAGTTGAAAAACTAATAGCATGAAAATGTTTTAATTCCATTTTTGTCAGAGATGAATATTTTAAGTAACTGTAAATAACACAAATAGCGCTGAAAATGTTATAAGTATGTTTTAACTAAAAAATGTCAAACTTTACTATAAAGTTGTGAGTTGTCTGCTTGCAACACTAGGGTGTGCAAATCCCGATATAGAACGAAGCCTTTTGGTTTTCAGGATCAGCTGACGTTAATTTTCTGCCTACATGAAATATCATTTAAAACAGCCTTGGTGCAAAACTCAGGCATTTAAGTCTGCCACATAATTACACGCATGTGCGTGCTTTCACAAGCACATATACAAACATATGTACGTACATAAGCACATACTTATGTAGTTGCCTGTGTAGGCGTTGAAGTGTGTAGGTGTTGGAATTTGCAAATAAGTTCGCACCTCCGGTTCGACATAATGACACACACGCATGCAAACACACGCATTATTGCTGTCAACAGTTAACGACAAAAACAACAAATACAGCCATGTAAACATATAGTAGCAACGCATGTGTGGCTCTGCGTACTGAATTGGATAATTGAAATGCTAAATAAGCCAATTAAAATTTATTTGACCAAACATTTTGTGAGTTAATTATTTTAGCGAAAATTAATTTGTTGCCATAATGCCAACGCACTGCTGCAAATATATATAAATAAGCTGAAATTATGTGCAACACACAGCAACAGATGCCAGACTGATAAGATGCCGTTAATAGCTAGTAATGTGCAATATGTGGCCTCTTTGTGTGTGTCAGCGCTGGGCAGTGCTCGGAAATGCATTGATAATTTATGATTTATTGAATCATGACTTACATGAAGTTAACTGCATTAAATTACTGTATTAAATTACGGTGTTCTTCTGTTATTTGCCGAAATCACTTTAATGAGCGTCATTTATTGGACAAAGATTCGCCTAAAAGCCTTCTTTAGGGCGCTTAGCCATTGTTTGTCTAAATGCGTGACGTAAATGAAATTTTATTGCTAAAGGCAATTACAAGTAATCGACTAATTCATTCACCTAATTTGCGTGCATGAAAGTCAAAAGGCATACGCATAATAACGGTTAATGACTTTGTGGAAATATTGTCAGCTGAAAGTGCTTTCTTGTATTCGTAACAGTTTATGGAAAATAGTTAAGAATAGAGTGCTGATTTAGACTGACGACTCACTTACCTTGCTAAGCTGTGAAGTAATCCTTTTCTCTTGAACTCTTTGTATTGTTGTTGCTTAATCACTTACATATATCGCACAATTGTAATGCACATCCCTGCAAAATGAAGCGAAAATATAGTAAACAAAAGATCCGTTACTTTTTGTTAGATAAGCGAGTGACAAAAGAAAGATACACTCTGTTAAATATCATGCTTCAGTTTGTTTCTTTTTGGTTAATTAAGACCTTTTGTTGGATCGTTCACGTCTTTCGCAGCAAACTTCGAACTTAACTGGTTTACCGTAAATATTTTGGCAGTCGAAAAAGTATTTTCGTATTTTGTCAATGTCGGTGCAGACGTATATCTCCAGTGCTACCATGGGTTGCGCTACAACACTCACCGCGTTCTCCAGACTTGGCTCCTTCGGACTATTACTTGTTCCGGTCTCTGCAAAATTGCTTAGATGGGAGAACCTTCACCTCTGGGGATCAATGGGACCAGTTTTTTGCCTGCAAGGGTCAACATTTTTATATTTTTATGGCCGTGGAATTAATCTTTCGCCTCAAAGATTAAAAAGGTAGTGGATCGAAATGGGCATAAATATTTTCAAAAAAAAAAAATTGAAACACAAAAAAATTATGTTTTGCTTTTTCACGAAGTTGCTTAACACGCATTTTGTTGTCTTGTCGCTTATTTTTCCATTCGCTTATAAGAAACTCGGTTTTCTTCCTAACCTCACTTTATGACTGCCACCAATTTCCAGCAATGAATTTAGTTGTCCTATCTTTGTTGTTCTCCCACCTTGCACCTTCAACCTGGTGCGTTAGATACTTGCACGCACCTTACATTTACCGTTAATGAAGTAATTACGTCAATTAATTTAATTATGAATTAAAAGGCTTTCGTGTCATTTTACCACAATTTATTGACAACAACACCAACAATATGGTACTCATTGAGGTTAATATTGTTTGATTTGCCCGAATTGTTTTCTCCATTGTCTTGTGTACATATCTTTGCGTTAATTCACTTTATTGTTGTTTTAATAATGCTCGCAATGAATAATTTAGTTTTTGGTGCCGAGAGCAAATTACGGAAAGGTTAAGCATGAGGTGACGGCGGGTTAACGGTAAATAGTACTTATTATTGTTTGCTTATAGTCGACTAATGTATACGTAATGGACTGCCATATCGGAGAAAGAAGAGAATATTATAGCAAATGTATTAAAATTTAAGTCTACTGGAGATATTTTGGTGCCAACCAAGGAATTTCTAATATGCGTCTTAATTAAGTTGAATCAGGTTGATATATAGAGCAAACTTAAAGTGAGTTCGTTAGAATTTTTTCACTGTCATGTGGATTTTATGATTACTGGACGATATAAAAGTCGGCTCTTTAAAGCTGTTGAGCTCGTACTACCTTTCCCTCGCAGTTGATGCTGAAATAACAATATTTCAAGGCCTCTGTGTTCCATTAACTATTATTAACCCAAGCTGGTGGATACATCTAGACAATTTTTTCTTCACTGTCCAGTTTTCAACAAATTAAGGTAGAGGCATCTTGGTTGCCATATTTTCTACGAAACCGGCAAATTCGGCTGGAGTTATATATAGGTATGTATTATAGGTCAAGAAATTTGTGCCTGGTTCTAGGATCTTTGAACGTATACGTCTGTCTTTTTGATCTGTACTTAGGAGTTCTGAGTGAGTGAGATTATTCGTGACCTCAAGAATATCGCCCTATTTACTCAACCTAACCTAATCCAAGGGCGGATACAGAGTACAATTTTGGGAGGGGTGAACTATATAATTTTGTTCTTCCAACACCAAGTCCTTTCTTCACGGAGTATCATTAATGATGGAAGTAATAAATAAATTTTAATTTTTGGGGAGGAAACTCCCCGCAATTTCCCCCGTAAATCCGACTCTGACCTAATCCAACTTAACCCAACCTAAGGCTATATTCGGTGTAATGCAGATCTTTTATAACATTTTTTTCCAGTTTTGTGTAGAATGAACGGTTGTCAAATGCTCTTTAGCTTTGTATCCTCCAAAATTTGCTTTCAATGAGTAGGACGCAGTTGGCAACTCTGATCATTTAAATTAAGCTATAATTATCTCGTAAAAAGACGACCGTTGAACGTCAACACGAACAGATATGTATATAAATACCTAATATAAGCAATCAAACAATAAGTCATGTATGTATATATATTAGGGTGTGAAAATCCCAACAATTTTTTTATTAGATATTTATATAAATACCAAATAAAAGGCAATCAAACAACCAAACATGCATGTATATATGTACATATAAGTATAGGGTATAGGGAAGTCGAAAAAGTCTTTTCGTATTTCTAATCAAACTTCAACTTATATTTTTTTTACAGTTATGATGAACTTTAATGAACCAAATATATACCATTTTGGTCGACCACTTTTCGTCTTTTCGTAATTTTTCTGCTAGAGACAGTATTCCATGAGTGTGAATCTTTTCTGGTTTCTCGGCGAAAAACTGCGACAATTTTTTTTTCATAGGCTTCTCTTGAAGACAACTTTACTCCATTAAGGGAGTTCTGCATTAACCGAAACAAATGGTAGTCCGATGATGCAAGGTCAGACCTATATAGTGGATGTATCAAAACTTCCCAGCCAAGCTCTCCCAGTTTTTGCCGAGTCGTCAAAAAGGTGATGACTCTGGAGTTGTCCTGATGGAAGACCAATCCCTTTCTGTTGATCAGTTCTGGCCTTTTTTTCGATTGCTCGCTTCCATCTCTTTAGTTGTTGTCAGAAAAATGTGGAAACAATTTTTCGACCAGGCTGGAGCAGCTCGTGACCACGGATGATTTTTTCGACCACCCAATATTAGGAATGGCAGAAAAAATGTATATTTTTTCGCTTGGTACGCTGAAAATTAGGTTCTTAGACACTTTTACGAAAATCCCTAGTAGTATTAGCGAGACCATTTTTGGAGAAACGATAGAAAACTGTAATTCGCAGGACCTTCCCGTTATAATTAAGAGCGAATACTGAAAATATTTCACAAAAGTAGCCAAGATTTCATTTTCAGCGTACCAAGCGTTTGATTTTTTGATCCACCTTAATATATAAAATACACATATCAATATACAGCCTTTGTCAATTTGTAAGTGGAAATGCTCGCGTGTGTTTGTCGGCAAGTGTTTGGTTAATTTAGTGGCATTTAGTCGCAAATGTGCTTGTCTTTCATAATTTTCTACGTTTTGTTGTTTTCTCAAATTTTTTCCTATTTATTTTCATATGTTTGTTTAGGATGAGCCCCAAATGCACGCTTAGTCCTTGATAATTGTATACACACATATAACGGGTGATTTTTTTGAGGTTAGGATTTTCATGCATTAGTATTTGACAGATTACGTGGGATTTCAGACATGGTGTCAAAGAGAAAGATGCTCAGTATGCTTTGACATTTCATCATGAATAGACTTACTAACGAGCAACGCTTGCAAATCATTGAATTTTATTACCAAAATCAGTGTTCGGTTCGAAATGTGTTTCGCGCTTTACGTCCGATTTATGGTCTACATAATCGACCAAGTGAGCAAACAATTAATGCGATTGTGACCAAGTTTCGCACTCAGTTTACTTTATTGGACATTAAACCAACCACACGAATGCGTACAGTGCGTACAGAAGAGAATATTGCGTCTGTTTCTGAGAGTGTGGCTGAAGACCGTGAAATGTCGATTCGTCGCCGTTCGCAGCAATTGGGTTTGTGTTATTCGACCACATGGAAGATTTTACGCAAAGATCTTGGTGTAAAACCGTATAAAATACAGCTCGTGCAAGAACTGAAGCCGAACGATCTGCCACAACGTCGAATTTTCAGTGAATGGGCCCTAGAAAAGTTGGCAGAAAATCCGCTTTTTTATCGACAAATTTTGTTCAGCGATGAGGCTCATTTCTGGTTGAATGGCTACGTAAATAAGCAAAATTGCCGCATTTGGGGTGAAGAGCAACCAGAAGCCGTTCAAGAACTGCCCATGCATCCCGAAAAATGCACTGTTTGGTGTGGTTTGTACGCTGGTGGAATCATTGGACCGTATTTTTTCAAAGATGCTGTTGGACGCAACGTTACGGTGAATGGCGATCGCTATCGTTCGATGCTAACAAACTTTTTGTTGCCAAAAATGGAAGAACTGAACTTGGTTGACATGTGGTTTCAACAAGATGGCGCTACATGCCACACAGCTCGCGATTCTATTGCCATTTTGAGGGAAAACTTCGGACAACAATTCATCTCAAGAAATGGACCCGTAAGTTGGCCACCAAGATCATGCGATTTAACGCCTTTAGACTATTTTTTGTGGGGCTACGTCAAGTCTAAAGTCTACAGAAATAAGCCAGCAACTATTCCAGCTTTGGAAGACAACATTTCCGAAGAAATTCGGGCTATTCCGGCCGAAATGCTCGAAAAAGTTGCCCAAAATTGGACTTTCCGAATGGACCACCTAAGACGCAGCCGCGGTCAACATTTAAATGAAATTATCTTCAAAAAGTAAATGTCATGAACCAATCTAACGTTTCAAATAAAGAACCGATGAGATTTTGCAAATTTTATGCGTTTTTTTTTTTAAAAAAAGTTATCAAGCTCTTAAAAAATCACCCTTTATATATTATGTATATATGCACACAAAGGTCGCGTGAGTTCGCTTGTCTGTGGCTTAATGGTGTTTAACGTGTCGGCTAAATGAGATAATTTGAGGATAAAAAAATGACAACAATTTTGGGGAAATTATGTAATTACCGAAGGCTTATGGGCTTTTCTCTTGTGTTTGGGAAAATAAACAAAGCAAAGGAAGGCTAAAAATAAAAAAAAAAATGATAGAAAGTGGGTAAGCAAAGCAATTTATGCTATTTTGTCAGTTGTCGCACAGATAATATTATATGTATGTATGTGTGAAAAAGAAGAATTAAACGTGAACAATTGAAATAAAAACAAAAAAACAGGCTAACTTCGGCTGCACCGAAGCTATAATAGCCTTCACAAATACGAAAGATTTCTTACAAGAACTTTGATTGTTGAGTTTGTATGGCAGCTATATGCTGTAGCATTCCGATCCGTGCAATTTTTTCGTGGATTGTATTATTGCCTTATACGATAACTTATTCCAAATTTCGTGTAAATATCATGTCAAATAAAAAAAGTTTCTTGCAGGAACTTGATTCCGATCAATCAGTTTGTGTGGCAGCTAAATGTCATAGTGGTCCGATATCGGCGGTTCCGACAAAAGAGCAGTTTTTTGAGGAGAAAGGTACGTGTGCAAAGTTTCAGATCTCAAAAATTAAGGGAGTAGTTCATGTATATATAGAGAGACAGACTTGGCTTAATCGGCCCAGCTCATCACGTAGATCCTTTAATATACTTTATGGAGTCTGCAACGTTTCCTTACAAGTTACAAATTCGAAGTTACAGATTTTGTGTATGTAGTATACCCTATTTAGGCTATAAAAAAAGGATCCTGTTTCTCGTACGCATGCCTTCATCCTAACTTATTCAGTCCTTGTGCCTCAAGTTAGCAGCGAGCTTGACTTGTCTTTCATAAGAAGCTGAGGTTAGGCGATTACTGTTGCCTTCTCCTATTCAGCTGCCTTCAATCTTATCTCTAAGCCTTTTTGCTCCCAGACAGCTTCGAGTTTGACGGGTTCTCCATAAGAAGCCGAGTTTAGACGCTCACTCTTACCAATAATAAGCTGTCTTCATCTTTCAATTTCAAAATAAAATATCACAGACGTCCACGTTGAAAGCCTGACTCTAGTTTGCGTTTCCTTCTTTGTGTTTCTTCTTCTTCTTATTGAACACTAATTAAGTTTGCAGTTTAAAACCCGCTTTGCCGCACTAATTGTTTTCACTCTTTTGTAAAACTTCTAAGTGGACGCTGAACGCTGGACGCACGAAAGCCTGTCCAGTGCGCACACACACACACACACAGTCGCAGAAATTGTGTATCGAACACTTGCGCAATTATGATTGAGCCGAAACTATTATGAAGTACGCAACTATGCAACTACCAACTCAATTAAACTAAATATTGGGATGCCATACAAACAACGCTACATATGCTATAACAACAACAACAACGCATGCATAAACGCACACTTACTTAATAGCCAAGTATCCGCCTTGCGGAGTTCTTATGTAATAAACGCAAGAGCTTTCAGTCGAAGATTGCGGCCGATCGTACTATTGGAGAGAGGGAGAGGAGGGGGTTGCTAAAATGAAAAGTTTGCAATTACAAGTTATTACTTTTCTTGTTTTATAAATTTTCTTTTACCCTCAAGTTATTATTATGATTTTATTAATTTTTGTTTAGAATTCCTCGCAAATATTTTCTGTATGCTCAGCCAGCTTGAACGCAAGTGGATGTGTGTGTGTGTGTGAGTCTTCAAAGTTTGCTGAGTGTGCGCAGAGCAGCAGCTGTTGCGTCATATTACAGTGTTTTAAACGTGTGTGTGTGCATTTGTTTGTATTGTGTGGTTTTCATTGAAATTTTCTTTCATAAATTATTGTGAACTTTTGCAATCAAATGTTCGGTTTTTACGGTTAAATGAGTTTTGCTGTAACGTAGACTAACAGTGCTTTCTCTATGGAGAGTTTCGTCTTTAGCGACTTCAAAGCAGGAATCTTCACTGAAAACCTGTTTTAGGGGTGAGAAATATAATATTGTATGAGATTTCCTAGTTTTCTGGGCCAAGAAGCAAATAGTCGTAGCTGTTAATGTTCTAAAAGCAGAACAGAATATGTCGGCTGTTCTAGATCTTACAGAGCACCAAAGCGTCACCGAGAGCGTACTGTACTTTACTGTCAACATTAGGCCCAGCTCTGTAACAGAATGTTAAAGCGCTTTTACCTCATGATAGTGGCTGAAATTGTAAAGATCGAATTCTGTGACGAACATGAAGAAAATGATATATTCATTCAGTTTGGAAATACTACTATGAGCAATAAATAGTAAGACCCAGGGATGGATCCAGAGTAGAATTTTGGGGGGTGCCGTATAATTTTGTACTTCCAATTCTAAATTTTTGTCTTTGCGAAGTATCACGTATGTGGGAAATAATGTATAACTCTCCACAGTTCCCAACCATAGATCCGCCTCTGGTCGTTCACCTCAAATTAATGGCCCCAATACTTGTGCTAATGTTTAAAATTTGTTAAAGGCAATTTCTGGAATAAGCTTTAATGAGCGTAGCGATTCACGTAATGTCTTCAGTTGGCTTAAAACGGTTTCCCCGGAGCTATCGTTTGAGTTTGCTGAATAGTCAGAAGTCACCCGGAGCTAAATCATATGTTGCTTGGGGCACGGTATTGGTTGAAGATAAGAGTTGTCAGCCCGTAATTCTGGCCTCTTTTTACGAATAGCTTCGCGCAAAAGACGCATAACACTCCAATAGTACTCCTTGTTGCATCTTGGTCGGTAAGGAGGAATTTGGAGTACGCCATACCTTGATAATCGAAGAAAATTGTCAACATAACCTTGATTTTTGACCTGCTTTGACGTGGTTTTCGGCTTCGGTTCACCTTTGTCACGATATTCGGCCGGTCGTAAGTATCGAAAAGTTGTAGGGTCCTTATTATCAGTATATCACCCTTGAAGGGAACAAATTTTGTCAAAAAAATATGTTTTATTATGGTAGGCCAGGAACTTTTCAATTGACCACATGGATTTTGTGTATAAGATAAATTAGGTTTGCGTTGCCAATGCGAATTTTAGGCTAAAGATTTTGTTGGAATTCGGAAACACAAAAACGAGAGCGAACTAAATGAACATAACCTCAATAAATAGAGGCATGACGAACGTGCAGAGTTCAAATTGCATATTACACACACTCGTTTCACACCCGCCCGTCGCCAAACCGTTTTGCCGCAAACTCAGCGAACGCGTCAACAGCGCGAGCAATCAATTGTCGAAGTTCGGCTGCTCTTCAGTTTAATTTGACTTTTACACCTTCGCGTCACTTTAGCAACAATTCAATAAATTCACAACTGCACACTCACACATACACACACACATGCATGCGGCATTTAATGCGTTTTATGTAATTGCAAGCGCCGCAAAAAGCAAAGCAACACACATGCATGTATGTGAGTGTATGCAAGAGCATAGAAGTATGCCTGTGCGTGTGTGTGTGACAAATTTAGTGCAAAATTCACAAACCAAAAATCAAATTACAAAATGCATTGCATATGGACACGCAACTTCGCGCCGCCACACTTTGCGACCACTTTTCATTGCATACTTTCGCGCGCGCGCACCCGCCTCTCCGCTCACCACCCAGCGTTTTGCGCCAAGCAAATTGAATTTCATTGAATTCTGAAACAGATTTTCGCCGAATTTCGAAATTTTCGCACAAAATCGCTGGCGTTATGTCTTCGTTGTTTTGTCGGCTGTCGTCGACTCGAATAGTTTTCAACCAAGTTAGTTAAACAATGGGCGCTGCGGCGCGGCGAAGTGAGGGGTGCATTGCTCAAGGAGCGCATTGTACATTTCTTGGCTAAAATTTATAATTTCATTAAATAATTGCTTGGCAATGCATGGAACGGCGCCACATGTGCGCGCGTGTGTGTGCGCGTGCGTGTATTGGTGCAAAACTTTTCGGCCGAAAAGTCGAGCGACCAGGCGATGAAATGGCAGCGACGGCTGTGGTTGTGTTGTTATTGGTTTTGGTCGCTTGGTGACATGTTCATTTAGTTATGCGCATTTGTTGTTGTTGCTTTGCCTATTTGCTTGTTAACATATTTTTCGCCTTATTGTGTGTGTGTGTGTCGCTGAACTCCAATATTGAATTTACTGATTTCGCATTGCAATTTCGATGACACACATGCCGCCTTATGTAAGTATGCGTGTACTTGTAAACTTTTTGCGAGCGAGAACTTCCCACAAAGTGTCAACGGGAAAGCAGCAATTAGTTAAGATGCAGTTGCGAAGCTGTACACGCCTTTGTGGCAGACGGCAGGTAGAGGGGGCTATAAGTTTTCACTCACATACATACATACATGCTTACATATTTATGTATGTGCATAGTCACTGAAGAGTTCGTCGTATTCTTGGCTGTTGGTTCCTTCCTCTCATTACGCGAAAACGTGTCCATTAACAACAAATACAACAAAACATATGGTACTCTTTACCTGTCAAGCTTTTGTGTGGCAAGTAAAATTTGCTTCATATATATGTACATACATACGTAGTATGTGTATGCACACACGCATGTAAGAAACATTAATAAGCGTGGACAAGTCACTTTGCAAAGCAATTAGCGTGACCAAGACGACGGTAAGCGTTAATATTTGTGGAGTTTTGGCTTGGTGCACAGATCGGCTATTTTCTATTCTGGTTACTATTTATAGTCTGCCTTAAAGCTTTAATACCCTTCACGATAGAAAAATTCTTTACAAAAATTTTGATCGGCCGGTTTGTATAGCAGCTATATAATATAATGTCCGATATCGACGGTTTCAAAATTTTAGAACAATATCTCAAGAACTGAGGGACTAGTTGGCATATATACAGCCAGACGGATGAATAGTAGGGCAAGCAGACGGACATGGCTAAATCAACTCACCTCGTCATGCGATCATTCATATACATATGTATTTTCGATGGTTTCTAAGAAGCTGTTCCAGACATAAAAATTTATGGACAAAGGGATTGTTGTCTTCCAGTTGAGGATAACATCTAAGCGTCATTAGAGAAGAGGGTTACTTAGTAACGGATGAAAATGCTACCTCAATCTATACTGACGGCTAAAAAATAGGCTGCTGAGTAGAGATGGAGGTCTACTCCGGGGATTTCCGTGGAAGCGGTAGGACTGGTCTTAGAGAAGACCTGTGGAGTTCTGCTGAATACCTACGGCAGAGTCCACGACTTTTACGAGTACTTGTCAAATCGCATAAATTCTGCCCCTACAACAAAGACAACATAGCCAGGCGGACTGTTAGCCTTTCCGCCGTCAAAGGTAAACTCTATTGCAGTCAACAAATGCAGGAAGGCTTTAAGCTCACTGACCATAATTTGGGTTCCTGGTCATAGCAAGATTTTCGTCAACGAAAAAGCAGGCGAGTTGGCTAAGTCAAGAGCTTCTCTGGACGAGTTTGAGGCGAAGACTATACCGGTGAGAACGATCAAGAAGGAGCTAAATACGTAATTTCAGCAAATAGCTCAGAACAGTTGGAATTCTACAACCAAATGCAGGATAGGTCAACAGATATGGTCCAAATACAACAAGAAAAGAAGAAATGGCCCATCAATTAGGTTCAAGAAATGCATTTATATATAAACTCACAGCCATCATAGCGGGGCTTCGGCCATTTGGAGTGCATGAGTTAAACATGAGAGTGCCTGTAAACAGTATTTGGCGGGTCAAGTAAGAACACTTTTCTACGCTTCCTTTGCGATTGCCCAGCTTTAGGATAATACCGATGTCGAACTCTTAGAACCCATCCGTTATCAAACCTGGAATATCCATCTTTAAAAAGCATTTTCATTGAGGACTCCAAATGGTTTGAACCCCACAATGAAACGCGATAGCAATATTTAAAGGTCTTACGCATAGTGTACCCTATCTACAGGGCCTCTTATGTCTTTTAAGGGTAGCACTCTTAATTTACACTGTTCCGAAAATAAAGATAATCTCGGCAGGAAATCATCATCTAGACCAGGTCACGGATCTACAGTCGTCAGTTGGCATTTATAATACGGGGAGCTGGGTATCGTAAGCTATAGAAAATATAGTTTGTATAAGTGTTATGAGTCCATTCAACTTTCATTGAACTCGTCTAAAATCATTCATACCTAAGCATGTTATAATATTCCATATTTAATCCCGCACAAACTCCAAACACTTAAGCCTCAGTGTAAGGCAGTGGAGTGGAGCCCAGCCAAGAGCTAGGCATTGCGCCAATCTCTGAGTGCCTAGTGGCCCATCGCAGCTCCTGCGCAACCACCCACTTTCCACGTCGCCTCAAACACTTTTTAGCTAATGCCTCGGCGTGTGTTTTTTCCTATTTCTATTTACTCAGTTGGCTGTGCTTAAACAAATTTCTAGTTTGTTTGATTTTAATTGCAATTTGAAGGTAGAAAAACACTTGCGCTCATCCAATTTTTTACGTTGGCGGCGTTGTTGTCGCTCCGCCGTCAGTGGATATGTAGTTGCTTCACTTGCTGTTGGTGTTGTTGTTGCTACAGCATTTCACATGCGCAAAAAAATTCGCAGCAATTTTGTAGAAATAAAGAAAAACAGCGACAAATTGTAACACTTATTGCAGCGCTGCTGTTGTTATTGTTGCTTTTGATTTTATTTTGCATGCATTTTTGCTTTTGTTGTCGCTTTCGTTTTTTCGGTGGTAACGACGTAGCCATTTTGTAGTTTCGTGCACTTGAGAGTTTCATTTCATTTCGCTGCGGCGCGGAGCCCCTACACACCTACACACCGCCATGCATATGCATGCGTGTGTGTAGGTGTGTGTGGGTGTTTGCTTAGACCCCTCCATCAGCTGCTGCACGCGTGTGTTTGCGCTGTTCGCGAGTTTTGCACGGAAATTAAAAATTTCGCAACAACCTACAGTCACCACTCGCCCCTCGCCCAGGTCCGCGCTTGGCTGGCAACGAGTTATAACGGTTTTTTGTGTGTGCCAGCATAAACTAACATTAGTACAACAACCACACGCTGCGCCACCCGCGCCATGTCCTTAATGCAATCTAAGCAAAGCAGGCAGCCGCCGTTCGCCACGTTTTCCATCATCATTACTCGCACTCGCTACACTCTGGGCCACCGCTCCGCCCGCACAACGCGCTGCACTCACTGTATGGCGCTGGATTTTTTCAAGCTGCACTTCGCTGCGCTGAGATTTAATTCCGCAAAGTAACGTCACTGCGTCGCCGCGTTGGTGTTGTTGCCAACCCACTGTGCTTAAGCTGAGAGTGCGTGTGTGTGTATGAGAGTGTGCTGGAGCTGATTTTTATTGCTGCCACCCGTTTGTTGGCCAGCCTCTGCACTAAATATGTATTTATCTAAGTTTTCCCTGCCGTCACTTCAACCGCATGTGACACACACACACATATATATATACACATGCGGCTTACAACTGTACCTGTTGGCCCCTGGTATAAGGCGGGAAGAAAGCAAATTAGAACTCTTCTTAAAAACGATTTGTTGTAGAAAGTGTTACAAAGGATTATGTTCATATGTGTCGGCAGTTAAAGAGCATGGCGTTTAAAGAAATCAAAGAATTTCGGTTCCTTTTCATAGACCTGCATTTTACTACATTCTCTCAGGTGATTCTTGTTAGGTAATTGTCGTAAATACATCCAATTCCTCTAAAATATTTGTGCTAATTGGTCTACAAATATTAACACATAAACTAGTAGCCTACATTAGGGTGGGTCGTATATCCAGTTGCAGTCTTTTTGATGCAAAGCTTTTGGAGTGTGTGTAGGAGACTCTTTATGAATATCATAAAATTGTTATAGAGCTAATTGGAAGTTCTGTGACATATGTAAGGGGCGTAGCTGTTTGAAATGAGGTGCAATGGTCTTTGTTATGATTGGATCGGACTTAGGAGAGGGAGGGTAGAAGTTGGAGTCTTATGTACGGAGCTCTTCGTCAATTCTAGTTTATGATAGGACCAGCAGATCTCGGTAGCATGGTGGGGTCTTCCATCAGGAGCTCTCCATCAACTCTAGTATAAGACAAGACTACCAGACCTCTCTAGCATCTTCCAAACGGTCAACAAGGTATCAATCGTATCAGTATATGTATTGTTCCAACAGTTTCCTGCTGGAAGCTTACTTCAGAGAGGTGTGTATTCACCCCCATAGTCGATCGGCGGCTATACTGGCCTTGAGCTCGGTGTCTGTACGCTCAAAACTAGTCAAAGAGTACACAACCTCATTAGCAGTAGCTTCAAGCTTCTTTCATATGCTAGGGACAGCATCCTTTTTTCAATTTCATCGGTTTGAAAGCCAGTCGATTTTTCCAGGTCTTCTTTCATTCTGGCATTGGAGTTTTGGACCTCCAGTGAGCTTGTTGGACAACAAGGTACATATAAGAAGATCTTCGAACTACTACAACTTTTGGTGCTTTGACTGGACACTTTCCAATCGGTTTACACGCAGTGCGCCTAAATATTCTATCGGAAGCTCTCTGTATGGAGGAAGCCGAGTTGGAACCATCTTGTCAAACGCTTTATCGAACTAATGAGGATCTTGTGATCTACCTTTGGGAGATTTTGGGTAACACAAAGAAAAACAAAACTATTATACGCAGTAGCGGAATGTTGCAAGAGTATTAATATCGGATCAAGTGAGATCTCTCGAGATTGGGTCAAGCCTACGACCTGAGCTAACCTAACCTTTCCTGAAAAGACACGCTTGTTATGAGTTTGCATGCGCTTTCCTTGGACCTTGTACTATGTTTTCTCTTCTTCCTTTCATCAAATCCATTACGATTCTTTTAGCATTTCGAATTTTTTTTTGTTAAATTATATTATTTTTGTTAGAGGTGAATAATCATTTGCAAATGCGTACACCCTCACCCTAATGTGTTAAGAGACATGTATGCCAAGAGCAGCATCTAATGAAAGGCATTGCTCCGAGTACGAGCTCTGCTCTGCTGCAGCGCTGTGCTGACTGCGTCTTCGAATTTTACATTTTTGCCAATATTTTATCAGCTTGTAAAGCAATTACTTGCGCTATTTGTGCAAAGTTTTATTTAATAACTTCAATTAAAACTTATTAAAAGCAATAGAAATGCCAGGGCGATGCCTTGCCGGGAATGCGAGAGCTGCAGCAGGTGATAGAGAAACGCAAAAACAAGGAAAGATATTTCTTTTTCAATTCGAAAATAAGAATATAAAAAGGTGCATATTCTCCTTAAGTGATTTTGTTGGAATTTAAAATACTGACTTCTTGAATTTAATTTTTTAAAAAATTTGAAAAAATTAAAAAAAAATATTTTTACTTTCCAATACTTATTTATGAAAAAATAACGGGACCTATGGCGTCAAAATTGTACTGAAAAATTTGCTGTCCCTTTTTCGTTTTGCTTTTCATGAATTTTCCATACATTTCCAATACAATTAGCAGTATATTTTTCATGCCCGAATAACCGTTAGAATGCCATAAAATTCCAATCTGCTTTTCTCTGCATTTATCAAAAGTCATCCCTAGCGGCAACATTAAACATTTAATAAAATAAAGAGAGGAAAGACTTTACCTTTTTCCTGTTTGCCAATTTATTGCGAATGTATGCATGTGTATATATGTGTGTGTGTGTTCGAATTTTCGACCAATCAGCAAATGTTTATGCTTTTCCATCAAACAATACTTTCAATACATTTATTATAGAGCAACTTGAAGAAGCATGAAATTTATGAGCACAAGAAAAGCAGTGAGCGAGCGGGTCGAGACCGAGACAGTCCGGGCGGCGAGAGGAAGAAAGTGCGAAAACTTAAGAAAAATTGCCAATACGAATATGTGAAAGCCAAGTTTACAACGCTCGCCTAGCAAACGTGATTAGAAAGTTTTGACATCCGCCACACACATGGGTGTGTGTGTGTGTGCATACATGTAAGAGCACACCGTCATGTGTGTGTGTGGTGATTGAATGAGTGGCATGCAATAAATATGCATTTATATGGGTTTATTGCATAGAATATGCATGCAGCTTGTAAATATAACGGTATGTACATATATAAATATGCATGCATGTATGCGTCTGCGTGTGTGTATGTATTTGCTTGTTTGCTTGCTGCACTTAATAACTTTTGCATACTTGCGTGCATTTTATGAAAATTTTCTTTTAATTTTCTGCAGCAACTTGTAAACATGACTTCCAGCGTTGTCGAAAACACACACATATATATACATACATATACTCGTATACAAACGAACTTGTATGTAGGCACACATGCGTTAGTTCATTTTGCGTGTGTATTTGTGAGTATTGCTTTATATTTGTGCGTGTGTGTGCTTGCTCTGTGGTTTCGTTTATGTGTTTGACCATTTGACGCATGCTGACCACTTCATTACATAAAAGCAAAATCAATTTGCTAAGTTTTTCCTAAAGAAAGTGGTCGGCAGCAACTAAGACGAAGATGAAGAATGCAATAACGGAAAGTTTGCATCATAATAGAAGTAACTCTATTTGAGGTGGAAGTACAGTTATATAGTTTTAAATATAGGAAACCCTACTAAGAAAGGCTGAAGACCATTAGCGGAAGGTATAAGAATATTTTGTTTAAAGAGAAATCGATAAAACAGTGAAATTGAAGAAAAAACCTTAACTACGGTGCACCGAAGCTATCATACCCTTCACAGATGTATTTTAAATAGCATGAACGGATATAAGAAGATTTTTTCTTGAGTTTGAGCAGTCAGTTTGTATGGCAGCCATATGCTATAGTCGTCCGATTTGAACAATTTCTTCGGAGACTGCATTGTTGCCTTAGAGAATATTTCATGCCAAATTTCGTAAAAATATCTCGTGAAATGAAGAAGTTTTCCATACAAGCACTTTACTCCGATCTTTCAGTTTGTATGATAGCTATATGTTATAGTGGTCCCATCTGAAAGATTTCTTCGAAGATTACATTATTGCCTTAGAAAATATTTCATGCCAAATTTCTTGCAGATATCTCATCAAATACAAAAGTTTTCCATACAAGGACTTTATTTTCATCGATCACTTTGTATGACAGCTATATGCTCTAGTGGCCCAATATCGCCAGTCACGACAAATGAGTAGCTTTCTTTGGAGAAACCGACGGGTGTAAAATTTCAGATTGATATCTCCAAAACTGAGGGACTAGTACGTATATATACAGGGAGATGGGCAAACGGGCTATATATGGGCCCAGCTCGTTATGCGGATCATTTATATATATAGATATTATACTCACAAGGTTTCCGACGTCTTCTGGTGCTTGTGAATTTCGTGGCAAACTTAATATACTCTTTAATGCCAGCTTTCTGTTCTTGGCTTTGGTCTGAAAATGGTTATCAGATGGTTTCTGGGGGTGGCTAAGGCTCATTTGAAAGTTGCGGTAAATGGACTCTCTTGAAATGTAGGGACAACAATAAAAAAGCGCGCTTCTATTATGTACAGGGATTACAGTATCTATCCCGTTCTAACGACAGGGGAAGGGACCTGAACTTGTTCCATTCAAAAACTCTAAAGCCAGCGCCATTTCTCGAATTTACTTCAAGAATGCTTTCTGTCACTACAGCAACAACAACAACATCATATCCTTTTGTATCTGCCCTAACCTCAATTGGTGCCACCATTAGAACAAGCTCGAACTTCAATTCATTCATTATAAACTTCATCTTTCAGCGGTCGAACGAATGCCGCTTTGTCTGTCGCGAATTTCTGCTCATTAATGTATTACCCGCGATTACCTCTGCTAACTTTTGTTGCATCAATTTTCATTAAATCCAACCGGCGCTCGAGTTCTGCGGCCGCAACGCCCCGCTGCCATTTGTTAATCAACTTTAGACCGGTTAGAGCGGCCAAATTTCGGCGGTTAAATGTCGATAAAAAACAATCGCCAACACCAACACACACACACATGCAAACGTATGCACTCATACATGCATAAACCCACACACTCACACAAATGGTTGGTATTGAAAAAAAATATCTTTCGCGTAATTTACATAAAACAAAGGTGAAGCGCGCCCGCACATGTGTCTGTGTCGTCATGTGTGTGTGACGGCGAAATGGCGAAATTGGTAAATGAAATGCGGAAGTCGGAATCCCATGTGCATAAATTCGTATAAATCCAAAATAAATTGAATTAAAAAAGGAGCAAACAACTTTTTGGCTATTCACTGTTATATTCGAACTTCGTGCATGTGTGTACGTGTGTGTGTGGACCTTGATATTTGTAGAAATGATATTTTTTCCGAACTGATTATCTCACAAACGTTTATTATCCATTTTTTCTATTTTTATGTTTTCACGTTTCTTTCTCGTTCGTTGTTGTTGCTGTTGTTAAACCTTCCAGTAAGCCGCGGCGCAGACTTATCGAACCAACATTTGTAGCGATTCGAGTGAATGGCGTTGGGCGCATGAAAAATCGGTAGTGTCCTTCCAGCTTTTGGCTTAAGTTCGCTCGCAGATAAATTATGGCTGCAGTCGGCGCTCGGCTCGCTGGATTTTTGAAACTGGCGGTAAACGGTAAGTGCGCGCTTAGCGAGCAAGTACATATGACCTTTCTTACATACACACGCGCACAAGATTTTTATGCTTTGTATATTTCATAGTATTATTTTTGAGATTTGTTTAGCATACTTCTGGGTTCTGGGTCTTCTAGGGGTTCTCAAAGTGTTGGTTGTTAAGATCACAATATGGGAAGCCCCCTGCTTCTGAAAGAAATTGAGAAAGTATGTCGTGTCTTGATGGACTTTTTACAAAGCTTTCACTCTCTATTATCTTTCTAAAGAAGCCTGACTTTTTGTTCAAACAATGAGAACTATTCTTAGACCTCTTTTTATGGGACTTACGAAGAAAAAATCTATGCATAATAAAACTCGTAGATGCTCTACGGTGTTTTCAACTTTTTCATATGGCTATAATGGCTATAACCACGTACGTGGTGTTTGTGCCTATAAAGAAGAAGAAGAAGCGGTCTAGCTTTTCGGAAGGTCCAACCGAGCTTAAATTAGGTAATTCCGCTTGTTCGTTGTGAAGCCCGAACTCCTAAGTACGGATCAAAGAGACCGTCGTATATTTGCAAAATGCCTAGATCCATCCACAAATTTGTTGAGCAGGCCAATATCTACTGCAGTCAATTCGCCAGATTCGTACCATCCAAGACTCTGCAACCGTAATCTGGAGAATTCTGACCGTGAAGGAGAAAGTGTCTAGATGTTTCCACCTCATCTTTCTAACAGTAACTTTGACAAGTTGCGTTCTCAAAAAATTTTAGGCTCACCGCGTGGTTACAATGGTACAGTATGCACTTAAGACACCTATTATAGCGGACATATGAGCCTTGCTAAGAGCTAGTAGTTCCATGAAGTTTTACGTTCATTTGATATTTCGCTACACTACAAGTGCTGGTCTTTGGCCAAAGCTTAATGAGCTCACGCGAGGCCCATGGACTCAGCGTCCGAGTGCATCACGACTTGGAACACCTGCTCGTTCCCGTTCTAACGGGAATTGTGGATGTGTGCCTCTTCTTGAAAGCTCATCGACTGTACAATATCTGACGATTCCGCTGAGGCCGATATCCAGACAAGTTTAATACAGAAGGAGCTTGATGTCACTGCCAATGAGTCAGATATTCCTTAACTAACTTTAAACTCCCCGTTAGCGTGAAGGACTGAATAGAGCTCTGCTATGGGAGTGTATGCATTCCTCCCCAAAAGCAGCCGCACTTCGTTCATCTGCTGACACTATTTAGTTGCTCCCTCTGCTTGAAAGACACTGTAGTGGTCTGATAGTCCGAAACAAGAGTTTATAGAAAGCTTCTGACATAAGACTCTCCCTCCAAACTTCTGCTTGAGTTTCGGACCATCCATAAAAAAGCTCACTGCGCCTCATCTCCAGCGATTCCACTCCGCCCACATACGCCTCGATGGTATGTACGCGGAGAAGATGCCGCTAAGAGTGGGCTTCCCTGCGCAGGAGTCCAAGTTATCAGTGATGTATTCAAATGCGGATGGATTTCGGAATCAACTGAGCTTAAACGAGTTCTTAGTTACCTGAAAGTAGCAGCTTTTCAAATTAAAACTCTCATTTCTGCATTGGAAGTTGATAAAGAGTGCAATATACGATTAAGCAAGTCTTATTCATACTTGAGTACCTTCCATATATTGTATGAAGCTGCATTATTATTTCTCAACTGTAAATATAAACTATTATACAATTTGAAAGTGAAAGCTGAAAGAAGACGTGCTAATAGTTGGGTTAAACTGAATGATAGCAGCGAATGGTCTTTGAATGCCTCAATAGACTGAAGAATACTTCACAAACAAGTGGGAAGGAAGTGCCAGAAGATAAATGTGCGCAGCCCACCACTTTCCACTGCTTATTACGCGCCGCAAATATATAAAAATGTACCGCTTTCCAGCCACCTCCCCCCACCTGACGCATTTGCCACATTCGGTGTGGCGGCGTAGTTTCGCGTTTATGCTCAGACAGCAACGCCTTTCATTGCGTTTATCTTAAATGTTTGGTATTTGCAAAAAACGCGCATACAGACAAAAGCACAGCGATATTTTGAAAATAAAATTTTCATTCATCCATTTGGAGGGGAAGAGCAGCGGCGCTTTAGTAAATGCCAATTCAACGCGGCGCACCACTTGCTTTCCTTTCTTCCAGCTGCAGCCCTTTCAATGCGCTCCCATCGGCCCAACCAACGCTGGTCAAACGCCTCCGCAGTCAGACAGTCGCATTTACAGTTACACTCAAGAGCAACGCCGCGTTGCTGTGCTTTTATTTGCCTTTGCGCCTAAAAAGAAACTAAAAAAATTGATCTTCACGTTGCATAAATATTTGTATGCGCGCACATATGTGCCTGTCTGCTTGCCTACTTTTAGGCGAAATTCTTTACACACCACGGCGCTGCGCTGTGGCTGGGGTGACGCGGCTACTTTGGCGTTGTAGTGCTAAATTAATGCGAATTTGTGCGCGCCAAATACGAAATTCGCGTTAAATTTGTAAAAAGCGTGGCGGAGGGGGCAGGCTGTGCCCGTACTTGAGTGGCGCTGGCATAAAAATATTTTCGACTGCCGCACTGCCTATCACTCCAACCTCGCATGGGTACGCGTTGAAAATGAGGCAGTTGTCTGCTCGGCGCACTTGGTGTTTGTTGGTGTTGCTATTGTTTGTTTGTGACGCTGCTCACCTGTCTATGCCGCTGATGAATGGTTATTATGCGTCGTCGTCATCATCACCATTGCCGCCTCCATTAAGCGCTGACTGGCGCGCTGGTCACCACTTTACGCTAACCCCAAAAAATCGACTAGCTTTCTTCTACCCCGCGGCGCAGGGGTAGGGGTAGTATGCTGCCTCACACTCTCCACCGCTTTGCTGTGCCTGCTCGCGGTCACCGTTGTTAGTCTAAATTTTTTTTTAATGCGCTCACATGCTTGTGCCCCTCCTCTCCACCGCCGCGCACATGTTAGTCGCGCGTGTATGTTTGTGTGCGTGTGTTTTCTGGCATTTCGCGTCGTTATAAAATGCCAAATTTTGGCAGTAGCCACACACACACAACCGGCTTCCCATCCGGCGTAAGTTGCTGGAAGAAAAAACCGCCTAAAGCACTCGCCTGGCTGCCAGCACCAGTGGTTGGCAGTTAAGCGCGTTCACATGCTCCGCGCTCCGCCTAACGGTCCGCCGTGCTCAATTGAAATTTCGGCGATTATTTTTTCTTTAGTTTTGTGTTTTTAATTCGTTGATTTTGCTTGTTCATTTTGTGACTTCTTTGTTTGTCGCGCGTCGTTCGCTTTGCGGCAATGACCAGCGCGCACTCACACACGCGCGCACACATGTGCATTAACATTTCATTATACTCTGTTATGTGCCACTCTTTGTAGCCGCGCCCAGCTCGGCGGTGGTGTCTATATGGTGGCGCCACTGGTCATCAGCAGCGCCATCAATGTCCTCATCAGCGGCAAATGCGCTGTCATCAGCAGCAGCAACAACAACTGCAACAAACGCAGCGCTTGCAAAACGCATCAACGGCAGCGCCAACTTATTTGCCTTATTTTTATGTGTGCTGCCTCCAAAAATAAACTAATATGACAACAACAATATTGCTCACGCTCAAGCTCACGTTTCCGCATTCTGTGTGTGAGTTGAATGAGTGGCCTGTCGAAAAAAGATGAAAATGTGTCTAAATGACGCGCTCGTCTTTCGTCCTTTCGCTGGCATTCACCCTTCACAGCTTGCTTTCCACATTGTTGTTGTTTGTTATGTTTGAACTGTTGTTCAATTTTTTGTTTTTGTAAATTTTGCACCGCTTATTTCGATTTATCATTTGACGCGTTGGTCACTCGGAGTTCATTTTGCTCATTTTTTCACGTTTGATTGCCATCGCCAAAGGATATCATCAGCATAAATTTGATGCTCGCTCAAGTTTTTCGTTTTGCATGCTGTTGTTGTTGTTTTTATTTTTTTTTTTTTGCTTCGCAATAACTTTGTCTTTTTGTGTTAATCAAAAGGATAATGAACGTAAATGTACAAAATGGTACGCTATTCAATGCATGTGCGTGGAGTGGGGGAGTCACACACCCTTGAACAAGTGGCATGCTTGGCATAATGAGACGGTGTGGCGGTGAATTGACTTTTGCGTAGTCAATTTTAGATCTACCAAAAGCATTTGCAGCATACACATTTTGACACTTATTTGTACGAAAATATTTGATTGCCTATACTTTATGTAAAATAATTTAGTCTAAACGTTAAACTGGCTGCAATTAAGTTTTGAAATCTGTTGAGGAAAATATTTATTGAAGCTGGCAGCCATTAACGTTAGACTACGCCATTACTTATCGAGACGTTTTGGAGTTCTTCTTTGGATTTTGAAACCGGTGAAAAAATATTGACGCGCGCTTAAAAGTATGCAGCATTTTTATGTGGAAAAGTTTCTAAGCAGCTCATATTTCAACTTTTATATATGCATTTTTGGTTGTTTGAAAAGGGAAGGGCAAGAGTGCCAGACCGCATGCGGCGCATTTAGATCACCATTAGGTCCATTGTGCTCTCGGGTGAGAACCAGATTAAGCCTCACCCGCCAATTCGATGGATTTTGTGAAAGACTTTAGTACTTCCATCCATGATGTCCATTGTCTCTTAAGTTGGAGCTATGGAGCCGTGGAATATGTCCTGTCTCATCCGGCTGAAGATCAGGTCATTCGCAAAAATAGTGTTCTAGGGTCTCGTCATCCTCCGCACATGCTCTAGATTCATCGAATTCATTTTTACTATTTTCTGAAAATGAGTTTTAAGGGTAGATGCTCAGAGAAGACTCCTGTACTGTTACTAAGCTCCGTTTTGGCTGTAACTAGAAGTTTTTTGGTTTGACCACTGTCAACACTAGCCCAAAGTGACCTTTTTTGGTATGCCCTGTGGTTGCTTGTGCTTCAAAGTCATGATGTGTTCCTCAAGAGATCATTGCTTCAAACAACTATTGATTAAGTTGAACGAAGCTTAGAAAAGTTGTGTTTCCAGCTGCTTCCTAGTGGGCTGACTTATTTCCGTTCGCTTCAATTTCTATGTAGCCGGTCACCCAGTTGATGATAACCGAGTTTCCTATCGACGGTCTAGAAATTGCTGACTTGCATCATCTAACGCAAAGGGGCCTGGTATTCGCGCTACGGCCTTTATTGCCGGTTGGCTATCCACCAGAAGAGTTATGAACTTGCTGGTTAAAACAGAAGCCCACTTGGCACAATTTCGGCTTTAAACACTGAATTAAAGTCTGTTTAAACCCCTCAATGATAGAACTCACTTGCACTTGCGACTAAGATTGCAAATGAAGACGTACGGGTAAATTGGTGTACACTTACTTAATTAATTTGAAGCTACTTGTGTATGGGTTATCACAAAAGGTTACCAATCTTTGATTCACCGGTGAATATGTAGATTGTTTAATACTAACTTATAGTTAGATATTGAAAGCAGAAAATGCACTAGAAATGAAGCCTGATTTGATAGGCTTAGCTTGGTACATTATACAACGGCTGGAGAACACGTAAGAGCTCCTAAAAGCCACTAGGATAATGAGTATTGATATTCTATACATATGAACAGAGAGTCTTCTTAGTGTGATTGCAAATACGCATTGATCAGTCAGCAATTCCAGAAGTGTGCTGTTCATTACGCCAAAATATAAGCCAAATATCCCACCCCAAATTTTCTAAAGAGCCCAGAGAACCGTGTGAGAAGTGTGTTTCCTAATAATTTTTGTAACAATAAACACTGGAATCGGCAAGAAGAGTGGTTTAGTTCGCTTTGTTTGGGATTTCAGTTCGCGTGCCATAGAATCATGGACAGTAAAGGACTCGAAGAATCTGACTTTTGACAACAATTGATCTCATTGAATTTTATAGCAGCCAACTTCACACCTAACCGTTATATTGAGTAGTCGAAAAAGTTTTTTCGTATTTTGTCAATGAAGTGTCGCAGTCGTTTATCTCCAGTGCTACCCATCACATTCTGTCATATCATATAACCTTGGAAAGGTGAAATTTTGAACTTCATTTAACAAAAAAAATAAAATAAAATAAAAAACAGCTGATATAAATAGCAAGATTGTAAGAAATTGTAAAAAAAAAAATTCAAAAATTTTTTGGAAAGTTTCTTTTTGTCAAGCGTACTATCGAATTGGCAGATAAGTCTGGCTGAAATAATTTTTTTAATTTGGAATTAAAGCTTCTTTATTTAATTGTCTTCAAAGTCTAAACATCCACAATATTATCCTTTTCGGTTAACAAGTCGCGTTCGTTAATCCAATAATTAAGGACTCTGCGAAGTTATTAAATTAATTTGCCGAGCGAGGAGTCTCACATGTGCCTTTTGCTTTGCTGAAACTGCACCGTTCTAAAGTTACAATGTTGCAACAAAAGCAACAAATCACAAAAAATGCAAAGCGAAAACAATATAAATACTAAATACGAACATATGCGCACTTATAAATGATATGTTCGTGTGTGTGTGTGTGTGTGAAGAAGTTCGGTGAAAAAATCCACTGTCAAATTAAAATTAATTTTTCAACATTTCGTAACCTTTCGCCAAACAAGGAACGCGCAGAGCAAAAAATATGTGCAACAACTAACACAAAGTAGATGCCCGCATGTGTGTGTGTGTGAGTGTGTGTAGAAGGACTTCACGTTCGCGTCTCGGTTGCTTGCAATTTGAGATTTTTTTGCGCAAATATGCGACATAACATGCAATATATTTTTTCCGGCAGCAATTATTCTCTAAGAGGATGTATTTTCTATAAAAATAAACAATAATATGCCACAACCGCTGGGTATATAAATATATGGAGATGGTAGCCAGCAGGTTGGCGCGAGCTGGAGGTAGACTGAGGTACCGAAGTGACTACACAGTTGAATGAAATCGTATATTCGCATATGTAACGGGTTATTTTACTGTTATTCCGCCCGGCATGAGTTTAAAAGTTAATGAACACGCTGTGAAGGGCCGAGGAAAGCATGAGCAGTTGGGAATTTTTCTACTTTTCTTTCACTAATTAACCAATTTTTTGCTTAGAAACTCGCTTAAAACTGTTTTCTAATAAAAATATAGTTTTAATTACAATAAATTTGCGTGCCACAAATTTTCTACATGTGAAAAAGGTTTTGAAAAATAAATAGAAGCACTCCTTAAAGTGTCTGCCTGCGCCTCAACTTGACTCACTCACTCACCTCACTCCTTACCGCCAGTCGCCGGATTCTGTGAGAATGCGAGGCGCCAACACAGCAGTTGTAATCAATGTTCAACTCGAGTTACTAGTGTTGCCGCTTTGCGGCAGCCACACTTTTTAGCACCCAGCACCCAGCTGCCGGACAGTGGCTAGTAAAAACGTGAAAAATTACAAGTGTGGTCGACAAAAAGCGCAAAAACGAAAGCGAATAGAAAAAACGTTAGAGCAGCGGCTAGCAAGGGCAGCAGGCGGCAACACATTTCCGGATAAAGTTGAGAAATATGCGCAAATTAAAAATATGCAACTGCAGTCGTATGCGATCGCACACACACAGCCATACACAAGTGAAATTATGCGCAAATATACGTATGTGTGTATGTGTGTGTGCCTGGCCACTGCAAGCATGTGTTTGTGGTTCGCACCGCGCTGGCTCCGCCGCTCATAGTGTATTTTTATCGCATGTTTTTGCCGCTCATCTGCATACATTCCTCATATTTCTCAGCGCGCTTTCATTTATTTTTAATGCCCGAGCAGCGCTCCGGTTGCGCGAATTTTTTGCTCATTTGGAAGTTAGCGAACGTTGTTAGTTGGCATTCCGCTTGGTTTTTTTATAATTTTTCTCTAATTTCTTTAACACGAATCGGGAGTTGACTGCAGCCATGACTTATAAGTAGAGTTTTATTTATCAGAAAGCATACTTTCAGGCGCTGAGTCCGGGGGGCCGTTGGTAAACTGATATAATGATATCTTGTTATATACTCTGCGTTTGTTGTTGTGTGAATATAATTAGGTCAGCAAACATCTAATTAGCTACGCGATTGCTCCGTGGGGCATTAACAGCGTTGCCAGATGTATTTTTTCACCTCATACTTGCTGTCACTTTTCCGAATGGCCAATTTATAATTTTTGCTGCCATTTTCCTAGAAGTTCATGGTTGTTCGGCAAAATTGCTGATGTTCACATGTCACAGGATGTGGCAAATGTAGTTTGTAGTTCGTGTTAGTGGCCATGCTTCGCGCCACAAGTGTTGCATCACTGCTTAACATTTGAAATTTATGACTTGGCGGTCGAGGTGAGTGCGGAGTTGGTGCTTTGTTAGATATGAGTGCGGGATGTGTGGAAAGAGAAGTAAGAAAGAGCAAAAAGTCAGCACTTTAAATGAAAATAAGCTAAAATAATTTTTTAATTATTTGTTGGAAATACTTTCGACGACATGCTAATGGTGGTCGAAAAAGTCTTTTCGTATTTTGTCAAGAGATGTCGTTGCAATAGTGTAACCCCAGTACTGCCAATCATATTGTATCATACCATACAATGTTGGAAATTTGAGATTTTAAGCTTCATTATGGCTTATGTTTAATTATTTATTTATTAGTATAAGTAAAAAAAAATAAGTTCAAGTTTGATTATAAATACGAAAAGACTTTTTCGACTGCCCAATATGCCTTCTTAAAGTAGCAGTTTTGTCATCTATTTGCAAACTTGTTCAGGAAATAATCAGCGTAATGGCATCACTTGTCACTGATTTGAGTAAATTTCGCGCAAACAGCACTCCCAAACACACACACACATACTGATTTACAGCGCCAGCGAGCACTATCGCCATATCAACTAATACCGGAGTGATTTTATAAACGCTTTATCACTTCACCGTCACAACAGCATAAATATCACTTAAATCAGTGTATGACAGCGACACGTGTTACTGGAGAGCAGCAACAACAACAATACTATAACGAAAAAAGCAAAAATAGCAGAGCAAGGCAAAGCGAAAACTTGGCAAAATATCAGCAAATCGCTTCGAAGTAAAATAAACTTGTAATTGTGACAGTTTGTGTCAACAAAGGATGACGGCTGACAAACGTCAGTTGACCGGCGCACAGCCACACGAACAGTCTGTGCAAATACCAGAGGAAGTATACACGAATATGTGCCGGCAGTGACGCGAATTTGTCATTGGCTTGGCTTTGAAACGCTGATGAGCGCAAATAAGATGAATGACTTCGAGAAGGACTGCGGCAAGCAGGCTGCCTGACGACCCTTGGCCTTCTGTGCATGCTTTAATGTGTGGAATCGCTGCTTACTGGCCAAAGTAGAGCTTAGTCTGGCTTCTAGCGGTTAATAAGGATATGAATATGCATGAGTAGGTGATTGATAGTGAATCGATTGTTTTTTCAGGCATAATCAATTTAGCAAATGAAAAAGCTACTCAAGTATATTTACGAGAAGATATTCAATTTTGGAATACTTGGGAACTAAAGGTGGCAAATTGAAGGCTTCCGAAATAGCAAAAAGCATCGCTATCGAAGCATTTTTTTCACTGACTAGAAAAGCCGACAGGATTAGAGCTAGGGTCAAAAATGGCTGCGCCCTCTTCATTGCGGCGGGGATCTCACTTAGACTGTTTTGTACAGCACTTTGTGATGCCAAACGAAAAACTCATTGAGTTGAATATGAGCTTTTAGCAAAATGTCCTGAACTTATAACAATTCTGCTTGTCAGTTTTATTTCCATTTCCAATTTTTCTGGATGTCTATAAGTATGACATCCGATGAGTTTTTGTTTAGATTCGGCAAAAGCGAGGCATTCGAGAAGGAAGTGCTAGGCAGAACGACCAGTTAGATATTAAAATCCTACTGCATGAATCTTGATAGTGTCCTGTCAGAACTTCCACAAGCGCTGAAAAGTGGACCTTTGCTAAGAGCGAAGAGTTCTCTGAATCGGCTGCGATTTACCCTGAGCCAGAAGGATCTCGCAACTGCAGAGCTGCAAGCTGACCAGCGCTTGCTAATTTGTTTTGAGGCTCAACAGACCAGTAGTGAGCCACAGGAAGCCAAAGTTACTTCCATTCCACTGTTATTGAGACTGAAGCGCCTGTCCTAACATGCTTATCAGCCTTACAGTTTCTTTTAAATTTTTATACTAAGGCCAAGTACCCAAACCAGTCTACCTCCGCTTGGAAGACGCTATAGTGTCAGGAAGCCCAAAGCTGGAGCTGACTCTCCCAAGCTTTGATCCATCCGTCAAAAAGCTAATGGTTCCTCTCCTCCAGCGACTTCTTCCTTCCCATGTCTCCGTTTGAAGGTATGTGAGCAGAGAAGAAACAGTTAGGGCAAGGTTCAACGACATGGTAGTCCAAGTATTTTAGAATAAAATAAAAGATAGCGAGGATTCCAAAGTCTTCAGGCTCGCTGTCATCTAAGTACGCAGAGTTTCTGAGTCTGAGAACAGCTTTCGCTTTATAGGCTTAAGTATGGTTTCTCAGAGCCAAAGAACTACCGTTGGTTGGATTCCCCACCTTTTGTCCATGTCCGACACTTACTATAGACTTACTTCGATCTTGGGTTGCCACGAGAACTTCCAGTCTAGGATGAGCTATAGATACTTAACTCTATCAGCAGGTTAAAGACGCGTTCCTCTCTTTGATCTCAGACGGCTTTATGTATTTATTCCTGAATTAGCTTGTAAACGGGTTTCAGAAAGCCCTCAATACAGAACTAACTTATGTGTACATACATATATGAAGATTTTGTTGTGGCACTACAAAGTGAGGCGGTTATGCGGTAATATTTTATACTTACGAATCGAATATAGTTCCGAGACTGGCAAAATTCGGAGGAATGGTCAGAAATATTGCTCAGAGCTTTAAAGCTCATAATTGCATGTTTTCTCTAAATTCTTTCCACTATTTTAGTAAGAGACAGGAACTTAATTTTATTTTTCGTTGGATTCCCTTTTATTTCCAGTTTTCTTTTTAAAATGTCTGTACTTCCATATACATACATATGTATATACAATAGGCCACCTTTCGACTTCTGTGAAAAGAAATAGGCCTCAGACTGTCTAAAGAGCCTGAATTGCCTATTGTGTCTGTATCTGGTAAATTTAGGCACATATTTACAGCTGAAGCCATTATTGTTCCTTTACAAACAACAACTGGAAGAAATAGTAAAAAGAGAGCCACACCATCTATAGTTTCTATACTCAGTCTCTCCATACCAGATTTCTACTGGGGACACATCGTTCTGGAGGTGCGGATCACCCACCACCACAGTTCAACAGAGTTAAAAATCAGCGCTGGTGAAAAGAAATTACAGGAGAGCAGTGTAGAGACTATACACAACCCACAACCGTGCATTTTTAGCAAAACATTTTATGTACCGTTCTTTTTTAAACCCATGGCACAAATGTTTATCTGTGGCACGCAGTTGCAGACTCAGCAGAAAGCAATGTGGCAACAAAAGATTGCCCATAACGTTATCTAAACTTTTAGTTTGTCTGCTTAGAACGCTCTTTTAACCGACTTGCTACGCTCCGAACTCTTTCCCCGCCACAACTGACGTACCGCACATGAAAGCTTTAAAAACCATGGAAGACGACTTGGAGCGAGAATTGCGCAAACAAAGCGGTGGCCCAACAGAGTTTTTTTTATAGAATTTACTGCGCCTACTTTTCTCAAGAGTCAGAGGGTGGGGCAAGTGAGCGGTTTTAGCTCGTTTACTGCGTTTAAATGCAAGCTAAAAGCGATAAAGGAGTGTGTATAGAGAAATGAAGTAGATAAAACGCATAGTCGAGATTTCGAACTGGAGCTCAAAATAGCGCAGTAAGAAAAATTCAGTTTAAAGACAAATGAGCAAGAGGTCAAACATATGTAGTTGGCCGCACAGTGACCGGAAACGACTAAAACACAACACTTTTATGCTCACTATCTCGCCTACACGCTTTTTAGCTTACTTCCTGACTACCTGCTCATACACGCTGACGCAGATCTCGCAATTGCTAAAATTCAAAAATCGTAGCCTACTTTTTGGCGTCTGAGAGGTATACAACTCGCAGGTTGTAAAACTAACAGAATACAGCAAAATGTTGAAAAACCAAATTGAGAAGCGAAAAATTGGAAATAAAATGGCAATAAGCAGCGACGCTTTAAACGCCAACAACAGTTTGTGGCGCAGTTAGAATGGGGTTTCGCTTATAAGCGGTCGTTGAAAAAAAGCATGTAGATAATACGTAGACCGTTTGGAGTAGTCGCTGTGGCCTGTAGGAACTTATTGTGCGGCAAAAGTCGTTTCTTTAACGACGCTGAAGACCGCTAAAGAGGAAGTGAGAAGAATAGTTTGAAGACTACTCGTGCTTGAGATAAGAAGTATCAGTTTTATAACCGTTGAAAATCGGTTATACAAGCATTTCGATGTATGTGCGGCTTTTTAATAGTTTTAGCGCGTTTTTTTAAATTTCACCTTCGTCTGTTTTGACACTCGTTCGTTTTCCTGGCAAATAATTCCATTCGGCGTTCACGAATTGTGCGCCCGACGCACCCAACAGCACTATCTCGTGCGGCATACACACATGCATACGCAAACGAGATAACTGTTTGTGTATGTAACGGTAAATTTTTTCGTGCAACATTTAGCCTACACAGGGCGGAGCCTATGCCGGTCGGCATTCGCGCAGTTTTTATGACTTTTTTGCAAAGCTGCGACCGAGTAGGCGGTGGTGTGGGTGGGCGTGCCACACACACAAGGCTGTATTTATGCAAGAGCTGCTCTTATGCAAACATAATAGATGAATACACATGGCCGCACGTACGTGTGTGTTCGTGCGTGCAGATGTGTGTGTGTGTGTGTGTGAATAAACGCATTTATCTTTCTACAGAAAAATCAACAACGACTTTGCTGTCAGTTACACCAACACAGTGTAATTGCATTTTTTGCGTTTTCGTTGTTGTTTTTGTTTCTTTGCGACAATTTCACAGTTGTTTTTACTAATTTCAAATGGCGCGCATGCTTGTGCGGGCAGCCGCCACTGAGCATTTGAATGAGCCGCACTAACTTCGGTCGCGAGCTCGCATGTTGCATGTTGCACAAACATTTGCGGATTTTGTCGAAGAATAAACTAAATTTTTTACTTCCACTTATCTCCTTAAAAAGGCGGAGGTTATTCTTTTCACATTTTCTTGCTTAATTTATGTCGACTTTGTGCTGCGCTTCTCTTAGGATCCTGTTTGCCGTTGCATGCCACGCAGACACATTGAAAAATTGCAGTGCGGCGTATGAGAAAGTGGTTGAGGCAAATTGTGGCAAAAAAATAAAAAAATTATATGCTTAGAAAGATGAAGACAGCAGCACTAATAACAAAAAAACGCAACAACAAAAACGCTGTTGTAATGGAAAATGCTTGGTTTTGTGCTTGCTCTGCGCTGGTCACCAAACAATTTAAATGACACGACAGCAACTTCTGCTCACAAGCGGCAAATGCCTACCAACACACACATACACCCATATATTTTTATATATAATATAAGCCCATATACCATATATAGATAAAGGTCTTTCAATATAGCGTCTGGCTGCTTGTGTAACAAGATAAGCGCGTTTGTATTTGCCTGCGTGGCTCCACATATTTATATATATACACATATGTATGTATGCATATAACTGTTAAATCTCAGTTTTTCCAGTTTTCATTTTTCTTTCTTTTTACGGCTGTTTGCAAGTGTGTGCGTGCAAATATTTTTCTAGTAGTAATTGAATGCGAATTAATTGAAAGACATTTGTCAAATGCAGACTAGAACAACAGTAGCAACAAAAAAAAAATGAACGCCAAACAAAGCAGAAAGATATATGCTCACTCGCAAGGATGAAGCTTCTTTTACTTCTCAGACCGTCATATTTTTATTACAACTTTACAATAAAATAAGAAAACCGTTAACTTCGGCTGCATCAAGCCCATGATATTCTTCACAATCGCATTTTTGAAAGCATAAAGGGGTATAAACGGATCTTTTGTTTTGACTTTTATCGGTGAGTTTTTATGGCAGTTGTCCTATCTGAACAATCTCTTCAGAGACTAGCGATGACTGGAATAATGATCCATGCTCAATTTCGTCAAGACACCTTGTCAAATATAAAAAGTATGGCAGCTATATGTTATAGCTAACAATTTTTTCGGAGATTCAATTATGGCATTAGACTGTAACCCATGCTAAATTTCGCAAAGATATCTCGTCAAATGGAAAATTATTCCATACAAACATTTGATTTCGATCGTTCAGTTTGTATGGAGATTAATATCTCAAAAACTGAGGGACTACTTCGCATATATACAGACGGTCGGACAGCTGGACAGACCAATTTCTCTGAAGGACATCGACTTAGCCCGTTATATCGATATTTTGTAGACTCTCCGACATTCTCTTTTGGGTGTTACAGACTTCGCTTCAGAGTAATTAGGTTATTTTTTTCGGGTTTGATGTGCAGATTTTCAAAAGTCTGTGGAGGCTCTTTATTTGGTTATATAGTATATCCTTCTGATTGAGAATTATGTTTTCCTTGCATCATCGCGTCTGCTACGCACTATTTATTTACATTTAAAACATTTTATTATCAAATTACTTGGTGTTTCCACTTGGGACCTTTTAGCGCAGATTTCTTCAAGAATACTTAGTTTGATAACCATGGCGAAGGGTTGGTGGTACAGATATAGTTTTAGTGGTGCGTTGTTGTATTGAAAAATAATATTTTTTTATAGATTTTATGATTTCTTCCATACATAATTCATGTCCAATCTCAATTCATGTAGGTATCTTCGAAATATCATAGTGCTTTTCGTACTTGTGGCAGTTGAGATTTGAAAGAGGTGAGGCAAGGAGAACATTTAATGTTTAATATGAAGTTGTGAGTTATTTAAGACATGGTTCTTTATTGGGTCGGTTGGTTTGCCGAACCAAACGTGACTAAGATTTAAGATTTTTTTTATAATTTTGCTTTTGCCATCTTAAGTGAGTATTAGTCTAAATATAAAAAAGTTATATTTTCCCATAATTCGTTAATTTAGATATTCAAAAATTTGTCCCTAAAAGGATTTGTAAAAGTTTCAAACCATTTCCCCAGTCATAGTCGTTTTAGTGACGCGGCAACTGGCCCGGAAAGCTTTAATATGAAATTTACTCAAAATATTTCTCGAAATTTCTAACCTTACCTTTTTTTAATTTGAAAAGGTGTTTTCAAGTCGACGCCATTTTGAGAGCTTTTTTATTTTTTGCAAAGTTTAATCCGATAGCGACATCCCTACTATTGAAGAATTCTGTCAATTTTTTGTTTTAGATCCCTAGAAGTATTTGCCATCATGTCAACCAGGAATCGCTGTTTTTTACAGACTTCTTTATTTTTTTAAGTTTTTATTTTAATATTTTCACACTCTTACTAATCTTTATATATGACCTGGTCTACGGAAAGGGGGCTTAGGTGTCAAAAAATTAATTTATTTTATTATTTTTTTTAATTTTTTTTTTGTTTATTTTTAACAGCTGTTTCCCAGAAAACTAGTTTTCGCACGTTAGCTCCCTTTTCGTAGACCAGGTCACATATATAAAATTTACGACCCACGTTGTTTGTCTGCGATGGACTGCTGGACCGATTTTAGTAAAATTTAGCACACTGTGTCCAGTTAGAACCAACTTAGAAGATAGGATTGTAAAAACAATACCTAAATAAAAATACACTGAAATTAAACTATTAAATGGATGCTCTATTAAGCGGACATCTGCATTAACCATGCTCATTGGCCAATTTGTTGATGTTTATTAAGTACAGGGTAGGCCATTTAAAGTTGACCCATCTGGCAACGCTGTAACTTTTAACAGCGCTGACAAATCGGCTAATGTCATACCGCGTTAGAAGCGTCATTCGAAGACAATTTATACCATGGAACAGTACACTCCAAAAGAACAAACATATTCAAAATTAAACCTCGCGTAATTGTGGCACAGTTTGCTTTGTGATTAATGCTTCCTTTTGTGTCTAAGAAAGCGTCTCTATAAGTTTCTATTATTGCTATGTACATAAAAATATTTTTTTGTATGATAGGAGTTTTATGAATATGCGTTCCATTGATCATCAACGCCAGCTTCATAGGGAAGCCACTGCGTATGAGTAATTTTATCATGATTTTTACTTTTATTAGTAATTATATAGAAAACATTAACTACTTTAAAGATTGCTGAGATGAACCGCGAAAGCCTTTCGGTAAAGTCACAATAAATCAGTTTGCGGCATTTCGTACATTTAAGCTTGACCTCGAATGAGGCAGAAAAAGTCCTTTCGCCAGTGACCGAGCGCTTTCGCTTTTATTTGTTTTCACGTGTTGGACATTGTCGGCGCGTCAAATATTTTCAATAGTTCATTCACTTAGCAGCACACGAATGCAACTAATAAAAAGTAGAAAAAAAAAATGTTATAAAATAAAATATAGTGAAAACAAAAACAAAAAGTGCGACAAAGGTGTCCTAAAAAGTGGCGCTAAAAGTGGCACGCTCACACCGCTACCTTTCTCAACCAAATAGTAACTGCGTTGAATTGAAAACATGAAATAAAAGTATCTAACACATACACACGCACACACACACGTAAATAAATAGTAAAAGTGAGTGAAAACTCCAGTTGGCAGTTACAATAAATCAGACATTGATCCATATTTTTTCAAATGACCTTGAAATTCAAACAGCAACAAAGGAAAGGACACCCAAACAAAAAACTACACACACACTCAGACACATGCATGCAGTCACAAATGCCACGCAAAGCGCCAAATCAGCTGTGTTGGTGTGCGTGCGCGTGCATTGTGCATTTTTATAGATATGTGCAACAGAAATAAAAGTATTTTTCTACAATTTGTATATAAAAATCTATAAAATAAATACTCACACACACACACATGTACGTGTGCCAAATGCAGTCTGCAGTTGTTGCTGCTGTTGGCTGCGTGCAACAGGATGACCAATGGCCTACTATGATCCCCCTGCCAACTACACACCCATGCACACACACACATACATACAGCCGCATGTATGCATGCACGCATCAACAATCCTTCAAATCACTGGTTGGCGTGAAAAGTTTGGGGCAAGCTTTTCTATGTGTGCCTGCATGTCTGTTTGCGTGCGTGTATGTGTGCGTGTGAGTGCGCTGAAGTGTTGCATTTTGTTGCGTATTGCAGTTGCAACAAACACGGCTGGCGCGGCCGATGGCCGATAGGCATAAAAATGCATTTGGATCACTGCAATGCCACACACACACGCATGCTGTCACACATACATACGCAACAATAATAAAAGTGGCAACTAAAAATTGTGGCAAATGTAAAAAAATGCACTTCATAAATTGGGGCCACGTTGCACATAGCCACGGCGCTGCCGGCCGGCGCACAGCTGTTGCAACTGCAACTTCATGCGGCTTTGCGAAAATCCTTCGCTCGTCCATTTACATATATATGCCACAAATGGCTGTGTGTGTCTGTGCCTCAGCTGTGGCGCATATCTGCTTGCATTTAGGCCATTCAACCGGTCAATAGGCGACATGCGGCGAGTTGTTGCATGTGGCATGCAGCTGCTGTCGACAAAGTGCAGCTGTAACTTCCACTGTCGCTGCCACTGCTGTCGGTTGTCAATGCAACGCTGACATACTCCTCCGCGAAATTCCCCCGCGTCGCGTTCGCCAAACACAAATGCAAATGCAACACTGCGCTAGTGTTGTTGGTGTTGTTGCATGGTGTGCGCAATTGCTATTTGATGTTTGCCAGTTTTGTTGGTGGCCAGTGGCCAGTTGCCAAAGTGCATTCAATTGTTGCAGGTCAAAGTTTGCATGCGTAATTCAGCCCAGTTGCACTTTTTTGTTGCTTTGGCTTTTGTTTGTTGCAAACATGCGGTTATGCCTCATCTTTTATGCAGTTTCTTCAATAACAATGCTCTAAAATGTCTTGCAATGCAAATTAGCTGAATTGGTTTTTGCTGCTGCACGAATTACACACGCACACTTTGGGGAGATTTTACAAGACAATTTTGGGTATTTTCGAATTGTTTGGTTGTCATCGAAGCTGTGGGAGCAAGGGTGTGGCATGATGAAATTCATTTCGAAATTAAATACCTTGACAGGTATATAGAGTAAAGAAAATAATAGTCATTAATACACTTATGTGACATATATTGGATTGTCGAAAAAGTTTTTTCGTATTTTGTCAATAGATGTCGTTGCAGTCGTATATCTCCAGCGCTATCAGTTACCGAAACCTCTCAAAATTTTGTGTGTGTCGATTTCGAAATTACTTTAATGTAAATTTATTTTTTATTTCAGGCATCAAACGCAATGTCTGGCAACATCACTTCAACGAAAGGAAAATATGGAGTCAGATTAATCGCTCATCTTTCGAGAAAGGGTAAGTCCGAATAATTTCAGCTTTCAACGCAACTTTTTTCAATAAAAATTTTAATTAAAATATTTTACTCGAAAATTTGTCTACAATCATATTCGAATCTAACAAGTTCTGTATATGGCTGACCTATTCTGCTTTTAAAATGTGGGTTTAGGATCTACAATTTCAACAAGAAAATTTCGTCATCGATTAGATTAACGAGATTTTTTCTGTCCCTATCGACTTCCCTCAGCGGACATGGGCTAGAATTTGCCCGCGGTATCGTAATGAGCGACTAAAAGTAGTTTTTTGGTCACAATGTTGTAAATAAGCAGTGAACAGGGCGCTAGACATTAGTCTAGTACGTAGTTTTAATTGCTGCCTAATAACTGTTTTTAAAGGTTATAAGCCTGGTTGTTTGCGTGGTGAAATAAGGTTATTTGTGAAAGTTAAAAGAAACCACTAAATAACTAAGTTTTTTTTGCATAGTTCCCATTTTTGAACCCACTTTTGACGTCAACAGACAAAAATAAACATCAGAGACCCTGTGAAGTATACAGCTATGGACAGAGATTTAGCGCACTTTCTTAATGTGAAATATGATACTTAATAATGTTATATTTAAAGAAAGTAAAATTGTTATAATGTAAAAAAACTATTTATTGCCTCACTAAAAACTAAAGTAGTCCAAAATTTCTTAGTTTTCTATAATGAAAATACAACGTTTTGTTCATTTTACATTATTAAGTCAAAATTGGCTTGGACAAGTATTTAGCGCACTTTAAAAGATCAGTAAGGAAAAATAAATATTATTAAGAAGTTCCGTGAAATTTCTCTGATATTACATCTAACTTGGTTAATACTTAGTGGAATAACCGTTATTCGTTATCACCGCTTCACATCTGCGTGGCAAGCTCTCTCTTAACCTCTGGTATCTGTCCAAAGGAATAGAGTTCCACGTTTCCTGTACTCATGCCCAAAGCTCGTCGCAATTTTTAAATTTTCTTTGCTCAACTTTTTCTTTGACATCATTCCACAAGTTCTCGATTGGGTTTAGATCAGGACTTTGCGCTGGCCAATCGAGAAGTGGAATTTTTTCTTGCGCAAGCCAGTTTTTTACCACATTTGCTTATCGTTTTCGTGCATAAAGATCCAGTTTACAGGCATAATATCATAGGAATATGGCTCCATTGTATTCCTCCGTATATTAAGGTATGCAAATTTATCCAAATTCCCTTCTATCTTTACTAGGGGTCCAACTCCACGCCATGAAAACGTCTCCCATACTTTTAAATTTCCTCCCCATGCTTTACGGTTTTTTTGGTGTACCTTGGATTGACTTCTTGATTTTTTTCCCGATGTACAAAGGTTTACTATCAGGACCAATCCGGTTTATTTTAGTTTCGTCCGTAAAAAAAATATCCTTTTTCAAAAATTTAAATATTTTGATCTATGGCTATGAGCGAATGACATACGCGCTTTAATATTTTTTTTGGACGATAGCGGTTTTTTTCTGCTCACACGTCCATACAAATTATTTTCATTTAAACGTCTTCGTACTAGTCTGCTTGACACTTTTAAGTCCAATTTTGGATTGACTTCGACCATAATCGGGCGTCAGGATTTGAAAGGATCAGCCTTACACTTTCTAAGAACTATTTTATCCTCGCGTGGGGCTATTTTGCGAAGGGGAGCCTTACGAATTTTGTTTTGTTTTAACAAATTTGGATCACTCTTAACATTTTTGATGACATTGTATACCATTGTTCTTGGACATTTTACTATTTGAGCAATTTTTACTTGATTTGAAGCGTTTTTGTATAGGTCCCAAAAAATTTTTATTTTTTCAATCGAAAAGCATTTCCTTCTAGCCATTTTATTAAAATTTGTAATATTACTAAAACTATTGAATACAAGTTCACAACTGTGATTAATTCTTTGTTGGACCAAACACAACTATTGACCGAAAACTATAAGTGCGCTAAATCATTGTCCAACGAATTCATGACGAAATTTAATAAAAACAAATTAACGGTATCTGAGGGAAAATGATAACGGTTATTTTCCACGCATTTAAAGAGGCGACAGAAGCAATATTAATCTACTAATATCAAATTCATGAAAATATCGCTCTCTTAAAAGTAACGGTAATATTTCTAATTATGAATGCAAGTGCGCTAAGTCTCTGTCCATAGCTGTATATTATACATATATAGGTATCAGCTTGACAAGCTCTGTAGATTTAGCCATACCCGTCTGTATGTCCGCGAACTAGTATCTCAGATATTGGCACTTTGATACACGCCAAATCTCCAAAAGCTCTTCCCAAAAGCTGCTCATTTGTCGGAATCGCTGATATAGGACCACTATAGGGTATGACTGTCATACAAACTGAAAGATCGGATTGAAGTCCTTGTATGGAAAACCTTTTAATTCGACTAGGATCTTCACAAAATTTGGCATGAGTTATTGTCCAAGTCAGTAATACAATATAACAGGAAATTGGTATGAAGAATGTTTTTATTTGATGTGAGATCTTCAAGAAATTTGGCGTGGATAATTATTTAAGGCATTAGTGCAATCTCCGAAGAAATTGTTCAGATCGAATAGCTATAACAGGGCCATCGAAAAGTTTCCGGCCTACCATAGCAAAATATATTTTTTGGGCAAACTTCGTTTTTTTATTCAACATCGTTCACTTCAAGGGTGATACACTGATAATAAGGATTCTCAAATTTTTCAAAACCATTTTTGTAGGTAGAACGATGTGTCCTTAGCTGCAAAATAGGTCTTTGTTTCGGCGATCATAACTTCCTTCGACGAAAATTTTTTCCAGCGAGAATTAATTTGAGATCAGAGCACAGAAAATAGTAGCTGGAGACCTGATCTGGAGAATAAGGGGGATGCGGAAGCGATTCGAAGGTTAATTTATCGATTATTGCTATCGTTTTCGCTGAATTGTGACAAGGAGCATTGCCACAGCACTTTCTTTTTTTTCAAATGAGGTCTCCGTTCCGCAGCGCCTTTCGTCTTTTAAATGATTCCTTTGGAGGGTTTCACTCGAATGATTGTCTATTGGACTTCGCAGTAAAAACATGGAGCCATGTTTCATCCATTGTCACATATCGATGCAGAAACTCGAGTGCCTTACGTTGGAACGTCTCAAAACACTGTTTCGAATCATCAACTCAAAGCGGATTTCGGTCAATAGTGAACTCGTGCGACACATACTTTTCAAAGAACTTTTTCAAACCCAAATGTTTATTAATGATATAATGTACACGTTCAGTTGATATCTCTGAAGTACCTGCTCTCTCGAACAGCTGCACTTTACGGTCATTCAATATTATGTTGGGAATTTTTTTGATGTTTTCGTCGGTAACAAGCTCATTTGGGCGTCCTTGATGCTCTTCGTACTTGGTGTTTCGCCTCGTTCAAACTTAGCAAACTTTCAGCTGTTGATTTCCCATTTGATCAATCCAAACCTTGACTTTAACAGTATTTTTCCCACAAAAAGCATGTTTTACTAACACACGTAATTTTTTTCCATTTTTTTCATTTTTTCCATTTTTTCACTGTGACAAAAGTTGCTCCTTTCAAAATTATATAATTCACAAACTAAAGATCTGACAGCTGTCAAATATATACACTCGCCTTTTGAAGGGTCGGCTAGCTTAAACTTACATGAATTTAATTCTAATAGCCATCTATTTGTCATTCAGGAGACTTTTTAATTGACCTGTTACAATACCGCTTCTATACAATTTGCCTGATCGAAATGAAGTTTTTGTAGGGAATCTTTTGTATGTGAAGACGATTATAGATTCTAGACTTGTATGGACTTCAAGAGAACCTAATTAGGGAGGACAGCATATTTCACTTTTGAATTTAGTGAATAAATGTATTATCTGAACCGGTCAGGATACGCATTGTCGGACTTTCCATGAAAAAGGCGATTCAAATATATTTCTTGTGATTTTAAAGTGACGCCATATTTACATATGTTGCCTTTAGTTCGAAATATGTTATAGTTACTTTGGCAAGTTGAACCCGCTGATCTCCCTTACTCATGCCACGCCAGAAGAGTGTGCGCGCCATAAACACATGTGGTCTGCGCCCACAGCTTCTCCCTTGATGGCTTCGGCGCTCGCTTCACATGCCGGCCGTACATCATTTAAAATTCGCATAAAACAATAAAAAACAAAAATAACAATAACAATTTTTCGACACCACCAACGCCGATGACCATTTCAAATGCCACTGCGTTGTTGTTATTATTGTTATTGCTATTATTGCCGTACGGTCGGCACTTGGCCGCTACGTGTATTTCGGCAGACGAAAAATAGAAAGGCAAGAAAGCAATAGGAAAATGCTAAAAAATCGGTTGCCAAACCGCGGGATGACGATTGAGAAATTTCCAAAACAAAAACACGAAAGCAACAAAACGAAATAGGAAAACGTACAAATAAATAGGGAGACAAAAGAAGTCAACGGAAATAATAGCAGCAGCCGTGAGGTGGCAGGAAACAGCGGAAAGGCACGCGGCAGCCGCGCAAATATACACTAGTGAAGCGATTGGGATTGGTGCCGCGGCGCTGCGGATTGGAGACGTCGCGCGACCACCGAGCTCAGGCCAAACGCTGAAGGATGGCACACACTGGCCGTGAGTAAGCAACGGTGATCGTGGGTGGGGCGAAGGCAATGGCCGCCATTCCGAGCTAGAGTCACAATGTCAGCTACAATAATAGCAAAAACACATAGTGGCGGCCACATCAATTGTTGCAAAAATAACAAATGGCTCAGCAGAAACATGAAAAAATTGGTAGAAATCGTTCGCGCGACGACACATACGCCATGATCGCCCACGAGACCACACACGAACCAGCGTGCACAGTACGTAAGGGCCAAGGACCAACAGCAATGGTAAAGACGCTGAGTTGGGGACCCGCGCGCGAAGCAAATTTTCATTGTTGGAACCGGCTGTGTGGCAGGAGCGGAGCAACAATGAGCAATTGTTGTCGACAATTTCATGTTTGATGAAATTTCGCTGTCGCTGTCGCTTTTTTGCGGCCAAAATTGCGAGTTCCAACGGAGTGTTTGCTGTTGGTGCGCGTTTATTGTGTTTCTTTTTTGGCCAGACTATGAAGAATTTGAAATCTTAATGAAATTTGCTCATTTATTATGGATCTATGACTACTGTCTAGTCATACAGGCTAGCTCATTTGAAATTTAGTCAGTGCGAGGGACTCGCAATATATTTTATGGATCTATATATAAAATCAGCGATATCTACTCGTACACTTTATTTTGAGTTAAAAATGTTAGTACACATCCAACACACAAACATATACGGTATATCTGCAAGTAATCTTCTTACCTTGACGCATCTAATGCCAATCGCTCAACCTTTCCATCTGCGTAACTGTTTAGATACATTATATATCTACATCTACATGCCAGCAGGCCTCCACACGCTCCCCATCCTGTGTTTGCATAGGCTGTCTCCCTTCTATGCACACATGCAGCCTGAACTATTCTTCGTGTGCGTGCGTGTGTGTGTGTGTTGTTAGAAAATGCGCGTCGCCGATTGGCTTAGAAAGTGCGCACTGTCGCAACGAGTAGGCCTGGTCTAGAGGCAGCCTAAAAAATACGAGATAAATGAATTAGTGCAAAATGAATAAAAAATTGCTCATTGTTGTTTTTCTTTGTATCGATTTTTCGCATTCATGCTTTGCCTCGGGCTTTCTTTATAGCACACTCACTTTTCACTTCTACAGAAAACCAAATAAGAACTTAATTTTTCCAATGAGTAAAGAAAGAAAATGTGTGGAAAAGCAGCTGAGAGATGCCTGAGAAAAGAAAGTGTGCCTTAAGAAAGAGAATGCGAGAAATAGCCGAGCCGTTCGCCGTTGATTTTAAGAGAAAAATAAGTTTACGGATTTCAGACAAATTATAATTATCCTTTCTTGGTTAAATTTCGGGGAATTTAGTGCTTTTTTGGAACTGAAGAGTACACTGAATGGTAATTACGAGTGCATATAATGGATCTTGGCGGACTGCATTACAATACTTCTAATGCAGAGGCTCCCTTTATGTCTAATGAAGTTGATTTTATACTGATAACTAGATATCTTTGGAAAGACTCGGCCGTGGTGGGCTATCATGAGTGTTGTGGTGAAGCTCGAAGCTTGGTTAAGCAATTTTAGACAATCCTGTGAACTAAGGAGGCTTTATACTAAGTGAAACAAACGAAAATGTTATCAGAAACTAACTAAGCTTAACTTTCTCTTACAACCTGATCGGTTTCGAAACACTGTACTGATTTTACAGATCTTTATTTGCCCGAAGCGACTTCCGCACGAGTCTCCCGGGAAATCTCAGATAATTTTATTCTTCTTATTTATTGTTGCTGTTGTTGTTCTAGTGGCAGATTTCTGCCGAGTTGACAGTTGTTGGCCGGATAAAAATCCGGATCCGCGTTGGTTACGTACACCCGACAATCGCGGGAACACTTTATTATTCGATTTCGGTCCACGTTCAAACCATTTAGGTCGGCGTCAGGTTTCCGACTTACATATTTCAAGATGCTTGACTGTTTCACATCGAATTGTTTTACAGGGTTCAGTGGCTTCTACTTTTTGGGGGTTAACGATCCAATTGTTTACAAATGGTTCAATACTTCAAAGGCCTAAGCGAAAATGATCACCATAAACGTTCTCATGACAGTCGGGTCTAAGTAATCGGAATTTACTCGGATTGTTATCTATCAGGACTGTCGACTCTGCGCCATGCTTCGAAATTACTTCATGAATGTTCTTTGCTTACAACAACCATAATAACTGGGAATACTGACAGTTGACACTTATTTTCTTTGGATCCTAACATGTAAAATATAGTTGCTTTTGGTCGCCCCATTATATTTTTTCCGACAATGCCAACCAATATCTAACGGTTATTATAACCGTTACAAGGTTCAATGAGAGTCGGATATTTTTCTAAAATTAATATCCTTGCTTGCAAGATATTGTAGTTAAAAAAATAATTATCGAGGATAGTTTCAAAGAAATAATATTATCGGTGCAACTATGAAAACTCACGAGACTCACTCAGAGCATTTTTTGCCGTTTGAGAAAACTTATTTTCTCTTGTGGTTGCGCTTATCTTGAGTATCCCTGCACAACACACAAACTTTGCCATATTCCCCATTCAGCTGGCGAATTTCTAAACTTGCGCACTATTCTGCCAGGCTCTCTCCGCGTAGAGGAAATGCGCTCAATCCAAAGAGCTCGGCGCGCTCTCAAACTGCACGCTAAGCAAAAATTTGCAAAGTAAATTTTTTAGTTTCGAAATTTCTCCTATAGAGATGATGTCAGCGGGCAGACTGCCAACGTCTAACGGTGCACAAAAGCGTACGTTTATTTGCTGAGGCAGAAGCTGCGCTGCTCGCTGCCGCCAGTGTTAAAAGCGACGCTGTGAGAGGCCTCACATACACCCTAGGCACCCTACGGTGGAGAAACAAACAAACATATCCACATCTTTCGAGGGAGAAAACTTAGAAAAAAGCACAAAAAGAAAGAAAGTGGAAAGGCATATAAAAATTAAATAAAAAAGTGCGCGCATGAGTTTTCCGCTGCCCACCCTTACGCGCATTTCCACCCTTGCAACCAGCGCGGTATTCTTGCTTGCTTCCTTCCGGCTTGCCGCGCGTTGAGTCTTCACTGTCACAGCGTGCTTGTTGTTTTTGTTCGGCACATTTTTTTCGCTTTTTCCGTGTGCTCGCTTTTCGCTGATTTTCTTGCAGCGCGTCGCAAAGTGAATTTGTGATTGGTTGGCGCGCGCGAATGCTTGGCGAGCGCAGCGGCTGGCGGTGGGCGGCGACGGTGGCGCTAGTGATGCTGCTGTAGTTTAAATAAGTCACAAGCGCGCGCACGCACACACACACCCACTGCCACAGTGTAGCGCACGGTTGCGAACGCGAAAGGATGAAATGTCGCTTCGTAAGTAGGAAAAATGTGGAAAAGCTGGCGCTTTGTGTGAGTGAGCGCGCTTTCGTGGAAATCGTATGTGCGCGCTTGCTTTTTTTGTTGCTCCTTTGTTGCTGTGATTTGTTGCCATGAATTCGCAAGTAACAAGCAGCATGACAACAACAACAACAACGATACCCAGTCAGTCTGCTTATGTTGTTGGCGTGTAGTTTTGTCTCTGTTTAGCGCGCAACTTAATATGATTAAAGGGATATATTTGACAACAACAAAATGAGGAAGGAAAAATTAGGGCGTCGCGCGGTGTAGGGTCCGTCGGCTAGTCCCTCATGCGGTGGGCTGAGCGCAGCATATGCGACTGCGGCTGCCGTTGTGCTCTGTATGATTTGTGGCGTTTAAGTGGGTTGGGGCTAACGTTGTATTAGTAATTGCTATCAGTCGTTGTTGTTGTTGTTTCTTTGCTTATTTTTTAGTGTTTTAATTTCTTTTTCAGATTTCTCGTGTCTTCTAATGAGACTGCCGCTTGCCGCAGTTCGTTAGTTGTGGCTTTTGTTTTTGTTTTTGTGTTATGCAACTTTGTTGTTGTTTTCATGTACTAACTACTTGAAGATTAATTGGTTTTTACAGCACTTCTTCGCTGCAAATTAATTCATTTGCTGCTGTTTGTGTTGCTAATAAGCAGAAACAGCGGCTGTTGCAAGCACCAAGTATTTGCACGCTTTACCGTTATGGAAAAATCAACTGACTGGCTTGCGCCAAATGCACGCACTTCTAATTCTTCCTCCAATGTGTTGTCCTATTCTTCCCATCTTAGACACCACACCCACGCCGTGTAGCCACAACACAGACTTGGTCAACTTTTGCATATCCTTAAGTCGTGTCCTTGACCCAATAACACCTTTTGTGTTGGCGCGCGCATATCACACTTCAATTTCCACCGACCGCCTTTGATTGCCACACTTTCTTCTGCCTCACTGTTTTTTCCCTGTGAATTTCCATTTTATTTTGTTGTCCAACTTCTTCTTTGTTGCAAGTTGAATGCACTTGCCACATGCTCTCAACACGTCACACACCTACGGCAACTTTTGCTATTGCCAAACCAAAACCGAAAGCACGACAAACCCACCTCCGCACCGGCTTCGAAGCCAACCAAGCTCTTGCAGGCAAAAATAAAATTCAAAAAGGGCAAGAAACTCCAACACAAATACACTTGCACGCTGTGGCTCACTTACATACATGTACATGCTGCATAGTAGAAAAATGTCCTTGAAACAGCAAATACTCAGTTCACAGCTGTTACGAGACGAATTTTATTTGTCTCCCGTCTAGTGTCTGCTCTAAACGTCTACCCATCCGTCGTCAGCTGGTCAACACTTTGCCAAAGTCGATCTTTATCGGTGTATGCGTGTGTGTGTGTATGGTTGGCTGTTTGTCTGTCCGTCTGTCTGTCTGTCCTTGCATTCGGCACTTCCCTACACAATGCTTCGAATTGGTTTCCTTCCGTCCGTCCATGCAGCAAACCATTCATTCAGTCACTCATTCATCCATTCGTCTGTCTCGCATATTCGAGTGCCCCTCGTCTGCTTGCCAACTAAACCGTAGGTGTGTAGGTGCCGCCAGTCGTGTGTGTGCTTTATTCTTTTCGAACTCTTTCTCCGCAGTCGAGCCGAACTTGTTACTTCCTTGTCGCTTGCCGGCTTCTTCGGTCTGTGCCATAGCCCGGTGCCGTTTGTTTGCCTGCTTCCTTCGATTTTTCTAACTCTCGTGTTGTTGTATTGTTATTTTTTTGTTTTGTTGCCGGTGCCAATGTTTTTATTGCAAACACTTGAGCTGTGTTGCCTTCGCTGGGATTGCTGTTGGCTGTGGAGTATCAGTGTACTATAACGAATATTGACACACGCTGTCGAACATCTTCATTTCCTTTTGGGGGAGTTGACTGCAGGTAGCATTGACGCTTAGGGGAACTTTTGCACACAATGACATATATGTTTGGGCAAAAGAGGGAGGCGGAGAGGGGGAGGGAAAGTGAGGTTGGTAGAGAAAGGATTTGGCTTTGCAGGTGTTCAATGACCGCGAATGCCTTCGCTGATCTGGGTGTGGTGGTTTGCAATCCTTCCAAAAGTAAATGTATTCTGTAAACGTGAAAGAGATTTTTCGAGGAGTCGCCATTATAAAATACAATGTGAAGTAATAGGACTGAGTCGATTTATTTATTGAATAATTCTTTAAAACTCTCCAAAATAGGCTCCTTTTGCGTCGATTCAGCGTTGCCAGTGTGATTTCCAAGCATTGAAGGCGTCACGGAAGGCATTCTCCAGAATAGCCTTGAGAGCCGAGGTGCATGCTGCTTGGATGCCCTGTGTCGTCTCAAAATGCTTGCCTTTCATCGGCCTTTTCAGGAAAGAAAACAAAAAAAGTACGAGGAGGCCACATCTGGGCTGTAGGCGGCTGCGGAAGTGTTGGGAGGAAAAAATTCATGGTGGACGATGCTTTTGATGTCAAGAAAGAAAATGAGCATCGTTTTCACTTTGGACTAGCTCATTCTTTAGTTTGTTTTAGGCGAGGAGACGCCGGCATGTGCCCCTCGGAAGTATGCTTCTTTGTCTTGGGATCATACTCAAAGAGCCTTGACTCATCACCTTTGATTACTGCTACTTGCTAGCTACAGTACAGTCGCGGCGAAAGAAAATCAGCCTTATTACTTTCCGAACAAACTCTGTAATATCCTTTGTTCAGGGCATAAAAATGGGTCATCTAATATTAAGTGAATGACTTTGAAATTCTTATCTTTGGTTGAGAGCCTGCCAGTTGGGATTTTAATGGGGAAAACCATTTTTGGTAATTTCTCTCATTGAATTAAGAACGAAAAATAATTTGACCGAACAGTTTAGCTAAGCATCATTTAACAAAGGGAAAAGCAATTATTGAACTAGTTTCTAAGTGGCTTTGGAGACATTTCTGCTAAAGTGAACAACAACAAGTCAAAGCAAGGATCTTAATCAGAAATGTCATACTTCTTCGATCAGATCGATGTAGGCGTCACATAACCTCATTTCAACAAGAGAGTTGCTTCGTAACTCCAATTAGAAAACACAGTCGAAAGACAGGGCCAGACCGTTTTGGTAATTTCCGCAGAGTTCTGTCGATTTAGCAGTCTGACGCAACAACAAAAGCAACTAAACTTCGAAAAATATTTTTTTTTTTTGCAGCGAAAGACAAACGAAGCTGATGATCGCTGTCAATATTCTTAATCACAATTACATGACCATTTGTTTGCACACACCCCGTGCCCGTCCCCGTCCGCCGGCAGTAACCGTTAAGTGCACAGGTAATCATTTTACCGCGCTAATAAAGTAATTCAAATGCGAATTGTTTATTTGTGTTTTTCTGCGCCACACATACACACAGCCACACGCGCCGCTGCAGATGTGCCGCTGGTTCGCGTCTTTTGCCTTTGTAACGAATTTAATTAAGCAAAAAACAAAAACAACACCCAAAAAGTCGAAAAAATCGCGATTTTTTGTTAAATTACATTTATGAAGTAAACATTTTTTACACAGCAATGCGCCTGTGTGTGTGTGTGCACGCGTGCATGTGACAAAAGCAAATGTCGGGATTACGGAAAAAAGCAACAACAACGAAGCGGAAAAAATTACAAGATCAGCGCAGAAAAAACGCAAAGAAATTAAATTAAATGCAATTTTATGGCTTTCAAGCGGCGACGCCGAGCCAAAGCCAAAGTCAAAGCTAAAGCCAACGCGGCGACCTGAAACGCGCTGAAAAAACACGCACACACACACACGCGCGTCCGCATCCGCACACGTACGGCGGCAGCGCGCCAGCGACATGGTGATGCAGTTGAACGCTAGTGTGTGTGTGTATGTCACTGTGTTCGTGTATGTGTGTTGGTGCATTTAACAGCATATTTACGTAAGGATAATGAAATTTATTATTGCGGCTAAAATGTAAAAATGCGGCTAAAATTACAAAGCGCGACACAAAATGCGGACAGCAAAAAAATGGCGCGCTTGAAATTTATGACGCAAACAGCGCGCAAAACACACACACACACACGTGCCAGCGCGCTTAAGCAGCCGATAGATAGTGGCTTCAAGCAGCGCATTAAAAAATTAGATTAAAATAATAAAAGAATGCGTAAATAGATAAATCAATTGCAATGCTGACAGCAGCAAAAACAACAAAAAAACAATAAACGAACGCGGCAAATATCTACATTAATATCAAAGCGCATTAAATTAAATTAAAAAAAATATAATGTTGAAAAAATATATTTCTATTAAAAAGACGAGGTTTCATAAAATGACATTTCCCTGTTGTTATGCATTAAACACGAGCTTAAAAAGTAAAATAAAACCTTAAAGTAGAAAAAATAAACATAATTACTTTCCAATTTACTTTTTAATATTTTTTCAATTTTTATGCTCTTGCAACATATTGCTACAATGTGTAAAAGTTACGGTTACGTAATGGTTGTTTGTTTCACCTGAAAATAATCGAGTTAGCTAAAGGCTTACATTGGTTAGTCGAAAAAGTCTTTTCGTATTTCTAGCCAAACTTCAACTTTTCTGCTAGAGACATTATTCCATGAGTGTAAAACTTTTCTGGTTTCTCGGCGGAAAACTGCGACGGGTAATTTTCCCAGGCTTCTTTTGAAGCCATCTTTACTATATTAAGAAAGTTCTGCATTGACCGAAACAGATGGTAGTTCGATGGTGTAAGGTCAGGGCTATATGGTGGATGCAGCCAAGCTCTCCTACTTTTTGCCGAGTCAAATTTTTCACAGGCAACGCATGTGATACCCGTCGAGCTAGTTTTGTAGCCAGCCTTTTTTAAATGATTCAAAATCGTTTCATGATGAATGTTAAGTTTTTAGTGATATCATGGCTTCTTATGTGACGGTCCTGGTAAATTTTCTCATACACATCGATTTTCAACGTTCGACAAAGCGAGGGCATCTGTAGATCACCCGCAAACGTGCTATCTGATGCGCATCATCGAAATTTGTTGTCTAGAGAATTTCATTCGGTGGCTTGCTTGGCATCCTTCCCTTTTTTATATAAAAATTTCAAAATGTAGCGAATTTCTTCATTATTTTCATTCATTTTTGAACAGCTGTTACTTTTTTTCAATTTCCCCGATCTTTTTTTTTGGGTTAAATGAAGCTTAGAATCTTACCTTTCAAATACTATATGGTATGAAAAAATGCGTTTGGTAGCATTGGAGATATAGACTGCAACGACATCTGTTGACAAAATATGAAAAGACTTTTTCGACTACCCAATATATCGGTTACCGATTCATTCGTTGTAATTTGAAATTCCGATTAACTGCGCCGCCCATAAACATTGCATAACAAATTAGCCAGTCTCTTAAAATCCCCGTAAGTCACATTCTAAGCATGAATATATATGTATGTTTGTTATCTGCGTTGTCAACTTCCAGCAAAAATTGTAGAAATAAAATAAAATAAAATTGAACTTTGCCCGACGTATCACTTTGCCGTGTGACACCAATTTCCTGCTTTAAATTAGCCTTTACAGTTAGTCGCTTTCAATACGTGTCTTCAGCTTCCATGTCCTTTCCAAATATCCTGTTCGTTGAGCTATTGACACCTTATCAGTGACTGGGAAGTGTTGCACGAACTCTCTACTTGTATTGCTAAATTCACACAACTGTAGTTATGTAAACACGTGCTCTGAAGTGTACCGAAAACAGCTTCCTGCTATCTTCTCGCGCCAGATCTGCCATAGACCTTCACAGATGATTATGTGTGTAGAGCGATTGGAGGGCACACACAGTCGCAGGTGGATTTTTTTAGTTTTTGCATGAGCGTTTATTCAGTTGTTGGATATAAAAGTCCATTTAGGTAATTGATAAGAAAAAATGCAGTTATTATTGGTGTAAGCACAGATATATTGATATATTTTACATGCGACTGTACACAGCGAACAGGTTTAACGAATAGTAATGCACTTTGGACTAGACACGTTGGCGTCAGAGTGCTAAGCAGTTCGTTTTTAAGCTTCAAATCTTTATATTGTAAATTTTGTAGTCTCCGCATCAGTTGTCTGGAAATATGCTAGGTGGCGCTGTGTACCATATATTCGGGGCGATTTAGTTTTCTCTCTCTTTTTACAAAGGGGCCGAGCCATTAAATTTAATTTCTAATTAACTTTAAGAAGAATTAGATTCAGCGAAAAGTGTAAGAAACCAGTTTAAAATAGACCTGAATATCCTATTAAAGCTGTAGCCCAGATTGAAAGATTTAAACAGGCTAGATTAATGCCTGTTCTTCTTGGAAAAAATTTAAAGACTTGCCGAGCCACATCCAATAAGTAAGAACATTTCCCTAATCGTCATAGTTGATTAAAATCATTGAAGTTCGGTAGTGCTGAAAGCAAAATAGTTTTTGGGAACTTTCACTTTGAACGACGGTTTTTCTCGTTGATATGTATCAAAACTACCCACAGAGTAATCTTGAATAAACTCGAGGTCTTGTTGTTTCAAAACAAAATTGGTGTCTCTCCACGCTTACACTTCTGTCATGGCCAGAGCAAAATGGGTACCGATAACCGGAGCAGTTTTTTATAGTATGTAAAAAGCCGGAGTGCGGAACTTTGATACGCTATTCTAAACTACCATTTCATATGTTTCCCATGGGACCAATGGACTAAGTATTATTTCATGACAGAGAAGAGCACTTTTAAGTCTGCTCTGACGTCTAATCTCTTGTAAGTGTCTCAGTCCAAAGTCAGCTGACGCTCCGCAGACAGCTTTTCATTTAACAGAGGAATCGCACATAAGTGCTGTCAAAATTTTCACAGTGAAACTACTGTCAAGTGCGGTTTCTAGCTTTATTCTTATACTTGAAAACCGAGGACAATAGTAGTATTTTGTACTCGTCAGATAGAGCGGACTGAAGTCATTATGATATTTGTAAAGGTGGCTTCTAAAGCAGGCAAGACCATAGAGTATTTGGGCAGATGGAAATCTAGGAACTCATGTTGTCTATCTCCCCACGATATTAGTCTGTTAGTTTATTGTCTTTTGTTTGAACTTTACCATCTTTGCTGACACGTTGTGATTCCTTCGGTTCTCTCTTCTCTTTTTGCATCTGTGAGCGTCTATGATAGCTTGTACATTCCCACGGGGTGTAATGCTGGCTAATACTACAGCAGCGTCGTTCGAAATGGTTCGGAAAGATGTTCGACTTATTTTTGAATCTCGACATAAATTTTTTACTCAGTTTTCCAGGGGTCTATTTTTGCTTCTTCACAAAGCTTTTGGATCTTTTGCTATCAGTAATGGATAGTAGTGGAGATGCTTTTCTGAAGCGGAAGTTTTTTCAAAAATTTAGAGTTCCTCCAAAAAGGATTCGCTGCTCTACACAACTAACTATTTTCAGATGCCACATCTCTGCTAGATAATAATTGGGAATACCTGTAAGTGGATATATTCCGTCCTTTGCCTTAAACCTTACTTCTCTTTTTAATGGTTGGCCTACTTTACACAAACACTGTCTACCATATATCGGATATAACCGGATCCAGTGAGCATTAATTTGAGGTTTACTTTGCGATGAAATTTTTGTTTTGTAGGATCTAAATTTTGGCAAAGATTGCTGTAGATTTCCAAGTAGAAATATCCAATTTTTCACAAACAAATTTAACACTGTCAAGAACCTTCTTAGTTTTACTTCGACCAGGTTTCCAGTATAGAATATTTTCATGGAAGTGTACTGTAAACATTTTTATTTCCGTACTATTCGAATAGATAATAGCGTTAATGACGGAAAGACACTGAGAGCACGTCTTCTGGCCATCTAAACCCATTCAAATTCAAGCAGACTTCTGGTGCAATATTGCTGTATTTTTTGGTGTGCTTGTACTGCATCAGGGACCTAGACTGGATCAATGCCTGCTTGGTCTATGTAGGTCAGAAGGGACCCGAATTTTTACTTGGTTAAGGAACGTCAACGCGGCAGTAATTTTAAAAATTATTTCAGGAATATATTTTTCCGATACAACAAAAACACATTTATGGATAAGCTTAGCTCAATGTTGAAACTGTTAGGTCGATGAGATCAGTTAGAGATGTAAGTTTAAAACTATTTACAAAGATGCCTATCACCAACGAGAAAACGCGTACACACATACATGTGTATATGCTTATATCATCCTTCCAAAATCCGCAATTAAGGAAACTCATTACTTGGAATTTTCATTGTGAATATTACAATTTTACTTGTAAAGCAAAGGTGTTTATGGCGAATTGAGGCCTGGCTTTGAATGTCAGAGCAAATTCTAGAGTGCACAGGCCACCCAACGTCTGTTTGCAGCCAGGAATTCGCATGCCATGTACAGTCATATTTATTTGCATATATAGACTTTTCAGCAAACACACACATACTAACACATATGTACACACACACTGACGTTTGCGTTTGGTTTGTCTGCAATTAAATTTCGTTGCGCTTTTCTTGTAATAATTTGAAGGCAACAGAAGTTTGGAAAAGGGTTAACCAAAGCGCCGCGCATCGCGCACATTGCCATGCCGCACAGCAACAACACACACTCAGCGCTTTTCTTACTCATTTATGCAAATGTATGCTTCTTAAGTGCACACACGCACACACAGCCACGCGTATGTTGGTGTGTGTGCTCCACATGTGTCTGACATTTAGTACAACATCACACTTTGGCTGACAGACCACACGTAAGCGAGCGCGCCCGCTCCCCCGCCAGCCAGTCGCAGCGCAAAGCTGCTGAAAAGCTGGCTGCCGTGCGGGCGACCAAAGGCCCGCAACACACGGTAAGATGCCTTCGCACAAAATGCTGGCGAGTTGCTGTGAGTTGGCTATCGGTTCACCTTCGACCGTGCAGCCGCCCTGCCGTGCGCCGCTCATGCAAATGCGCTGCTACCCACCAGCTATTATTGCTCTTGTTGTTGCAGGGCGCGCGCTGCTACTGCCGTCTTACGAACACTTTTGCGCCACTTACTCGACCATTACTCCATTGCAGCGTCTTCACACCCGCCGCAACACTACCTTGCCACAAACTGCATTGCTGTTGTTGTTATTTGGGTAGTACAACTATTGTGGTTTCAGTTGTTGCCGCCGTTTCGTCTATTCGCATCCTATAAATTAAATTATGTTTGGAAATTATGCATGCATCGACATCCACTTTGGCCGCGCTGATGGCGTTGACGATGGTGTTGTCGGCGGTGGTGTACGGAGACCAGCAGCACAGCGCCACGGGCATCAGCATTTCCTTCCTCGTTGCCAGCAGCTCGTCGTATGTCTTCAGCAGTTTCACTGTTCAATAGAAGGGGGCTGGGACTGTCCGCAGTAGACGACGTAACCGCCAAATAATACTGGTAACAGCAGCAACAGCAGCAATTGTAGCAGCATCGTCAATGCAAACGCTCGGCCTGCCAGCAGCCATTCTAAAATCGTAGTCGAACTGACGTGCATTTGGTGGCTAGCAACACCTTTATTGCCTCTTTCTATTTGCTATTTGCACTGGTCGAAGACTGTTTAGCCGTTAATGTTGTTGTTGTTGTCATTGTTGGTGTTGCCGTTGCTGTCGTTGTCGTCATTGCACTAATTCACATTTGATGTTCATTGAATGCGTTTGGTCAATGAGGTTAACTCTCAAGTGCTGCTAGTACTCGCAAGCTCATTCTTTACTGCTGTTGTTATTGTTGTTGTTGTCATTGCTTTTACCTTGCTATTGCTGCTGTTATTACTGGAATAATTTCAGTTTGCGATTTTAAGTGAAGAACGTGGAAAAGATGTTAGCTGAGGCTGAAATGTAGGAATTATTGCTACCGAGTTTATTTCAGGGTTCGGATAATCAATTCCCGAAGAGGAGAGACTTTTGACTTATGACTTATGAAGGTAAGAAGTCTATATTGATCAATTTGTTCAATTTTAAGACATATAGCGATCCATGCCATTGCTAAGTTATAAAGTTGGTGGAGCCGAACTCCAATCCTAGTTCTCTAAACCTCTGATACTTCATATAGAAGCTCAAGTTACAGACTTTTCTTTTCTCAAATATCTAAAAAAGCAAGAAAAGATATGTTATAGGTTAGTTGAGAATCTAGGACCGGATCTTCTTGTTTTTAACCATATTTATTATTCTAGCAGAGTTTGAACATCGAATGAAAAACCGAAGATGCTTACCAGATATAGCAAAACGGTAAACAAAGTGCAAAGTCGGTATATTAAGAAAGTTTTATGACAAGCTTTGGCTCCGCACTGAGAACTATTCTTCCTTTATGCGGACAAAAGAATTGTATAACAGCCGCTTGGTCTGTGGAAGTTGCTCTGTGATGAAGCTTAAAATATTATTTGGTCAGACGAAAAATAACTTGCTACAATCCAGATCAAAATTTTTACTAGACGATTAGTTCTATAATTATATGTATACAAATTTTTTAAAAATAATTATTGCCACATTTCGTTCCCCTAAACGCATTCTTCTCACAACCGCTTTTCGCAGCCAAATCTCACATTTTACAACGCAATTTCGCGTGATGGACTCATTCAATTAACAGCTCTCCCATGACCTATCCCACAGCATTCATAACTCACGCACGTCTTCAACTACATGAGTATGTGTGTTTGTGTGTTTCTCTGCGTGATGCACATTCATTATACAAGTCCACGGTGGAACCAGTTTCGACAACTTCCTCCAGGTGACCTCCACCAATTTGCCTTACTTTCAACTCCAACTCCGTGCTCCATTAATCACAATGACTCCCACTCTCGGCTAATGTGTTCAATCCTGTTTGCATACCTTCTTTGCTCAGCCAAGTAGCTGCTTCGAGCAGCGTCTCTTGTGAGCCAAAAGTGCCCAACTTAAGTGGCAACTTATGCTTTGCGCTCATCTTCGCCTTCTTCTGGCTTCCACGTTGTTGCTCTCATTGCGCTGCTCTGCGAATGCAAGAAAGCAAATAGTTTCTCCATATTTTCGTTCAGTTTCCCCTTTTTAGCCAGCTTTGTTGTTCTTCTGATTTCTCCTTCAGTTGCGCTCAGGCGCTTAGCATGCATAAATGATGACGTCATTAATGCTTGTAGCTAACCAGCAGCGTGGTTGTTGTTGCTTGCCGTTTGCAGCAGAGCGCCTCATCTTTGCCAACATTGTTGCCTGGCGTGTGTTGTTGTGCTTATCAGTTGCAACTCGGTGTCTTCGCTCGTTGGCCAGCAGCAGCAGGGGTGTGTGCCATGCTTTGGCTTTGACGCTGGCTCAGGCAACGGTACAACGTTGGCATAAATTATGCAGCGCGCACATGCAAAGTAGTCATTAACGTTTGGCGAATTAATGCGTCCACATTGGTCACCTGACGTCTGCGGCTCGCAAAACTGGTTAGCCGTCGAGGTGCGAGCTTGTTGGCTCTCTAAAAAACTTAGCAACTTTGTAGTCCGCCGTTGCTTGGCATGTGGTAATGAGTATGCCGATTTGCCATTTGGGGCATCGTTATCCGGCAATTCGCTGGAAACGGCTCGGTTAATGCTATTCGCTATTTAGAAGAATTTATTAAATTTTATGCAATGTCTTCAAATTGTCTGCTTTAATGCATTGAAAATTTTGATTCGTATCTAACTTTTCAGTGTTACCCAAGAGAGTAAATAGGACGTTGAATAAATGGACTCCCCAAGTTTAAGTCTTTCAAAAAGTCGTTAACTTCTGATGAACATGTCAACTTTTAAGTTTGGGATTCTGCAAATAACAAACCAAAATTTCATTGAGTTGGTTTAGTCAAGCAGATTCTGTCAAAGCCGTTAATCATGTTTTGTTTTAATCCAGCAGTCGTTTTTAAGGTCCATTAAGGACTTAACCCTAATTTTCAACGCTTCTTAGGTAATAATGTTTACAGTAAACTAGATTGTCTGCAAAAGCTAAATTAAAAATCTCTGGTTAGAGTGATTCTTTCGCCGTGAGCCGGTACTTCATTTCATCTCGTCTATCTCGATATCCGTTGATGCTCACTGCTCATACACCGCTTTAGAGACGTCGATTTTGATCGATCTCGTCTAGCCATCGATCTCGGTTTCTGTCGCAGTATTATCCCGACGAGTTCCTGCATATTTATGGTTTCGGACGGTCGAGATAATATAATGTGTTTGAAAATCGGAGTAAGAGAAGAGCTTTCAAAAATCCATATATATTATTTAAAAGCTTGGTGGGATCTCTGCTAAGACTTGGTGGGATCTCCGCTAAGACTTTACATAATTTAATGATTTGGACTTTTATGGAGTTTCAGCTAACATTTTACCCGAAGTTTGAAGGAAGAAGACACGCAGACGCGCCTGGTGGTGGTAGATTGGTGGCTGAAGGTGATAACGGAAGTCTGGAACGTCCTTTAGGAGTTCGAATTGCTTTCAACCCCCTCTCGTCCCCATAGCCCTCTTGTCTGAATTGGCAGCAAAATTAATTTTTTTATGGTTTGTTTTGATTCCTACACCCCTGGTCCCCCATATAGACGTGTACATTAGCGGTCACATGACAACATGAAACATCTGCGTCATCTAGGTCACTCTGTTTAGGCGCAAATGGCTGACACTTATAACTGCAATTTGGGTTTGGCCGATTGCCACGCACCTAGTGTCCTTTAGACGATTTAGTTTACATACTCCGGTCGCTAGATGGCGCATTGTAGCTTGTAAACTTGGGCTTCTACGGATCTTCAACGGATATTGTGCCCGGAATTTTAAGGAAGTGGACATGCAGACGCGCTTGCTGATGAACTGGTGATAACGGAAGTCCTGAATGTCCTCTAGGAGTTCCACTTGCTTTCAGATGAGAAATTTGTTTTACCCATCGAGCTAACATACTCCGGCTGCTATATGGCGCGTTGTAGGAGTGTGTAGTTTTTTAACGATTTGGACTTCTACGGAGCTCCAGCGGATATTGACAGCGCATTTTTATGAAAAGATATCACCAGTAATTGAAGCTTAGTATTCTGATAACTATTACGCTTCATGACACTTTAGCCATTACTTATTTACTATATTACTATCTCCACTGTGGCCCGATTCTTGCTCGTGTGCACGAGTACATAAATAGCAATAAAACATGGCATAACCGAAAATTATTGTACGTGCGTGGGGCTGCTATCATTCGCATTCGTTTGCTCACTTTATGGTTGCTCATTTTGTTGCAACTAATTAGTGGCATGCAAAAGTGTAACAATTTTAAAAGTTTTTTTTGCTAGTGCAACGAATTGGCATGCTATCTCGGCGCGATCGACACGCAGCTGCCGCAACATTGTTGTTGTTGTTGCATTATTGCAACTAACTAAAATAAGGACATTAACATATTTGGAAATTTATTTGAATGAATCGTAAACGCTAATGGCACGATGGCAGCGCAGCGCACGGCTATCGGCGTCGAAAAGGAAATAGCGATAGCCCAAGGCCTTCGGCTAGCTTTATTGCTTACCGTAATTAGTAGCGTAATCAAATGGCTAATAAATAAAATTAAAATGCAGAAAGTCAGTGATAATCACCTACTTGCAAGCGTTGGCCTGCCATGGTGTCGGCGAGCTGCTGGTGTTGCATGCCACCGCCTCGAGCGCAACATTGTAGGCGCATTAGCATTTTTTATTTGATATATTGCTGGAGTGCATGTCGCTGAATGCCATTTCGAGTGGGAACAGTGCGAATTCTCACTTATTTACTTGGCGATGGCATGGCGGCCGCGGCAATATGGCACTTGCCGCGAAGAATGCGCAAAACTAAAATGCGCTCAAGTGCGGCGAGAGACGCGGGTGGCATGCAGCTGGGAGGCTTTGTAAAGGCAACAGCTGTTTACTTTGTTGCGTCAGATTGCTGCTAATTTTCCAATAAATTAAATTTACCATCTAAATAAGTGCTCGTCGGCAAGGCAGTCAAGGTGTGAGTGTGTGTGTGGGTGTCTTGAATGGCTGACAGAAGACTACTTTCGGGCGTGATATGTAAATGCGGTCTCTTGAAGCAAGTGTCGCGCGCATATGACATGCCTGGTTGTTAGTGTTTTTGTTGTTGCCGCTACATTGCAGTGATTCGCACGTAGGCTGAGATATCCTTGCTTGAATCGGCACTATTGCCATCCACACCATGGTTCGCTTGTAGTTTCTAAAATTCTGCCTCCTCGCCGCCTCCCCTACCTCCACGAGGGCAATGTTATTATTTCTGCTTTGGCGTAAAATTAATTTTCAAACACAAAAGCGCCCACAAAAGCTGCGCTGAGACATCATGTGAGTGTGTGTATGTGTGTGCGTGTATATCGTCAAGAAAGCCTTCAATGTCATGAGACGTGGCGTGCAGGTGGCGGCGGGTATGTGTTGGGCGCTTTGCGTGGCGTGTAGCTGTTGCAAGCGCATAATTGCATTTATTATTGAGAAATTTTGCGTTAAAATTAGAAATTTCCAAAGGACTTGCACAAGGACAACTTACAGTGCGCACACTACTACGCACATAATTGGTAATATGTACAAACTTGGCAACTAGTCGCTAATAAAATAATAATATTGTAATTTCAATAGCCTCAATGTCAAAGACAATATGCCCACTTTGCATGGAAATTAATTACGAGCGACTTATGTAAGCAATTCTGCGACGAGGAATTTCATTAGGCGTGATTCGGCGTTGTTCGGATTATAAGCAACGCTTTAAAGCTCAACTCGTCTTAAGATTTATTAGAAGAATGAAACTGTGGGGAAACAAATAATATAAAAACAAGAAACAATGTTCACCTCAGTTTCACCGCGGCTGGAAACCCTTCACAAATAACGAATTTTCCATATAAGAACTTGGTTTTGATCGTTCAGTTTTTATGAGTGTTTTACAGTTGTCCGATCTAAAATATTTCTTCAGGTATTGTAGCGTTTTTTATTTTTAAATAATCTGCACCAAATTTCGTAAAGATGTCTCGGCAAATATAAAAGATTTCCATGCTAGCACTTGATTTCCATCGCTCAGTTTGTATGGCAGCTATAAGCTATAGAGATCCGATCTGAACAATTTCTTCGAAGATTGAATCATTGTCTTAGGCAATAACTCATGCCAAATTTCTTGAAGATATCTTTTCAAATGAAAGAGTTTTCCATATCAGTATCTGATCTCAATCGTTCAGTTTCTATGACCGCTATAAGTTACAATAGTCCGATTTGGAAAATTTTTTCAAATATTATAGCGCTGCTTTAGAAAATAGTTTACACTAAATTTCGTAAAGATATCTCGTCAAATTCGAAATATTTCCATACAAGGACTCTTTCGATAGTGCAGTATCTGAACCCAATAGTGCAGATTTTAGACAACTAAATCCTATTGTAGTCCGCAGCCAAATCCTATAGTAGTGAGCAGCTTCTTGGTGAAAAAAGGACGTGTAAGAAGTTCCAGATCGATATCTCAAAAACTAAGGTAATAGTTCTTATACATACAGACAGACGGACATGGCTAAACCGACTCAGCTCTTCATGCTGATGACCATCGCCCTTTTCACTCACTTGTATATTTTCTCCCTCAATTTTGATTATTTTCATTAAAATTGCAATAATTTTCCACTTTATTATAAAATTAATTAACTTCCGCTTGATTTGCGGCAGAAAACGCCCTTCGACTGTGGCGTATCTCTATGTAAATACTTGCCACGTCTATGGCATACCGCGCACGGACCATTGCTCTACAGAGTGCGAAAAGGACACTCACGCACTATGCGTTCATTTTCATTAAAGTACTCACTACATAAAACCGGACACCCACACATGTGTATTTGTGTTGTTGTATGTGAAGCGCTGACTTTTTGTTCGCACATTTTGATTAACCTTCATTAAAAAGTAATTTTAAGCAGGAAATTAAAAATGTTTAAATGCGAAATGCCATAATTACTCGTAAATGGTTTGTGTGTTGCACAAAACGAGAAGACATCCAATAAATGTAGATCTTTTAATTTGGGGAAAATGTTGGTAGATATTTTGTTTGTGAAATTTTCATAATTTGCTTGATTTATTGGGGATATTCTGATCTTGCTTAGAACTACTTTATCTCAATATTTTTTATATTAATTTAAGCAAAACAAGGTAGTGTGGGTTTGAAAAACACCTTGCGGAACATAGGGAGAAGGGTTTTAGATGACTGGGGTTCGTCCAGCATGCAAAGAGGTGGTAAGGGTCATGCTGGGACTCATTGTTTAGACATATAATTGATGTTTCGTGAACGTAGTTGTGCAAAGGTCTTTCTAGATTTTCGTTGCAACACAATCTCATCGTCTGCAATGGGTGGTAGTTTGATTTCAAGTACGCTATTCATTTAGAGGTAGTCGATGGAATGAGTTTCGGCCAGAGTTTGGTCGTCGATGTAGTCAAGGAAGGTCTTCTTGATGACACTAGAAAGCGGTTCTGCATCAAAGTGGTGGATTCCAAGTATGTTATTCACTAAGAGGAGGTCGGTGAAGAGAGTTTCGACAAAGTTTGGTTGGCGTAGTGTTTTATGTCGTCGACTTAGTCAAGGCAGCACCTCTTGATGTTGTTTTCGTAACTTTAGAATTATGCCGAGCTAACAGTCCTTAGTCGGTTAAAAATCTGGGTCCGTTCCGATTACGTAGACCCGACTGTCGTGGGAACGGGATCCACTCAACTCTTGATGTTCCAAAACGTCCGTTCTGCATCTGAGTAAACATCCCAGGAAGCATACGGTCTTCGCTGTGTAACTGGTCGACGAGATACATCAAGAGATATCCTGTGCTAGTCTGGGGTGTAGTATTCTGATAATTCTGAAGCTTTTTCGTCTATTGCATCCAGGTGACCACATGGGTGCGGTGTAGCTTAAGACCGGCCGGCAGATTGCCTTGTATGTTGCCAACAACGTTTCTCCAGTCTGTACTACTTTGCGGGTACGAACTGTACATTCGTTCGCGGGTATGATCACTGTGGATTTAGTGGGAAAGTGTATAGCTACTTGTAGAGAAGAAAGAAGAAAGGTCGGAAAATCCGTTTATTTTTTAGCAAATGTCATCGATTCTATTGTCCGACGTCAGGATCGTGCAATCATCAGCGTACGAGTTGAAGGAAGTTCCTAATGATGGTTGAGTTAGTTTCGAAATGAAAGAAATTTAACAGTAAAGAGGAGAGGACACTACACTGCGGAATCGTCCGTTTAATTCTTCCTAATTTAGAGTTTAGGTTTCGAAACAGTAAAAATGATTGCCGGCAGCTCAAGTAGTTCATGGTCCACCTCTTCACATCTGAAAGGAGCGTGTAATGTTCTTTCCTTGAGTAACGTTGTGGTATTGACAGTTTCAAAAGACAAGTCCAAAGCAACGAAAATTGTTCTTTTGTAGGGTGGTTTTAGATGTAAGCCATTAATTTTCTGGGCGCAAAGTCTGTGGTGGCATCGTGCAAGGCCTCAAGTATTTTCACTGCTGAAAGCAGTTTTCGATGAGAAATTCCCCTATGTTGGCGGGTTTCCCAGGTTTCAGTAGTGATTGATTGATAAACAAGGAATACACTGTGACGTTACGTTTATGAGTCTAGTGGTGATTCTTTCGTCTTTCTACACATCGGGTATTTGAAGAGTAAACAGCGACAGTCCAACAGAGCTAGGTTAGGAAGCTTACTTCCGTCGAGCTTAGCATTAACCTCCTTATTCCATCTGAGCCCATGGACTAAGATGATTTAGCCTTTTGATGACACTTCAAACCTCCTCTTTGCTGAAAGTAAGCGGTCTCTTGTCACTTCATTGGGCCTTGTCTGCCGAAGAGTGTAGTGTGAGCTACCTAAAAACTAAACTATATCGTTATTTTGGCAAAGGGCAGAGAGGCGGCTATCACAAACAGAACTAAATTCTACTCAACAAGTTTTTAACAACCCATTTTTTGTATTTTAAGCTTCCAGAGAAGGCTTCGTTTTGCATTTTAATTATCTTCAATTGCGAGTCATTCTTTCTCGTTTGTAATTAGTTAGTTCGTAGCAATTTTAATTACTTCTTATTTTGCTTTTCATTAAATCAGAGCTTAGCATTCAATTTCAATTAACTGCGGCATTTCTACGCTTCAAATTCTCGAGCACTTATATTTTAGTTTCTGCAAAAATTACAGCAGCAGCTGCATGTAGAAAGAAGTCCGGCAGACAAGACGAAAATTACTAAGAATTTGCTTCAATTAACACAAACAAAAGCCTAAATGCGTGCGTAAGTCAAATATACTATATTATTTGAGATATGGCGGCTGGACGCTCCAACCAATTATTGGCCTATAAGTCTAGCTTCTTCCCGTGCATGGTGTGTGTTTGGCTGTGCTGCAGCTGGAGAATGTGCTTGTGTGTGTGCGTGCATGTAAATGAAGACGATTGCTGGCGAAGTCATGACTAAGCATTTATTATTAAATATTATGTACCGAGTGGCCATGTACATATGTGCTTTGGCTAATGTTGTACATAGAACACGCCCTAAATGTACATAAGGGCTACATGTACGCACATACACATATATGTATGGGGACAATACAAACATAAGTATGTGTATAATAAATAATCTATTTGCATATATTCCAAACCTCTGACACACGTCCCTTCATGTGTGTGTGTGTGTGTTGTTGCACATTTAGTTGCATTTGCGGTCAACGTGTATGTGTGTGTGCGTGTGTGTGTCAGCACATAAATATCTATCAATTATCCTGTCAGCTCGCAGGCTTCACTCATTTATTGCCCATTTGCGTATATGCAGGCCTAAACATATACAAATGCATTTCATACTCGATACATGTGTGTATGTATGTATGTATTGTGTTAAGTGTGAGTTTATATGCTTTGTATATTTAATGCGTGTGTGCATGTATTTAAGTGCACTTTAGTTTCTAATTATAAATGTAACTCGATCCTTTGAAGATTCGGCTGTGACGCCACCACCGCCGATGCCGGCGTCAACACCTCCGTGCGCCCGCCGTGCTGGCGGGTAATCAGCCTGGGCCGCCGTCGTCGTCGGCAGAGACAAAGCAAACAATCTCAAGTTATTTACCACGCCAAACAAGCCTGCCGCTGTGGGCGTGTGTGTGTGTAGGTGCCACAAATGCAATAGTCCTGTGTGTGTGTGTTGAAATTAAGTGCATGCATGCATAAATGCATGTTCACCTGCGTAAGTGCCGAGGCATTTGCTGACTTGTCGTTATCGTTGCCACCTCGTTGTTGCTATGTTGTTGTTATTGTTTGGATGTGGGTTTTGCCTGCGTTGCGGCTGGACAACAGTGCGTATTCGTCCATTACGATTATCATTTGTTATCCTTTATATTGAAAATGTGTTGGTATGCGGGTTATTTTAGGCGCATATTGTTGTTGTTGTTGTATATTTGTATGAAGACAATCAGCACAAATTAGAATATTAATGCCTATCGTTAGTTAGTCTAGCCCTGACGTGGTGAGGCCCGACGGTGGCAAGGCGGCCGTCCTACAATTTTGAGTAATCATCTGGAGGAGTTGGAGCTAAGCATAGGAGCTATAGCATATATAAGGATCGAAAAAGTTAATATGGACTTCAAGCTTGTCTGAAGCTATTATTCTCCTCCCCTTGTGTCATAAGGTATTGGATTTGTAAGTACTTCGCCTAAAACCCTCATTTCGTTTCACCATAACCTCACTATTTTGACAGTATTACCTCATAAAGAGCCCACCAAGAAGATCGACTTGATATTAAAATGATATATTATATGCGGAACTAATTTCCATTTTTTTGTCGGTAGATGGCTCCAGCAGTTATTGGATTTTGATATATCCAATGCGATAAACTTAGCCTGGACACTCGGAAAATTAACTGCGCTTTCACATTAGTGATTTTGTTTATAAGTCATGTATTTTTGATTAAGCGAATATGTGAAAATTTTTGGAATTTTCATTTGCTGGAAGTGTTTATCTTTTGCTTCCAGTCAAAGAAATCGACAGCTAAAGCACATCGGAATCTCGTGCCGTGATAGGTTTCGTCGCTTCCAATACTGCGATTTCGATATTACTCACTTCGGTACGAGCGATAACTAACACAACACAGATAACCCCACACAGCAGAGCGTCGACATTGTTGAATGAAAGGAATTTTATCTTATCTCTACAGTTGCGCAGCGTTCGCTTAAATGCATCGAGCAACACGGTTATGTGATGTTTTCATTATCTCATCACAGATCTATCGACGAATGCAAAAAGAGCTTGTTTCAGCATTAGAAGTCATCCGGTAAACGATTTTAAAGCCACTACATGAGCTGTGAATGATTCAGAAACGAGGAACTTGGGTTCCTTACGACCTCAATACCAGGAGATGCTGCATGACAACGCCCGTCCTAATTCCAAATACTAAAATGGGAAATCCTACTCTACCCGCTGTATTCCCCAGATATTGATGCCACATGGTCGGGCTCAGAAGCAATTCATTTATAAGTATTTCCTTACAATAAAATTGGACTTTCATTTAAAATAAAGCGAGAAATTAATTGCTTACCTAATACCGCCCGATCTTGACTGCCATTTGTCTGGACCATTTCTCGAAATTAACGAGTCACCAACTCGGCAAGCAATGTGTCTATGTTCAAGGGTGAAATATGAGTCGGGGCGCCGATATTTTGAAAATAGATATCGTCCGCGTCGATTTCGTCAAATTTCGGTGAAAAAAAGTCAGTCAACATTATGTTATAAGGGTCGCTATTATAGTATAAATATAAATAATCAGCGTGACGGGCTGATTTGTTCTAGTCATATGTTTATCTGTATATATGCGACTTAGTCCTTCTGTTTTTGTGACATCACTCCGAGGTCTTCCTCTTTTCGTCGAATACTTTCAGAGCTGGAGTGATTTCGCCCTTTCGAACTGCACTATGCCAAAGTCGTCGTTTATCTCATACAGCTCATCGTCCCATCGAATGCTATATCGCCGTGGTCAACGCGCAAAGAACCATACTTTTTTTGCAGAACTCTTCTCTCGAAAACTCACAACGTCGACTCATCAGATGTTGTCATCGTCAATACCTCTGGATCATATAGCAGGACGGGAATAATGAGAGACATATTGAGTTTTGTTTTTGTTCGTCAAGAGAGGAATTTACTTCTCAATTGCCTACTCAGTCCAAAGAAGCACCTGACCAAATGTCTTCAAGAAATTTGGCTTGGAATATTACCTAAGGCGGTGCCGGCATTCTCGAAAAAATTTCTCAGATCGGACCACTATATGCTATATATAGCTGTCATACAAGCTGGCGGATGTCAATTGAAACTTTATTTATTTTTGAAGGGTATTATAGATTTGGTGTGGCCGAAGTTAACGGTTTTTGTTGTTCATTTCACAGTAGCTACCGGAAAACTCGAGCTTGCACAAATTGACACAAATCCGTGAACAAACATGGCCGCCACGAGCTGTCAAAGGCAAGTCTTTCCTCTTTCCTTATGGTAAGACGCAGTACTAAAGGCCTTTGATGGGGCTTGACTGACCATAAAATGGAGCGTAAAACTGGTATCATTTCTGTACCTGATTCTGTACATAATAATACGCATATATGAAGATATGTGAATTGTTTCCTCACCGATTTCCAAGAAAGTGTTGCATCGACATTTTTATGTACAGCCAGGCATATGGAATACACAAATTTTTATCACAAAACCACACATATTAAAATATATATTTGTATATGTATATATATATAAACATTTATATATTACGCCCACCTCAATATTTCTCTAATGTCCTGTGTGTGTTTTTGGATGTGTGTTTCAATTGCATACTTAAATAACTTTATATAATAAATCACTGAGCCACACACACACACACATGCGTGTTAATTTAGTGTGCAAAAATGCTCGAGTTTATCGCCACATATTTACAGTATATGTTTGTATGTATGTATAAGTATATATAAACATCTGTGCATTTGGCTATCACACAATCAAGCTTTAAACTTTAATTATTACTATTTTAATTAACATTTGAATATTTTCCCCAGCAAGGACAACAGCAATTTGCATGCCCTGCGTCGGCTAATGTGTGTGTGTGGGAGCAAGTGTTTTGTAGTTGTAGCTTAGCAGCTGCCACACTCGATGTACATACGCATTAAATACACATAGACACACACACACACACTCGCATGGCGCTGTGGCCAGATTGTCCTGCGCATTTCCACTTTATTTTTGATGCATAAATGAATTAGCAGCACAAGTTATTGTTGTTGCTGTCTTCTGCTGGTCTCAGCTTACAACATTGATTTGCCATTGCTGCTGTTGTCGTCGTTGCTGTTGTTGCTATGTTAAGCAAAAACTGAAATTTTGGAGTTCATTGTGCTCTCCAACACAGCCTCCGAACTCAAGTCAAACGCCACACCACCCACCGCCCGTCGCCATCTTCAGTCGTTCTTCACGCTCCACGTCTTTGCTGCCGCCTCGCCGATTCACTTTTGCTCTCACGCCGCACACGAGCCCACATAGTTTTGATAAGTTTAGATGTGTTGTTGTTGTTTGGCTCTGTATTGTTTTGCATTTCCTGTTTCGCATTGTCAACCATACTTCCTCCACTGTTTCACTTATTCGCAACCTTTCTCGGCCATTCCTGCCGCTTCTACGATTCGACGACTGTCGCTGTTGTACTATCAACACTTTTATCTACATTTGAGGCCTGATTGCTGCTCAAATTATCTTCTTTGCCAGTCGAATTAGTTTGTTGTTGTATTTGGTTTCTTGCCTTCTGCCCGCTGTGGCGGCTCCCTCCTGTTCGCATTGTTCGCCAATCTGTCCGAATCATTTCAGTCCAACATTTTCATTTATTCATTCATTCCATTCTCGAGCATCGTTGCCGTCGTCTCTGCCGTCGCTTCGCATGTTTCTGGCATTTTAGTTTGCATATTCATAATTTGATTTTCGGTAGTTTAATTAGAATATCAACAAATATATTGCATTTGTCGCACTGCTGATTGGGCGCTGATGAGTCGATAGCTGAGAGTAGTTCTCTAATCATAAGCCCATAAATATACAATATACTATATTACGTTGATGGAATTCGCTAGTTATCTCTTTTTGCCAGAGATTGGGGCTGTGGATACTCCAATGGAAACTTCCGAATGGCGTTGCTACTGTAATTTTATCGAAAGAGATCAAGTCCATGCCTCAAGGTTGAGAATCTTACCGATGCCATATGCAGAAGCTTTATGGGAGAATACTAGTTGGAAACATTTCAACACTCCCCTCTTGATAGCCCCGGGTTTGTAATATTAAGGCTCAAACACGTGGAGCTGGCAATTTCAGATATGCCACCGAACTGGTGGGAGCCAGGGGTCGACCTTGAGTAGAATTTTGAGGGGGGAGAACTGTATAGTTTTGGTCTTACAACTCAAAATTCTTTTCTTCGTGGAGTGTCACTTATGATGGAAATAATATATAATTTTTAACTTTTGCAACTGCGGAAAGTTAGCCAACCTCCAACCCCACGTGGATCAGCCCTTGGCAGGAACAGTAATTCATGGCTTGTCGAATTACAGCAGTTCTATTTTTATAGCTGCACAAGGGTGTGCGAACCCGGAACGAGAGTTAGGAACTCGGAGAAAAGTATAAATCAAGGCATCCTCCTAATTACTCCCAAATTCTTCGTATTTCGCTTTTAAAATATCTAGTACTGTGGATAATATGAGGGCAAAGGCCTACTGCCGGCGGTTGGAGTTATAGAGAAGGAAAAAGACGACGAAGAGAGTTATGAAAATATGTTACAGGTTCACAGGTCCTGTAATGCAACCTTCCTTATGGAGCTACTGGCTATATATTGGAAGACTTGTAAAATTGTAGAGTTTGCATAAAAGTTTCTTTTAAGGGAACTTAGATAAGGGGATTTCGCTAGGGCAAATCTCTAAGCTCCGCTAATCATTGCTTCAACTCTGGCAGTGAAGTAGTTCTGTCCAAGGCTTTGTAAATTTAATACTTCTACTTAATGAGTGCCTTATTATTGATGTGGATTGTTGTGAGTTCGCCAAAAAAACCGAATACTCGGCGTTGCTCCTTCTTTACTCTAAGTTTGGCCTCCATAAGGATATTAATTCATGCGCCGACTCTTTCATCTAAATTTGAACGCATCAAATGTGCAGTTAGCGTTGCCGCAGCACTTGCCTCACCGCCTACCTCAACTGCTGCTCTGATTTCATCTGCACACTTGCCATGCTTGGTGTCGTTGTTAAATGAATCTCATTTGCATTTAAATTAAGAGTCCAAAATGCTCGCACTCAAGCGAGGACTCCGCAGCAGCACTCCTAACAGTGGCTTTGCCCAAAACTCTGGCTTGTTGGACACAGACGCCCAGTGAGTAAGCAGCAGCGCTTTACTCATACACACTTTCCGATTGTGTGTATGTGCATGTCCAACTGCGGCGTTTCCTTGAGGGCAGCAGGAGTCTTCGAACGCAATAACGGTATTTATGTATGCAAATATTCCAGTAGGTCGCTTGTCGCCACATTAGGTTCCTTGCATACCGACATACCTAACATAAGTATATATCGGCATGCGGAGGTGTGTGTGTCTCTTGAAGCTTAGAGTGCGAATTGCAGTACTTTTGGGTGTAAAATCTAAAATCTGTTTGGACATTTCGATAAATTTGCCTGAGCATTTTGCATTTGCCAACGAGAGCCAACAACTTTCTGGTCACTGCTGAGTAGATTTGCTAGGTGTTGTTATGGCCTCAAATACACATAAATATGTGCAGAGTTTCAATGTGTGGCAAGTTTGCATAAATGTTGATTATAATGCAGCGTTCGAAGCTCTTAGGCCAAATAATTAAGGCAGCTGCTTATATAGTTGTTTGTATGTATACAATTCCCAGTACCTTTGGTGACGGTTTGGTTTGATGGTGGATGTAAACCATACTCGCTTTTGAGTAATATTGTAAATTTTGGAACATGACCCTAGAATAATCATTCGATTAAGTTTCAGTGCCAGTTGTCGAGCTCCACGCCAAGGATTCCGGAAAGTAATAGGACTGATTTTCTTCCGTCGCGACTGTACTTTTAAGCGTGCGCGCACAGTAATCACAGGTGACGAGTCACGGATCTTTGAGTACGATCCCAAGATAAAGAGGCAATTTTCCGAGTGGCACACGCCGGGATCTTCTCCTCCAAAAAAAGGGAAGAATTAGCAAATCCAAAAAAACGATGCTGCTCATTGTCTTTCTTAATATTAAAGGTATCGTCCACCATGAATTTGTTCCTCCTGCACAAACCGTCAACGCCAAGTTTTACATGAAAGTCTCCAAGAGACTCAAATGAAGGGTCCACCGGGTCCGACAAGACATCGCAGCCAATTGGAAGTTGCACCTCTGCTCACACTGTCTTTCTTGTGAACAGCGACCTAACCAAGGCCGGCATCCCAACGCTTCCGCAGCCGCCCTACGGCTCAGATGTGGCTCCCCGGACTTTTTTGTTTTCTTCTCTAAGAAGGCCGATGAAAGACAAGCATTTTTAGACGACAGAGGCTCTCAAGGCTATTCCGGAGAATGCCTTCCGTGACGCCTTCAATGTTTGGAAATCTCGCTGGCAGCGCTGCCTATTTTCAAAGTTTTAAAGAATTTTAACGATTGGTACAATACATTTTTTTAATACGACTCAGTCCAGTAAAGTCCTACTCTTAGCCTTATCAAACAGTAAACTTCTGTCTCGACTCAAAAGCCTGCAATTATAATCTCCTATGTGCACTTTGAAATCCGTGAACGTAAAACTCTCATACTCGTATACATATTCACAAAATCGCATTGTTCGCCTCCCAAGTCCACTTATTATCATTATACTCCAGTGATTATTAAAACAAAGCACTTTACAATGCAACCGAATTATAAATTCGCACCAGCATACACTAATACATAACGGCACATATTCAGCTGGCAAGCCACACCGTCTGCCCCCCTGCCCCGCTGCGAGCTGCTAAAACAGCCTTACGCATTGATCGGCACAGCAACCGGCACCGACCGACGACGATGTTCGGCCAGCTTTGACTTGTCTGCTTAAGTTTTCGACATTAACATAACCCCTCCTGCCAGTGCATATGTGCACGCCCTTCGCACCGCTCTCCACCGCACAAGAACTTGTCTTACAACGACACTAATGTGCTGTGGAAGCGAAGCGACAAGTTTGGGCACCAAGAACCCCCTTCATTACTGAAATCTACGCTTTGTGTATGTGTGCGTTTGTGTGCTATAATTTGGCTGCTGTCATTGTTGTTGGGCTGCTGTCTTGGCTTCTTACCGAAAATTAGCATCGCACACAGACGCACGGACGCTCAGGATGACCGCAGCGTGTAGGTGAACGAGCGGAGTTGTTGATATAAGTAAGTGCAGACGTTGTGTGGCATTGTGTATGTGTGGGTGTGTGAGTGCATTTACTTGTCTTTGGTTGTTTGGCAGAGTGAGTTCCGAACTGCAACAATGAAGTAGAAAGGCTTAAGAGCGATAGACAGCCGTTGGCTCTGTGAGGCGGCAACTGAGCGCTTGTGTGTGTGTGCGTGCGGGAGCGGGGAGGGGCGATGAGCGGAAGGACAATGCAACAGACTCATTTGGAATTAGGAAAATTCAAAATTTACAAACACAAATTTACGCAAGTCTGACAGGCGAATAAATGCAGAGCAGCGGCGTTGTTTGCCCAAGCGAGGGTTCTCGAGGTGACGGGATGCTTGGAAGTAGCATGTGGGCATGGCAGCGGCTACGCAGGACAATTGCTGGCTGCGCTGCTCATAAGGAGTACAACATGTCGGCTGCGCTGTGAGTGTGCGTGTGTGTGGGTGCGTGTGTTTGTGCAAACGTCGGAAACAAGTTAATTCAGTTAAAGGACATTCTGCCTGAGACGCAGTCAAATATTCATTTTATGTCTGTTGTTGCTGTTGTTATTGTAGCTGCGCTGTTCTGCAGTGTGTGTGTGTGTGTGGATGCTTGTATTGGTAAATATATTGGTATCTAATACAATCTAATAAAGCTGCAGCGCTCCGCTCCGGAGCGTATGCACGAGTTGAAGGAACTTCTGAGCAAGCAAATGAACAAGAAAGACAAACAAGTGCGACGCAGCGGCGTGCGTGTGCAGTCTGCTTGGGTAGCATTACACCAGGATGTCTGAGTAGCATACATTTAGGAGTTGGAGCAAATTTCAAAGCCATTTGCCTTCAATATAATGACATGCAAACTAAAATTAAGCAGCGAAGTGAAAATGTTTTGTGCGAACTCGATATAAACATTGATTCAGACATGTGTGTGTGCAAAACTTGAATGCAAAATACTTTACTTCAAAATTTCGCTAAGCAATACACGTTTATTTGGAAGAAGCGGAGTTCGAAGAATGTTTTGGCAGCAAATCGGCAAATTTTCGAACGAAATCCTACGAAGCTGGGTATTAAATTTGAAACCATTTGCTAATTAATAAGAGAAGACGAAATCGGTTCCATGTAAGGCCTGCGTAGCCAACACTCGTTGGATCAGGGATTCCAAGCTCGTTGAACAAAACGAAAACTATTTTTGAGCGATAAATCACACACAACTAACGTTAAAGAGAAGAAAATTTGAAAGACAAAAATAAATTATTTGCCTCGCGAGATCGATTTTAACTCGTAAGGTAACCTATTCATAGGTTAGCGATTAATAGAATTGGCTTATAGAGTTCGGTGAGGTTATCTTAAGGAGTCAATTTTAACAAAGATCTTACTTGGATAGCATAGCCGTTGTGGTTTTGATACAACACTCCTATATACTCGTAATAGATCATAAGTCTCTTACAAAACGAAAAAGCGCTTTGAGCCTATTAAAATTATTTTAAGACGGATAATGTCAGCTGCGGCCATGTTTTCTTGTTCGCCGATGTTAAGCTGCCGATGTGTTGCAAAGACTGAACTATGGAGGAGAAAGTGCCCGAATATTTCCACCTTGTACAGGTTTTAGCTTTACCTATTGGGCAATGTCCTGTAAGAACTCTTACGACTGCGGTAAGATGACCTGTGCTAAGGAAAGTAGTTCAGAAGATCTTCTGCTCTAATCTAGGCCAGAAGCACTTTGCAGTCACACAGGAGAAAGCGTCGATCAATGCCTGCTAAGCGCACGCGAAGTCCATGGATCAGTGCTAGAACGCAAGATGTTAACGGAGATCCGACTCGTTCCCACTCCGATGTGAGTGGGCTCGTCTTGTTAGCTCGTCGTCTTTTGAGTATCCAGCGATTTCGTTATGACCAGGTATCCAAACGAGTCTGATTTTGAAGTAGCTTGTAGCCCCTAGTAGCAGTACGTCTAACGCCACCTCAGTAGCAGCAACTTCTACCTGAAAACGCTATAATGGCCTAAAGTTATGATACAGAGAGTATAGTCTTCAGACTCTTCAAAGTTCCAAACTCTTTTAGAACGATTAATTGAGTGAAAGAGAGGCTAAAAAGTCGATAGTTGTAATGGATGTGTTTGTGATATTTGATTTACAACGAGGCTATACGTTTTTCGGAGCTGCTCTTTGCGTAGCTGTTTCTTGATTTATACTCAGTTTAGTTATCAAGCGCGCCGCAGGATCCGTAAATGGTTGCAATGGTCGCCGCTCCTGATTTTCACAAAATTATGTTCGGTGATTAAGTGATTAAGATTATTTTGTTTGAATTGATATATTAATAAATCAAATTATCGCATTTTGAGTGATGATAATCCACAAGTTATTGGAGAGACGCCATCACATCCTCAAAAACTCACTGTTTGGTGTGCTGCTGTTCTTGTTGGAATGGAAGAAAACGTTCCCGAAGTAATTTCGAGGAATGACGCTGCGTTGACAGTCCTTGAACGGATAAAAATCAAGTTCCGTTTCGGTTACTCAGATCCGACTATTGTGGAAAGGTGATGGTGTATTCCACGGGCACGCTTCGGCATGTTATTGCCGGCTTGCGGCTTCAAATCCTGGGATCTGGAATCGTTCGCAAACCCTCTTCCTTCCAATAAAGCTTACACTTGCCCTTAATAATAAGCTACAACCGTTTCATTTCTTCCTGAAAACCACATGTCTAAAAATATACCCTTTATGATTTATTTTGAAATATTTCGAAGCCTAAGCCATTTTATTTTTAACGAAGCAATTTTCATTTCAAAGTATATTCACATACATATCTTGCTATCTGCTGACTTATCTTTAACCCGGCACCAACTGCGCCTATTTCGTGTTCGCACCCCCTCTCTCTTGCCAACCCTTATGTATGTACAGCAGGAAAATATTTTTCGCTTATGTTATGACATGTGTTTCTTCTGCTTCTTTTTCTCCATTTCGTCGCTCCGCTTTGTCGTACACCCAGCCACATACAGTTCGCGCTGGTGGTCAACGTGTGACTTTTTTGCTTCGCCAAAATACACTTGCCCCCCTTGCTAGCATGTGTAGATGTGTGTGTGTGGGGTGGATGGGTGAGTGCTCCACCTGAAAAGCGCGTATATGCATATTGGTGTTGTTGTTACAGCTGCTCTGGTACTTGGCGTTTTTTCTATTTACACATGCGAGTGTTTTTGGCTGACCAAATCGACGGTACCCATTTCGATTTCCCCTTGCCGTTCCTCCTATACCTCCCCCCCTCCCTTTACTTGGGACCGTGTACTCCTTCCTGCCAGTATCTCTTGCGTGTACGCTCTATGTATTTTGGGTATATTTTCTGCTTTGTGTTTTGTTATGCTGACCAACTTTTTGCCAAGCGGTGCAACACCCTCCTACTCCCCGCCACCGCCGCTCTGCCGAATGCGACCATTCACGTGTGTCTGCACACACAAGTCAGTTTGTCCGCGGGCGGGGCGTGATGGTGGTCGGTTATTGTTGCTTTCGACTAGCGTCAGGACGACTGCGTCCTGGTCATTCTGGTCCAACTGCTTCGGGAATGTGTCTTTTTTGCTGGCTGCGCTGCTTCTTTTTCAGTCGCCGCCTTCTCAACTGGCGCTGCTGATTAAACATTAATTAAGGAAAAACAATGCGCGGCACACACACACATGTGTGCACGTATGTATGTTTGGCAACAACAACACTTTCATTTCCTCTACCCAATGTTGACGGCAGCAGTGCCCGTGTATTACTTATGCGGCTGTGTGTGTGTGCGTGTGGCAGCTTGTTTGTTTGCGTTTGTGTGCAAATAAGAAAAAATCGCGAATTTTGTGGTCATTCTCCTATTCGTTTCACGGCGTGTCTTGTGTGTGTGACATGTGTGTGTGCTTGCCACTGCAACAAAAACGAGAAATCACAAAATCGCGAAAAACTCTATGACGCATTTTTTCTATTTTCGCCCGATGCCAATAGCACATAATAATAAGAGTAGTAAAAAAGCAAGCTTTTGCTGTTTGACCAGCTGAACGCATGGTAACTGAGGGGAGGAGGGAGTGGTGGCGCGCATTTGAATCGCTCCGCGTATTGGCATTCGTACCACTCGCCCTCCCCTCCGCGCACCCGTTTGGCCGTGTGTGGTATAAGATGTCTACGCGCGTGTATGTGTGTATGTTTGTGCCCCTGTGGGTGGCTGGTTGAAGGAAGTCGAATTTTTAAAATGTTAAATCGCCAAAAAACGAATAGAAAATAATCATCGACAGACGCAATAAATTAAAGAGCGCGTCGCCCTGAGCAGATAGGAATTTACCACACATACAAACGGTTTTTATATATCCGCAGTCCTTAGTACCTATTTGCAATAAATATGTATGTGTGTAGATATGCGTGGGAGTCCATGTAGTAATGCGAACTAAATATTACCGAAATTAAGGCGTGGGCCTTCAAGGAGCAAATAGAAGCGTCAGAAATTATTACAGGCACCTAAAATTACAGCTTACAAAATAAAAATTACAACCATGTCCTTTCTGAGCCAAATTTCTGGAAAATATTCCTGCAAATATTACCGTTGATTCAACCGTTAGACTATAAATGAGAAATTCATTATTTAAAGAAAAATTTGGTTGGTCGAAAAAGGAGACGCGTGAGCGCCAGATCACAAGAGGCCGCACTTAGGCTAGCGTTAGCCCATTTTTTTCCCGGGAGGTAACTAAATTAAGCCATATCCAGCTATAAGTGAATTTGATAATTTTGATTCTTTACCACCTCAGCTACCCAATGTCTCTTAAGTTGGGACATTAGAAGCCTTGGAACGTTCCAGCGTATCATCATCCTTCATGCAAACGGCTTTCCGTCGACTCCACTTTTGCCATTTATTGAAAGGTAGGATCTTAAGAATAGGTGCCATATGATGATCCGTACAATCTTATTATTAAGTCTAGCAGTAGGAGCTTTTTGATTTGTTTTTGATTTGTTTCCCATCAATACTACTCCAAAGTGACTTTTTTGTTGGATACCTCGTGTAGCTTTCATTGAAAGACCTGAGGTGTTCCTTTAGGGACCATTGCTTCAAACAACTCAAAGCTGAATGATCTACGGCAGCTTAAGGGAGTTGTGTCTCCAGCTGACTCCGAGCGGGCCAGTTCGTCTGTCTTTTCAGTTACTTCTATTCCTACCGGGTACCCATGTGACATACTAAGAGTCTAGTTATTGTATGTTTGTATAACCTAATGTAGAGAGATTTGGTTTTGTTTTCTACGCACCAGAAGGTTTATGGACTTGCTGGTTAGACTAGAAGCCCACTTTGTATCTTCTCTTAGAATTTCGACTTCGAAGACTGAGTTGTAATTATTTAGTTCGAAGCTACAATCTGGGTAGGGATTACTACAGACAAGACCCACTCCATCCCCTTTGATCCATCGGTGAATATTTAGATTTCGCCGTTGGAGTTATCGGTCCCAGAACCATTGAACTATTCTTCCCTAGTGTGGAATGACAGCGTATTGTCATTGATCATATGTCTCCCTTTCGCGGACGCATTGTTATTCTAGCCCGAGATCATTAACAATATCGAGTATGAGACCATACCCGTGATGAGTCCGATTCCAAAGGCCTAAAACCATAGGAAGGTTGGCCGTAAGGGTTGTCTGTCAACGATAACCTGAATACTTTTATTTGTCGAGTTTTCTTAGCACTTGTTCCAAGGCTTAAATGCGGCACTTTTTCGATAATATTTTCCACCATACCAGCGCGCTATTAGTTGATAAGGGGGTGATGCCATTTGGGTATAGCCTAAACCTAATTTCGGAGCAGTGACTCCTCTGCAGGAGCTCCAGATTCGAAGGGCTTTGGAAGCTCTGATCTCAATGTGCTCTCTCCAGCTTAGCCTTTTATTTACAACAAACTATATCTCCAAGATATTTGAGAGAGCTCGAGCTATGGTTCTACTCCTTAAAGAGGAGAGACTGAATTTCGATTTTTTCAAGAAGTTTAGGCGCTCACCTCTATCTATTAAGAGAGAGCATTGCCTTAATTTCATATATTGGGTATGGGGATAACTGTGGACCATAAACTCTAATTTTAGTCCTCAACCTCAAACCTTTGAAAATCTGAAGCTAATTTATTTGTGCTAAAAACTATTTTTTTGTGTCAACAATGACGACCTTCCGGTGTTAAGTAAATGGGCTAACCCACGGTAACTTATCTATATATGTAATTATGCAGAACAACTTGTGAGTACTAAGCTAAAGCGCGACCTCATTGGCGCCACACATTAAGCTTTCGTTCCAGTAAAATTCGTATGCGAGTCACGTTTGCCTTACATGCACGGGCCATGAACATAGTTTAATTAGATCATAGTATGCCGTTGCATACTTTCAGGCGTGCAGCAGCGGAAAACCTTGATATTATCAGCAAAGTGGCTAATTGAAATGAGAGTACTAATTTCCGCGTGAGTAATAATTTATAAACTGCCCCAATGAAGCGCCTTATTATGTGCAGCTGCGAGCTGTTGCCTTGCGAATTAACTGCATTAAAACTTGACCCGCTTTCAACAGCAGCATCTGCCGGCACATCGTTAGTGGCGTGTCCTTTCAACGCGGCGCTAATTGGGTGTTGCTTGCTTCCCGCGTTACTTATTAAATTTTCGCATAAATTGCAAGTGCAAATGTCGCTGACGTCGGTGCAGCAAGCGGCTGAGGTCACAGCACGGGCAGCAGGCGAACTACATCAAAGCACATCAGCGCAATTAGCAACACCGGTACGAGTACGACCTGCTGAAGGCGCTACTACTGAAAACTACTTGATGCCTGCAACCTCATTGCCGCATCATGACCAGTCGAGTCATGGAGTTACCTCGTTATTAACAGCGAGAAGCCAAAGGTGCCTCGCAAGCAGTCGACAAATTTTCAAGTTGCAAGAACATTTCTTGACAAGCAATGTGTGTTGTCCTGCGGCGGCGGCAAGTGCTGCCTAATTGCCACCAATGCTGACCTAGTACGATGCAGCGGCAACGGCGTGCGCTGTGGAGCTGTGATTTGACGAATTGCTGCGAATTGTGGCAAAGAAGTTGGGTGTTGCCGCACGAGCAAATGGCAGCTAATTTGCAAAAGCACTGCTCCTAAGATATATAGACGGTGGGGGCTGCACACCAAGATGATAGCACGAACTGGAGAGTATCACGTGGGACGGCAGTGAAAACTAGCCAGTAATACTGATCGTAGAGGCGGTTGGGGAGCTACGCCGGCTGGTCGAGAAGAACGCATGTGCGCTTCAATAGTGTAACGGAAGTTGCTTGCCACAAAAGCCACTGCAGTTGAGCGGCAGCTGCTGGGATGCATACTGTCTTCACACAAGAGCGGCAAGCAGCAGCGCCTTTTTGCCATCGAACCGGATGTTTCGTATCCGTTGGCAGTACACTTATTCCCGTCCGTCCCCTGCTCCGACCGCACCATCGTCACTTTACACACTTTAATTGCTGTTAATTTTCTAAAATGAAATTCGTGCAAATAAGACGATGTCCTCGCATAATGACGACGAAAGGAGGCGACCAACGCATCGGCCAAGCGAGGTGAGGAGCGCTCTGCGCGCTGGGAAAGGATGCCAACGAGCTGCTGTTGGCGGATGTTGTTGCTGCTTCACATACTTTGCTTCTGATCTGCTATTTTGCACCTGTAACACTTGCAACAGCAGCAACAACAGCAAAAACAAGTCGCGGTGTGTTAGTTACAGTGCAGAGTTGAATTTGCAGTTCGCGGTCGTGTCCTTTGGTATTTTCGTCAGCACTTAGGCACTTCCGTGCATACACACCCACACTCAGCTCATACTCTTTCTGCTACATAATGCAATATAACGGTAGTTCCCGCATTACTTGGCTCTTTCAGCAAGTCCTGCCGTGGCGCTCTTCTGGCCTTCATCTCAGCTCGTTGCTGCAATTATAACCGTTAGATGTTGCTGTTGTTGCAATTATTCTGGTAAATATATAGGTTAAAGGTTAATTTCAGTGCAAAGTTAAAATAAATTTACACCAGCGGCATGGAAGCGCGCCAGGGGTAGTCTGTGAAATTGAAACGAAGTCCAAGTGAGTAGCTCAGTGGTGTATTTGGTTGATATTCTTCCAATTGCAAAACTTTTTTTAGACTAGAGAATGCAGCGCTACGGTAGATTTTAGACTCCCGATTATTCTTTAAGCCCAATACTGTGTTCGCAAAAGACTTCCCTTAAGCGCCATAGCCTCCAGTAAGCTGGTTTTGATCATATTTTCTCGACTTGCACGTCTGGTTATCAGAGCTTTTCTCCAACCGAAATGCCTTTTTGCATAATCTTAAGCTTTTAAGTTGGGACACATTTGCATACCTGTGTATCCATTGTGCTCTAGTAGCAACTTAATGAAAGGTCTCCTGATAACCTCAATTGATCTTAAAAAGATCTTGCGGTTAAGCCACAATTATCTCAATTTCCTTGGCAATGTTTGTTTTTTGGTCACAAGTTAGTCCACTTTGAAATTCATTTCCAAAGGAATAGGTTTCTAAACTACATTGAAATGGTCAGAGCTCTCTTCATAAATTCATTCAGTACTTTTCGGTATATTTTCGAAAACTGATGTTTTAGGAAGAAGGAACCGTCGGAAGTCGGAGTGCATTTAATCAGCTATACCAAACTTAACCCATCTCAAAATTTTCCCATGGAACCACTGGACTAAGTATTACTTCGTAGGAGAGAAGAAGACATTTAAGTCACCCTTAATTTACGGACTGACGCACGACTATTCTTTTTTAAATTTCAAAATTAGAGTAGACCTTTCGACCTGACCTGACAACTTAGCATTTAACAGAAGACTCTCTCTCTTTTGAACCGTAAAACCACCGCCATGTGGTTTTCAGCTTTTTCTTATAGTTAAAAACCGAGGCCATTGAAAGAGTACTTGATTAGAGTCTTCCGTAAACTCTGTACACGTCGGACAGTGCGGACTAAAGTCATAATGAAATTTGTAAAGCTAGCTTCTAAAGCTCCCATGACCACAAAGTATTTAAGTCAAGTGGAAATCCAGGTCCCCATAGTGTCTATCTGTTCACGAATGGATGTACAGTATCAGACTGTGAGTTCACCGTCCTTTAGTTGAAGTTCCTACCGCTGCCACATTGTGATGCTTAGGCTCTCTCCTCTTGCTGCTGTGGACGTTTCTGACGACTTGTACATTCGCATTAATTCATCTCCCTAAATGTCAATGGGCGCCATACTGACTAATAATTCAGCAGCGTCGCTTGATATGTTTCGGAGAGCACTTATCGTGTATATTGCAGAAAGCCTGACTGTGATTATTGATCTAGCATATGCTTCCCTGTATAGTGTCTGGATCCATATTGCAACTCCATACCCCATAACTGATCTCATTACCTTAGCTATTAAATGTCGTAAACTGCGGTTCTGTCATTTCTGTTTCGAAGTCAATGTTTTTGCAGCATTCTGGAAGCCAAATTTTAGCTCTCTTCATCATAAGATTTATTACAAGAACAAACACAGAAGTTGCCAACAAACGCCACCAACTGTACCTTCGGTTCAGCCAGCCATCAATGTGACTGTCATTTGCAAATTCATCGAATGCAACCGATGATCCAGCCGCCCTGCTGCCGAACCGTACTGCCAGTTCCTTCCCGGAGACGGCAAATTCGCGCTTATCGATGTCCAACTTAAGGCGAAAAAACTAATGAAAAATCAGCTAAGCAGAAAAAAGGGCTAAAACAACAATAACAGCATGTGGATGGAGATGAACGAATACGAAAATCAACAACAACAAAATACAAAGAAAAACAAAACTTTGAGCGACCACAGTGCAGCGGAGAATAGGATGAAGCAGCAAAATGAAAACGAATTAAATTAAATTGAATTAAATTAAATGAAAACTAAAATTCAAATGAGTTTTTTGGCATTAACGAGCTGAGTTGAGCAGCCGAGCCGGCGAGTTGTGGCGTCGCAGCGGCACAGGGGACCACGGCTTGCTTAAGCAGATGGCAGTTGGCAGTTGGCTGATGGTTGCTGGCAGTTGACCAGTTATGCGCTTGATATTGCCTTTGTCAACTTATGTTGCTGACAGTTGTTGTTGTTGTTGGCGTTCATTGTGCTATGTAATGAAATAATCCACAAATCGATTTCATTTGCCGTTGCGACTGTTGATCGCAGACCCTCACGCCCGCTGCCCAGTTTGTCCATTGCCGGCTTAGCGTACCCGACCGCAAGGCGAAGTGTAGGGTCTTCTTCCCTGCTGCCAACTAAGTCTAAGTTGTGTTGCTTTCAACTGCCTGCTGGCTGGCTCTCGTTGCTACGTTTGGATGCAAATTAGCTGCAAGCAGGCGACTCGCTGCAAGGGACAGCAGCAAGCAGCTACACTCCGCTGCATAATGCAAATCCGTTTGCTTATTTGTATTTAGCTGCTGCCACTGGTCCCGGTTGGGCTGCAAGGCAGCGGCAAGTAAGCGGGAAATGCAAATTGATTGATTTATTTTGTAAATAAGCAGACGACGTTGAAGCGTTGATGCGACAGCCAAGCAGCAAGCAGCAAGCTTCTTTCACTTGAGCGCATTCATTGCTTCTGCTTGGCGCGGAGCTCATTGCGGGAAGTGAAATTTAAGGATCTCAATTTGTATGCATTCACACAGCAGCGACGAGTTGCGATTCCTGGAAATTGGCGATTAGTGATGGGCTTCCACTTTGCAGCGCTCCACCACAAATGACCTTAATGAAGGCGTTCATTAGTCGCTAAATGGCTTATATACATGCTTGGTATGCTATGTAATAGTGGATTGACAAATTTCCAAAAGCACTTACCCAAGCCACTGCCCTTCATTCAACACGCATTTTCATTTATTGTCAATAAATATTTAATTTATAAACAAAACTCAAACAAAACAAGGCAAAACTATTACATTCGACACAAAATTCATTCCAAATTCTGGCTCCCAGCCTTGCCTTTCGTCTTACTCCTTCTTCTGCATGTATCGTATGAGATCGATGATGCGCCTCGAGTAACCATACTCGTTGTCGTACCAAGCAATCAGTTTCACGAACTTGTCGTTCAGTGATATGCCCGACTTGGCGTCGAAGGTGCACGAGTTGATGTCATGCAGAAAGTCCGACGAGACCACCTCCTCTTCGGTGTAGGCAATTATGCCTTTCAAGGGTCCGTTTGCCGCTTCCTGTATCTTCTTCTTGATCGCCTCGTATGGCGCTGGCTTATTGAGGCGCACCGTTAGATCCACCACGGACACATCTGGCACCGGCACCCGAAACGCCATGCCGGTTAGTTTGCCATTTAACGAAGGTATAACCTTGCCGACCGCCTTAGCCGCGCCCGTTGTGGCGGGTATTATGTTTTGTGCGGCGCTACGACCATCACGCCAAAGCTTGCCACTTGGGCCGTCCACCACCTTCTGTGTGGCCGTGACCGCATGCACGGTGGTCATCAAGCCCTCGATGATTTCGAAATTCTCATGTATGACTTTGGCCAGTGGCGCTAGGCAGTTGGTGGTGCAGGAAGCCATTGAAACTATGCGCATTTCCTTGTCGTACACATCCAGATTGACGCCCACCACCAACATCGGCGCATCCGGTGAGGGTGCGTAATGATGACTTTACGTGCGCCGCCCACGAAATGCGCTGCAGCCTTTTCCATTGTGGAGAAATACACCGGTGGACTCGACAATGTATTCGGCGCCGGCGCTGGACCAATTGATTAAAGTGGGATCGCTGTGTGTGAAGACTTTGATTTTGGTGCCGTTGATGATGAGACAGTCATCTTCGGCCGTGACTTCACCCGGAAAGCGGCCGTGCGTCGAATCGTACTTGAAAAGGTAAGCCATGTAATGGGGATTGAGGAAGGGATCGTTGATGGCCACTACGAAGGCGCAGTCGTCAATGGCGGCGCGGAGTACAAGACGACCAATGCGTCCGAAACCGTTGATGCCGATGCGTGACATACTTATGGATGTGCGTGTTTGGAGCCGTTTATATTGGAATTAAGCTGCGGCAGTTCTCGCCTTTGCAAATGTCTTAGGTTTTTATTTTACAGACAATTTACTTCGTTGTCTACTGCGATTTCTAAAACACTTCGCAAGCAAAAAAATTAAATAAAAAACACGAGAAATTTTGAATAAACGGAAAGAGTCGCTTTCTAAAAATAAATGCTGACAACAATTTCAAAAAAGTGATTGCCAATTCTAGGCAATTAAAATAATTTTCGGGATTCGATCAGTGAATAGAAAATGATTGAAATTGTTGTTTCATACTAATAGTTGTACAGTTTGCGAGTTCTGAAACAGTTACCGAAGGAAAGATGTTAATAACATGTACCAGGACTTACTGCTATGTGACCCCAACCTTTGAAATACAGATCTGGAGGAAGAAAGAGGGAAAACTAGGGAAAAATAGTAATATATATAAAAGAAGAACAGAAGAAAAACTCGAGTTTAAGCTTTACAAAACTAAAAAATATTTAAAATCTTAGCATAACTTCAGGCGTTGAACAAGAAGGAGCAGCGTAAAAAGCGTGTTATGCTCTACGGATGGATTAAATTCAAAGTAGTTTAGTTGGCAACAGAAAAAAAGTAATATGCATAAGTCTCAAATTAATTACGAGCGCGAAACAGGACATACCGGGCCACGGAACACACATCCAAGGCAGACAACTGCAAAGCAAAGCGATGCTTAGACCAAAGGCCAGTGAAGTATAGCGAAGAAAGTTGCGAAAGGGAAAATCCACACCAATTAACCCTTAAATAGGCGTAGCCGGGAGTAAGCAAGCAGTTGAATACGAAGATAATTTGAAGTGAAAGGAGCAGACTGTTGGAAGTTTCGCAAGCATCAAGACGTTGAAGACTTGAGTAATTTCAACGAGGTGACAATGAAAACTGAGTTTTTGTTGGTGGTGTTGGCAGTGCGCCTGTATTTGTAGAGGCGTTATAATTAAAATGCATTAATTATACGAACAAGATTGAGACTTTTCAAGAAAAGGCGACCGCAGTCGTGGTACGTAGCCCCCAAATTGTGATGGACCTGCTGTCGTAAATATCCTTGCCGATATTTGTAAATGCAAATCAATTGATGTGTCTGCGTTCGGGCAGCGCGCACTTTATCCCCACACACACACACATTCATACATTCAGATTTGTAAATAAGTTGCGGTCGGTATGCTATTTACGCTGTTTAGCATACATTTAGGCGCAAAGCGCTTAGGCAACTCCTTTTATTGCTCATTAGCATAGAATTTGTAGAAAATTTACAAGCAAATGACAATCTTAACATCTTCTGTAATGAAGAACTTGCGTAGAAGACGCGTTTGACAAAGCCAGCCGCCGTGCTTGCCTTGGCGCGGACAATTAATAATGCGACTCATTTGAATTTGGCTCAGCAGTTTACTCTGCCACGCAAATAAATGGCATAATTGCGTGGTTGGTCGTCTACCGCGTTGGTTGTTTAGCAGTATTTGACTTTTGTGGCACATTTGCGGCTCTTCTTTGTATTAGGCGTGCAATTATTTCTACTCCTTGTGCGTAAGGCATTTGTTAAAAAGGATTCTCATTGCTCGGACGCAAATTAAATGGCATTTGAATTACAAATTATTTTGTAGAATTATTTGCATAAAATTTGGCCACGCAAATACCAGGCTGATGATTTGATAAGATGACTGTATTTTGGAATTAAAAATTTGGTAATTAAGAATTTGTTGAAAAAGCTCTTCGGTAATAAGCAAACAGAAATCGAAAATTTAATTTATGTTGAAAAATAAATAAAGAATAAATTAATTAATATAAAACTAAAAAGCAATATTTTTAAAAGTTTAACAAAAAGTTGTAAAGGTTTTTAGGCTGGAGAGTCATTCTGAATTTTGATAGAGATAAGAGAGAGAGATAATTGTGTTCGTGAAAAAATAGCCTCAGAAGTCATCACATATCAGTCCTTTTGCGTTTGCTAATGAAGTGTCTATAAGAGTGGAAATAAGTTTTTCGTAGTCAAAGTGTATATATCTCCAGTGTTACCAATCACATTGTGTCATACCATATAGTGTTAGAAAGGTGAGATTTTAAGCTTCATATAAAAAAAAATTAAACTCATTGAAGTTGAAAAAAAGTTACAGCTGTTCAAAAATGAGTGAAAATAATGAAGAAATTCTCTATATTTTGAAATAAAAAAGAGAAGAATGCCTCGCAAGCCACCAATGAAATTTGTGAAGTTTACAGAGACAATGCTGTATCAGTTCGTGTAGCACAGTAATTGTTCGCTAGCTTTCGTTCTGGAAATTGCGATGTGGAAGATGTACCTATCGTTGAAAAAGTCGATGACAGTCAAGACATCCCTAAGGAACTTAGGGTTCATCATCAAACGGTTTTGAGCCATTTAAAGAAGGCTGGCTACAAAAGATGCTCGAGGTTTTGGTATCCCCAGAATTAACAACAACGATTCTTTGCTGAAACGAAATGAAATCGCACCATTTTTGAAGCGAATGATAACAAGAGCCGAAAAGTGGATCATATACGACAATAATGTGCGAAAAATATCATGGTCCAAGCGTGGTGAAGACCATTTGGTCGCAAGTCCAAGATTGACGCCACGAAATGTTATGCTATGTTTGGTGTGGTTGGAAAGGAATCACCCACTATGAGCAGCTCCAGCCTGGTCGGACGATTGATTCTATATTTTACTGTCAACAACTGATGAGATTGAAGCAAGCGATCGAAAAAAGCGGCCAGATCTGATCAACAGAAAGGGCTTCGTCTTCCATCAGAAAAGCGCTAGACCACACACATATTTGATGACTCGTCAAAAACTGGGAGAGCTTGGCTGGGAAGTTTTGATACATCCACCATATAGCTCTGATCAACGGACTACCATTTGTTTCGGTCAATGCAGAACTCCCTTCATGGAGTAAAGTTGGCTTCAAAAGAAGTCTGAAAATTACTTGTCGCAGTTTTTCGTCGAGAAACCATAAAGGTTTTACACTGATGGAGTAATGTCTCTGGCGGAAAAAAGAAAAAATGTTACATATTTGGTTTATTAAAGTTTATTATAAATGTAAAAAAATAAATTGAAGTTAGATTATAAATACGAAAAGACATTTTTGACTACCCTATATTTTTCAATGACCTCCAGAATCCGCAGAAAAACCTCAAGTTCTCCTCCTTTGACGAAGTAACCTTTAGAATGCTTGAATATAAGACGAAATTATTATTTTTTGACTGCATTGTGTTCGATGTCCCTGTATTATCTATGTTTCTACAGACCTTGTTCTCATTGCTGTTATTATATTAACTGTCCAATTGTCATAATTCATTACATTTAAACACATTTTAAGAGATCAAGTATTGCACTTGACAAACAAAACAATTAATTATTAAAATCAATAGTTGTTGTTGCCTTTGCAGTTTCATTAAGTGAAAAAGCGTTGCGCTGCTGTCAACCTTGTGGCGCTTATTTTTTAATATTTGCACTTAGCTACACACATACAAACAAGCGGCGCACATCCGCTGCGCTTATCGTGCGTTTTCAGAGATAAAACGCTGAAACACACACACACCGCCCTCAGGCAGGCAGCTAGTGCAGAGAAAATGATTATTGACCGCATTAAAAATTTAATTAACATCCATTAATCGAGCGATGAAACACTTGTGAACAAATGCAACAACAAGCGCAATGTTGTTGCTGCACTGGCTGTGGATGACAATGAAAGCGACTTACCTTAACGGGCGTGCACGCCGAAAAGTATGCAACGCAAGAGAGGCATATGGGAACTTAAGCGAAAAAAGCCCGCCTCCATAGGTTTGGGACAGAGCTGTGGGAAGCGGCAGCTAGTGCATAATGACTGGGTGAGGTGGGGCGCGCTTGGGGCCGCATTCATCATTCATTCATTTCGCTTGTAACATGTGTAAGCCCGCTTTCGCGTTTTTTACGTTTTCGCCATACAACTTTCTGAGTATTTGCTGGCTATTTTGCGCACACATTTACATATATACGCTTATATGTTTAAAAATCGACGAAAAGTACTAGACCAATAACAGCCATAATGCAAAGTGAAGCGCGCGTTGCATACTTTTTGGCGTGACCGCATAAAACAATTTTCATTTCCTTTCAACAAGCCAAGCAGCATTAACACAAACACAGCCCAGTTCAGCCGTCAAGCGTCATCAGTCAGCCAAAAACAGCGGCAACAACAACACGATGCGTGCACAATAATAGAGCGAATATACTTGTGAAAAAGCGGCGCTGCCGCCACCCTCCTGCCGCTCTCTCGGCTGACAATGCTGTGGAGGCAAACTCTTTTAATTGTCAACGCATAACAAAATGAAAATGACCTAAAAAGATGAGCAACAACAACTACAGCAAACGCACTTTACAGTACAGCAAAAGCGTCAAAAATAAATATTAAAAATGTATTTTTTGTGGCAAGCGGCACTTGCGGCGGCGCGCACACATGTTCGCTGTTTGCTAGATGAGGGGGCTAAGCGTTGCGTGCGGGGCAGCTTCACAGCACGGAAGAGGTGGTCAGTTGTTGGTGAATTGGTAAAATAATTGCTTCGCATTTCCGGTGAACTACATACATTTTGTCTCTCAGCGCGTCCTTTTTCGTATGCGGTGCGTGTGTATGTGTGGGTGTCCTTGTATGTGCTTGATATGCGCCACTCAGCGCTCAAAAACATGCAACAACAGCGACTCAACGGAGCGCGTCAATGCAAACCGCGAAAATCCATTGTGGTCGCGCAATGGAAACGACCACACAGTGGCGGCTTCTTCTTCTTTTTCCCCACCGTGCAAACAACTGTCGCCAGCAGAAGACACTACTCCAGCGCTGCTGTGATATTTCAAAGCTGTGCGCCTAAAAGCACTTTCCAAAATGTAAATTTCCCTAGGAGTGGCATTTAAAAAATTAAAAGTCGACTCTATGGTACTTGGAAGAAGCCATGGACTAACTAACTTTGTCAATCCTAGCAGAAACCACAGATAAACTAACCATCTTATCTTAGCGCGTAGGATGATTTAATACATAAAAAAAATCATCCACAAAACCTCCATAATTAATTATTCTTTTTTAGCTTGCGCTCACAAAAGTGTACTCTTGAATTAAAAACGCATTTTTCCCATTTTAGTTACCTTTCTAGCTTCAGCTACTGTCGTGTAGCACACTTTTGGGCACTTGAAAAAATGTCACAAATTTTTTCAGTAATTTCCACTGCGTTTTCATTCCATTCCTCCGTTCTTTTAGTTGCAGCGCGCTTTAGCCTACTTTTAGTAGCTTTACCAGCGGCTTCTCACCGTCTCATAGCCACTCGCTCAGGTTGTTGTCGTTGTTGAAGTCTTTTGCATTGCTTAATTATTGCATAAGAATGCCCTTCGGTAATTTGTCTTCATTAGACGGCACTTGGCGTGTGTGAGTGCCCTTCTTTGGCACAAAGCCTGGAAGTAGGCTTTCATCTGCTTGGCAAACAGCGGCGCTGCGTTGACGCTTCAACTGAGCCGGGTAATTGTTATTGTACTGCAGTTGAAATGTTGACTTGACGTGACTTGAAAAGCTGCAAAGTAGGAAGTCCTAAGGACGACAACAACAACAGTGAAGTGTGCTCTCCGCTATTTCCTACTAATTAAGCCCATAAGTAGGCAACTTCTGCGCTGTGCCGTGCACATATTTATTTATTTGCTGCTGTTTGCGTAATCAGCATGCCACTAACTGCAGGCGCCATTGCAGCGTTTGTGACTACAACAATAGTTTTTCCGCATGCATTTCCACATACGCTATGCTTCCTCAACCGTTTCCGTTGTCTTAATAATACAAAAATAGCCTTAAAGTGTTTATTATGTTGTTGGTGCGCCTGAATGTATGTCTCCAAGTTGACTAGGTGAAACGGCGAATTGTGCACGTAATGGAAATAAAGTATTTCACCTCCCACTGCTGCCCGCTTAGAGATGTTGCATGTGTGATGAGCATGTTGCACCAATACATACAAGCATTTATAAATAGTTAAATATGTGTAGGCTCTGTATCTTTGAGAATGCACATATGTAAGTGTGCTTTTGGTGTAGATTTTTTCCCTCACAATACCCATGTCTTCAAGGATTTTAAAGAATATGCGCAATATATTCACGTCTCGCTTACTTTATGTATTGCAAAATAAATTTACATAGAAATTTATGTGTGAGAATGCAAGAGTGGTTAGAAATGGGCGAGCGTGTTAACCATTTTGTCAATTCATTCAATTTGCATTCAAATATTGATTTTTATTCTGCCTCAGTTCACCTAAGCTCTTTAAGTTGCATCTCCAAGGCAGCACAGGGCTATTATGTATATGTGTGATATGTGTGTTCATTGAAAATGTAAAAGGTCTTTGATGCAAGGTTTTCTGCCAAAACAACTCTGTCTTATAAATGGCTTTAAGTTCTGAATAAAAAGATATCTCAAACTCAGGTGTTCGCTATTAAAAGTATCTAACAATCATAGGGCAGATAAATGGTACTATTCAACTTTCTTTGCTAATTTCGTTTTCAGCGAGGTTGGGGCATGCCATTACTCTTGGAAATTGTTAGTGGCTTGTAGAAATGAACATCCAAAGACTCTATTTTTCGACTATGAAAGATTATTTATAAAAGTATGCTGGGTTTGTTGAAATTTTTTTTGAGATATTTAGACTCTCTCGGGCAGAGGTCCGTTGGAAAGACCAGGTGGTTTCGCTTGGATTCTCCAATTGGCGTCACGTTGCGAAAAGGAGAAACGACTGACTATAGTCGCGTAGGCGATGTCTACGCCAGTAAGGAAGAAGAAGAATGTACATGGCTGAACTAATACTTTAAACTGGGTCTGATAAACAGAGAAATCTAGAGTGATGGTCTCAACGAGGTTGTTACCGAAGAAAATGCCGAATACAAGTAAGTCCATAAAATCATTTCATATACCCGCGAACTGAAGTTGTCCGAGATTTCAAGCACTTTAAAGATATCAACTGAATGTCTTCATTGGTATATTTGGTATGGGAAAGCTCTGTGAAAAGTATGTGCCGCGTGCATACTCATTTCTGACCAAAAATAACTAAAAGTTGTTGATTTCGAGTAAAAAGTCAGGGAAAACGATCGAAAAAATCCATGAATTGGGCTTCGAGTTGTTTCAGCATCCACCATATTCCCCAGATCTTGCTCCCAGCGCCTACTTGCCATTCTCAGATCTCAAAAGAATGCTTGGTGGAAAGAAATTTTCATGGAATGAAGGTGTGATCACTGAAACTGAGGCCAATTTGGAGGAAATGGGCAAATCGTACTCCAAATCGATTGGAGGTTCGAATTTTACCAATTTTTCTATCGCAGGCCGGACTTTTTGATTATCCTGTTACCTAAAGAAGTTCTACTGAAATAGCAGTTGTCATTTGTGTTCAATAAATCTTTTGAAAGACATAGAAATTAACCTACTTAAATTCTACCAAATCAAACTTAATTACTTTCGGGTTTATAAGCAAGTAGCAGTAGCCTTTTTATACAGGAGTTAATTGATCAATTTAGACTGATTTACCATTAAAAAATCTTATGCTCCCAAATTCTTAGTCGAATTCAAATTGGGTTGAAATTGAAATATAACTCTCCGGGTTGTTGTCCATACTGTAAATTTGTCTGTGTTTAACTCCGCCGGTTGTTGTCCAGGCTATAAATTTAGCTGTGTGAATTGATAATTTGGCAATCAGTTAATGCATTTTGTTCATCAGAAAAATTGTAAAACAAGCAAGTATAACAGCAGATCGGTAATCGAACCTATCGTTAATCGAGTAAACGGCTGTGCGATTGACAAAAATCAGTTTCTCAATTATAATCTTAAAGCATCAAATTAATTTGGCTGTGCGAAAATGCTATAATGTAATTATGTGAGACTTCCACATATTTAAGGTGTGGTTCAAGATATAAAATGAATCGATATTTTCATATCCCAACTCAAAACTCACACAGAGAGATTCTTCGAAAACCACACAACTAAAACCAACTTTGTTTCAGCCCGATTTGCAAAATTTTTCATTCACATTGTTCATTTATACGTTGTTGCACAAACGCTTCTTCAGCTGATATAGAATTCCGAGAATTCTATTCTGTTTCTTAATTTTATGCGCAGAATTTTATTCAGTTCACAGTTTACATATATTCTCCCACTAACACATGCAGACAATTATAAAAACATGTTGCTTTGTTCTAGAAATTCAGAAAGCAAACAAGAGATTACTGCAGCTGGTCAACTGACTGGAGGAGGCCGTCGGTGCGGGTGCGAGTGTGCAATGTGTCACGAAATTAGACGTAAAGGCATTCAGAAGACAGTTCATGTCTAGGCTGACACAGGCAGGAGTCTTATATACACGCACCCACACAGCTGCAGGCGTGTTTGTTGAGCAACACATACGAGCGCACGACCACACGAGTCATGGACATTTTTCGGACAATTAATACGTCACCTGCACTCACACTCACACACACATACACATATACGAAGTTGCAATTGGAAACTGAGCTTCCTGCTAGGATATTGCAAGGCGCTGATAAAAGTTAAGGCCTAATACAGTTAAAAAGACAAGCACACAAGAGAGATGGAAATAGAAAGAGAGCGAAAGAAAGCACGAAGAGGCGCCATGGCGTATAATATGTGAGAAAAGGACATCTAAGAATTTATTACTTTCAATTTAAAGATTGCAAAAAATATCTAAATAAAATCTGTCTTAAAAAAATGGAGAAATAATGTGCCTAAACAAGAGGGTTGAGGTGCGAAGAGCCTGGCAAATAGCATTTAAAGCAAGCAAGAAAACGCTCGAGAAATAAGCTCGAAGTAAACTGCAGAAAATGAAAATTTGCAGAAAACTAAAATTCGCAGTAAAGGAAAATATTAAAGCAAAATTTGCTGGTTCCGTTAACCGGCGCACAGAGCAAGCAAAGAGTGAAATCAAGAAACTTCAAGAACTATTGAGGAAAGTCAAAAATGAAAGAGCAGACAAGCAAGTGAAAAACTGCTACAACACGCACACACATGCAGAAAAGTGCAACTAAGCAAAAGCATTTGAGTGTATGTGTTTGGGTAGTGATTAAAAGGCATCGCTACTTGTGGGTGCAGGCAAAGACGAGGTGAGGGCGACCGGCTTCTACGAATTGTTTTTCTAATGAATTGCAGGTGAGGGTTTAATCGAATTTTCTCAAGGAGGCGCCTGCGAAAGTAAGAGACATTGGAAATTTCCCACAAACAAACATGTGTGTGTGTGGGTGCGCTCGATTTGCATATTTTGGCCAAGTGAGTGCGTGTGCGTGAGCATAAAAATTCCTTGCATGTGATATTAATGTTAATGCGTAGGCATATATTTATAGGCAGGCAATTTCATATTTATGGGTCTTCAAGGCGCTGGTAAGAGCTATATACTGTGTCTTCACAGAAATGTCTTCACAAACACATACACACTCCCAATTATATAATTCGACACTGTGGCATGTTTGCCTAAGCAGCAGCATTTTTGCATTTCCAACACATGTGTGTGTGTGTGTTCCGCTTTCTCTGTGCCTGGGTATATAATGGCGGTACATAAACAGATTCTTCTGCATTTAGGCAATTTATTCATTTTGAGATTTTTCGCTATTGGTTGCAATCTAATCGGAGATTAATCGGTGTGAGTGAGTGAGTGATTGCAGCAGCACAGCAGCAGCACCAAAAACAGCAACAACTGCAATTCCGCTGCATTGTTGTTCATATTGTTGTTTCACTGTTCGTCAATTGCATTTGGATTGAGGCAATTTTGTCACTTTTAATTGATTTCCATTATCACCACATGCACGCATGTGTTCACGTGTGTGTGTTTGTAGTTGTGTTGCAATCTTTTTGCTGCTTTCGCACATGGTTTATTTAGTTGCGTGATTTCACACCTCAACAAAGAGGCCCAAAGGGGCGCGAAGTTAACTTGATAAATGCATACACACACACATAAATATATATATATATATATTTATATATCCATATACACATATTAATGTGCTACATAGACCTTATAACAGTTAAGTTGACATAAAAATGTATGTGCATACAGAATATACTTTTATTGCCCGGGCACAATCTAGTACATAGATAATTGTTGTTTTTGTGCATATTTCTTATGAAAAGAGACATATTCATTATATACGAAATTTATCTTGATTGAAGGCAAATTGTTATGCCTAACTCTTTGTCATGTCATTTTTATTAGGAAAAATATATTACATTTGAAAAATTTGAGTGTGTGTGTCTTGGTGCTAAGCAAACGCTTAGCAACAAAGCCTAGATCTCGGCATGGAATCCAATTACCAGGCAAATTCATCAGTTGTTGCTTACAGAAAATTAGTTTACAACAAAATCGATAATCGCAAAAATAAATTTAAAAAATATTCAAAATTGCAAATTTCATCGCTGGTTTTCAACGAGAAACGGTAGTTTGTTGCTTCAAATGGTATATAAACAATTATTAGTTATTTGTTAACGCCTCTGCTGTAAAAGGAGCAGTACAAAGCAGTTTTAGTGATCTAACAAACCTGTTTTACAACGCAGAGGTGCTAAGATCCATGAAGACTGGGACCTTGAAAGCGTTAGTACTATTCTATTCCTGTTTTCTTCCAGGATGCTGGTTCGGCATACATTTCTGAACCATGGCAAAAGCCACCAAGGACGGGTTGAAGACGAAAGCTATACTTAAAGTCGCGGTCGAAGTCCATGAGTCTTTGATAGGCTTAGCTGCAAGTCCAACCAGATAAAGGAAGAAGAAAAGAGGTTGGCTTGAGCTAAAACAAAAATGAAGAAGACCGAGCTTACCATGCATTGCAGCTGCGACTCCCGTCCGAGAATCCGAAATTTGCAAGTCGGAGCGAGGAGGGAATTTCAGCTAAAATACTTCTGTCCGCCGGTAGAGATACACCGGCAGCGAAAGGACAATGCTGTAAAGGTAAAGAAAGACCAGTCGCTCTCATGACACCCGGGTCTAAATTACAGGAATGAACCGAATTATTTTTTATCCGACGAAGGAATGTCAACTAAGCACCATTTCTGGACAACCGACATCCATCACTACAGCATTGTTCAGTGAGATCGCGAAGAGGCATTAAATCGAAGCGCTCGTTGAGCGGAGCAACCCCTTGGAAAAATCACACAAAAGCGATGGAAAGCAGTAGAAACGCAGTGAAGTTAGGCTTTCCTCATGCTCTCTTCGCAAAAAATAAACGGAGATCCGGGCACACCTATGGGAAGAAGAAGTTTGCAAGTTATCAATAAAGCGCAAGTTGCTTCTTCTTTTTGCAATGTGGCGTCAATTGGAGATTCCAACCGAACCCGGGTCCTTCTCCATCTGGCCTTTCCAACGGAGCGGAGGTATCCCTTTTTCTCTGTTCTCCGGCAGGTATTGTGTTGAATACTTTCAGATCTGGAGTGTTTTCGCTCATTCGGACGACATGACCCAGCCAGCGTAGCCGCTGTCTTTTAATTCGCTGAACCATGTCAATGTCGTCGTATATCTCATACAGCTCATGGTTTCATCAAATGCGATATTCGCCGTGGCCAACGCGTATAGAACCATAAATCTTTCGCAGAACCTTCCTCTCGAAAACTCGTAACGTCGAAGGAGGGTGGAGTCGTGTGTAGAAGTGCACGCAGGTGAGGAAAGTTCTCTGGTTGCCATTACAGATCGGCTTCCGATCTTAGACCAAGTATCCTCTGAGTAGCCAAAGGTCATCCGTTTAAAGGCGTGCTAAAGTGAGAAGGCGAACCATCTTTACGAACGTAAAAAGCGCCCGCAACGAAAAGCAATCAACACCCTCGAAAGAGATATCAAATATCCTAGTTAATTTGTAATATAATCTTTAAGCAAAAACAGTCTAATGAATACTATTTTGCTTTTAAACTCCTTCCTTTCGTTTTTGTGTCTTTGCTATACATTTACCAATACCTTCTGCCAGCACTTCTGTCAGTCTTTAATGTGGCATCCTCCTCTGTACTTAAATCTCTCCTGTATGTGCGGCATGCGTGCATTGGCGGATTTATCGCACGCACTGTCATCATCAACGCTGACCGCCGAAACCGTGAAAACCGAAAATCCAGTCGAGTGGTTTGTTTGCGGCCGCAATTGCAGATTGCTGCGGCCAGCCAGCGAACAAGTCGACCATTGAGTCAGTCGCCACGCGCAACAATCACAGCCGCGTAACGGCAGTTTGAGGCAGGCGCGTATAACAGGCAAGCAGCTTCTCGACAGCGGCGGCGGCGGCGCGGCGCGTTGGAGGTGCGTTAATGATGATTTACCAAATTATGCTAGCCACAAATAAATGCGCTGTAGCGCGACACGGTAACAACATCAGCAGCAACAGTAACAGCAACAAGCGCGCGACACTTACACGCACCTACATTTGTGATGATGATAATTGTGGCAACAGTCGCTTTAATAGTGGCACCAACAATATGGAAATATTATTAATTGAAAATGCATTGCGATATGAGCGTTGCTGCGTATCGTTGGCATGCGGCATGCTGCGTGGCATTTGTGTGGGGCTGTGTGGCAAGCGCTTTGGGTTTCCGCGTCGCATTTTCGATAATGTGGTCGCTGCCCAAACGGTAATGCGGTATGCGCGCTATGCGCTTGTTGCATAACTATGACGGCGCCGACGGTCAGCGCGGCAGCCTAGCGTGCCTGATATTGTGCGTGTGGCATGTGGCAAGTGGCGTGTCGCATATGGCGCTGGTGTGCAACATTTGCCCAGTCGCAATGGCAGCAGCAGCGGAGGCAGTTGCCGGCGCTAAATGCGATAATTGGCCAATGAAAGTAGTAAATATTTGTAGCTGATCGCCGTCGCCGCCGTTGTCATCGCCACTTAACGGGTCTTATCAGTTTGCTGGCCTGCGTTGCCAATAAATCAGCGATGCGCTTTCCGACGCAAATGCAAAAACATTCGAAATTAGCGCCAGCAATGGCTATGCGTTGCATTTGCCATGGGAATACGTACATATATGTGTGTGTGTCTGTTTGTGCATGTGCGTGTTTAAGCCACAAATACGAATTCATTGACTCGCACAAATTATGTATTTAACAGTAATTTTATGACTTTTAATGACTTGGTCACTGGTGCGTCTGGCTGGCATCGTCGGCCTTGTGGCAAGTCTGCTTGTTGCATTTTGATAATTCATTAATTTCAATGTAACTACAATTTAATTAAAGATTTTGAAAATGAACATTGCTTTGCAACAGTGTTAATTGGCTTAAGCTGAAATAATTTTCAACTCTTAATCCAGTGGCAAGTGATAATTAGCTGAATTGATTTTGCATTACATAAGAAGGTTTTAGCAAATTGAAGGTAGACATTAGAGATGTAGATGTATACTTATGTATATATATAAGCACTCTTTGTTTAGAGATTTGGCTTGTTCTTTGGCTATCTTAAGGCTTGCAATGCCGCTTGCTCTTTGATTAGATGGTAGTTTTCACTATATCCACATTTTTGATAGCTGTAATTCACGGAGCATTGCAATGGCTCCTAGTTTCGCTTGAAAAAACTATAACAGAAAAGTAGACGTCGAAAGAAGGAGATATTTGTTTACATATAGGGGTCCAAGGAGAAATGAATTAGCCACAAATCCAATTAAAGCTGAGCTAGTTATATATACGAGGAGATAAAAAATCTTTGATCCTTATCAACTGGTGGTCAGAGTAAAATTTTTGGGGTTTATTCTTGATAGGAAACTTTCATGGAAGTCAAAGATCGTGGAAAGATCACAGAAGGCCTTATACTGTTGTTGGATCGCTTTATGCTGTTATAAAGAAGCAATTGGGAAATCTCTTACCAAAAGTGATATTCTGGCTCTATGAAACCGTTGATAAGCTAGTAACGTTTTAAGGTGTCGTTGTCTGGTTGCTATTTGACACACTGAAATCCTCCACTCCTTCGATTGATTTCCCTTCAATCTGAATCAGTGCATTGCAGAACCTTTTCCTAGATGTTCCTTTTCAGCTCAGGCAACTACGAGGAATTTAGTCGTGGGGCAATGTCGTTGAAAAAGGGGTGAGATTCTTCACCGACGGTCCGCAGTTAAAAGGGAGAGTAGCCGGTGGTGCCTTCTCCATCAACTCCAGTTTCAGACTACCCGACCACTGTAGCGTCTATGAAGCAGATGTGACGATCATTAAGCTAGCAGTACATGTACTGCCTGAAGTGTAGTTTTATTCCGAGAGGTGTACATACAATCCGATAGCTGAGCGACTATAATGGCTGTGTGCTCGAAACTAGCCAAGGAGCGCATGATATCATTAGCAATAGCTTTAAGCTTTTACCATATCAGACTTGTATGGGTGCAATTCCACCGCCGGACACTGGAGCTAGTTTTCCCATGTCCTCTTGCATTCTAACATTGTATCTTCGGAGCTCCAGTTAGCTTCCAGTGAGCCCAGCAAGCGCAGGTCAAAAACAAGAACTAATGCAACTCCGAGATCCTTTTAGCTTAGAGTGAACCATAAGAGAACCTCAGAACCATGGTTCTTAGCAATGACAATATGGCAGCTAATGTAGCTGTTTTGATTGGACACTATCTTATTATCCGGCTTTATACATTTGTGGTAAGCCCAAAACGCTTCGATCTGTAAGGATTTAGTAATCCACTTTTAGAGGTTTATGGGTAATACAAAGAACTAATATCGGTTGAAGTGAGATTAATCGACCTAGCCTCACCTAAGATAATTTCATAAATATATTCATATAGCCACGTCACTGCAGTCCATTTTTGAACATTTTGTAAATTAAATTCTGCCTATAGAACCTGTTTTGTAGTTACCTTCGAAGTAAACATCACATGAAAATTCAGATATCATATGGAAAACTTATTGATGGTATAGAGATCGGATTTCAATGCTTCTTGACTAACATTAAATAGCTTAAACCCGAACTTTGTTAGTGGAAAGTACGCCCTTTAAATGACCGTCCATTTTACGAACAGCTTTTACCATTAATTGAGAATTGAGTTGTTAATTATTTCCGAGCCCTGATTCGTCTGTAATAATAACGTGACCTAGGCGACTTAATAAGTGATTCCGTTTCTTCATAAGATTTAAAAAAATAATGTATATTCTGAAGAAAATGGCAGAGTCCGGGAAACTATTGAAAACTTCCGACTCTGACAAACTGGATATTCATAATTACTTCGCGGGAAAGAAAAAAATTCATATGGAATTCAGTACCCCCCTCCTTACCAATAATCGTCAATTGATAACTATTCAGGGTTTTTTGAGATCAAAAAATTCACCTGCCACTTTACCTTCAACTAACCTCATACACTCGCAATCACAATCAGTACACTCAACACTAGTTTACAGAACGCTGCCTAGCTGCTTATGCAATGCTCTTAACCCGCCTATTCACCAGCCGTAATCAATTAAAAAAATTTGCTTGCAAATGAAGCGTGCAACGGCGACACAGCGAGATAACAACGAAGTTCGCAGAAAATAGCGAAAATGGAAAAAAGTTACATCACAGGCAAAAGGATTAACGGACGCAAATGAAGCGACGCAAAAAATCGAAAAAAAGCGTAAAAAATAGGCAAAGTATGAGCAAACGGTGAAATCAACTGAAAATAGAAGAAAGAAGTAAGCAAAATGAAGTAAGACAAAAAATGCACAATAAAAAGTACGAAAAATAGCAAACGATTATAATTGCCAAAGCGTAAATACAGAAATGTCGCTTATTATGTTTGCTTAACACCAATGTCAGCCACCCCCGCGTCCATCTGCATGCGCACTGCCAGCATAATTTTGCCCTCGAGCGCACAGCATCAGCACAAGTGGCAGCAATCAATGCCAGCTGCACACATACACACTCATATATTAACACACACATACATATGTATATCAGTTCAACACACATGTATGCAGCATACCCCTCTTCCCCTCCTTGCACTCTGCGCTACTCGTTCTTGCCCTGTTTGTGAATGCAATTGACTGCACAGTAATAACAATCATAACAACAACAAATTATGAAACAGTTAAAGAAAGCAATAAATAGCCACGCATAGGTGAAACGAACGAGAAAAACGAGAAAAAACCATTGGAGAGGAGAATGAAGATGAGCAAGCAGCGTTGACGTTGATATTGTGCCATGGAGAGCAGCGATGTTGCAGAGCTGTGAGAACTGTGAGTCCAACGAGGAGTAGTTGGTTTGAGTGGTTGTTGTAAACGCGAAAAACAACAAAGAGGATGAAACAGTTGTCGCTATAGTAAAGTGGAGACAGTTGACCAAGCGTTGGAGTTGTAGGCAACGCTGCTGTTGATGCTTTAGATATGTTGCAACAACCAGGAACATTTATAACTGCCTTAGCTACTACAACAATAATTTTATATAATGTGGTATGCAAGAAAAATATTAGTTAGCTTTAACATAGTTACATATTTATTATTCAAATTAACTATAAACAAATTATTTAAACTAAAACTTTATAGCTCAAAGACTCCACAGATAATACTCACAATTCTAACCTTTTTGCCACAAGTTCGGGCGAACATTCGTTCATGTAGAAGTGGTTATCAATAATAACTGCTTTCTGCGAATTTTTCAACTTTTCTTCAAATAGACACATATGTATTTGTATATCAGAAGGAAAAACATCTCTGTGTGTGTAAAATGAGGAAAAAACTAACATCAACATCCCCCACATGCGAGCGTTACTATGCGTCCATTTGGGTGGTTACGTTTGACCGGCGAAAAGAAAAAATATGCCGCACAACGGCCGCCATTGATGGGTGCGCTGCTTTGGTATAGGGCGGAGCCATTGCCATGGACTAAAAAAATTTACGAGCCGACATGCTGTAGTACATGTGTAGCAGTAGACGCAGTTTTTCTAGAGTCCTTTGAAATGCGCCTAAAAAGAAGCATTTCTTTGCACAACTGCTGAAATGACATAAGTCCAGACTGACGCTGCTGCACTTAGTATCAGTAAAATGACATAAAGTAGCTTTACTGCTGGAGTCGCTTAAGTTGTTTTAGGCTACAAATGCCAGAATCTCAGTTGTTTCGAAGTTTTGTTGGATTTAATACCAAATATCAAAAAGTATGCCACTTAGCCTGGTCGTTCCTTATAAAAAATGTAATTTTGACTTAAGCGCCTTTTGCAATTTTAAAATTTTCACATTTTTTGCAGCTAAGGTGAGAGCGCGTAGCTCACGAAAATCACACGAGAGCGCAGAGCGGTCGTAAAAACTGTGGCAGCCATTGTTGCAATGAGTTAAATTAAATAAATAAAAATAATAAATAAATTACTGTTATTAGTAATAAAAAGTCATAAAAATAGCAAACATTTTATAAAGAGAATTCAGAAATCTTTTTATACTAGTACCTACAGACAAGTATAGCCAAGTATAGCACACAGGAGAGTATGTGACCCTTAGGTGAACGCTGGAGTAACTCACGCCAACATTGCTGGGAAAGGCTTTTTTAAATCGATTCATTAATTTTTATTTGTTTTATCCAAATTCAGTTTCATCACACAATCAAGGTCGAATCACATTCGTAAATTCATTTCGAATAACTTGAATTCAAATACAACAAAAGTCTCCCAGGTTAGGTGAAGTAAAAAAGCTGACATTCGTGCGACCACAAATAATACCACTTGAACTTCTAGAGACGTTTGGTCGTTGTAATGCTCAGAACTTAACTTAACTGTGGATCAAAAGGCCGTCATATATCTAGGAGTTGCCTAGAGCCAGCAAAAATTTATTTAGCCATAATATGTGTATAATATCTACTCCTGCCAATTCGCCGGGTTCGTAGAAACTATGGCAACCGAGATGCTTTAGCCTTAGCCAAAAGAAAGCTGAATAGTGGAGGGCCCAGTGTCTAGATATTTTCAACCCATCTTCTTTCTTGCTCCTTTGAAAAGTTGTATCCGCCAAACTCTTGAGCCTTACGAATGGAACAGAGTCCAGTTAAAACACCAATCATTGTGGCCATGTGAACCATGAATCTGTGGAGTGGATGCATACCTTCCAGAAAGAATCCGCACTTCAAAGAGGTATATCTGTTGCTACTTTGATGCCTCCCACATCTGATTCAAAGACACTACAGTGGTCTGAGTTGACAGAGACCTTCTCACAAAATTTTCCTCTCCAACCTTCCCCGTGAGCCTCGATCCATCCGCTAAAAAGCTCACTGTGCCTCTTTTTCAGCGACAGACCGCATATTTCTTATGAATGAGGGTTCCTTCCAGTCAAAACACAGCGGCATGTAGAGTAGTATCTTCCTGCGCGCCTTTGCTGTAGGTATGCTGGTTGCCTAATATCATGTATCTGGGTACACTGCCCTTGGCGTACAGGTGAATAAAGCTCTCCACTCTCTTTCACAAAAAACAAGGAAAAGATGATAAGCCTGAAATCTTTGGCACATGACAGATCCCTTCTTCCTTCGGGATGAACGTCTCATGCTGTGGTGAGATTTTAAGTCACCGAAGTTTCAATTTGTGACTGTTGGACTAAATATACCAACTCGTTAGTGAAACATTTATTCCGAGGTCTATAATGGTAACTCTTGGTTAGCTTGTCGTGTAACTCATTTCTTTCTCTAGACGAAACGATCGAATATAAAGACGTATACGAGTTCCGCCGGCAGGCGAGCTAGGTGTTGGTGTAGATTGATATTCTCAATGTGACCAAAAATTTTGAGCAGCGTTGTGCATGTGTAATTGTCTTGTCGTGAGTTGTAAATGAAGCTTAATGAAAAATCTGCAATATTTCACGCAAACTCATCGCTTGACGACTAAGAAGAAGTTATTCAATGCTCAAACCTCTGTCTCACCATCCTGTGAGGTTACCCACAGGCATTCCCGTTTCGCATTGATGGCTTTACAGTCTTCTGAGACGGGTAGCCAAGCATATCAGCCGTGGTAAAACCAGCATTCGCAATGTCGCTTCACTGGAAAGGTCTAAGTTTCGTGTATGGTACTCACCATCGTCTTGCTCATTGTTGCACGACTGAGAGTTGATGGTCTCCTCCAAGTAGGTCCATTGGTCAATAATGCCAATTTCATAGCCGGTTATAATGCAGCCGGGTAGTGCGAGCTAGAATATGTTATAATACATATGTATGTTATGATCAATGCGTTCGGCACCAAAAGGCGTAACAACAGATTCTTGTCAGTGCAATTGATCTGCGGAGTAGAGGTAGTCAGTTCACTGGACTGCTCATATCAATTGAGCTTTATAGCTTTTACGTACCACCCGTTAGGTATTCTATCAAGTGCATGTAGATTTGGCAAAAAGTACAAAATTATTTTATACCCAACTCTTTGGCTTTGGTTAGCATGCATTTGAAGTCTTCTATAGTGGCAAATAGTGGATCAAGGGCTATAAAGTTGGAGATATCGTGACCAAAGTCAGCCAAGGACGATCCGAGGCATGGAGAAAACCAAGTATCAGCAATGGCAATCTCCTTCGGACCCAGTAGCACACTGGTAACACCATTCAGATCACCAACACACACCCAATCGCTAATCTTCTCCTTAGAGGAATAATAAATACACATACATATACATATATATTTTCTCCTTAGATGGTTCACTTTTCTTGTTACATTTCCTAAGAACTTTCCATCACTGGGTTGGACCGTGAGAGAGTGCTGCTTATATCCACCCGATCGACTTAGCTTTTCCCGCTTCCTTACGCTATAACTCGTTTAATTAGTACCTTCTTGAGGAACACAAATTCGAAGTTTATGTTCGAAAAGATATTCCTACTTGTATTCGTATTCGGGGAGATTTTCAGATACATATTTCTTATAAGTTTGATATGACTTTTTCAATAAAATCTTAATTGCTTGGTGGAAAAACGGAATGACACAAAATATACGAGTATCTCATTGACTTCAGAGAACGATACTTGACATACATTGAGTTATATAAACTGTGGCCTTACTAATATTATATTTCTGCTTTATGTTGCAAAGCAAAACCGAATAATCCTATGCACAGGTCTGTCCATGCATGCTTAGACACTTCCTTTTTGATATTTGCGAACAGTTTGGTTTTCTCATTGTTGTTTTTTTTTGCAATTCCATGCCGGCACTGAGTCATTTCCCTGTCTAAGATTTGCTCTGAATAAAGCCAACACAATGCCAACACTCTTATCGTCTTCCTGCCATTCCTCCGCTCTTACTCATGCTCTACACTACCCGCCACTGCCCTTGCCGTCACGCTACCTTTCTTGTGGCTACTTTGAGTGCAACAGCAGAAAAAGAGGTGGAACTGGCGTTGCTGTTAGAATTGTTATCGGCATATGCGTCTTTGCTTTTGTTTTGCATGTGGTCTTCACGTATGCGTCTGTGTATGTGTTCGAGGACCGTTAGCTTCCCAAGCAGTGTATAAAATTTCACTTTTTGGCTGCTCCTTTGCACCCTTTTCATGACGCCCGGCAGACAGCACGGCTGGTCTACCGACGGCAAGTCGGTCTTGTCGTCTGCGGGCGGAATAAAGGACACGCTTGTGGGTGCTGAAGTGCAAAATATTTTCACTTTTTCCCCCTCAATCACAAAACAACACACACACATCCCTTGAAGTCGAAAAGGCAAAGCATTTTTGTGTGTCTCAAATGGTTCTAAATGTATGGATTCGGTTGCGGGTGAGTGTCGGTGTGGCTGGGGGGCTGTGTGTGAAGCGGAAGCCAAGTTTTCAGGTTTGCAGGATGTCGCAGACGTTGTCACGTTTGTTTGTAACCATTTTTGAAGGTTAAATGGTAACACTTAAAAATTCTTTCAGCGGGCTAAGCAAAGCCTAAGAGCTCTGCAACCACACAAACAAAAAGCCTTTGCGAATGCAGGATAAGAGGGCGTATTGCTGTGGCAACAAAAGTGGAGAAGACATGCAACAACTGGCAGTTAAGTTTTATGGAAATGGTGGAACACAAGGTTGGTATTTGGGTCAAGGACACGGAGCAGCTGTTGGCACTTTGTGTTTTCTTATTTTTGCTTTGAGTGTGTCGGGTTTTTGTTTTCAAGCATAGTTTGGGAAGCAGCGATTAGGAGTTTCCAAAATTTTTTCGATCCTATTTCACGTTTATAGTAGAAATTTATGTTTCACTATTTAGTTTTATTTGCAAAAATACCGGTAATTGCTTTTACTATGCTTTGTTCGCCGCTCAACCAATTTGAAGCAGCTATAATAGCGCTTTATTGAACTGCGTCTGAAGTTCTTCAGAATATGGCATCTTTTGTCATCACATCTGTACGCGATAGCCTCGCGCCCACTCACCCACGGCCGCATTAATAGTTAATATCGCGCCGCAGCAGCACTCTAAAGATTCATATGCCATAAATTCACTTCCTTTCACAAGCTCATCCCTCAAAGGATCGGCACACGCATATGCATTCTTCATTTGCGTCCATTCAAAGCTTCCAAAAATCGCATAGCAAAATAATAAATGCGCGGAAGGTATTTATTTTGCAGCCCTTTAAGTTGATGCACGAAATTGCTTATTAACAAAAACAACAAAACAGCAAAACAGCGAGTTACAGCGCTCCCCACGCCGCCGCCGCCCGCAGACTAGTGTCGGCGCGGCAGCGCCAATGCCAACACCCGCCCTAAAAGCGACTTCCCTAGCATGTGCCGCGACGAAGTGCGCACTTCAGCGCGGTGCCATCCCACGGCTGCAGCCAATCGGCGCAAAGACGCCGCGACCGGCACACACTATGTGACCCAATCGCGAATTTTCGCGACTTCTACCGCCGCGCCAACAACAGCTACAGCAACAGCATCACGGTGCACAGCAGCTGACGCGCAAGTCGAAGTTGGGAAAATAATGAGCAAAAAATCAGCTTAAAATTATTTGCGCCTTTTTTAATGAGCAGGCGAAAACGCGCACCTTCGAGTTAGTGTGTGTGTGTGTGGGAGGTTAGGCGCAGCTAGCGCTTGAGGTGGGGAGCATGTCTAAAATGATGACGATGCTTGGCAGTCGGCTTGGAGAATACGTGCGCGTCGGGTGTGAGTGTCCTTGCGTAGAGCCAAGGCATTGGAGACAGCTGTGAGCGCAAAATTGCTAAGCTGCCTAGATGGTTACAAAGTGGGTCTGCAAGCAGAAGGTATGCGAGTCGTTCAAGTGCCAATGCTGTGGTTGGGGACGATGCTGCTCAGTGCGCATACTTTATAGTTCGGTGAGAGGATGAGAGCGTAAACCGAATGGTAGTGTTGTGCTGGAGAGCACTTTGCATTTGTTGTGTTAGAAGGAGAAATTGTGACGTAGAGTTGAAGTGAGAGCGGCAAGTGCAAAGAGAATGCGAGAGTTGAAATTATTTAGTTTTATTAGTGCCGTTAGTGCAGGGTAGATTAGTGCATAATGAGATTTTTGGCGATTGCTGACGAAAAACTTGGTAGTTGGAGTTGTACAATGCGACTCCGTTTTATAATTTTAAGTGTGTTTAAGATTAAGTATTTTTAAAGATTCTTAACAAGACTGCTAACAAGAGCCCTTAAATTTTTAATATTTGTGTTTTTGTGATTTGTCGGTAAAAGCGAAGATTTTCTATGAAAATAGAAAAGAAGTCTCTGAAATTTGCCAAGGACAAGTCAAAATATTTTAAGGACTTAAGAAAAATACTATACGGAAAGATTAAGATCCAAAAAATAAACTCTATTACTTTGAAAATCCAAACACGACACTAAACTGTGCTATATAAAGATTAAAGGTTCCGAAGATTTACTTCCGCTCTTCACCTTGTCGTACTGAAATCGTGATTCGTGAATTTATCTAACAGCTGTGAATTCTTTGCCTAAGACTGCGCTGATTTGGTCATACTCTATTACCGTTAGTGACTTCGTTTTGTATTGACGGTATGAGAAAATAGATTTTGCACTGCGTTGACCTCTCATCAGCCCTTTCATGCTTTCATATTTCCTTATTACAAATGCTCACACCATTTCCAAACTCCAAGCCGCCCATCCAAGTGCTCACATCGCACATAAGTTCCTGCGTTTCCACAGTCGTGCACGTCTAGTTCACTCCGCTGTCATGCCTGGTCTTATTTACCTTCTTGACGTACTTTACACGCAGCTTGCCCCTTCCGCTCTCGTCTGGCAAATGTTTAACTGCCAGAACTTATGGACATTCGATAACTTGTAGCCTTACAATTTGGATTTCACATTTGGGTTCGACGCACGTGTCGATGTGTTTGTGAGCGTCTACGTGTGTGTTTGTGCGGGGTATTGGCTGGGCACTGTAATGTAAGTGTAATTAAAATCCCTTGATTAATATGTAAATTTAATGAGATTACGAATTCAGCGAACAAGATTAGGAACAAGGCAAGGAGTACGAGCGAACGCAGTGACAGCCCAAGCCCGAGACAGTCAAGCAAACAAACGGACTGTACAATCAAGCTGAACTAAAGAAGGCAGTGACGGTATACTTACTGCAGTGGAGGGAATAGCAGGGAACGAGTGCCCTTTGATGGCGACAGACATATGTATGCTCAAACAAACTAACCAACGCCTTTAACTTACTAGCAGGAATGAGAAAGGAGGAATATGTAGAAAATATGAAGCCACAATCTGCTTGGTTTGCTTCTTCACAGGAACTCGCATGGTAAAGGGATTGAGTTGTATATAAACTTCAAGGATGTACATGCAAACATAAATAGTTAAACTATAAATTGAATATAATATTGAGATTTAGTCATTTTAATAATAAGGGCCCTTTAATGACCGTAGAAGCGAGAGACAGTAGATGAAGCCTTGCATATATACTGGGCTTCCAAGCGACAAAGAAATTCCGTGTAACGAAATAGTTGATGAGATTGCTAAAAATGCCATCCGCATGATCACCGAGCAAGTCCAGAAAACACGGAAGTCACTAAACAAGATATATTTACAATAAAAGTTCCAAGGAAGTGGTAATCGGATAAAAGCGAGATGGAATACCTTAAGTACATGCGAGAACGCCAAGATCATATGCATCAGCTCAGTAGGAAAACTCGTTTGCTTTTTACTCACATGATCTTGAAAGGACTGCCGGATGATTGTTGAGATAATGGCAGGTAACCATCTACTGACATCAGAAAGTACAGTGAGGTAACCATGAGAGAGACGCTTGAACACCTCCTATCTTTCTATCCAGCACTATCTAGAACTCAAACTTCATTTAGTTAGACGAATTAGAATTATAAAACATAGATTTCAAGTTGCTCTTAAAGTTCGCAAATATTAAATCGAACCTACATCTGACATTACTAACGACTAGTTGATCTGCAAATACGCCCCACCAATATGTTTGCCTGGACGCAGTGGAACGCAGATTAAGAAGCTTCAGACTTGTCAGAACACTGCAGTCTGGACAACGACAGATGTTTCCCATTGAACACCTACATAGTGAGACGCTTGTGCTCCCAGTTAAGGAGTATAATGAACTCCTCTCCAAATAGTTCCTGGTCGGCTGTATTCGCAGAAATCACCCCTGCAGCCACCTGCTTGGAGCGAAAATGCCTCCCAGGAACACCAAGAAGTCTTTCCTCAATTACGTCGACGACATTGAACAATACGCTGACCGGACTTCGGAGGCAACTAACTTCCGACAAGCACTGACCACCATTCACAGTGGAGCCATCAACACCTTCACCGACTCCCTTCCTGTGAATGTCGATCTTGGAGTCAAACGAGAGTGGCCCTCACGTATCCAGAATAGATCCCGGCATATCCAACATAGTCCTGCGTGCAATAAGTCTCCGGATGACATTGGCCACCTCTTTGCGTGTCCCTCCAACCCCACTGCTCTGACATCCTTTTCCCTTTGGTCCAAACCTGTCGAAATAGCACGTTTCTTGGTCCTCACGTTAGATGACGTCGACGTGAACCTAGATAATCCTTATCACCCTAACGGGAATTTGGTATCCTTTAGAACAACAACAACAACTGCTACTTGGTCTGTGTACGGAGTGACAGCTGGCCGGTATAACCTAACCTAATGGATTTATTGCTTTTAGGTTAAGTGAATAAATGTTCTAGACTTGAAAAACCTTATTTCACTTGCTTTTCCCACAGACACTAGTGGATATGCATATCTGTGCGGCTTGTACTCTGATCTTTCTCCGTTCTCAAGTAGTGTATTCTTTCTTTCTTACATCTTGAATTTCAGTTTACCCTACCGATTCACCCTATGCACAGTTTGAAATGGAAGACGACTCGATCTTGATACTTGTAATCGATCTTCCTTTCAGGGAGACAATATTGATTTGCTCAATTGAAAAGGTATGAACCGGATCTGTCGGCAATCGTACTTGAAACCAGAATTCTTAAGGTTTTCTATAACAAATTGCTTAATCTGTGTACAGCCTTATGCCTACGAAAGAACCCATTATTTAATTTCATATTTGTACAAAATTAATTAAATTAATTTATTGCATATCGGAGTTAACACCCTACAATTTTCTAAATAACACACACAAAACCAAAAAGAACAAAAACAAAAAAACAAAAAAAAACGCAGAAACGCAGCGTTCCTTTACCATATCCTATGAATGTTATCGCCATATTTTAATAGCGCATACGTAGCATTCCTTGCCGCAGCGACCAGCCGTAACGCGCCCCACGGAGCCTAAGCAAACAGCTTCGTGTTGCGTCGCCGGCTTAACTCCCAACGCAACGGCGTACGCGCGACGCGCTCGGCCTGATTTATGGAACTGCTTAATTACAACAATATACAAAAACAACGCAAACATACGCACACATATGTGGCGCGCGGCGTATTAATTAAATCAGCTGCAACAGCAGTCGGCGACGCGATTTAATCCTTGAAAAGTTTCGGAAATTAAAAACAAGAAAAAACGTTAACTTCGGTTGCACCGAAGCTAAATACCCTTCACAGGTGCATTTCTATTAGTAACTATGTGTCCAGTTTGTATGGAAGCTATATGTTATAGTTAACCGATCTGAACAATTTCTTTGGAGATTACATTGTTGCCTTAGAAAATAATATATACCAAATTTCGTGAATATATCTTGTCAAATGTGAAAGTTGTCCATACAAGAACTTGATTCCGATCGTTCAGTTTGTATGGCTGCTATATGCTATAGTTAACCGATCTGAACAAATTCTTCAGAGATTACATTGTTGCCTTAGAAAATAATATATACCAAATTTCGTGAATATATCTTGTCAAATGTGAAAGTTGTCCAACAATATCTTGATTCCGATTGTTCAGTTTGTATGGCAGCTATATGCTATAGTTAACCGATCTGAACAAATTCTTCAGAGATTACATTGTTGCCTTAGAAAATAATATATACCAAATTTCGTGAATATATCTTGTCAAATGTGAAAGTTGTCCAACAATATCTTGATTCCGATTGTTCAGTTTGTATGGCAGCTATATGCTATAGTTAACCGATCTGAACAAATTCTTCAGAGATTACATTGTTGCCTTAGAAAATAATATATACCAAATTTCGTGAATATATCTTGTCAAATGTGAAAGTTGTCCATACAAGAACTTGATTCCGATCGTTCAGTTTGTATGGCAGCTATATGTTATAGTTAACCGATCTGAACAATTTTCTCGGATATTACATTTTTGCCCTAGAAAATAATCTATACCAAATTTGGTGATGATACATTGTAAAATGCGAAAGTTTTTCATATGAGAACTTGATTCCGATCGTTCAGTTTATATGGCAGCTATATGTTATAGTGGTCCGATATCGGCTGTTCCGACAAATGAGCAGCTTCTTGAAGAGAAAATGACGTTTGCAAAATTTCAAAAGGATATCTTAAAAACTGAGGGACTAGTTCGTATATATACAGACAGACGGACAGACGGACAGACGGACAGACGGACAGACAGACGGACATGGCTAAATCGACTCAGCTCAACATACTGATCATTTATATATATACTTTATAGGGTCTCCGACGCTTCCTTCTGGGTGTTACAAACATCGTGACAAAGTTAATATACCCTGTTCAGGGTATAATGAGCGCAAAAACGAAGAAATAAAAGCAAAAAGAAGCCACGCAAATCGTGTGAGTAGGCGCAGTGAACGAAGCAGCAAAGGAAGCGCGAAAGCGTACACAATTAAAGCGCGAATACAACTCCAACAGCACGAATCAAGTCAACAATAATGCAAAGAGCAACAGCAGCGACGATCATGCAGCGCCTGCGCCGTCTGCGATTTTAATCGACTTTAATCGAAACGGCATACATACGGCCAGATTCGCAGGAACAACAATAAACAATGAATATAATCATTTCTGACACGCCCACATGCAATTATGTGCTGGCTGAAAAAAGCAATAATTTCGGATGCCACAAAGCGCATATGTGCCCGGAACATATAAGCTCCATTATTAATTTTTATTATTTGCCAACAATGAGCAGGAAATGCGAAATATAACGAAGCCTCCTGATAATTACGAAATAAAAAATAAAGAGATAAATCAAAATCGGACAGTAATGGAACTCGAGCCGAGCATAAAATGTTAATTCCAACGCAAAGTCTTGCTTATTATTAATGTATTAAAGGCAACTGTAGCTAATTATGAGGACGCGCCTTATGCAGGTAGCCGCCTCATAAGCAGATCCCCAACTCATGGTGAATAAAATTGTGTATAAGTCAGCGATAGTGCTGAAGGTAGATTACTATCGATAATAGGAGCTCAAGCTGCTACAAAGAAAACATTGTCTTCTGATTAGACTTTATAGAATTCAATTTAATAGTTGGTTGCTTATATAGTATGTCGGTTTTTGTTAATATTTGTGAGACCACAAATAATCCCACTTGAACTGCTAGAGACGGTTGTCCGTTGCTGAGCTCAGAACTCCCAAGTACGGATCAAAAATACCGTCGTATATCTATAAGGCGGCTAAAATCTGCTCAACCTTAGTTTGGCGAAAGTTGGGCAGAGAACTGTCTGGCTTTTTCACCTCAACTTCCTATCATTGCGGCCATGTCAACCTTGCTAAGAGCTAGTGGTTCCATGAATGTTTGGTGTTCCAGTCTAATCCACAAGGCTTTCGTAACTTGACTACAAAGTTGCAGGTCTAGAGGAAATATGTCTGAAGCTTTCGGCCTCCCTTTCCCCTTATGTAAGACGCGCTTAGTGTAGACAAAATTAGTAAATTTAAAGCCAGCAGTTGCCTCCATAAGTTGGCTGCAACGGCAGGGATAGGAATTAATGCAATTAGTGCTGCTCCTACTTTCGAACTGTCATGCAATTATACGCGAATCCCAATTCATTCGCAACCCGCTTTGCGCTCCATCACTTCCACTCGGCTTTGAGGCGCTTTAATTATTGTTGTAATAATTTCACGCAACAACTGCGCCAATGAATTCAGAGCTGCAATATAAATATCCACTAAATACACATATGAGCGAAGATTTCATGTTATATTACACACACACACACACACACTCGTAAAGGCATGCATATGCGCGTCCGTCAACAGAAAATGAATTATGTTATTTGAAATTAGTTTACAACCTCACAACAGCCAGCTGTACGCCGCGGATAGCAGCGGCAACAACTTTCCTGGTGGCTCCCACCTCCTGAGGCGCTGCGCATGCGCAAATGCACAAAGATGCTTGCCAGCCAACCGTACATCCAGCTCGGCCAGGCAATGGCCCACTATTCGGCGCAGCAAATGTGACTACTAAGTCAGCTGTTGCTGCTGTTGTTGCACTCGTTGCAGCATGAGTTGCTGATATATTCAGGTTAATTTCAATAGGTGGCATGCAGCATGCCCCGCGCCGCGCCGCGCATCGCTCAATTCATTTCGTGCGCATTGACAGCAGACGCTAATGGGAAATTACAAGATGGCATTGGCACAACTCGCATTATAAGCTGTAATTAGAGAGCTCCATACACACACACACACACATACGCAGAGACTATTACGTGCCACTTTCGTGCATATGAAGATGTTGTTTCAAGGAGCCGCGCAGCCGTGAACGTCATTTGGTGGCAGGAAGCGTTCGCGTACATGTCGCTGGCCACAACAAAGTCGCGTACTTGCCACAATTTGTTTTTATAATTACTGCAACGACAGCCGCGGCAGCAACGCGCCGCAAATTTGTGGCAATGCATCGATTATTGGTGATTGCCAGCGCAACAATAATAATAACTGCAGTTGTGGCAACCGCAAACGCAAACAATTTATGCTTTTTATCAATTAATTTTGTTTGGCGCAACATGCGAGGCTAAAATTATAAACAAAATTTGCTAGCGCGTCGCTGGCCGCGTCCCCCGCGTCCTCCTCGCTGCGCCCGCTCGTTGGCACTGCCGCCGCGTGCATAAATTAAGCCGCGAAACAACCGTTTGATGCCCCGTGGACCTGTTTGTTAAGTGGTCCACAAACAACGTTGCCGTTAATGGTAATTTTCTGCCGCGCTCAACCCCCTCTGCCCGAGGATTTTAATAGTTTATGTGATTTTCTACGCATTTTAAAAGTTATTGCCAAGTTTTGCCTTGTTTGCCTTTGTCGTCGTTGTTGTTGTTGCATTTTTCCTGCAATTAATGGTGTCGATATTTTCTATTATAATATATAATTTCCTAGACACGATTTTATAGATGATTTTCGATGTGCTCATGTATATCCAATTATCATTTTGTGGCCGTAAAACAAGACGCGACAGCTGCCAGCTTGCAACAAACTTGTTGCTATTGCAAATTGCAAGTCTGCATGCCAAGCCAGACGCATATCTGTTGATGCAATTTCGCCCAGAGCGTTATATTATGGAGTTTAGAGCGTTTAGTGAGCGTTTATGTGGCAGCTAAAAATCAGCAAACTTTTTCGATACCTTGCTCAGAGGAAGGGGACTCAAAACACGCTTTTTGTATTAAGCGTTTTCGTGACTTTCGAACTCGGGGCAGTAAGAAAAGGGTAAGTTTTTCTCTCGTTTCTCTATGAGAGGCCTCTTCCATGCAACCTATTTCGGTAAGTTGCAGACTTCTTCTTTACTGGGTAGGGACACGACAATCTATGCAAGAATATAATATCAGGTTCTCATCAAAAATTTGAAGGTATTAGTTTATCACTTAATCTATTCACTAATCTCGACCGTGCTCACTGCTTTGAAGATATTTTAAATAAAACAGCTGATTAGACGATCAAAACTGTTTGGGATTTTTTCGCGCCATTACTCTAATATTTCGGCTTCAGCAGCCTCCCCTCCACATTACTCTCCTAGTCCTAGTAATCTCAAGTAGATTAGCTTTAAATCGTCTCAATGAGTGACTATTTCCTGTCCCTTCAGATCTCAAAAGAATGCAGCGAGCAAACAAAGTTTCGTCGAAAGAAGAGTTGAAGGGACTTTGTTAAATAAAAAAATCAACTTTCTCCAAAAAATGTATTTTACTATGGTAGGTCGAGGACTTTTCAAGTTACGTATTTGAAAGTCGCAAATAATTATTCTTAAAATCCAGCAATGAGCTTGAATAACTAACCAAAATGGAACATACAACCCTTGGTAAAAAAACAACAAACAGTCGTATTGCAAACGTTGTTGCTTTACAAAAATAAATTAGACCAAAAGCTATGTTTCAAGCTAGACACATCCACACATCGCTTGCCACACGCAGCAACGAAGACACACAAGGGCAGGCGCCCTTCCTACGATTTTACTTTATTTCCCTGCCGCTTTTCTGCTTTCCGCGATATTGTTGTCCGTCAGTATTGATGTTTGCTGTCATGTTGTGCACAGAGAATTCTACTTTGCTGTTTATGTTAATTGTTATTGCACTTTTATGTTGCTCAAATTGGCAATAAATGCCAGAAGGAGTTGCCAGACTGCACAAAAGGGCAAGGTCCCAAAGAAAAGCAGCAAAATGAAAACGAAAGACGTAGAGTTGTGTGAGCAAAAAGCATAACTTGCTGAAATTAAAAGAAAATATATTTAATCTTCGCTTAGTTAGTTGTAGGTCCACGTCTTCACGCCAAGTCCTGCTTTTCTTCTGCATATCAAAGCATTGTGTATATGATACAAACAAAAAGTGAGAAAAATTCGTGGCAAGTGTGTCTCCTGCGGAAGTTGATATTCGAGTTAAGAAAAGAAGACAAGAAAAAGCGCAGAAAACTTAGTAAAATTAGTGACTAACAATACTTGCCTATTATTTTTTATATTTTCAACAAATTTGACTTGTCGCTCAAAATGCGCCACTGTGCGCTACTATTTTACCCTGCTAATGGCACGCATGCGCAGCAGCGCGCAACTGGACTGCACATTATAGATGCTACGCAATCTTTACACGCGAAAAACAGCGATGCCACAACGCAGCATTTGCAAATGAGCACTTAGTGCGCCCATCAGCTGCCGCGTTGCCGCCGTGCCACCGTGCCATCGAACCAACGATCCACCGCTCAGCTTTTTTTCGTTTTGCTTTTGTGCAACTCATCTCCGCCACAACCCTCTCAGCACCACTGCGCTTTTGGGTGTTATTAATGTTGTAGTTGGCGCTGCTGCTGTTGCTGTTGTAAGTGTTGTATGTTACTACTTGCAACATTTGCTGTAATATCGTAAAGTATTTTTTAATTGATCACACGGCCGCGCAGCAATGGCCATTCAGCTCCTTCTGGCGCACAGATGCAGGCGCAACACGACGACGCGCCTCTCCGTGTGATATGTGTTGCACGTTCACATATGAGTATGTTGCACAACTTGCAAGTTAGCGCCTGCCGCACATGCGCACACACACTGATACGCGCCGAAGGTTAGCCAGCCCGGCGGGACGGACGCGAGACTGGCAGATAGGCTGGCTGTTTATGAAGTGGCAAGAAATTATGTTCGTATAATTTCTGCTTACAGGTTTTTGCTGTTGCTGCTGCTGTTGTTGCTTTTTGTGCTTGCCACCATTTCGCACTTCCTCTTTTTGCACTTTTTAGGAAAGTAACAACAACAACGTTTCTTATTAGCTGAAACAGGATTGTAATTACAGGCTGTTCGTGCAACGTTCTCAGTGTGGCAACCAATAAATTATTTCTGCATGCTTATGTGCCACCAGGCGCGGTGGCGACTCCGTCAAAAAGGGTAGGAAACTGAGAATTTTAATTTCGAAAAATTCGAGAAAGCCAAATCAGGCATCGCCAGCTTATGTGTGTGTGTTTGTTGACTGGAAACTACTAATCCCTTGCAGTTTGATTAAAAATGCGATTGCTTGCCTTCCCTCAGCTCATTATTTGCTTCTCGCATTTTTCGGCCTTTTGCGCTGCCCTTTCTGCAATTTTAATTCGGTCATCAATAATTTCAACACACACACATGCAGACTATTGTGCACATATGTGCTCGAAGTCGGAGCATCCCTTTCCGAATCTTTTTGAATGCAGCAAGTCTTACCCCGAGGCATTTGCATTCACCTCCGCCGTCTGCCTTGACCCTAAACGCGCTGAGCTCATTTCCGTTCCATCTACCTTTCATTCATTCATTCATATCTCATTGCGGCATACAACTTGCAACACAACTCAAAAGCATGTAGATATTAATTGAGCTTATGCTTTGTGTTCTATATTATTTAAATGACCCTTTTTACTTTGCTCACTTTGTGATTTATGTTCAACTTTGCTAAAAATTACCTAATTATGGTTTTGCGACTTCGTGTCGCGTCGCGTTGCGTCGCGTCGTTGCGCTTCGAGACTCAACCAATTAAAATCGATACTCGGCGGAGGCGAGTGGTCCACTTGTGATCGTAAATCAATAATTGATTTATGACTTTGGCCATGGCGGCGCTGGTGGTTTCAGTTTAAGGCTTTGTGCGCCTCCGCGACGGCTGCGCGCGACCGAAGCCGGAATGTTGTGATTTCAATATGAGCAGCCAGCGGTGACTGATTCCGCCGCAGTACGTATGCAGTCGGTCATAATATTTTAAATACAGCATTGGACATAATTACATTAAGCCGAAGTTAGTCAGAAATCTGCTTAAATGCTTCGACAGTGCTGGGAAACTCCACGAGCGCCTAAACTATAATATTTGGAATCGCCAGCTGTCTTTATATCATCTAATTTATTGCCATAATTATGCAGATAGCGTTGAATTTCTGAGTATAATAAAATATTTTCTGAGCTTGATTTGAGTTATTAATATAATAAACATAGTCGAGTAAAATGGCTCAAATCCCGAGCGGAACTGAGTTTAAGAAATCATAGGTTAGGTAGATGTTAATAGTGACCACAATCCTAAACAAAACCAGATCACAGGCCTCGAGCTTGTTGATAGTGAGGTCAAAGCTGGTTGAGGAGTGTATGACTACAATACAGGTAGCATAAATCTACTTACATATTAATCTTGTCTTGGTACCTGGCCACAGCGAAATCGTCGGAAATTCTAAAGTAGATGAACTTACAAGAAAAGGCACTCATACCCAAATTTCATCAAGATGGGAACGAGCAGGAGTCTTGCGCGAGTTCAGTAAGTGGTGGAAAGCAACCACAACCTGTGGAATTAAGAGAACCTTTTGGGTCAGAGTGGAACATAAAAGGTCCACTGAACTGCATTATCTTAGCAAGGTTTACTTAGTCTGATTCCGCTAGCATTCAATCGCTGAGGCTAAGACTTCGAGACTGCTACTTGTCAAAGTTGCAAAAAGGAAGATCAAGCGAAATCATCGAGACACTTTCTCCGCCACTATCTAGCTTACGTTAGACTAAGGCTGAAGCATCGAGGTTCTGGGTATCACAAAGAACAAGCGACTATAGCGGTCCAAGTGGGACTACTCGTGCTTCACAAGTAACCAAACTAATTAACTTACCAAACCTAACCTAACCTAACCAAGATACCTTCTTCCCAGCAAGAAACCTGGTTCTTTTATATCTATATATATTTCCGAAGAAGGTGGTGTGGTTATAGAACTTCATCTTATCCTCTATGGAAGCTCTTAACTACCAAAAACCAGCACTGAGTGGTAGGTACAGGCCTCGAAATAAATGGCTATCCTCTTTCTAAGGACTGATTGGACTTTCATCAATGCCCCCGGCAGAAGTAATACCAAGGGAATATATAATAAGTACAGCACGGCAACAAAAGTTAGTTCCAAAGCTTTGCTGCACACTCGTTAACATATAAACACACACACAAACTCACATACCCAACCACAATTCATTTGTCCGCCGCATAAGCGCCTCAGCACCAAGCTGCTTCTTGTTCCTTGCTGGTGTCTGCCCCCAATCGAGTGAGTGTGGACACAAAATAACAAAAACACCAATAACAGTTGTAATGGCAACACCAACATTAATTATTATTACCTTGCAATTTTAGCCTGATTCACTAAACCATCGACGAAAACAGGTTAGCAACAGTGCATGCCATGCAACAACAACAAACGCACCACCACATAAGCAGTGCTTGCAACATACACGTATAGCGGCGTCGCCTCGTTTGTGGCTCCTGCCAACCGACTTCCTCCAACGCCGCCACAGAATTTAACTACTCATTATCGTCGTGCAGTCCGTTGTTGCCGCACGTCGCTGCCTCCACCACATCACACATGTGTGCTCATAATCACGATTTATATTAATGAGCATCGGGTTGCATATTCGTAGGAATGTCTGTCCCGATGGCAGTCATAGCTGTCCGACGCAGCCCTCTCACCCCACTCGACTCATTTGTTGTTAGCTGCCATACATGCAGCGCTTTGTTGCATTGCCTGCTGTGGCGCTTTACCCTTTTCCTGCTGTGGCCATTCGTAAGTCCAATTCATTTGCGACTCCTCGTCTCACGGCAACGTCTTGTTGCTTTCTTGTTACTGGCGAGCTTCTGCTCGATTTTGTTATTATTGCTGTTGGACAAATTATCCAAATGCAACGCGTGTGTGTGTGTGTGCATATTTTTTATTCAGCACATATGAGTCGTTCGTTGGTAGTCGTAGCTCCATTATCCAAGCACCCGACCGCACTACTTGAAATCGTCTAATTCTGTCAATTTCGTGGCAGCCAACAGCGTTTCAGTGGCAGCCCGGCCCCTTCTTGTAACTGCACCACTTGTCCTTCTAATTCGCTTGTAAGACTTTGTGCCGCACTAAACAATGACATTATGGTCTTCTCCCCATCCGCTGCAGAGCCTTCACTTTTGCTGTAGGTGTATAGCCATACCTTTTCCCTCGAAGTCTTACAATTATTTGCAAGCTCGATTCCCGACATTGCCCTTTTTGGGTGGTTTGTTCTAATGGAGGCGCTCATTTGCACTCACTCGCATACTTGGTTGCCCCTGGTCCTCCGGCTTGCTCTCGTCCATTTCTGCAGTCATTAGTAATTATCATTGCAGTTGAAGTGGAATTTAATTTCGTTAGCTTAAGTCCTCACATGCAGGCATTCCACTTATATTTGGTTTATGAGTAAGCTTCGTATATATAGTACTTGTATGTACATTCTGCTAACGACAGCAAATTTACACTTTAAATAGAGATTTACTATACTTATATATGGGGTTTGTAGTGAGGTATTTTGCGTCATATGAGGCCCATAAGGCCAGGATGGTTAAAAGAACAATATTTCTCTCATTCTCTTATGTATCTTCTATCGTGTTAAGGATCCCGAAAAAACATGTTGTGAACTCATCGAATTCTTTTAAAATTTTGAGGAATGAATATTCTATCTGTTTGAATCTTCTTTGCGTTTCTTACTATTACAATATAGCTTTCTTGCTATGAAGGAACACCAGAACTCAGCTGCGCTTTTGTTCTCAAAATTCTTTTTTCATTCTCGTAAGTAATCAGTGATATTTTCGTGATCAAAACAGTTGCTGATTTCGTATTTAACTTAGGAAGGCTTTATGCAAAATTTCCAGTCCAGGTACCTTAGCCGGAAGACCGTGGTAAGATTGCTCGATATCTCGATGCTTTCTTTCACAAAAATAAATACATATCCACAAAACTTGTTTGGGTAGGATGATCTGGTAAAAACTCACACCATCACTTATTCTTCTTCAATTGCCTTATAGCTACATATTTTGATATACTACATATTCGGATAATGTACTAGACTTCAACACAGAGACTGTTTAGGCAGTTTTTATGAAGAATTTCGAGCCAAGAAACCTTCACCGTGGTGAAAACGCTTGACACCTGGAGTATTCTTCTTTCCCAAAAATAGCATAAAATTGTTTTGGATAGAATAACCTAGTAAAAGCTCGCCCTATCACTCGGGCTGTCCCATTTTTCTACTCTTCTTCAGTTCCCTTGAACTTATATATCATTGCATATCTTCGGTTAGCATACTGGACCACAACATAGGGTGCGTTTAAGTAGTCTTTATGCAGAATTTTCATCCAAGTCATCATACTCAGATGACCATGGTAAGATTGTTTGACACTTATTCTCCTTTTACAAAAATAAGTCACAAAACTTGTTTCGATGGGATAACCTAGTAATAGGTTACTTTTCACTTGGACTCTCATATTTCCCTACTCTTATTCAGTTCCCTTATACATTTATATCCGATTATATCCGATATAATGAATATATCTTCGGTTAGTTTACTGGATCTCAAGATAGGGACAGCTCTGCTGATTTTCCTGCAGAATTTTCGATTAGCAGATAAATGAAACAGCAAAGAGCACATGGTTGCAACCTAAGAGCCAACGGGGCTAAGAATGTGAAGCCACAACAAAACTAAATCATTTGTACACAACAACAACACTGGTAACAACATTTACAACACAACATGCCGTTGAACTAATTGTCGAGACGAGTGGAGCAGAGCAAGACAGCGCCACGGCATAATGCAATTGCAACATGAATTTTATGAATGTTTATGTTTGTTGGCAACAACAATAGCCATAACCAATGCCCACAATGGGCGCAGCATAAACAACTACTTGAGAAGAGCACATATTTACACCATGAGGCTGCTTGAGAGAGTCTGGCGCGGTCTCGGACGATGCCAAAGTGGACTGACGGGTATTTGGCCGAACGGCGTGTGTGTCCACAACGAATCATTATTTTACATAAGACTCGGCGAAGGAGTCGACGACGAGCGGGCGGTGTTTGCAGAATTAGGCGAAGACGTCGAATGCGACGAATGGAATGATTAAAGCCTTGAAGAAACATAACAAAATTAGTTGTTGGCACAAGCTTGGCTACACGCTTAGCTGAGACGAGCCGACGGTTGAGACGTGGGATCCACTAGACGGATGGCTGTTTAGATGGGTTGAATGCAAAGAAGGCTCTAAGCAGTTGGTTTATAAATTTGCAGTAACGTTAATTTCAAATTTAGAGCTCGACAAATGACAATAACAGCAACAAGAGCTAGCAACTCAGCCAAGCTGCCAACACAAACAAGCTGCGAGCTGAGTATCAAAACATAAGAGCTATGCGCGAGGGGGTTGGCACGCAGTGTTGCAAGTTAAGTTAGTTGCCGTTGCCGGATAGATGAAGTAAAAGACAGCCGCAGGGCGCGTGCTAAATTCACAACGGACGCTGGACGTTGGACGCAAGAATGCACTGGCAGAGGCGAATAGACGGACGGACGAATATGCGGACGAGAAAGTCTGTTAGGCAGCAGACTGCGAGTCAGTAGGCAACAATGACAGCAATATGGTGAAGGTGGCACAGAGTCGAATAACGTAAATTAGAGCGAAGTGGTGGCGTTTGCGGCCCGCGCAGCACGGACATACTTCGCAGCAGCGAACGGTCAAGCTGGCAGTGACAACATAGGCGGCCGATCGGATGCCACGAATGCTTTTGGTTGCCGTTCGGTAGGTGAGCCAACAAAAATGACTGGAGTGACAAACGTTTAACGGTAATCTTTAATGTTGTTACCAAAGTTGGTTTTGTTGTTCGGCTAATGCGCCTTGTGTTCCTTCTTAATTTGTGGCGGCCGCTATGCGAGTGCCGCTGGCAACACGAAAACGAAATAAAATGCATATTTTTCTTGGCCTAACTCTCGCCAGCGCATAGCGAAAACGAAGTAAAATCATTGCAATTTGTGCTGGTTAAGAGGACCGAAGTCGTTGAAGCCAAATATGGAAAGTCTTTGAACACTTAAAATTAGCGATAAGACAAATCTGACACCTAGCAAAGTGGCAAAGAGAAAAATTAGTGAAAATCTATTTCCATGTGCACTTTGTGGCCAACACAACCGAGCGAGTTCGCACAGCAAGTAGTATGGGAGACGCGGGCGTGCAGAACTACCCGACCTACCACAACAAATCGCCGCGCATCAAAGTCACAAGGAAGCACAATAAAACAGCAAACTGCAAAGCGCACTAAATCGCCGCGAAGAAGACAAAGCGCAGTCAAGTCTGCTCATGCCAAAGGCGATCGATGAACAACAACAAACCACCAAATTGACGATGTGCTGTTCAATTGTCTGGGCCAACTCAGCTCAAGTCAAGAAGCAACGGGTGAGGTGTGCGAGCCCACACAGCTGAGCCAACAAGTGGCCATCAAGTCACTACGCCGCCAGCATAGAGGCATAGCGCAGTACGAGTGAGGGCATGCCGACATTTGCCAAGTTGCAGGGAGCCTCTGCTTACTGCATGGCATTCTGAGGCTGTTGCCGTTGGTAGCGCAGGCAATGAGTCGGTTTAGACTATGAGTATCGGATAACCTCATTGACCAAACGCATTCGAGGAACATCAAATGTGAATTAGTGCAACTACAAGTTGCATACGCGACCGAGGAAACCAAAAGGTAGTAGTGAAATAGGCAAACGGCAGACAGACACACTGGAAGACGAACAACGGCCACAGCCATGTAGATGCATAATAATTCGGAGCAAGCATAATTTAAACTTATTCCGTGTTTACACACACACACACACACATTTATAGACACATGTATATTTATACATATGAAGGAAATTAATGCAGCCGCGGGGAGGATGAGTCAGCATTGTTTTGGGCGGAGTGAGGCCGAGTCGGCATCGACGAAGACACAGTTCAATGGCTTCGCTATTCGCAGAATGCTGTCGTGAATGTAGTCAATAATATTTATTTAAAATAAGTAGATGTGCCATTGCAGGATGTCTAGAGTCAGACAGTGTGGCTGTGGCTAGCTGGACATGTCAGCTGAGCCGGCAGTGTACCGACATATTAGGGAAATTAGAGTTTTTGGGGGTGTAGCAGCGTTGAGATGATGATGAACTAGGTAAGAAGTTGCAATATGTTGTGGAGAGTGGACTGATTCCCATTAATTGTCTGTTAGTGTCGGAAGCGATGATTGACATTTTGGCAAATGGCGAGTTGTCTTTGGAAATGTTGATTTTGCGTCGAGAAATAAAGCGGCCTTTGCTTGATTGTGTGCGAAGTTTCTCTTACCATATGTGGTGAGTGTCCAGCGAATGGCAGTCCGAAGGTCTTATGAGTACTTTCTGAAAATTTTTTGATACAAATTGGTCTGCCATCGCCATTGGCAACAACGATCCTTTATGAGGTGGCAACTTGCTTGTCTAGGGCAATTAAAATACAAAAATCATTCCTACAATAATCGGAATAGACTAGGTAAGCTAAGCTCCATTTTTCAAAATTACTTCAGGAATGGTTTCTGCCGCTAGAACAATAAAAAAAATCCTATGCATAAAGAGTTATAGTATCCCATTGTCTAAATGCTAAAAAAATGCTTAGGTTCCTGTCTTAGCTAATCAGAGTCAGGGCTGCTTTACATAAGCTCCTTTCTGCAGTGTTACAACATTTCGCTTTTTGATGGATGTAAATCAATTATGGGACAAAATGGTAAACGACTTGTGAAAAATGGTGAAATCTCTAAGCTTTGAATCTCAACGACTGCGAAGAAATTTACAGGTCGGTGGTTCAATCTTCGAATATTAGCAAGTTAGTTTTGTCTATTTTGTAAGGACAATGGATAAATATTGAAGTATAATTGAAAAAAAGTGATTGTATTATGGAAACTCTCACCATCTCATCACAGTCCAAGGTCACTGACTCTTCTAGAAATTTCACTTTAAAGGTTCAGCAAGACAACCACTTAGAGTACGATCTGTGCGTGCAACCTTTCAGAGTGAGAGCTTAGCATAAACTTTAAAATCCGCCCCTTCCATTCCCCGTAGTAATGAAATCACGAAACACACCCTTCAATCCCATTCCATGACCCATTCCACGTCCACACTTGCCCTTTTTAATTTAAAATCATTAAAATTGAAATTTACCAAAAGTGCTTCAGTGTTTGCATACGCGAAATCGGGACCCTCATGCACATATGTGGCAAACAAATAGTCCTAAGTCCGCTAATACTGATATGTGTATCTAATGGAAATCAATATCGTTTTTTATGCCAACAGTCTTTGCATTGCCGCCGAGTTTTCCGATTACCAATTGATTATGCTCGAATGTCGCTTATTTTCTAATTATAACAAAGAGCATAACACACATATGCAGCCTCGCATGTATGCATGTGTGTCCAAAGTGCATTTGTCATTTATGCATTTGCCGACACTGACAGCACAACCCCGTGCGCCACGCGACCCGAAAAGGCTACCCCCTGACATTTTTTATCAGCGATTCGCAACCCTTCTTGCAGCCAATATTTTTTCTTGTAATTAGTGTGGAAGCGACACGGCGCAGCGCACAACAACAAATCATTAATGGCCATAAGTAGAGGGAAAGCAATAAAAAAAAAAAAACAATGGGGGTGGAATATGCATGTGTGCATGTGTGCACATATGCGGATTAAAAAATAGTGGTTGCAAATGTTGCGAAACATTAAGTGGCCACATACATGCGTGTGTGTGTATATATATGCGCGAGTGTGGATTTGTTGCAAAAAGTGCGAAAAGTCAAAACGGGAAACAAAAGTACAGCGAACGCATTTGTAAAAAATTATGAAAATTATAAAATTGATTATATAGTTTTTCGCACTCCAGTAATTTGCTCTTATTGCGCGCCAAACGGATTTGGCGCGTCTCACACACATAGCGCTTGACAGCGAGCGCCAACATACGTCGAGAGCGTGATAAACAAAAGGGGAGCGCAGCTTTCACAAGCGCACAGCAGAGACTCCACAAGCGCCAACGGCTGCGTTGGCATCCAGCAACAAAAAACATTGAATTCGAGCAACTGCCGCGTTTATTTGCTCTTTAGCTCGCTCTCTCTCTCTCTCTGCTGCCGCGCCAAGTCTTCGTTAAGCTGGCGCAGTGATAGTTCCCCACTCTTGCACGCTGCTTATTTAGTGAGCTATTTGGGGCTGTGGCAACAACAATGTTGTACACTGTTAATGAGCGTCTCACACACACACACACGCATACCGGCGCTGCTAACGTTGTGCGAGCGCCCCATTTCTATGTGAGCGCGCTCCATAACCGCCTCAATTAATGACGTCATTATGTTTTCTTTTTCATGTTTTGCCGTTAGTGCGCTCTCGCACGCATTCGCTCGCTCTCAGCTAAGCTACACAGCTGTTGGCCATTCTTAGCGGAGAGAGCGCATCGCTAGCAGCAGCGACGTAGAGTGGGTGGTTTGTTGGTCTGCTGTTGGCCGGCGGCTGCGCTTCCACCACCAACACCAGCGTCGCCCGCCCGAACGCGCGTCTTGTCGTAGTCGCGCGCAATTCATTCTTCGGCAGCGTTGTATTTTGCTTTACTTTGTTTGCCGCCTGTGCCTTTGCTCATTCGTTCGACACGGGTATTTGCATTCGGTTGTGTTCGTTTTGCTGTGTGGCAAGCACTAAACAGCGCGGCGACGTCGTTAGCGCACACACAAAACAGCAACAACTCGTGGCAGCGAAGACTTCGTTGGCACGTTGCTCGTTTTGCTTGCCAGCGCTCGTTCGTTCGGCTGGCTGTCGTGCTTGCTGCTCGTTTTTTAACTGCTGTCATATTAATGTGGTTGCTTTTAATTGTTGTTGTTGTTCACTTAACGTGTTTGTTGTTACTCGCAATGTTGTATGCATGTGTGCGCGCTGTTTTAAAGTTGCTGTTAGCGCTGCCAATGCGTTGCTGGCGTTTCTTTTGGGGGGTCCACGGCAGCGTAGCGGCAGCGCGCTTCGGCCGACTGGCAGCAAGCGGGCACAGGCGGCCTGCGAGTTGGCAGCGCTGCTCAGTCTTTAGACGGCGCTCTGCCTGCTCGTACGACTCGCACGGACGACTCTTGAAGCCACCGCTGAACTGTGAATACATTTGGAACTCGCATGTGAACCGATTACCATCTTGGCGTAGCGAGCTCAAAATTAAACAGCTAATAATTGCATAAGTAGCATAATTAAATATTTTGTTGTGCGGCAAGTCGAGGCAGTCGCCTGTGTCTGTGTTTGTGTGTGATGAAGTAGTGTTTTGTGCCACATGATGGCGTTGCAACATTCCTGTGACGTGGTGTGTGTGTTTAATAAGTGACTATTTGAATTTTTAAGCCATACCGCGCGACCGTTACAACCGTCTTGGCTTTGCAAGTGCAGTTTAAGCGTGTGTTTGTGTGTGTGTGTTTGAGCAGCGCTTTGTTTGCATATCGACACCGTTAAATTTGTTGCCAGTCAAACTCAAAAAAGCGTGCATTAAATATTAATAGCTCCAAACAACAACAATAACAATAACGATCACACGTTGCACGCCAACAAACGGCCACTTAACGCCAACTTTTGCTACCAATTCCAACCGACAACAATTTAGCAACAAATAAACAACAACAAATAAGACGCAAACACAAAACAATCGCAGCAACAACAACAGTAACAGCAACACCGTTACGTTGCGATCATAGCAATCGCCGTGATTAATTGCATGTGGCAGTTGAAAGTGATTGATAAATTGCAGCAATGCGATAGCCGTGTTGTTGCCGCTGCCATACTTGCCACTAATAACGCAAGCGCTGCCTGAGACGTTGCCGCGGAGGCGCACAGGTAGCCAACACCAATGCGTTTCGCCAAAAATAGCAGGCAACGCAGTTTTTTAAAACGAAGAAATTTATAAATTTAATTTGTGTGCTTGTGGCGGAAAATTTGAAATACAAAAACAGCAACAATAAACCGCAAGAAATATTATTAAAAACAAAACGCAGAGCGCGCAACATAGCAAGTGTGAGTAACGGCAATTATTTGGTGTACCAACGCATTTTTGGAGCCGAGAAAGTGACCGCATTTTAATGAGACAAGCAGCGCCCCCCACTCGACCAGTGCCCCAGCGCCAGGATAAACGAAAATGCCAAAAGTTGCAAAGTGAAATTTTTTGAAATTAAACAGTGTGCGCTAATTAGCGCTGTGCATAATACAGTTTACGAAAACAAAAACAAAAAAAGTGTGTGGAAGAGAAATGAAAATAAACAATTTTTGTCGCGTTAATGGTGAACTAATGCAAAAACAACCAGTGTGCTGAAAAATAAAATTGATCTTTGATAATATAATTAATATTCAATAATTATAAAACAAAAAAATTACATTAGAAAAAATTTTTCAAAATAATTCCAAACTTTTTGAAAGAAAAGCTAAGATTACCAATATCCGCTGTACAGTTTTGGCCTGAAAAATTTGCGAAAGCATGTCGAAAATTTGAAATTTCACTAAAAATATCGAGTTGAGGTAAGCTTCTTTGAATATAATGTTTCAGCGGTATTTAAATTTTATAATCAAGCGCAGTATTGAGCTGGGTTGCAAGCAATGTTTAAAAAAATTATGAAATCAATATTTGAATTAATTAAATAAAATAATTTTTATTTCAAAAAAGCGATAAAAATTTAGGTTAGGTTAAACTTGTAGCCCAATACGCCTCACATAGACCAGTTTTTTTCCTTTGCGATACCTGATCGAGTCCAGTTCCTAGGTCCAAGGAAGTAACCACCCTTTAGGATGCCTGCGCTTGACAGGAATTTTAACAGCATTGAAAAATGAAAAAGAAAAATTTTAATACTAAGATTAGAATTAAGGTAAAAAATAATATTTTGTTTTAGATTCTTGCGCGTTTGCGTATTTCACTCAAAGCAAAAATAATATTTTAAATTCCACTTACAGGATTGAAAAATAAAAAAAATTTTATGCTAATTAAAAAATTAAAAATTAATTCCAACATAATTAAAAAATAAAAATTTTGTATTCAGTACAAAAATTTTGAATAAAGAAATCCGCATCGGTATTAAGAAATAAAAAAAAACTACTTAAAAAATTTAAATTAAATGATTCGCAGCCCTAGTATTGAGCTACTTTGACACTTTCCTTACAAATTTAGGAAAATTCTAAGCATATTTTCAGAAGAATGATTCAATATTTTAAGCTCAGTGTTCAAAATAGTTGAAAACATTAGGCTCCTGATATTTAAAATTTTGAAAAATATTGCAGAAACAGAATTTTTGAAATGAATTTTAGCTTTTTTTTAATAATTTCAAGTGGCGTGACTGCATGCTTTCTAGTATATCGTCATATAAAATGCAAGATCAAAAAACGAATTTGAGTTTTTAATTGCTTACGATTCACTGCATAATTTTACATGTATATAGTATAAGATTTTCAGCTTACGCTGACAGATATTACCAATAAAAATAAACCAATATTTTAAACCAATATATAAGCAACGTAAAACCCAAATTATTTAACCAATATATAAGCAATGTATAACCAATTTATAACCAAACCTCAAAATTTTTTTTCAACATAATTGGTTTCTAATTATATCGTTTTTCCTTCGCCTGTAAGCTTATGAAAAGCGATGTTACGTTATTTTGCATTTTAGGTGAAGATATATCTTTTCCTTATTCGGGATACAAATTTTTATATTAGACTCTAAATATATAAAAAAAAAAATATTTTTAGATATGACATATCACTAACACTGAAAACCTTTAACTTAAAAAAATGATTAATTTCAAAATTAAATTTTTTTTACTTAAAGAATAATGAGTACATGAACGAAATCTCCGATGGTTCTAAAGACAAAGGTCCTCCACTGCTGAAGGGTTTCCAGCCTTCTCCGAAAAAACCTACAATATATCATTAGAAAATGTTCTCCGTACAATGAGCTACGATCAAAAAAACTGAAAAATTAACGAAATGGCGGTGATAAAAAAAATTGGATATTACCCCAAATTTAGGTTGATCGGATCAAAAATCGATAGGTATTCAGAACTATGTAATAAACAGGCTGAACGAATCATTTGTATCTCGCAGACAAATTAGAAAGGAGATTCGAAAAATGCTGTTTCGAGACGCGAAAACGCGTTTAAATACAAACTCGAGCAGCTGATTGAAATGGACGGCTGCATTTTAAATGTCCTTAACTCAAAAGCTATTTGCGATATTGATTAGAAATTTAAATATGTTACTTTTGAAGGTATAAATTTTCGAATTAAGAAAACAGATTTTTTTTCCAAAATTTCACACCATGGTGTGCCAAACTTTTTGAATTTTTACAATTTTCGCAAATTTATTTCATTCGTGAATAACGCGAACGCGCTTCCACGGCCATTGATAGCATATGTTCCTATTTTTTCCAATTTTAAACAAAAATTTTAGGCTTTTATCATTATGGAAAGTAATGCAATGGAACTTATGAGCAGCGATATGGTGGGGTCAAGCTTTTAAGGAATGCAAATTGGTGTGAGTTATTAAAAATTTCGCTTCCTTATTCCAAATCCGTTGCGAACTACAGAAACTCCCTGAGATTGGTAACGTAATTATGAACAGTCATATCTAAACCAAGTACAAACCAAAGTCCTACTTTTGTTTTTATACCCTGAATAGTTTTTATTACATTTGCCATAACGTTTGTAATGTCCAGAAGCAAACTTCGGAGACCTTTAAAAGATCAGCTTAACGATAGGAGTCGATTTAGCCATGTGTCTGTCTGTATACACGCGAACTAGTCCATCAGTTTTTGAGATATCAAAATGAGATTTTGCAAACCTTCTTTTCTCCTGAAGTAGCTCTTTATTTATCGGAAGCGCCGATATCGGATTTCTATAGCATATAGCTGTCATACAAACTGAACGATCGGTATTAAGTGACAGTAAGGGGAATTTTTTCACTTGTCTAGGCATCTTCTCGAAATTTGACAGAGCTTACTTTTTAAAGCATTGCTATTAGATTTCCGAAGAAATCGTTCAGATCGGATAACTATAACATATAGCTGCCCTACAAAGTAAATGATTGTAATCACATGTTTGTATGGAAAACTTATTTATTTCTTCACGAAATTTGGCATGATTTATTATCTAAAATAATAATGCAATCCGACATCGTTCCGATCGAGTAACTATTTCTTCTAAAACATCTTATGTATTTTTGTGTAGCTTTAGTACAAATGGAATTAACGGTTTTCTTGTTTTTACTTATGGTTTTTCTTACAAATTTTTGAATTAAGAATTAACGGCAATTATTTCAATTTTTTTAGATAAGTATTTAATTTCGATATTTATTCCTTGGCGTTCACCAAATCGCTACTTAACATTATGCAAAAATATGAAAAGTGAATGAAAACTTCAAATTCAGTTTCAAATGCAAATTAATTACGGTAATTACCGTGAAAAATGGCCGCTGTTTAAGCGGCGTGAGTCAATGAACAGCAAATTTAATACTTTTTCATGCAAAAGTTGCTGGCAGCTCGAAAATATGCTCGGCGCTGTTTACACTTGTAATTAATTTCGCAATTTGCTATAAAAATGCAATTCGCATGCAAAGCGCGCCAAGTTGCTAAAGTGACAACTGCAACGACAACAACAACAAAGCAACAGCTAGAACAGGGTATACTTAAGCTTAATTTACAAAGCGTCGCTTATTTTGGACGCTCCAGCATGCCTGTGTGGATGTGTGAGTGTGTGCATTTGGATTTATTTGCATGTGTTTGCTTAGTTTCCAAAGTTAAAGGGCCCTAGCCAGTGTCAGCTGAAGTCGGGTCTATTGACTTCTCACTAAGTAGCAGCGCGCTGCTTGCCGCCGTTGCCATTACACTTGCATTACTGACTTGCCGCAGCGGCAATTGTTCGGCATAATTAAGTTATAATAGAAAAAATAGAAAAAAAGTAGTTGAAAACATATTTAGAATTACCATTTAATTTTAATTACTGTCGCTGTGTGTTGTGCTTTTTCACACACCAACGACGCAAGCGACACAGCAAATTACTTAATATGCGCGCGTATCTGTGTATGTGTGTGTGCGTTGCCTTAAACAAACTGCATTTTGAATAGCGCAAGAGTTAATCATTCTATTAATTACAATTAATGCAACTAATTATTCTAATTACAAGTGGAGAGGCAGAAAAAGGTGCATAAAAAGCGGAAAATATACAACAATAGCAGCAATAATAAAAACCCAATTGCATTTCAAATCTAATATGCAATAAATTGTTGCTAGAAGCTTCTTAGTTAGCATTGCCAGCCATAACTCAAACCGCTGCAAGTGGAATTTGCACACTCGCAGCTCCGCAATGATTGATATTAAGGGCAATGCGCTAATGATTGCAAAGCGGCCAGCGGTGAGCGGGCAGCGGGCAGTCTAAAATTATACAGTTATTATTTAGCGATTACTTACACGAATGTATGTGTCTGTAGGTCGCTTTGTATGTGCTGCAGGTGCTCATTAATTATTAATTAGTAAAAGCGGATTTCGATTTCCCAAGAGCGTTTGATGAATGAAAATAGAAGGTATGGAATGCTTGATTTCCAAGCATTTGCAATTTAAATTAGGACACCCTCGCATTAATGCGGTAATTACCCGGGTTTTACACTATTTATTAGTTCCTGTTGCAAGGTGTTCGCACTTCGTTATGGCAAGTTTGTAAGGAAAATGCATGAAGCATGCTCTAGGTTGGAGTGAAAGCGATTATCGATAACTGTGGCAGCTGCAACGAACGACTGAAATCGTTGTGAGAATGAAATTTTAATTTTTTGAGGGCGATAGTGGCAGCTCATAGTATTTTCTAGGTGATTCAGATTGTTTGTTTTATTCCCGCCACCGATACCGCCTTGGCTGGAATGAAAAAAATTAAGGTTGTCAGCTAGATATCGTCATCTAAAATGCAAGACTTATCAGCAATATAAATAAGAAATTGGGTTTTTTATTGCCGACGATTCACCTCATCATTTTGTTGTATATGTTGCATAAAATTTTGAGCTGCCGTGGTCAGATATAACCAATATTTAACCATTATATAACCGATATATAACCATTTTATAACCAAAACTGAAATTTTGTTTAAATATTTCTATTATATCTTTTTTCTTTCGCCTGTAAACTTATGAAAAGTGATGTTACGTTATTTTGCATTTTAGGAGACGATATACTGAAATTTTTTGAACAGCACTTAATGAAAGCGTTAACAGAAACTAAAAACCTTTGAAAGTGTTCAGAACATAGAATTAGACGCTTTTTGTTTATAAAATTTGTACGCTAGGTGGCGCTTCAGAGTTTAGGTTGGGTTAGCTTTGACAAACTGCTTTGGAATTTGTTTTCCTAATTTTAATCAAAATACGATTTTCGGAAAATATAAAAAGCAAAATATTTAATTATTCATCAATATTTATTTTGTCGCTTTCAAAGTAATGCCCACCAGTGGAAATACATTTGTACCAACGATTTTTCCAGTTCTCGAAACCATTTTCATAAGCACTTTTTGAGATGACCTTCAGCTCCTTCAGTGAATGTTGTTTCTTCTCTTCGGTCGACTAAAAACGATTTCTACAGAGCAGCAATTACTATATTGAAAAACTTACAAAAATTGTATTTTGCTCGAACTTTCATAAGCGATGAAACGTCAACCCAAGGAAATCTACTTAATTGGGCGAAATTAAGTATCTCAGAAGCACTTCGCTCACAGTTCGAAGTCGGCCGTTCCAATGACGTTATTCGAGTTCAATAAAAAGTCGCAAATTATCTTTTAATTACCGCTGCTTTCTGCTCATATCTCATTGTAATTACAATTAATCAAATCATCTTATATGTATATCACATGTTTTACTCTAAACAAAGTCGCGCAATTTTAATGAACTCCAACTAATTCGCCACACAGGCGAGGGCGACCTCACAAAGCTTGTATCATTGCCACATAAATGCACTCGAGTGCAAAAAACCGGCAAAAAATTAATAATAAACACCCATTTAATATAACAAGTTGAGCCGCAATGCAGCACATTTAACAATAAAATTGCAGATGCAAAGCAAACAAAACACAGATGAAAGCAACAAAAAACACAACAACAACAAAAGCTGCATAGATTAAAAAAGTGACAATAAAATGACAGCTAACAGCAGCATCAATAACACAGCCGGCCGCTAGAAATAAAGTGAGCTGACAACAATGCAAGCGAAAACGATAATCATAACATCATTAGTGGCAAGCAAAATGAGGCGGTGAGCCAACGCTACGAATGATCGCATCGCCAGCGACGGCAACGACAACTTATCAAATGGTGGCGGATCGGTGCAAGCGGAGCGTCGGTGGTGGCAGCTACGCAACACGCTGTAATGCGGCGCGGTGGAGGTGAGGTACCGCGGCGCGCTGATGTGATGCGGTATGACGCGCGTTGGGTTGGCGCAGCGCAGGTGGATATGCGCTTGACTGACCGGGGAACGCGCAACCTTTTAATCCAAATAATCACGCTAACAACAACAACACTAGTAAATATGCTAAACTGATCAACGCTAATCATATGTAAATCATGCTGCAAAAAGTGGGGTGTCATACGCGCCCAGTAGGAAATGGAAGCGCTGAGTTTGATGATACAATTACAAAAAATTCTACACTTGTGTCGAAAAGAAAACACAATGAGTTAGTAAGCTCAAAAATCTTGCTTGTTTCAGGCAGTTATTCTCAGCTTAGTGCCATTAATCGTCAAAATTTACCGCAAAAATGTACACTTTATGGCTAGCAACCTTCGAAGACTTCTTTCGTGTTTTGATTTTTTCTTATCAGGTTTTTGAGATATCATTGTTGTGAGATATTTGTTAAGAATTTATCAACCGCGGCTTGAAGTCAGCAGATCACAAATTCTTAGCTTATTTTAAGAAGTCAAACACAATATTTTCTCAAAAAGTGGCCTTTATGTGGACCTTTCATATTTTTTCATAAAACATTAAACTCTTTTCAAAAATGAAGAGTGAGATATTAAACGATGATGTTCTATCTGACAGGTCGAAATTCAGTTTATTTTGGTGGCTGAACTGCCATTTCTCCACTCTCTCACAGTTTTTCCTGCTAGCCATCTTAGTATTAATGTCCATAAATGCAAATGCACATAAGTACTATTAAGTATGCACCAATATACTGGCATGTGGACCTCTGTAGGTGCCTCTGTTACCTCGGCGAAACGGCAATTGCGCGTACTTAACCCCATGGCACAGATTTATTTTGGTGTTGGGGCATCATTAACATTGGGGAGGTAAAATTATCGCAACAACAAATCAACTACAAAAACAGCAATTGTAATAGCACCCTATTAACGTGCGACAATCGCAAAGTATATGTGGATGTGCGTGATTGCAATTGCGAATGCAAGCGACGTTTCTCGGCAGCCGCAGCGACATCGACAGCGGCAACACTGGCGCTAAAACGACTCCAGTGAATGAATGAACGAAATGGATAGGCACTGGCAGCACAAAGATTAGCAGAAGGGGATCCACACCGGCACACACCTGTGTGCTGAATACTTAAAAATACACACACACATGTCTGTATGTGTGCTGCCAGCAGTTGGCAGCGCGCTGGACACTTGCCTTTCGACGCAGCGCAGCACCTGGGGGCTGAGGCAATAACAATATGCACAACACGCCTCTCTCCCAACACCACTGCCTTGGAGCCCGCACAAATCGCCAATGCGCTGCCCAGCGCGCTGGCCGGCTGTCTGTCCAGCTGGTGCTGGGGCCGGTGCCGGCCGATTTGATTTCCATTTCCAAAGTCAAACAATGCGAATGTTTTACAAAGTTTTGTGCAAGTGCAATGCGCCTTCATGGTGTTGGTGACGCGTATGTTGTGTGTGATAACGCGGGTGTGTGTGTGGGTGAATGTGAGCGCGCTTGTGTGGCTGCTCGGCGCTCGTTGTTGCTGTTGTTTGGGTGCCAGCGTTTGTCTCTCAAGTAGGCAACAAATTAATGCATCGCCGTATTTTTATGTCATATTTTTGTGGAAAAAGTAATCAAGCGCACAATGCGAATTATAATAATAAGCACATAATTCAAATAAAAATGCCACCCACACACATGCAAACTCACACATATGTGTATTTACATGTGTATGCGGCGCAAAATTGATGTTGCCATGCCACTCATGTGTTTTGTGTGTGTGTGCGTGCCCATTAAATATAGCCGTCGCAAGTAATTTGGTTTCTTGTTGTTTTTGTTCTTGGATATTCTTATTTTATTCTAGTTTATTCGTCGCTTGTAAAATTAATGTTGTATTATGCATTTCTGTCGTGTTCTTTTGCCATTGTCGCTGTCAACTGCTCGTTTCTGAATTGGACAGCTGCCGCGCGATTTGCCGTCGGAGGCCAATAAACGGTAATTTTAAATTAATTTATATGTGATACTAAACCTTTCGCAATAAAATAATTTTTCTGGTATTACGATCACAACGCGCGGACAAATGTTTTTATATTATTCGTCATAACTCAGTTAAGATCTTTTTTTTTATTTTCTTTTCATGCGGATCAAAATATTTTAGTAGAAATATGCTTGTGACTGCTTCCGTTCCACAAACTATACTTTTAAGAATAATTTAGTAATTTTGGAAAGAAAAAAGTCAATTGTGGTGAAAACTATCTAGTTCCTAAAAATAATTAGTTTTTTGAAGAATATAATATTTATTATACCAGTTGTTTGTCTAATTGGCTATTTGAATACTTTTTGTATAGAAGAAACACATAGAAAGAATTAAAATTTTTGATTTTTAGATTGTAAACTGCTTTAAATTCATTTATACCAATTTTTAATAATTTTTTTATACCAGTTTCATTCATAATCTAAATGCTTTTGCTGCCCAGGTTCGAACTGTACTATGCCAATTTAACTTATTTATACCAGTTAGTTGTTCGAGCAGTATTATATTAATTTTTATTATACCAATTTAACATATTTATACCAGCTGCTTATTCGATTCACTACCACCCAAAGTTAAGCCAATCAATCGCAGCTTAAATCTCTAATTTTTAAAATAAAAAGCGAGTTTAATTTATTTATACCAGTTTATAATAATTTATTTATGCCAGTTGTTGCTTCGTTTTCGATTCACATTCTGAAATCTTTTGCTCTAAAAGGTCAAAATTTATTATACCAATTTAACTTACTTATACCAGCTTTTTTTTGGAGTCACAATCTTAACGATTTAGCTTTATACAGTAAATTTATACCAGTTTCATTTATTTTTACCAACTGCGTACTCGATTCATTATCCCCCAAAGTTAGACCAATCAAACCCAGCTAAAATCTCTAATTTTTATTCTAATTAATTTATTCTTATTAATTTATAATAAATTATTTATACCAGTTGTTGTCTGAGTGTTTTCGCTATAAAAATCAAATTGTTAATTTGTACTAGTTGTTTATTCGTTTTCGATTCGCATTCTCAAAGCTTTTGCTCTAAAAGGTCAAATTATATTATAACAATTTAACTTATTTATGCCAGTTGTTTGTTAAATTCAATAACCCTCAAAGATAAGGAAACGAAGACAACTTAAATTTTAATTTATTGAATTTAAACGCAAATTAATTTATTCATACCAATTTTCAATGGTTTAGTTATGCCTCTTTAACTTATTTATACCAGTTTTATGTTTTAGTCGCAAACTGAACAAACTACAAAGTCAATTGTCATTATACCAATTTAATTAATTTTATCACTTTAATTAAAGTATTTTTAGAATCTCCCTAAGCTATGCTATCTAAGATTTGCCGCCGACTGCATAATTCTCCGCTTTATTTCCTGCCAGCAGCTGCTTATTAAATAATTGCGACTTTCGAAAACTTTCCGTTAAGTCAAAACATATTCAAGTCATTTAAGTTATGTAAAATAAAATAAGAAGAAAAAAAAAAAACAATAATAATTGTGACAAGATCCAACACATGAGATCCGCAATCAATGCAGGGAGTTAGCGGACGGAAATGCCTTTTTATTGTCGACAATAATGAGCACAGCGTTTGACGCTGTCGTTGTCGTTTATTAAATACAATATATTTAAAAAATAATTTATACCAATCTATTAACTAACTCCGTCGCTTATGAGCGCTTAGCTTAAGTACGCAGCAATTACGACAGCAGCACAGCAGCTGAGGCTCAAAACCTAATTTGCGGCGGCTGCTCGTGACGTTTTGACGTCAGCGCGCGAGCAAAAAAAGGAAACTGTTCAATAATTGATAACTTCATTAATGGAAAAGTTGACATTCGAAACCGAAAAAATTGCATAAATTAATGGAATGAGCAGATAGAACTCAAATTGCCAGCTAGTTACAGCGCATTAGCGCGTCGTGATGTGATTGGTTGATGCGCGCGTGATGTTGCGATGTGATGTCGCGAGGCGCTGCGCTACGAAATTTGTATGTAAGCGTGGGTGCAGACGCTCACAAAATGCGTAAATTATCGGTAGCGGAGAATGCGTGGAATTTTAATTGCTCACATTTAAGTGCGCACGCTGTTGTTGTTGCTTTTTCTACACTTTTTTCTTCTGTTTCCTTTATTTTCTTATTGTGGCTGGCGTCGGTTAATTTAGTGAGCGATCATGCAATGTAATGTCAGCGCCCGCCTGCTCGCCTTTATGTGTGTGTCTTTACAGGCGCACATGAGCAGATACTCAAATGGGTTACAAAAACAATAAGTGTGCTTAAATTGTTTAAATGCTAATTAAAACTAAGAATTAAGTAGCACACAAAATTTAATGACAAATTGTTTTTGTAGCGTTTTGTGTACGGAATGCCTTCATTATTTTTGTGGCTTGAGAATGTTCTCGCGCCAATTAACTTGTTATGGGGCCTTTCGAGAATGGAAAGCACCTTTTGAGTGGCAGATAGTTTAATAGAAATTGTGTTAGAGCTTGAGGAATTTTTTTGTAAGTATTTAGTTGGTTCGGGAAATATTAAGGCGAATTTAGGAATTATCTTAAGACGTACGCCAAAAGACAAGGGGACTGAAAATCAAACTCTATCCGGTATTTGCTTGTATTGTTGAAAAATATAGACTCACTGATCCAGCAGTTGAAAGATTTTGGAATACTCACTAAAGAAGTGAAGAAGAAGTCGGTTTTTGGCGCTATGAGAGAGTTACTCAGTTAAATATGTGTTCCTACTCTGTGAGAGCGAATCACCCTACTCCAGAAACAGCCACTTAAATTCTTACCACTTATCGAAAAAGTGCTAAAAAACATCAAAGCGCTTGGAATTAAAAACATAAAACTAAGCGCTTTACCACTAAAATTGCCTACTGAGAGAATGGCGAGAACTGGTAATTTTTCTCTCATCCTGAAATGCAGTGTCTTTAGTTGAAACTCCCTGCTTAGCTGAGACTAACGAATCTCCGCGGAGTAGTTGAAGCGAAACGAACGCAAACAAATAACTTTATCCACACATACACACGCGCGAACACGCATGCACTCACGAACTCCAACGGAGTGATGTGCGCATTCCAGTGACATTTTATGTTGGCTGGCCTTGTTGTTGCTTTTAATTGAAACGATGCACATTAATGCGCCATCGACGTCAGCGCGGTCGCCACTCATGCGTGTCACGCGCTGCCTTAGTGTGGGTGTGTGTGAGTTGAAAGCGATCGCGTTTTTGTGCTAAATTCTCATTTCGCTTTCGTTAAACGCAATAATTTTGAACATGCGATCCGAATGTAAAAAAAATTGAAAAATTAAATAAAATACCGCGAGCGCTGAGCTCACACTTGAGAGCGTATATGCGCGCATACGAGCGACAGCAATTTATCATTACGAAATCATTAAGCGCTGAACGCGCTGACAATTAAGTGCGGCGAAAATGAATTGAAATTGTAATTAACATTAGAATCGAAATTGGAATTTAGAATTAGAAGTGAAATGCAAACACACACGCGCATATATGTGCAGCAGAGGCGCGCGGGAAAGCAGTGGGCAGCGCGCTTACTTAATGAAGCCAAAGCAAGCCGCCGACGCCAGCAACGGTAAAACTGCTAAGCCGCGTGCGACAAGCGCTCAGCAGCAATAATGATGAACGACGTCGGTAGCTAAAGTATCTAATAGATCATTATCCAGCCAGCACATGGCATCACTCACAACGCGCTGCGGAGCGCAAGTTGACATGTGCGCGTGTGTCGCGCGAAACAGCTTAACTAAACACGCTCTCTGCCGCTGACGAGATCCGCCTTCAACTAATTAAAACTTTTAATTAGCTTGTTAATTCCCTTAAAACGACAATTTTTTTGTTGTGCGGGAAAATGGACGAAAGTGATCGAGTCTTATTTCGCGTTTTTGATTACTTTTGACATCAGTGCCCGCTCGAGCGCCAGCGCGGCGTGCGGTTGAGCTGACACTAATTAAGAGATCGGCAGGCATTGATCTATTTAAAGTGTGAATTAATATTAAATGCCGTCGTTGTGTGAATTAAGTGAATAACATTATTTTTTTTTTATTATTGTTATTGTGTGTGTGGAGGGATTTTCATTGTTAATAATAAATATAATTTTAAAAATATAATATTTTTCTGCCTTTGACGAATGTTAAGGTGGTGTTCTAGTCTGTAAATTAAAAAAAAATATATTTTTTATATTTCAAAAGTTTGGCCACTCAAGAATATATCTACAAGAGGATTTTCAATATTCCAAATATTTTCGAAGAAATATGTAGGTGTTCTGCTGACCCGGTAACAAAACCGTTTCTGCCGGAACTGAAACATTAAGCACATTTTTCTCGAAACTGTCTTCTTCAGCTTTCTTTATAGAATGTTCTATGTCTGGAACTATTCATACCCAAGAAGCTGTGTAACCTCACGTTGTGCAGCACCAAAAGTTCTGTCACAATCGTGAAAGGCTTCTCCGAATCGTTGAATACCAAGCGAAGTTTCATACAAGGGTATATCACCAACACAGAATAGCTCTTGCCAACAAGTGCTACTTCGGAGAAGTAAAGTTCTCTCTCGACGAACAAAGACCACATTCTATAAGCCACTCATTATATCCGTGCTGCCATATGCAGAAGCATGGACTATGACAAAATATGATGCGAGACATACGACGGCGTCCATAGTTCAGCGAATCAAGAGACTTGAGCAGCGCTGGCTATGTAATGTTATCAAATGGGAAGTGAATACTCTAGCTTTGAAGATTTTAGATTCAGTGGCCGTAGGTGAAAGCAAAAAAAGAGAAAGACCTCCACTTCGTTGGAAAGATCGGATGGTGAAGAAAATGTAAAAGAAGAAGAAATAGAAACTGTATCTTGTATTGTATTATTGTATCCAAAAGAAGCCCTTCCATGAATTCATAAAAGAAATTCCTTCAGTTTCCTTGAGAGATCTTTATTGAAGTTTTCATAACAATTGGTTACCTATCAGTTAGCTTTGTATTTCCGTAATATTCGGAACAATTGAGGGTTTATTTACTACTCATAGTTGAGAGCGGCTATACTGAGAATGTGCGAGCGAGAAAATGAAGCGGATCTTGAAAAAAAAAGTATTGGAAAGAAAAGTTGAACTAAAACCCAAACGCTAAGCAGATAAAACTGAATTATACTTAACAAGAAATAATCAAGCGCATACATATATTAATAAAATCGCTATTAAAGTAAAATTAAGCATTTGGCATTTTATGACAAGCGTTTGGCGGGTGCAGTAAAATTGTGGCGGCAGCAAATGACGGCAGCGACACCAGTCGGTCGCCAAAGTGCGGTGGCAATTACAGTTGCAGCTTAAAATAACATTAAAACAGCATGCGCAGCAACAACAACAAGAACTCAGTATTTGTCCACCAAACCAAATCAAATCTAAGCGCTCGTATGAGTTAGGGGGAAAAGTGGAGCGGTTGGCGAGGGCGCTGCACCCGCCATCGTAAACTACTTAAACAAAATCCTCATAAAAATGCACAATTATGCGAGTTCGCGTAATGAAATGAGCCGATCGCTTTGCCGCATGCTTACTTTAATAAAATATATAGAGAATCGCGCACATACACTTGCAGCGGGCTGCGTTTGCGCTGATATTTTATTAATGTCCGCGCTGCTGGCTAAGTCAACACCACCGGGTAGCTCCACGCCAGCCTCGCGTCCACCTACTCTCTCGCGGAACCATTAGCGGTGCATTACCGGCCTTAATGCCTACTCTCTTGAGATTGCCTAACTTTTTACGATTTCTTAAGCACGCAGCCGGTCATCTAGTTTAAATGCGCCTGTGCGTGGCTTGTGGTTTGTCGGTCTTGGGTTCGGTTCATACTGCCGCTATCATAATTGCAGTAATTTGGAAAATGTCGGCCCGATTGTCGTCGAGGACTCTGTGCGCCAAAATACTGTCATTACTTTTATTAGCCACACACACACATGCACGCACACCAGCTCACATGTAAGTAATTTGTCTGTCTGCATTCTCGAAAGTTCGCTGTGATTTCGCATTAATCTTAAATTAGTTTCTGTGCGCTTGGCAGCATTCACTGAACAGCAGCCATTAACCTAATTAAATTGCAACAAAAAATGCATAAAAATTTATTAAATAACTTTGGAGTTCTTGCAGCTGAAAGCGAGTGTGTGTGTGTGTGTGTGTGAGCATGTGTTGCAGATGAAAGAGATTTGCGACGCGGCGCAGTTGTGAGCCGAAAGTTTTCTATTTGTTATTAAGTAGTAAAATAATTATTTCGCTTTGAAGTTGAAACAACAACCACAAGAAGCACATGCTCACACCGCGGCCGGCGTTCATTAGCCACTGCAATCACCTGCGCTACTTAGTGTGTGGTATTTATAACGGTGAATGGGTAATTAACTTTTTACCTTGCACTGCTCTGCAGGACCAAAATGGTGGGCGGTAAAAAGCATTATTAACTTTATTAATTTTTAAGCATTAATATGGCCGTTAAAGCTCTAAATGAGCAGTTTTCTAATTGATTAGACCCAATGGGGGCAATGTGGGTAAATTTTAGTTGCTGCTCGGGGCTTAAAACAAATTTTGACCCTGGTCGGTTCCTCAAAAGTCTTATAATTAACGGCTGTTTCTTTACGGCAGTTTCAGACAACCGCTTAATTTAGTGTATTGATAAGTTGGTCCACAAAATTTTACAAAAATCCCCGCTGAACCCTTTGCGAGGGAGCCGAATAGTAATAGGTACCACAGTATTCCAACGAAGGCAGGGCGGGCTGTTACAATAATATCTCTAATTGCAAAAATCCCCGATGAACCCTCCCTGAGGGGGCCAATTGACGATAGAAAGCACAGTATCCCGTCAAAGGCGGGGACGGGTTCGTAATAGTTCACCAATGTATTAGTAGGAAGGTATCTAGCTAAGTTCTGATTTTTTATCTGGTATTCGTTGCCTCTTACTAGCATAGTATTCGTATGGAGAGTGTCATAACACTCATGCTGTAACAACTTGACTCGAAATATCTCAGCCTCGAATAGAGGCTACGGATATCTGGCGCCGTAAGAAGACAGTCTTACGCACAAGCAGACGTCCTTTGCCCCCACTTCATTAACACAAAACATAATCAATGAAGTCCGAATCTCCCATAAAAAAAAAGTCGGACGGAACTGGATCCGAAAAACGGACGGCGTTTGCTACGAGCTCGATAAAAACCAGTACAAAGGCAGAAACGAAACTTTGTCTAGGCGTAAGGGATGGCACCAGCAAGGAAGTTGAAGCTAAGTCTAGCCATTAGTCTTACCTATTGTGGTATCCTCATATATATTCCGAATGGCTAGGTCATGTCGTCCGAATGGATGAAAACACTCCAGCTTTGAAAGTATTCGACGCAGTACACGCCGGGGGAAGCAGAGTTAGAGGGAGAGCTCCACCAATCCGCAATTGGCACCGCATTGCAAATCGAAGAAATGACTGGCGCGCTGTTGTTAACTCGGCGGTTTCTACGCCAGTAAAGCTGAAGAAGAAGATAAAATAGAGGCTGAATCTTGCTTTAATTGTTCAAATAAGACTAGATGAGAAAAAAAATTGAGTTATTTTTGTTTATATATACTTTTTCTCATTTACATTTTTATAAGTAAGACGCTCAAAGACCTTAATTCCACAAGAGGTCCCTTAACAGCATTTAGATCTTAAGTATCGACTCAATAAAGGAATTGAGCTGCGACACAATTGGTAAATTATTAACCCACAAGAAAAGGAGATTGAAACAAAAGTGCTTGTGGCAGAAGCAACCACCGCATCTGCACTTAAGGACGTGTATACAAGCACCCACAGCCAAAACCCCCGACTCACTGCGAGAAAACTCCAACAATAGATAAGCACAACACTAAACAGCATAAAGGCCTCAAAATACCGTAAAAATATGCTGCGTGACACTTCTAAGCGCCTGGTACTGGCACGCGTTAAGGGCGGAAGAACGCGCTGCCACAAGCAACCCCTAACAGCGGCCAACCACCACAAAAATACGACGTGAACGGCAAGTCTAATACGCCGTGAGCCCCAACTGCCGCAGGAGTGATGGGCGCCAGGTGGGTGCAGCCAACAAATTCTGTCAAAACACTTGTAAATGCAGATTGAGCAATTGGGTGAGCCAAAGAAATGCCGACGGCATTACGGCAACACCCGCGAAGCGATTGCAACGCTGCGTTGGTGGCGACGGGTCAAGCGCGCTACATGCCACGCGCACGCTACAGATTTCTTACACAAATCTTGCCCTTTTCACGCTTGAACTCTGCGAATTTGTAATTTATTTTTTGGTTGGTTTTAATGCATGACGAATTCGTTGGGCACATTTTTGGGGGGTCTTACTTAATTTTATTATTTTTTGCTTGTTTTCGCAAAAAGGGTTTTGTTATTTTTTAATTTTGGCTTTTGTTTGACTTTTCCGCCAACAACGGATTTGGGTACATTTTGCTTTGCCTCCTTTCCTTTCAGTGTTTAAGGCGACAACTGCTTATCCGCTGAAAACAAGCCAAAGCAAGCCGGCGGTACACAAATCCGGCGGTCTGCAAAAAAGTGTTGACATTATAATAATAATTTTTAATTGCTTCAAAAAACACTCTTTACATACCCCGCTCATGAAAACGGGTTCGTATTTCTTTGGTCAGTTTGACTCGCGTTGGCATTCGCGTTCCACCCAAACTTGTTGGGATTACTTAGCATTACGTCGTGTCTGTGGCGCTGGTGGCTAAACTTTCAAGCATTGCAAAGGGTAATTAACATTATTTGGCATTTTTTCAACACACAACCCACGAAAAGCATCCCTGCGCTGCTTAACCCTGCTTTGACCAGCTCTCCTCCACCTCCTCATCCTTCCTCTGCTTGCGCGCTTTCTTCCACTTTATTTGCTTGCTTGCCCCACAAAAAGGTTGCTTCCAACATTAATTTTTTGTGGTTTTTGCATTTGGTTGCATTTTGGGTTGTTGTCTTCTGTTGCCCAGTCCTTGCAATGCCCTCTTGCTGGCTATGCTTGCAGTGAAAAGGACTTAAGTATGTATGACGGTGTATGTGGGCGTGTGTATTAACAGCTCGATTTTTTCCGCACTCATCCGTCGTTCACATTTTTTTCGGTACGCCGTTTTGTGGGCTTCCAATGAGGCTTCACTCATTTTCTCCGTACGCTTTTCGTTTTTTCTGGGTTTGCTTGCTTTCAGTGGTTTTTTCTGTGGCTCTTTTGGCTTTCAACACCTGCCACGGGGCGTGAATTAAGTGCTTTAGATTTTCTTCATTTAACACTTAATTCTTTGGATCCCATGAAGAGGGGCGTGTTAACAGCGGAAATGAGATTTTTCCCTGCATTTGCGGCTGTTGAGTTGTTAAGTACGTGTCGAAACGCTTTCATTACTGCAATTTAATTTTTTATTTAAAAAACAGGATCAATTAGAGGGAGAGGAGGGAGGGAGAGAGGAGAGTGGCAACGAGAATAAGGCAGAAAAGGTCAATGTTTTGTTTTTTTATTGGTAACAATAATATTTTCTCAATACCGATCTAAAATGGTAGTGTGAAGAGCTAAGATCCCGTGACACGTAGGAGTTACTGTAGTGGAAACAAGGATCTATAGTTTTTGCATTTGTTTTAAGTCGGCGTGTAGAGATAAAATTCACAACGTAACTATGGGTTGTAGGAATGCGTAAGAATCGACGGAATAGCTTAACAGGTCGCAAACATGTGACCTGTGCGCTCTGCAGCTGCTACTAGAATGCTAGTACCGGAATCCTGCATTGCGGTTGGTTCTCATATTGTAAAGGAATTGCTCCGCAAGGAGGAAAGAGTAGACAACATGAAGTATTGGCCACAACTTCAAGGCGTGTGCTACTGTTTAGTGGTTATAACCTCCCAAAAGACGAATTTCGGCTACTTGTCCCATTTTGCACTTGACATTGCAAGCACCTATTTAATCTGGATCTAAAGACTTGGTGCAAACCTCCGGTTCTGCGACATGGAGCCGGAAACTCCCGATCATATGATGTTACACGCCACAGGATTGAGGCCCCTAAATCCATGTATCCGAATCACATAGCCTCAACTGCACGCAGCGAGTTGTTGTGACAGAGGAAGTGCACAATAGATCCTAAGTCGCTGTGCAAATCTCAGTTTATATCTATGTATCTATCTACATAATATCCCATCAATTTGCGTCCACTCTATCGTATTTCCTGAAAACGTTTGGCAACCAATTTACCCAACCAACTGAATTCTTAATTTAAAGAAAGCTTTAACTGAGCTGTAGGACGTGGTGTATTTTTGCTTTAATCTAGGGTATTATACCGTCAGCTGACTCCGCTTTAACAGATCGCAGCCTAAAGCTACATTAGCTGTCATCAATCTTATTTCTTCAAGAAACATTTTGACTATATTTGATTGAATTTTCGATCTATAGACTCCCAGGGCCAGCAACGCTGGCTAGGTCATGTTGTCTGGATGGACGAAAACGCTCCAGCTATGAAACTATTCGACGCAGTACCCGCCGGGGGAAGCAGAGGAAGAGAAAGACCTCCACTCCGTTGGAAAGACTAGGTGGAGAAGGACCTGGCTGGCGCGCTGTTGTTAACTCTGCTATAATCGAGAAAGCGGTGTCTACGCCAGTAAAGAAGAAGAAGACTCTCAGGGCCTTTCATAATCTTTGTAGTTCAGTGGAGGAACTTTTACTAATCGGCAGTAACAAAGTTGAAAAAGATTTCTCTGAACAGAAATAAAACCCTTCGAAAATGAGCCTTCACTTGACTAAGACTTGCCGATTTAAAAGCGTGCTTGTATTACCTATCTTCCGTACTAGTATAAGCCCCCTCCTGCTCCATTCACATTGTAAACAACTAGATAAGTACATATACACAATATCTCACTTTTTGCCTCACATTTTGCTGTCGCCGTCGATTTTTATGAATGAAAACCGTAAAAGGCAAAAACTCAGCGGTTTGCTTTTCAAGTTAGTTCCAGAGTGATTTGAACCAACAAAAACAAAACAAACAGCGCAACCACAATGCAACAAGAAAAAAAAAACGCAAAAACTCACGCAACAACAATGTGAATTGGCAGCTGAGTAAAAGCAACAAAGCGTGAAGCGCTTTTCAACAGCAGATGTCGTTTTTTGTTGTTGTTGTTTTTGCTAGCTTTGGTCAAACTCACGACACTACGTTGTTGCTGTTGTTTTTTCATTGCGCCCACATGGCGCGGCGCTGCCAGCAGCAGCATTGTAACAGCAGCTCAGAAACATGCGAGAGGCAGCACAAACAACAAAGGAAAAATAAAGGCGAAAAGTGAAACAAGAGAATGAAAGAAAAATACCGGCATATCCGACACGCGGTCATAAAAACGTGAAACGTACAAAGCGTCACGGCGCGACAGCACCCGCGCGATAACAACGCGCCAACAGCAACAACAGCATTGGCAGTGCTGATGACGGCGACAACAAAAACAACAGCTACAAACAATGCCAGCAACGACGAGACTTGGCGCGTCAACTTAGCGCACAACGAAGACGTTTTGCGAAGCTTACTTCGCCTTTTCCGCTGCTTACACGCGCTTCCCTTGCACCGGCTGCTTCCTTGCGACGGCACCTTTGGCTCAACGCCTTTCTTGTGCCTGCTGTAGCGGATGTACTTTTCGGTTCGCGCGTATCGCTTGCCCGCCTTGCACAACTGTTGACAGCTGTTGTTGCTACTTTCGATGGCATCGCCACCAAAAACGAACAAATCAGCGAGGTCATCAACGCCTTCGTCGTCATCATTATCGCTTTTGGTAGCTGGAAAAAAAGAACAGCTGCAATAAAAAGTGGCAAAACGGAGTCAAAAGTTTGCACACATCTTGTTGTTGTGACATTTTAGCCAACTTCCCTGTGCCAAGGCGACTTGTTGCTCTTCGTTGTCGGAGTGGTGTGTTTGATTTCTTGGTTGTTGGCGTTGTGTTTGTAGTCTGTTTGCACCTTGTTGCATGCGGAGATGGGGCATGAAGCCAGGCGTGCGAAAACAGCAGTCAGATGACATTTTTTGCGGCAAAGAAACAACATAAGGAAGAGAAGTTGCGAAGCTAAAGACGTCAAGGTCTTGAAAGCGGCGGTGTGTTGTGGGGTGCAATCACAAACAAAACTCTTGAGAGTGGTTCCTAACGGGTCAAGTTCTTATGCAGAACGTCTGTATCGTACAAATTGTCAGGTTCTGATATATAGGTATCTCTGGGAGGCAGATAGACAGCTTCTTGGATCTAAACTAGCCTAGTATTAGTTCGAGTAGATTCCCAACAGTTCAGTTTGGATATAAATATGTGTCAAAATCAACTTGAGTCTCGCCTTTTTTTCATTTCCGACCACTGTTGTCTGCCAACCACAAATGCTCGCTCAATTAGTTGCTTATTTGCCGAGAAAAAATAGGAAACTTTGTGGCACGCGTCTGGCACGACCTCAATACGAGCGCCGGCGTCACCTTTGAGTGCTGCCAGCACGAATAAAAGGAAAAACAACAGAAAATAAAAACGCTTTTGTAACTTCATACCCACATACAGTTATGTATGTGTGTGCACACATACACACACGCTCCGGGAAAGCCCAAGCAGTCAAGTGTGCAAATGCGAGGCCAAGCCAGGCCAGGCCAGGTTAGCGACGGCGGCGTGACGTCTGTGGCGAGGGTGGAATCACCCACAACGAAGAAATTCGTAGACACTTGCCAGACACTTTGAAGCGCCACTCACTCACTAACATTACCTAACACACACAGCGGCGCTGTTAGTAAGAATATGGCACGACTGTTGGCGCAGCTGTCGTGTTAGAAGTAGTTGTGGAGTTGACTCCAAGTAAAAGTGTATACTGTTACAAACGTGCATGAGTGTGTATAGTGTGTTTGTTGCGGTTTTGTATGTAAAATGTGAAAAGTTTTGATATTTTTCTCACAAAATGCCACACGAAGCACACACATACCCACCTGCTACACTTTGACGACGCACTGGCGCTCCCTGCACGCCGCTCGCTCACTCACTCACTCTTCATTAGTGTGTCTAATGCCGCTTTTTGCTCAATCTGCCCTCCCATTACGGGCCCCAGCACGTCGCTTTTCTTCATTCATTTCTTTGTTGTTACTCACAGTCGGTTTTGTATGCGATTTTTCCTTTACCCCCCTTCACCCGTCTTGCCCATACTAGAAAAGCTCTGTGCTAAGCCGAGTGAGGCGTTGTGTGTGTTGTTGCCTTGCTACTCACATACTTCGGGCGAATTCCTTTTTATTTACCACTTGGGAGGTATGCCAAGATAAAATAAAGCTCTACGTGCCTTGTGCGTAGTGTGGGGGGGATATAAAACTCTGTAGCTGTCCTGGCTGTGGCGTGCTGGCCGATTTGCTCGTAAAGTGCTGGCATTTTGGCAACTGTTGATGTGCTACTGTGATTTTTACGAAGCTTCAATGATTTTCTCCCACGGTCGTTGGTTGCTGTTATTGTTGTTATGCCATGTACTGTTATTTTATTTTTGTATTTCGGTGTGTTTTTATTTTATTTTTCTACCCCAAAAGCAGTAAGCAGCAACAGGTTGCTATTTGGCCTGTTGGCTTGGCCCTTTGTCCGCACTGTTAAGCGTTTCTTTCACTCTGTTCCATTGTTCAGGCAACTGCCTCTTTGGTGAGGTTTTGGTACAGCAGTAAATATATTTTTTCTTACTAAATTACGGTGATTTAAGCTATGCAGTGGTGTGAGGAAGCTATAAACACCGACTAAGTGGTTCGCTTTTCTCGCAGTCACTTAGCTCTGCTTAGCTTCATAATAGTCTTATTACGCTTGAAATACAGGAAAACACCCCGCTAACGGTTTTCTTGTGTATTTTTCTATTTCATTTATTTGTGTTTTTTGTTTTTTGCCTTTGCATTTCTTTTCTATTTTTGTGCGCTGCTGAGCTTAATTGTGTTTGAAAAGCCAGCAACGCTTGCAAGTTTTGCTGCTCTCCCGTTAGCTTGAGTAGAATATAGTGTAAGCGTTGGTGAACTTCCGAAGTAATTTTTATTTGCGCAAACTTTGTGCTTGCTAGTTATGCCAAGTGGGTCAAGAAATTGAAATACTCATGATTTTTGTTCTACTTAATTGTTTTTATATTCAAAACTTTATAGATTTCTTTTCCTGTTTATTTTCAGTTTGTCCTAGCGGCCAAAAGCAATACAAACACATTGGAAAGGTGAGAATTATTGGCCCTGCAGTTTGTTGTTATCGAATAACTAACAAAAGTCGCCCCCTTTGTTTGGAAAAGCTGGACGAAATCCAAGGTAAGCCAATTTCGCAAGTCCAAAGTGACTACGATTGAATGTCTTTAGCACAATAGACCTAAGATCGCCGCGGATTCTTCGTATAATTATCTATTCGCTGGGTTATACTTAATACTAAGAATGAGTGTGAAGGTCTTAAATATAATTTCGGTCAGTAAGTTGTAAGTTCAATCTCCGGTTGCGACAGATCTGAAAATATATAGATGAAGTCTATTGTTTAAATGGACAAAACGGCTGAAAAGCATTATTGTTTTAGTAGCATAAAACAATACGAAAGATGTATAGTAACAACGGCTGTGGTGAGGATCCTTTGTTGGTATTATGGTACAGGTTGTTTCGCTCACATAGGTGTCATATACACTTTGGGTTTAATACCAGCCCATAAGTTTGGAGAACCCCGACATTTTTTTCTACTAATAATCGTGATCTATTACATTTGATGAACTGCGGTCTACTAAAACTGTTTCGCTTTTTCATTGGTAGGAACCTAAAACTCACTGCCAAATCCACAGCCACGCTATGTACCCACTGGACGAAGGAGTATACACTTGATCTCAACATTTCCGTCGATGCATCGGAGGATAAAAAACCCTTTGAAATTATATGTTACATATTCGACAGTCTGTACTCCTTCTTTCGGCATACAACCGCGATGGTTACAAAAGTCCAAGCCGCAACAATTGAAGATCAAGCGGTTTATGCTCGGATATTTTCTTCGGAACTATGCCTACACTTACCTTTTTGAAGCAAAGCCGATTCTTCAGTAGAACATTCCTCCAACTTGTCCACGACCTAGAACCGTATATCGACCAAGTTTCAGATGCATTTAACTTCCGGCAGGCACTGAACATGTCTCTTCAAGCAGAGTCTGTTCGGATATTTTCACTGGAACTATAGCTGCAGTCATTTTCTTGAAGCGAAGCCGACTTTTAGGAACATCAATACAACATTCTCTAATACGTCCACGACCTGGAACCATGTATCGATCGAGTTTCGGACATGATCAACTTCCAACAGTCATCGAACATGCCTCTTCAAGCAGTTTCTGGTCTGCTATTTTCGCCGGAACCATATCAGCAGTTACCCTCTTGAAGCAGAGCTGCTTCTTACGAACAATAATAGAACATACCTCTCACACCATATATTGGTAAAGCTTCGGACGTAATCAACTTCCGACAGGCACTCAACGCCTTTCACAAAGGAGCTATTAACACCTTCATTGACTCCCTGCCAGTGAATGGTGTACTTTGAGTCCGGTGGTGTTTGGAGTGCAGTACAAGAGCTCGAGTTGCCGCGTGAAACAAAAGCGTTTCTAGCAGAAGTTCGCTCTGGGTATCAGACTAGATTCTGTTATACAAAACCTATGTCTTGTCCTGCATGCAAAGTGTGCTGACACTAGTAATATCTTTACATGCCCAACGAAACCTACTCATTTAACCCTTTCTCACTATGGTCCGAACCTCTCAAACAGCTCGTTTCCTGGGCCTACCGTTAAATGACTTCAGTGATAGCTAACCAATTGCTTTTCCCCAAACAAGGTGAAGATAGTCCTTATAGCAACAACAAGGGTACAACATTTGGCTGCAGTCATCTGCATCTGCAGACATTTGGTTTTGGAGATTTAGATAATGTATGATTTACTGCTACTTTTACCATAAGCACTTCAGCTAAAGTCATCTCGTCTGAGAGTTTGTCTAACATAACTGTCAAAATATATTGAAACGGTTTGAGTGGAGTTGTTTCTGGGCATAAGCAGCATATTAAAAAAAGACTTCCGTAAAATTCATCCAATTAGTTTTATTTTTGATTGTAGAATATTGTCGAATATTTTAAAATTTTCGCTCTAATAAATCTGCTTGCACTTCTGAGCCCGTCACCTGATTTATTGACTTCAAATAAATCGTCATTACTTCTTCGCGCTGCCAATTTCATTATTTATTCTTAATTCCTTAGCTATTTTAAAACCAAATCGGGTAAACAGTAACATTACCGGTACGGCCTTTCGATTGGCGAACCCCAATTGGGCGCCTACTACTCTACTAGGCTCTTCGTGCCACAAACGGCACATAACCTCAAAGGCTTGACGTTGTTTTCGCCAGAAAGTAAATTCCGTTTTCACTATCTGACTTGTGAGCTTCATTTTGTTTGGCATATTTATTTGCGCATATTATTTACACACACTCATACGCATATAATAGGTATTTTGCTGGTGTGTGTGGCGTGTGTGGCAGCGCTTGTTGGTTTGCGAGTGCAAATAAATTTAGTGCGAAATTAGAAACCAATCAACGGCAATGCTTCAATCGACTTCAATCGCTCAAGAAATGTCGGTGTTCATATGTATGCTTGTATGTATGTTTGTTTGTAGATATGTATATATATTATTCATGGCTTCAATGGCATGCGCTAACAGTTATTTGTGCCTTGCGAATTTCCAAGCTATTTTCAAATTGGTTATCTTTGTAATTGTTTTGTGCCAATTGCAATTATTGTACGAAATTACCTGCGAACACACACGCACACATACACACACGTATGTAGATACATGGTTAGGCATTTGTGAGCGATTTACATGTGTCGATTATGATAATTTCTATGGCTGCTCATTATTATTGCTGTGATTATTATTATTATTGGCAGCCGTTGATTGTGGCAATATGCAAATATTGCGTAAAAGGATTTGCGAAAATGGCGATAATGCAAACGAGCGTGGATTTATGGCTTAAAAGATAATTGCGGATACAAGAAGCGCGGCATTGGCTTGCAATACATGCTTAGGCCACATATAAATAAATACATACATATATTTATTTGCATTTGGAATGTAATTGCAGCGCCAAAATCGAACAAAATATGTTTGCGTGTGTTAGTGTGCAGCATGTTGTTGTCGAACAGTCTTTAAAGCGCCTCCGAAGACTTTTGGCACTCCAACTTCGCCTCGCAGCTTTCCTAGAAATACAAAAATAAATGCAAAATATCTAAAGCTGCTAATTAAAGCAACGAATGGCGCACGACAATAACACGCAACAACACAAACAACACACATATTAATTTAAAACAATTTTTTTTCTGCAAAACTTATTAAAGCCGAATGCAGCAATGGCCAAAGCAGGCGCTGGATATGCTCGATACACGTAAATACATACATACTTATGTATGCATTTATGCATGTGTGGTTGTTGTGATTATACGAAAATATACAACAAATAATCACGCAACAATTAATTTAGCGCGATTTGCATGCAACAGCGAGCAGCGCCAAGTTGGAGTGACATTTTGTGCCAAGGAGTTGCAAACACACATGCATACAAGCATACATATACACAGACACATACATACATGCATATTTACATACATGTTTATTATACTACTTACGTGTTGTTGTTGCACTCACGGCTGCATTTCTAAGCGACATTGTGTGCGGTAATTAAGTGTAATATTTTATGCTGCTTTATATTTAAGCTGAGTTCGGTTTCGAAAGCACTCGCAGCCGGCAATTAGGCAAATCCAAATACATACTTACACATGTATTTAAGTAATTTTTAATTTTCATATCTTTATGTCGGTAATTTGAATAGCTAATAAGCATATTTTGGCAAGCAAAACGTGCCCCCCGTCAGCCTCTGGCCGAAATGGGCGTGAGCAAGCAGGTTTTTGTAATTTTACAACAATTTAAATTGAATTTTTTATTAACAACTAACATTTTAGTTTGAAATTTTTTTGTTTTTACAAAATAAAAATGTGTTCTTTAACAGCGCCGATTTGAAGGGGCATCGCAAATCCGGTTTCCACATGTTTTGAGTACAGCGACACCCAAAGAAAACAGGTGGCATGCATTGACAGTGGCATTTGATACCGAAGAACCAAAAGCTTGAACACTCTACAGACTTTTAGATGAGGTTTCTAAAATTTGTTTCTAAATTCATACTGAATCTAGCATAAGAGAGTCCATCTTTTAGTCTCATTCTGGCCAATATAAAAGGGCGAGAATAACCTTTAGTTAAATTTCATGTAAGCGAGAGCTTGGGCTGCAGTTAGAGACATCATTTTTTGTCTTCTTCATAACATGTTTTACACATCACAATATAACGGGCGATCCAGTAGTTTCCAATAGTGTTTTATGGACAGATCACGCATGATATTTTTATTCAGTATTGCTTGGCATTTCATCATGGAAAGACTTACGCCTGAACAATGTTTACAAATCGTTCAACTTTATTACGAAAATTCATCTTCTGTAAAGAACGTTTTTCGCGCACTTCGCTCAACTTATGGCCAAAATAATCGGCCTACGGAGCGAACTATTGACAACACCATCACCTATCTTGAGATCCAGTATTCATTATTTGATGAAATCCGACCGAATATAGCCCGTCCAACACGCAGTGAAGGAAATATACCAGGGATAGCAGAGAGTGTACACGAAGATCGTGGAGAGTCGATTCGGCGCCGTTCGCAGCAACTCGGACTGACGTACGGAACGACTTGGCGCATTTTACATCAAGATCCCAAATTGAAAGCATACAAAATTATGTGAAAAAACTGAAACCGCTCGACCTTCCCATGCGGCATCGCTTCGCTCTATGTGTTCTTGAAAAGTGTCAAGAAGATCCGATATTTTCGAGCCAACCTTTTATTCGACGATGGGGATCCCTTCTGGCTCAATGGGTATGTAAACAAGCAAACTGCTCATTTGGGACGAAAAATAACCTAAAAATATTCGGCAGCTGCCATTTTATCCAAACAAAAACAACGGTTTGGTGTGGGCCAGTGGAATTATTGGTCCATATTCCTTCCATCAATGGCAACCGTTATCGCGCCATGCTAATCGACTATTTGTTATCTAATATTTAAGCTTGTGATCCTGGCGACATTTGGTTTTAATAAGACGGCGTCACTTCCCACAGATCGCATCAGTCAATGGATTAATTGAGACAACACTTCCATAAGCAGATAATTTCACGTTTTGGGCGGGCGATTAGCCACCAAGATCGTATGAAAACTATTACAGATGTGTAAACTGGTGTTGAGCAACATCAAAAACAACGTCGGAATCGCAAAAGTCGTTTAAGATCCGTTCGACACTAAGCGAAGTTTCACAGGAGAAGACTCACTAAAGTGTGACTTTTTTAATCTATTGTTGGAGAGTTAAATAGAGAAGGTATAATCTTCTATAAGAAGGTACATTCTTCTATAAGAGTGTACATCTCTTGGCGTATGACAGTGATATTATAGCATTGGCCTGAACAACGACGCCGTTAGCTCTGCTTTTTCTAGCCTGAAGTCGTAGATAATTTCGTCTATCTTGGAACCAGTATTAACACCAACAACAATATCTGCTAGAAGTCCAAGCAGAGTCATTCTTGCCAGGAGGTGCTACTTTGAACTAAGCAGCCAATTGAAATGTAAAGTCCTATCTCGACGAACAAATAATAAACTCTACAAGTCACTCATCATTGCCGTCCTATAAGGTGCTGAGACATGGACAATGTCAACATCTGATTAGTCAGCTTTAGGAGTGTTCGTAAGAACCGTTCTGCGAAAGATTTATGTTCCTTTGCGCGTGGGCCACGGCGAATATCGCATTCGATGGAACGATGGACGACGTTAGTAGTTCAACGAAGTAAGAGACAGCGGCTGCGATGGCTACGTCAAGTCATCCAAATGGATGAAAACACTGAAGCTCTGAAAGTATTCGATTTAGTACGCCTGGTTGAAATGGAGCAAGAGGAAAACCTCAACTCCGTCGGAGAGTTTAGGTGGCGAAGGACCTGACTACACTTGGTATCTCGAATCGGCGCCAAATAACGAAATAAAGAAACGACTGACGCACTGTTGTCAATTCGGCTATAATCGCTCAAACAGCGTCTGCACCAGTAAAGATTAAAACACTCTGTATCTATATCTGAACTCCGTTACTGCACCTAGTTTTCTCGACACTTAAGCGAAATATGTACAAATTCGGCGTATCTTGATCCGCCGTCAACTCTTGTCCACATTTTATATTCATGCCAACACACGCAACAACATAAACTCGTTCATTACAAATTTTAATATTTTATTCAAGCATTAGCCTTTCCATCCTGCCATAAGCTCATGTAATTTATGTGCCACATTATGCAGCATCGGTGGTTTGTCTGCGCGGCCGGCTCTGTTGCTCCGATAACTGCAGCGATCTTTCATACGCGCTGCCACAATCTGTCACGATCATTATTACGAGCTGTTGTCGATTGTACGCAACAGGCGGTGACGGCCTCCAGGCCAAGCGACCGATAAAGCGCCGCACACACGCACAAATGTCGGCAGGCTCGCCGCGACGCACCCAACAGGCGATCAGGCATCACTGGTGGCAACACTAAATTCGCATATCTGCTAGCGGCGCAACAAACAACCGTTTTTTCTATCTAATTCATACAAAATGTACTATTTTATGGCGCTTTAATGTCAATAACAGGCGTTTTATATGCGTTATAAAGCAACGTGGAGTATTTTTGAGCGATTTTATGCTAATTGCACTTGAAAGTTTCGCTGATTTATGATGCAAATGGTTGTTGTCAAATATTAATTGGTTGATTAGTTGGCTGCCCGCATGACATATAGTTTGAGTTAGTGCACCGTTTGAAATACAATGTTGTAGTTGTGACATTTTGTGGAATCGAAAAGGCAAAGGTAGATCAATAGATCACGCAGTTGGCGAGGCCTTACTGCTCTTTTGAGTGAAGAGTCGATTTATTACTTGATTTCTCATTAATGAAGCATCTGAGAATTCAAAAGAAGTCGTCAGGATTTTCATAGTTCTCACAAAGGATCATAAAACTAAGCCAAAGGTTAGAAAGAATTCAGCAATCTCATGTGTTGAATTTTCCAATTGTTTCTCTTGTTTTGAGGAGCAACACTGTCAAACGCATGACTCTTTATTGTATGGAAGAGGAAGTCTGAAAGTAACCGGTAACTAGTACATTTAACTGGAAGAAATTTGTGCTTTCACAATATTGAGATAGCTTCGTTCTCACATTCAAACATCCACAGATGTTCTATTCAGCTGTGCCTCTAATTTTCTTGTCCTTTGCTACTATCTTCGTTCAACGGTGATGCGTTTATACGAAATTGTGCTATTTTCTAAAATCAAATAAAATACTACTGACTACCCTGCACCTCCAATAAATCACAGTTATCAAGCCATACACCTAAGAATGAAAGCTTTCAAACACAACTGTACCACATTTGTATGCATAACGGCGCTAATTGCTTCGCCTCATTGCGAATAACTCATTAAAAGGTTAAATATCTTTTCATTGAACTTTGTACTCAATTGCGTTATTGAACTGATGAAATGACAAACGATCGAACGTACGAGTAATGACGGCGATTGCAACGAGCGAATAAAATATTCAAATGAGACTCAAATTACAGCTCATTGAATACAATGAGCGCAACAACTAAGTACTTACTTATATAGAAATAAATTAAAAATCACTCGACGCAGTAGCAATTTAATAACGGAAAATGATTTACATACAGACGGCTCACAACACCCCTCGCCTACCAAGGCAACAAGAAACAAAGCATCGCCCTGAATCTGAATCAATTCAATCAGCGGTTCATAATTGAGAAACAATCTAGAATAATTACGCCGAACGACACTCAAATCAAAGCAAATGAGTTGCCGACGAAGCGTGGATTTTTCCCAATCAATTGGCCCAAAATCCCTGAGGCACAAGCGTAAGTAGCAGCCGAAATGTAACGATCGTCGCAACGCCTGGCTATGCTGTGCCTTGCCACGCAAAGCTAATGATCGCTGAATGTCGAGCGCGGAGAGTTATTAATAGTGATGATGTTGATTGTCATCAGCGTTAATAATTGAAGGAAATTATACAAATTTATTGTGCGGCTGCCGGCATGCTGGAAATGTTTGTGACGCGTTTGTAAATCAGGGCTAAATTAATAAGGGGCGGGGGGGGGACCTATGCCTGCATATATTATTATTTATAGGAGATGTCGTCGTGTGTACATATGTATGTATGTATATATAAGCATATATGTATGTATATATAAGTGTGCGCTTGCCTCATTTCAACAGCCGTCAAGTTAATATCAATTTATCGATTTCGTGGAATTATTTCAATGAGGCATCTATCGTTATGTGATACTTTGCACAAACAATCAGAAATTGCCAGTAATTTTGTATTGGAAAATATTTTATCTTATTTATTTATGTTTTTATTACATCTTTTTTTAATTAATATTAATTAATTTTAAATAAATAAAAAAAACTATTTATAAAGCACTAATAGGTTAGGTAAGGTTATACTGCTTGTCTGTCACTTCATACATACATTTATTGGTACCTAGTGATGTCAGCTGAAGGTTTAGTTTTATGTGAGCTGAAGTATTCTTTGACGTTTTTTGCGAACTTGTGAAGTGATATTGATATCTAATTTTTATACTTCATCTAGTCGCTTGAACTGCGAATCCCTTATATACATACATACATATATAAGACGAGTTTAAGATAATATTGCACAGATGAAGTCTACTTCCCTGCACTTTCTGCAGAGAATAGAAAAAGAAGACGTACTTCCAGAGAATGTTCTATGCTTATGCCTATCCGGCCCGCAAGTGATGCCAGTAGGCCAACAATCGTCTGGGAGTCCTTTCGGGACCGCGTGATATTTTATGATTTTTACATACGAGCTTTAGTACGGGCTCAAGCACATGATCTTGGCGATCCTGCATGTGGTTAAGGCATTCCATATATTATTTACAAATGATCAGCACGAGGAGCTGAGTCAATTCAGCTATGTCCGTCTGTCTATATTACGGAAATAGTCCCTCAGCTGTTGAGATATCGCTCTGAAATTGTGCAAGTATCCTTTTCTCTCAAAGAAGCTACTTATTTGTCGGAACCGTTAATATCGGATCACTATATCATATAGCTGCCATACAAACTGAACGATCGGAAACAAGTGCTTGTAAGGAAAACTTTTTAAGTTTACGAGATATCTTTACGAAACTCGGCATGAGTTATTGTTTCAAAGAATGGTGTAATATCTGCGAACATCGTTCGGATCGGATCACTATGAGATATAGCTGCCATAGACATTGAACGCTCGGAATCAAGCTCTTATAAATAATATTTTGTTTAAGTAGTAGGGTGTTAAAGCTCGGTGCTGTCGAAGTCCACTTTTTTCTTTTCCTCCTTTATTTCATTTTATTGTTTAGCAAAATTGCAATTATATTTCTCTCAGTGTAGGCTAAGCGATTAATGAGAGGTAGTTATATATACTATGTATACGTACTCAATATATCTCGTGGCGCCAAATCAATACATGCTTCATTAAAAAATCCTCTGCTGATTTAGAGACACATACAATTTTGATTTAACTAATGCACACACACACATACACACACCAACATACATATGTATATAAATACATTAAAAATATTTTATTTGTGTGTGCGTTCGTATTTAATTCGTTCTATTTGCGCCTCATCAGCATAATAATTTGCTGGGTACAGTTCCCGAGCTTTCAATTAATGAAGCCGCATCAATGAGCGGTCACACAGACGCACACACATACACACTTGCCTTCATTTAGTTTAATGTGCATAAATACATTTGCAATTATTTATTTACTTCACTCATTTGTTGTTGTAGCTATTTATTTATTGTATTATTGGCTCACTTGTATATACATTAATGTATTTTGTATTTTTATTATTATTTTTGTTATTGTTGTTGCGCTCGTATTCATAATAATTGGCAGCAGCAATGGGCGCATTGACGCCACAAGCGTGTGTTGCCAGCCAACCAATAATAAACGAGTAAAAAAATCAAAATACGAATAAATACTATAAATAAGCAAATTGAGACGAAAAGCAAAGCGCACAACACAAAAACAAATGTAACAACAGCGTGCGCGAGAGAGATGTGAAAAAAGACACACACACACACGAGCGCACAAACTGAAATATCAATCAGCGTTATTTTGTTGGCAATGTTGTTGTGCTTGTTGTTGTTGCGTCACAGTGCGTGTGTTTGCGCATGCGCACAAGCAATTTGCTGCGATAAACGAATTGGATATCGGTGGCGGCACATGTGCGCGCTGCGCGGTGGTGGCGCGGGGAGGCGGGTTGATTAAGTGGCGGCGTTGCATGTTGGCACCCGCTGCCGTTGCCGCCGCCGTTTATGTCGCTGATGTAATTCAACAAAATTTTGTTTATATTAAATGCAACGGCCGTCTTTTTTGTTGCTGTTGCTGTTGTTGTTTTTCTAGTTTCGTTTCACCTCAATTGACTGCCATTAACGTTTGACAGATTTAATTATTTACAATTAGAATCATAATAATAACAGCGGCGCAGAGGGGAATGTAACGCACAAATATTGGAAAGCTAAGAGCACAAACGAAAAAAAACAACAACAACAATTTGTGCGCATAAAATTTTATTTTAATTGCGCGTTTGAATGCAAAGAGTAACCATTTTAACTGTAATTGCGGGCACGGCAATTAAAAATTATTAATGTTAATTAACATGATTTTTTCGATAATTTATACACACACATATACATATGTATGTATATAAAAAATCATTACGTGCTCACGTCAATGAACAAACTCAATTTGATGAAGCTCTCGAGAGCGAGTGATTGGTTGACACAATTCTGTGTATGAGCGGTTTTGTTGTTTGCGGGTCCTTTCTATCTATTTTCAGGTCTAAAATGTGATATCCTGTATCTCAGGCAACCGAAAAAGCTTCTCTCTTTCGCAGCGACTGAAGAGAGTATTCTTCTACTGCATTTTGCAAGGCGAGATGATTATCACGTGATTCCGGTCTAGGTCTAGAGTAGGACTATGACTTGGCAGTTCCTGCCCTAAGCTCCTCTAGTAACCTAAGGCATCAATATGCACCATTTTGATTGACCACTTTTTGCCATTTTTCCGCTACAGACATTACTCCGTCAGTGTAAAAGGTCTAGCGTTGTCCTGATGCAAGACGAAGCCCTTTCTGTTGATCAATTCTGGCCATTTTTTCGATTGCTTATTTCAATCTCATCAGTTTTTGACAGTAAAATGTGAATCAATCGTTCAACCTTTGCAATTCACCAAACACTCAGTACAACCTTTCGAGACGTCAATCCTTGCTTTGCGACCATTTGCTGCGCTTCACCATGTTTGGACCATGATCTGTTTCTCACATTATTGTCATGTTTGATCCACTTTTCATCTCCTGTTACCATTCGCTTCAGAAACGGTTCGATTTCATTTCGTTTCAGCAGAAATGGTTCGATTTTAATTCGCAGATGGCAATTCGGTCCATTAAATTTTTTACAGACTATTCATGTGGTACCCAAACATAGAGCTTCTTTTTATAACCAGCCTTTTTGAAATGATTCAAAACCATTTGATGATGAATTTTAAGTTTCTTTGCGATGTCATGGCTACTTATGTGACGGTCCTGATCAATCTTTTCCCTAATTTCATCGACCTTTTCAACGAGGTGCATCTTTCACATCGAAATTTCCGGAACGGAGGCGAGCGAACCATTGTTGTGCTACACGAACTGATACAGCATCGTCTCCGTAAACTTCACAGATTTCATTCGTGGCTTACGAGGCATTCTTCTCTTTTTTATACAAAAATTTCAAAATGTAGGGAATTTCTTCAATTTTTTCAACTTCCTCGAATTTAATATTTGGTTTAATGAAGCTTAAAATCTCATCTTTACTTCACTGCAAGGTATGACAAAATGTGATTAGTAGCACTGGAGATATACGACTGTTGCGAGATCCATTGATAAAATACGAAAGGACTTTATCGACTAACCAATATATAGGTTAAAGAAGACAAAAGTATCTAAAGGAGTAATAAAACATTTTTTGGGCAAAAAACCGCTGTGTGCACTAAGAAAGTATAACAACACTATTGCGCATGCGTCAAAAGACATTTCAGCTCAGGGTTGCAGGGTTGCCGTACGTTTCTTTGAGCAACTGCTATAGTTTGTTCGATTCGCCAGAAACTAACACTTGGCAAACCGAACCGAGAGCTATTAGATAAGTGCTGATATTCCACGCATTTGTTGCTCCCTCAAAGGAGCTTCCATAAGGAAGCCGGAGTCCTTTTAATTTGAGCATTTTTTAGCGCATACTTCAGTGCCTCAGCGCTTTCAAAATCGCAGCATAAAATAAGAATATGTTTAATTGCTACGCAAAGGTGATACCCTCAGGGGAGCAGCTACTTGCAAGTGCCATTATTTTAGTGCGTGTTGATGCAACTCATTAAATTAATTGCAAAATTTAGCAATTAAATGCCACTAAAGCAAAATATGTCTTCAACAAACAGCATCGCTCTAGACAGCATATTCTGGCAGTTAGCAATGCAAGCGCTTTGAGTCCGCAAATCACTGCTGACTGAGTCAAATTGCGCGCATGGGTAATCATGATAGATTCTTACAACATGAAAACCGACCAGCTTCACTTACTCATTACAGTCGATACTCCCGTTTGCGGACACACTAACAACTCATAATTTATGCAATAATGATTATGAGCTCTCTAGAGTGTGCTTGTGCCACATTCCACAAATGGCAATTATTATTGAAAAGTTGTCCATTGATCGACCAGCTAACGATCGACGGCGACGATCGCCGCCACAATGGATGGACGCGCGTCTGTTGGAAGTTGCTTGCTGGCTGCTGTCTGCTGGACGTTGCACTTGCCGTAATGTGTGGCAAATATGCACGCTTCGCAGTTGAATTTCACGCCATTTCGTGCGGCACTGGACGCCACTTATTTGCCGAACGCTGGCTATTGCGTTTGGACCAACAATAAAGTAGAGGATTTTATTAATTGTGTTGCACGCTTGTGGCATAATAAAAATGAATTAAATGCGCTGAGTGTCTGCGGTGTGCATGTGAATGGCAATAAAAGGAGAAAATGTGGCGAACACCGAAAAAATAAGAAGCAAAATAAAAGAATAATCAACAACATCTGCACTACGTGTGGAAAACGGAGGAGCAGCAGAACAAAACGACAAGGCAGCGCTGCTAAATGAGCAATAAAATGTTGCCACACGGCACATGCAAGCAACGCACACTCGCATACTGGCGTATCAGCGAGCGGCAAGTGTGGAAAGCAGCAGCAGAAATCAGATTTGCAACACGAACGAACAACGAATGCGCGAGTGACGGCGGCAAGACAATATTGTTTAGCGATTCCCAGCGCTGGCCGAGTGATGTTTGTGGTGGCAAAATCGCCACACTGCCACTCACCGTGTGCTCCACCCCCTTGCAGGCCGGCCAACTGCCAACAAACGACCAGTGACGCATGCGCAGCTGCTGGCCACTGCCAACGACGGTTCTTTCCTTGCCTTGTGTCGCTTGCGTGCAAATTTAATAAATTTAAATTAAAATTGAGACAAAGTAGATGGTTTTTTTTCCTGTTGGCTGTCTTTTTTTTTTGCCTTTGTTTTCTTGCATTTTTAGTTCTCAATTAAAAGAAATTGATAGCTCTGAATTATGTACAAACGCGCGCGAACGCCATGGCTGCCATGTCGTTCATTCTCATGTTCGTGCGACAGTGGTTGTGTCCGTGTCGGTGTCGGTGTCGGCGGCAGCAGGGTGTGCAACGCCAAGCGGGTGGTATGGCTTTGTAGCGACAGCCAATTGACATAAATGAATGACTTGAATTTTATGCAAATTTATGTGCAAAGATTTCAATTATATAAATATGTACATATTTTTATGAAAAGCTCGCACATCAGCATGAAAATTGAAAATAAATCAGTAAAATGACAAGTAAGCAGCGGTAACTTATCAACGCTCTAATGAGCAGAACGTGTGCGCGTGTGTGTTTCGAAATAAATGTTTTCTGCGGCAATCAAAGTGAGAAATCAGAATTTATTTATAACAGTGCGGTACGAAATAAGCGCATTCTGCCTTTGGCTGCGTGAATTCACAAATAAAAATAAATAAAAAGCGGGTAAACAAGGCAACGTGGCATTCAATGTTTGTTTACTTGCTTAGCGAAGTCGCGCACCGCAATGCGCACGCATTGTTGCCAATTTTCCATTGCTTAATAGGCAAGCACATAACACTTAACTATCATACTTATATAGGCCTTTTTTCGCTTAACTTTTTAAATAACTTATGTCACTGAATTCGAATTAATTTAATTGCGCTCTGTTTGCTTTGTTAAACTGTATTATATTGTTTAATGTCAATATTAGAAATGAATAGCGCAGCGTGTTAAACAATTTTATGTTTTTAATCGCACTAAATACATATTTTAATGCAAATCGTTTGCTAGTGCTTAATTTTAATTGCTTTACGCATGTCACGATTTAATATAAATTAACTTAAATATGTACATACATACATATTTGTTTTTGTTTGCTCTTTGATACGCATACCGTCTTGATATTTGGCTTTAGGCGATTTTGGGTGCGGCTGTTGTTGACATTAAAAATTTAACATACCGTAATTGCGCTGATTTAATTGGCGCTAGTAACAATTTGAATTTGTTCAAGGCGGTAGAAATGTTGCACGAATATTACTTCAATAATTTATGTGATTTATCGAAATTTTAGGCCGAATTTTCGAATGTGTAACTGGTCAGGCGTGAGCAAAGGAAGGTTTAATGTGCTCAAAGCAGCAAAAAATATATTCCGAATGCAAATAAAAAGTAATATGTTTTCATTAATAATGTACACACCCAAATATAGCATTTGATATATAAAAATATTTATCGAAACTAACACATCTTCAGTGGTTTCGACAACCTTCCTGGTATAGGCGAATGTTGCAAGTGTAGTATGTGAAATGTTTAGAAACCTGTTATGAAGAACGTTTGACTAGAAACTTTGCGAGCTTGTAGACCATGAAAAAGACCTCAAGTGGCATTTTTTTTATTAAAAATTAAGTTGTGTTTCGAAAACAGAGCAAGCTTTGGAGAGTATTATTTTAAATGGCTGGCGGCAGTAGGGCACAAAAGTCGTACTCAAGGAGATTATACTGAATAGTAAAGTATATTTTGAATCATAAAATTGTATTTTTCGAAGCGGTGAAATGCCTGGCGCTATTCTGAGAAAAGATTGGACGGATAATTCTTGTTCACCACTTTTTTTTTTAAATGGGATGAAAGGCATCATAGCAATCCTTACTGATTATACGAGCACATGTTTAGGAAGTACAAGGCAGCAATATTAGAAAGCGTCATTTCTCATTTATTTTACCGTTAGATTCTCGCAATTGCTACGGCACAAAACTCATTAACACCCCCGTTCAGTGGAACACAAAAATCGATTTTGCCCAAACCTATCTGAAATTTCCCGAAAAAAAATTGTATAATGAGCTAAATTTCCTGTGCATATACTCACACACTTACATAATAACGGTAAATGCGAGTGCAAACTCCCCTAGAAAGCCGGCATTTATAATTCGATAACCCCTTTGAACAATCGAAAAGCCGAAAGAAATTTGCAAAGCCCACATTCGCGTGTATGTATGTATATATGTGTGTATGTGGTATATGTGCGTGAAGCCTTTGAGGAAATTAATTGCAAAATCATGCAAAAATCCGTCGGTCTTCGGGGGTTGCAAAATTTCGTTAATTAGTTCGAATGGCGGAGCCAATAAAAAATAGAATTATCCACCAAGCGCAGCTAGCAAATAATTAAAAGCAAAAATAAATGCATGTATTTGAGTTTTTTCGCCGATTTCATCGCCACCCCTCACCCTCCGCCTGGTTTTCTGCCAACATATTATGATATGTGCGCGTTCTGCACTGTGTGCTTCTTAATTACGATTTTGTTCTACATACATACATACTTCCTTCTGTGACCATTGTTTTTGTTATTATTAATACATTTTGCTGGTGTTGTTGTTGTTTGGACTGGGCTTTCAACTTCAGTGCGTGCTCAATTGGGGAGTTTTTGTAAATGTTTGTGTCGGGCGCTGTTTTCCAGCCATTATTATGATTATTGCTCGATATCCTTTGTTCCAGCGACGGCCGTTGTTTTTGCTATTGCTGTTGTTGTTGTCATTGTTTTGTGCTAATTTAACGAAATTATGCTTGGCGCTTGACGCGCGTCGTCATTATCCTGCCGGCTACTAACTGCCGTCACTGCCGCGCTTCCCGAGCCTTCGTTGCGCTGTTGCCTGCGTGGCATGCCACAGCACCGCCGCTTGCGGCGCACCTTAACCGCGCGACGTGCATTCGCTTGGCCAAGTAATGAATCATAAAATATGAATATACAAAGTGTACTTACGAACTGGTGAAGTAGACGGCGCTGCCACATGCGGCTAGGGCGATTGTTTGCAGTGCGGCGGGGCTAGGGCCGGTCATAAGTATTTTGAGTTTAGAATTTTAAATTAAAAGCAAATACACGCTTAATGCGAATATGCGAGCTCATTATGAGTGTGCAAGGCGAACACACACACACTCTAACTAGATATAGGTAAATCATTCGCGGTTGCGGGGGTAAGCGTCGCTTAGCTGTGCGGGTGTGGGGATCAAGACCTCGACTTTTAGACTAATAAAGAAGGGTTTATTGTTTTAGGGGTTGCAGTACATGTGTGTTCGGTATTGTTTCTCCCTTTGTTGTTGGTTGTTGTATTATATTTTGTTATTACTTTTTCAGCATTTATGCAATTTATGTTGATGTTGTTGTCATTGCTGTGGCTGGCTTTGTTGTGATCGCTGCGTGCTCATGTGTAACACGCGAATTTCATTTCAAACGCCCACACTCGCTCGGACTCGTGCTCGTGCCACAACACTCTTTTCTGGACTGCTTGCAGTTCTTCCTCCTTGCTCGTAATGTCGCTTCGCTTTGTCTGACGGCAATCGTGTGTAGTGAACGAAATTATACTTTGTTTCGAACGAATATGTTTATATACTAGACGCTGATAATTGAAGCTATCGAACTCTTGCGCGTAACTTAGTAAGGATAATGAGGCCATTCGGCGTTTAAATTTTCCTTGCAAACTGTTCTAAATGTCTTGATTTCTGTTGAGTTTAACTCTATAGCTGACATTCAGTAGGTATTTTCCTCTTTTTGAATTAAAGTCTGAGGGAAAAAAGTAATTCTATCACGATTAAGAAATTCCAATTCCGGAAACCTAAACAGTGTACTCACTGTTCCTTCTACAAAAGAGGTTGAATATCGTTTATCTGAGGTTAGGTCGTTGTATTGACCGAAAAAAAAGTCGATGAATCTCACTTGGACAGATATTCATCCTTTGTGGTAGCCATAAACTCCTAAAAAATGAACACCCAGATCGTCATCGATTACCGCAGCTTTTAGTACCTACAAAAAAATTATTAAGGCGTTTAATATCACTTCTAGCAACTTTGCAATGTTCGATAAGGATGTGTCAACCGGGATATTATAACATCAGGCTATATAAATCCGGGTAATTGGAGAGAAAGTAACGAGATGTTTCCACCTCGCCTTCCTCCATACAGCTTTGGCAAAGAGCGTCCAACAGAATATTGAATCGCACTGCGTGTGACAATAATTGTTGGTGTCCAGTCAGAATAACTATAATTGTGGCGACGTGGACTCTGCTAAGAGCCAGTAGTTCGGATGTCCTCTTACGGTTCACTCTGTTTCAGAAGAAACTCGCTGTCACACAAATACTGCCTGCTGAGTACCCTGAAGGTCCAACGGCAGAACGCTACAAACATCGGAGAATCGACTCGACTCCAAGTGGATGAAACTGGAAGAAGTGTTATATCCCAAACTGATGAGCTTTCCAGCGATTCTGCTGTGACCGGGCACCCATATGAGTCTAATATTTAAGAAACTTGAAGCTTTGCAAATAAAGTCATACACTCATTGATTAGTCTCGAGAAGACAGGCAGCGAGATCAAAACCAGTATAGCCGCTCGCTCGGCTGTCGAAGTGAATGCACACCACTCTGAAACAAGCTGTTCTTCGAAGCAGTACAACTACTGCAGCGTTGATGGCAGCCACCTCCGCTTGAAGGACGCTGAAAATGGTATATCTTCGATCCATCCGTGTAAGTGCTTACTGCTTTCCTACACTCCAACGGCTTCGCTCCGCCCATAAATCCCTGGCAGTTGTGTGAAGAATTGCATGGAGAGACGTTACTGCGGTATGAATGTGGGAATGGGATGTCGGGGTAGGTGGCAACTCTACGCAGGCGAACGGAGGAATGACAGAACATGAAACGAACCGACAGAGGACGAAGTAGGAAAAACGGACAAGGTATGCAGAGTCAAGTAAGAGACACCGAGGCACGCGCAACGAAACAAGTCGTCAAACGATTGCGCCTGTAGATTTAAGTGGCTAAGTAGTGCTTAAGCATTTATGTACTAAAAACTATTTTCAATAAACGTTTTTGTAAATTAATATACAAAGTATCTTTTACTACATGAATTGTGTTAGTAAAGAGACAAAAATCATTATTTAGTCATTTTCCATATTTATAAACTTATTTTTTTTTATCGAATAGCTTACCTTTAAATTATTGTTTCTTTAATTTGTATAAGGCATGTAGTTCTCAACTGGTTAATAGATAGCAGATCATAATAAGATTTCGTATCCTAGGCTGTATATGTATATGTGAGTACATATGTTAATAGCAAACATGAGCAGACGAGCTTAGAACTTTAAGACGCCTTTTGAAACATACCATCGAATCTTAATTTAGATCTTGTAGACCCCTGCAAAGCAATTGGTGGTAAACCAAAGCGTTCAGTGGCAGGATTTCTTTCAGCTGCCTTCATTAAATGATTTTCCAGCGTTTCTGCGTAGCTTTTCCCATATTAAATATAATTTCTATTATTGAAGTGTTTGCTTTTTCAACTTTATCGCTTTGCTGTTGGCATTTCTGCCCTGTCTTCCGAACTGTTTTGCACGGCTGCGACCTGCTTTCCTTTGCAACGTCATTAGTTAGTATTTTGTTGTCTTAACAATCCAATTTCTCATGCATATCTGCCACTAACTGACAATTAATCGGCTATTCATGCATTGTAATTGCCGTGCTGCGCCGATATTATTGATGTCAGCACACCCAAACACACACACACACGCATAAATAAGTTTGCATATTTGCACCAACACACATGCAAAAAGAGAGGGAAAAAGCTTAAGTATAGTCCGAACTACTGAAAAAGTTGCTCTACTTCCTGTGCATGGCTAAATTATTGTGGTGCCAATACAATGCAAACAAACACATACACACTGACACAACGGCAGGTTGGCTATCGATCGTTGACGTCGTTTAATAACGACTTATCATAACACGGCAACAACAGCGGCGACGGCAGCGCAGTCAATAATGACCAGAAAAATTAATGCTGATCACCGTGATATGCACACATGCAGCAACAACAACGACACCAAGAGGCATAGACTAATAATAGCAACTTGGCTGTGAACGCTGCTGCAACGAGTTGCTGATCAGCATTCGTTCAATATGCCTCGCACACACACACACACTCACTTGCACAAAGGCTTTTGGCTGTGACTATGTCTGCGGCTCCGTACAAATGTTCAGCCACGTCTACATCCATGTCCACTTAAGAGAACCGGTATAATTATTGTTCGGCTGCATATGCGAACATGCGAGCGCGTTGTTTCGCCACATTTGAGGCATCGCTTCGCTTAAAATCGCAGTTAGAATATGAAATTATCCGACACTGCTTTGGCTTGGTGTTATTGTTGTGGTCAACTTTATTGCCGCAACTTTCCACTTGTGGCAAATTATTCATTTTAATTACAAGTATTGCTTATTATTATTGGGAAGAAAATACTTGAGCTTCACCTTATTTGCTCTAAGGAATCCCGATTGTTTCAGTTATATGTAACCCGAGACTGAAGACGGATTGAAGAACTGACGATCTACCCCCTGTGCTCACCGCGACCGAGAGAATAGATGCGGTAATCAATTTCAAGTGGACCGTCCTTTTCCTCCGTCCCTATTGAGGCACTGGTCATCCGCTCCAGGTTCTGTAGGGAGTATTCTGAGTACCACCGCTCTCGATGTCGTATTTTATGTCCTCCTTTGCGTCACTGATATTAAAGAGGAACACTCTGTTTATGAGTACCATTGGTTGCATAAGGCTCCTCGATTCTTTCCAGCCTAATCTGCCTTCAGTATTGGCTGGGAAGAGAAGAATTGCAATAGCGCAACATTTCTTCAATTTCAACTGGGGTAGAAGGTTCGAAGCCACATCCAATTTAGCCACCGACTCAAGCCGTGCTCCCTTCCATACTTCCTCCACTCTAGCTACCGTCTTCTCATAGAAGGCCACCCATTCGTCGGCACACCTTACCAACTTATGCATACTGAAGTGCTGCCCGACCCTCTCGCATCTAGGCGATGGTTCGAAGTTTTCCCTGAGCACCTTTGCAAAAACAGTGGAAATAGCAGCGGCTACCGGGTTCCACCCTTCATGGAAGAGGCCTGTATCACTTCCGTTGCGGTTGTACTTATCAATCCCTACAGAGCTGGCAAAATTAGCGCTTTCGTTTAAGATCGATGTCACACTGATTCGCGGCTTTTTGTCGAAGCAGGAGGTTCGAGGACTGAGGTTCACTAAGCTCCGATTTTTTCTCGTTCGCGCCGCCTAACACCTTTTTGGTCCATCTGATGCAAAATGCCTGATTTGTATTTTCTGACCAAAAATTGCAAGTCATGTTTCTTCATAAAATATTTCAGTCATGAAATTCTCATCAGGTTTATGGAATCTTAGAGAGAATTTGTGTAAGTTTACTAAATATTTGGATAGTTAGAGAACGAACTCTGTACAATACTTAACTCTCTCGATATTGCTTCCAAGGTTCACCTGTTTTCCTTCGGAGTTGAAAATAAGCTAAAACAAAACAAAGAAGAATTCATATTTACACAAATACAAGCACACATTACAACAAAAATGTCATTACAACTACAAGCGGCTGAAAATTATGCTCATGTCAACGGCATTCAGAGTATTGGGTTGAGGGGTCGCCACTTGTAGAAGAGCAAGCACAACACACAACGAAAATTCGAACAAGTTGATACGACAACAACAACAGGCTATTCGGCAACGACATCAACAATGAAATAGAGCAATGTAAGGGTTCGACCAACAGAGAAGAAGGCTAATAGCACAGAAAGGATATGCAAGCTCGGCGCAGCTCGACCGACCATCAGCAGTTGCACGTGCTGGTCAGTTGCGGATGGGCGCACAAGCAGCGAACATATGGAGACTTCCAAGCCAGCAGCAAAGCTCGCGTCGCTGTCATCAACAAACCCACAGCCGACTGCAAGGAATGCAACCGACACAAACAGACGGACATACCGGCATGCATGGCGTGGCCGGGCAGGATAATGCGAAATTATGAGCAGACAGAGCTGCAAACTTGCTGAAGAAGAAGAAAATCGAGCAAAAAACGCACGAAAAGCCGACGAAAGCGAGGAAGAAAGCAGTGAAATAAATTGGGAATAGCGAGCGACAAGTAAACGAACAATGCAAGCAACTTAACGCAGTGTATAGGCAATGTGGACACATTAACTTCGCATAGGCGTACGCACATATACACACTTATCATATGCACATACATATGTGTGGGCAGGCAATGCATTTTCCTTGCAAATTTAAAGGTGTTTCCATGGGGGAGCAGAAGAAAAGTGCTGCCACTTATTACTGTTATTGTTATTGTTATTGTTGGCACACACTTATGTTATACATTGTATTTGGTTGGGGGGATATGTGTAAGCATATGCATGCGTGTGTGTGTGTGTATGAGAGCCGAAGGCGTTCAGTGCATTTAGCATGCAACGAAGTACAGAGGCAGCTGGCTCAGGCTTGGATAATGTGGCCGTGTAGCCTTCGGTTCGTCTAAGCTTGTTGTCGTCAGCTGCTACACTTACACTAGTAAATAGCAACACTGACAATAACAACAACAATTCGGAGTATAGTGCTGCCTGCTGGCAAGTGGGTAATTTGGTAAATTAAGAATTAGAGACACTAACAAAGTGTGGGTGTTAAACGGGGGCAGAGAAATGCTACTTTTGTGAGAGCACGGACATCATGTTGCCAGCGGTTCGCAGAAATATCGATTTTTGTTTAGAAAATTTTAAACGCAGGCAAATAAGTAATTAAAGCAATTGAGTGTAATGAATTTAGTAGCGAAAACTATTTTCAAATTTTGGTTGAGGGCTAAGAGTGGCTTGCACGCGGTCGCTGTTGGAAATAACCATTTCTTGTCATATAGTTAACTAAAAATAACCGTTTGCTGACGTATTGTTAATGGTTATATAACCGGTTCGTTTTGTAATTCGTTACAATTCGGAAGTAGGGGTGTCTTAAAGTAATTCTCTGAAGCTTTTATTGGTACTCGAAAAAGTCTTTTCGTATTTCTAATCAAACTTTAAATTATTTTTTTTATTTTTTTTGAAATTTTCCCCCTTTTTGCCATTTGCCCACTAGAGAAATTATTCAATTTCTTCATTATTTTCATTAATTTTTGAACAGCTGTAACTTTTTTTAACTTCATCGAACTTGGTTTTTGATTTTTGGTAAAATAAAGCTCAAAATCTCACGTTTCCAGCACTGTATGGTATGACACATTGTGATTGGTAGCACAGGAGATATACGAAAAATAAGAAAAGACCCAATAAATATTTTTTAGAGATGTGTTTCAAATGTAAGCCAAGAAACATTTTTTGATATCTTTCTGGCTTGTTGAGCTTTCTTGAAAACGCACGCTGCCACACCTTGTAGCGCAGTATATTCAAAATCTGCAATGACCTTCCCACACCTGTGCTTTATGTGCTTACATGACTACGCTTTCTTTTTGTTATGTTTCTTCTTCTTCCCCAATTTCATATTGATTTCGGAATACCACATTTTCCTTCTTCTTAGTATGCAATACAATATTTTCCTTATCTTGCAACTTTCCTGCTTCTACATTTGCATATTCCTTGACTGCGCTCGCTTTCTTGCCCCTAGCTTCGGTCAAGCGTCTGTGTCGTCAGCGCTGCATTTCGGTTGTGAGACGCTTTACCGGCGTACATGACCAATTATATACTTGAAAGTACATACATAAGCAATAAAGTATCTATATAAGTATATCTACATCCACACCTATACACACTTACGCACTCTCACATTGCAATGTGTTTGCATGCGTCGCCTTCGGGCCACCCCTTTGCCTCTTAGCGAAGGGATAATTAATGAAATTAATGCCGGGGTGTGAGTTGAAGTGCGCAAAATATTCGATAATGTTTGCATAAAATGTAAATTCTAAAATATGTGAGCATTAAGTAAGGCAGCGGTGGCGAGCGAGTGGCCCCGGTGGGTCGGTGCGGGGCGACGGAGAGTGAAATGCCCAACATTTAGCAGCGGGCGAGCAATGTTCGAGGCGCTGGTACGGTTAAATGCACTGCTGCACACACACACGCACCCATGCACCCACATGTCCAGTTAAATGTACAGTTAGCATTCGAAACTTTTTGTGCGAAGGTGGCAAAGTTTGCAAAATATATTTGCATTCTGCATTTGTCGGGCTAAGCGCAGCGCGGAGGCTGAGTGCGGCATGTGGCGAAGAGAAGTCAGGCAAGGATATCGTAATGAGACTATGGCGTGTATGATTGTGGGCGTATGTGTGTATGTGTGTTTGGTTGCAAAAGTAAGTGTTAGCATGCTTTTAGGGGCAAATAATGTGAAAATCAGGTTCAATTTGAGTGTGTTCGCCCGAGCCAGGCGCTCCTTGCGCTGTGCGCTGGCATGTATTTACTGTGGACACATGCACGTATTACAGTTATAAATGCATACATGGACACAAGAAATGAGGGCTTACATACAGACGTGAATAATGCATTGGTAAAGTAGTTGCAGGAAATTCTTTGCGAAAGTCGCAAGATTTGTTGCATGCATTAAGGTGTGGAACCAAATTCATATGAGTAGATACCATACCGAAAGTCGAAGAGACTAAATAACCATTGGCTTAACTTTATAAAGTAGTTAGAGTGTCAGAAGACTAACAGCATAATTCTTGAATTTACACATACAATTTTTTTCCAATCCGCAGGCTTTCCAAAATGCGTAACTGACATGGCGGAGGGCTGTGAGGAAACAGAGAGCCAGCCAAGCAACCGTAAAGCCGATAACGCGCCGACCATGCTCGGCACTGTCCTGCCATGCGAAGCCACCATTACAGCCGCCTCTCTCGGTACTACCTCGAACGCCGGTGGCGGGATTGTCATTAAACGCGAACCGACGACCAACTCCAGCGCCTACGTGGATGCCAGTGTACATCATTTGAGCGGTAGCATTTCGGCCACAGTTAGCCTAACCACCACCGGTACGCACAGCCCCGGCGTCGGTACACCACCGCCGTCCACAACGCCAACAGTCACACATTTATTGGCCATCTCACCGAACGGTTGCCGACCGACAACACCAGCGCTACAACAACAGCAACAACGCACGCCCACACCCATAACGGGCATACGCGGCACAGTTGCAACTGCCGCAACAGCGGGCGCGGCCTGTTCCTCCTCGTCGTCATCGTCATCGTCCTCATCTTCCAATTCATCTATGACTTCATCCACATCGTCCTCATCGTCGACGGCCTCGTCTTCGACGACAGCGGCCGTCGCGCCCAACTCGAATGCCAACAAATCGCCTTGCAGCATAGCGGGTTCACCGTATTCCACATCGGCGGTCGCGTCTTCGGTGCGCGGTGGTATCTCGCCAACATCGCCGCCGCTGTCCTCTGTGGCGCCCGGCACACCCATCGGTTTGGAGGCTAGCAACGGTAGCTGCGGTTCGACTGCTGCTAACGGTATTGTTGTGGCAGGTAGTGGGTTGACGGTAGCACCAGCTGCTGCGGCGCCGGTGACGTCATCAGATACGCTGGCGAATGCCATGTCGCCGATCACTGCGGCGCAACACCAACGTACACCTTCGCCAAGCGCTGAGCCGACGTCGTTGATGCCACACGTGGCACTGAACATCAAAACTGAATCGGTGAGTAAAAATTTCAATTATTGGTATTTAGCTGGGAACGCTTTTTATGTGGGGAGTTGAGCTGCTCTGTCTTAAAAAATGCTAAAGCGAAGAAAGCGGAATGCTGCTTTGAGGTCGACTTTGGTCATAATTAGCAAAAGGTAGCAGTTGCAGTTACCAAAATTTGGTTAACGTTTTCGGTTCTCAGTGCTTTTTATGTATTTATCGGCTTCAACCTTCTTTGTATTGCATTATTATGACAGTTAAAGGGTTCGTCTGGGAATAAAATAAATTAAAGAAGGGAAAACTGTCATCCCTTTCACGTGTCAGAGCCTCTTCCAACCGCCGCGCCGCACAATCACATCAATTCACTGGAATTAACTTCTTAAGTATAGCCGCCTACTCAACTTTGCGATCGCTTCCCCATCACCTCGGCATGCTGCACGAATTCCGCTTGCCACAAACAATGAGGCGCAAACTGAAATCGGAGCCGCATACAAGCTACCTTTTTTCGGCCCGTCAAACTACCTGTTTGGTGCCAAGATTTTGTGTTTATTCTTCCAAAGTCATTTGATGCTGCGCTGCTTGACTTTGACTTTGGCCTGATTTCGAGCGCCGAATGTCGTGGTGCGCGCATAACGAATATAAGCAAATGTTTCGAGAAGGAATACCGGCGCGGCTCACCTCATTTGGAGCGCAAATAAACAACAAAACTGAACGTAGCAATCTTAAGCCGCCGCAAAAAAACAGTCAAAAATGAGTTCTCCTCAGCGCTGAGTGAGCAAGAAAAGAAACAAAGTGCCGATAATTAGCGAGAAACGAGTTAGAACGAGTTCCATGCCGCAAATTTGTTGAAGCGCGCTTTTAAATATTTGACTTGGCACACTTTCCAGTGAAATCTTGTTAATTGCACTGTTAACTTGGTGGAATAGACTAATGTGACCAGCGGCAAAAATTGCATGAAAGATGCGTTAGCCTTATTAGAATAGCATAGTGCTTACTGTATGTATTTGAAATGAACATCGATGGATGTGATGCACTCACTTTATCTTCGGATCGAACTTTTGAAATATGGTATCAAATATATTTTTTAATTGATATTACAAACTGGTTCTGCTACTACCCCTCAAATGAATTTAAGTGAATGAATTGAGCTTTCAATGTCGAAACTGGTTTTCGGAACTGTTAGTTTTACCCGTTTTTATTTTTTTTAGTGGAATCACCAGCTGAAAGTGAGGTCTGTATTTATCATTACCTCTATATTATCTAATCTTTTCTGGCAGTTTTTTAGGTTGATACACTCCTAAGTTCCACTGTGTTGAATTCTGCTGAGTTGACAGTCTTTACGCTGATATAAATTTAGGTCGATTTCATTATGTATACCTGATTAGATTTGAAAACGTTGCAGAACGTATCCACGCGTCCAAAGTACAGTCTCTAGTTAACCCTTCTTTTAGCTCCCTTTCTGTTGTGCTTTATTACAATTTTATTTAGCTCAGTAATCAGTTATTCGTGCATTTTCACACAAATAAAAATATAAATTGAGAATGTCTGGTTAGCAGTTGCAATTTTTTCCTCTTCTTCTTATTCTTTGGCAATAGTTTTGAATTCGTTACACTTCTATGCGGCCACTGTGCCATGATCGTATGTCACTGTCAAACTCCCAACATGGCTTACTCATTAAGCGTTCAATAGCGTTGCTCGCTGGCACCTTTTCGTCCAAATAATTTCTGACATTGCATTCAACTTGCAGCGCTTTATACCCTGAACAGGGCGTCCGCTCGTATGATCGTCTGTATATACGCGAACTTGTACCTCAATTTCTTAGATGTCGATCTGATATTTCGCAGACGTCTTTTACTCCCAAAAGATCTGCTCATTTGTCGAAAGCGCTGATATCGGACCACTATTACATATGGCTGCCATACAAACTGAACGATCGGTATTAAATGTTTGTTTGGAAAACTTTTTTATTTTAAGAGGTATCTACACGAAAATTGGTACGAGTTATTGTCCAAGACAATGATGCTATCTCTGAAGAAATTGGTTTGATCGAATCACTATAGTATATAGCTAGTATCCAACTCAAGACCTACTATGGAAATTTTTTTTATTTGACAAAGGCATCTTCACGAAACTTAACACAGGCTATTTTCTAAATTATAGCTACAATCTACGAAGAAATCGTACAGATCGGACTACTATAACACAAAGCTGCCATACAAGCTGAACGATCGGAATCAATTTTTGTATGGAAAAATTTTTTATTTACATATTCAAGGCAATATTAAAAGTATCCGAAGAAATTTTTGAGATCGGAACACTCTAACATATAGCTGCCGTACAAGGCGCCTGAAAAGAAAATCAATTTCTTGTATAAAAAGTTATTTTTTTATTTGTGAAGGGTGTAACGCTTTTTCTTGTTTTTGGATTTTTGGCCTGCTGTTGCACCGCTGAATCGCTGATTTGTGCGAAAGTTATGTGCACATGCGCGCGGTACCGCCGCCACCCACTCCGCTGCACCACAAAGCGCACATTATTATTTGGCTTACAGTGCTGTACACTCACATACATATAGTCCCACATACATACATATAGTCATATATACATACATACATACATATATATATATATATATATAGTCATACATACACACACATAAAGCTGTTTGACCATTTGGCTTCGAGGACATGCGAACTTTATTTATTGCTGACAGTTACAGTTATTTGGTTATTTTGGCTGCAATTCTTACCAACACTTTCGCAGCTGTGTTACTTGCTGTTTTTTGCTGTTGTTCTCCTGTGGTTGGTGTCGCGCTCATTTGTTTCTTGGCCGCGTCGTGGTGCAGCAGTTGTTGTTATTGGCGCTTGTTGTTATTTCTTAGCATTTTTTAATTGTTATTTCGCTTGGCGGTCGCAGGCTGCGCACAAAATTGGGACACTGCAAGATTTGTTGTTTTCATTGCCGCTTGCCGCGTGCAGGGTGGCCGCGCGCTTTGGCTGCTAATTCGGCGCGCTTCAGCCCAGCAGACACACACACTTGCATATTTACGTGTATATACATAGTTGGCAGCGCGACGCCGAAGATGTGGAGGGTAATCCATTTTTTCTTGGTTTCGAAACAAGCATAAAAGCCTTATATGACACACGCTGTACCTTCAATATGTTTGTTGTTGTTTTTGGTTTTTGTATTTTTTATCGATTTATATATATTCCATGTAAAATAATTGAAATAATTTTCGCATTACAAGCTTTGGCTTTGTCCCTCAATTGATTTGTGGCTGTGCTCATTATTTTGGCATGTTGCACTCAAACATCGACGCCCGTTATGCGCCCAGCGTCGCAGCTGGTGACATGCAATTTATTTATTTATTTAATTAATCACTTGTGTTGGATAATTGCATTTGTAATAATCTCGATTTAGTATGAAATAGCTAAGTGCCATGTGCGGCATTGCCAAGATATTAAGGCTTTGCATTTACGCGCTTATATCACCGATGTCCATATACATACATACGTATACATATGTATGTGTATATAGACACACTTGCATGGCAGTCGCTTATGCTTGCGAGCGCTTATGACGTGCTGCCCGCTTTGCCTTATTTGTTGCTGGCCTTCGCTTAATTATTTAATTAATCATGCAATTATCTGTAATTTTTGTTATGAAGCCATTTTAGTTGCTGATTATAAATCGGCTGTGTTCGCCGAGCAGCGCAGCGCTACTTTTCCCCATACCCAAAGCGCCTTTTATATTTCTGCGACCGCAATTTTCGCTTCAAATGCAAAAACAAAAGCACTGTCGAGTAATTATTGCACACCAAGTAGAGTATTGTATGTATGTGTGGCAGTAATGGTGTATTATTCAAGTGGTCACCACAAGTTATTGCATGAGATCGGTATTGGTACTGTTTTTGTTTGAAAATAAAGTGTTTCGAGTTCCGACTTATCTGCGCCGAATACGATATTATAACGGTGTAAAAGATACGTAAATGAATATTGCAATTAGGTTTGGAATGCTACCAGCTCATTGTAGATTGGATTTCAAATGGATGGACTCGTATACTTCACAAGGTCTTAAGGGGTTACATGGGTTTCCTCGGTTAAAAAACAGTCTTTTTTCAACAAAAAATTTTTTTTCTCATATAAAAAATGAAATATTAAATATATACTTTAAACTCGCACATAATTGACGCCGTTTCCGGTAAACCCTCAGAAAAATATATGCCGGCGTTGACAGGATAAGTCCTTACAGGATTAGCTAAAGCGAAAAGCACGTGTTTTAGCCAAAACCTTAACTCAGAATTTGCACGAAAGCAAAAAAAAAGAACTAAAAATTGAACTTTTGGCAGACATTTTTGTAAAAAAAATTCAAAATTTCAGTGAAAAATTGTTGATTTTTTTTTTCAAATAGTTGTAATCGAAAACAAAATCCTTCATCGAAGTCTCAAAAAATTGTATCTCAAAAAATTGTGTAAAATTTTCATGAATATCGGTTGAGTAGTTGTCGAGAAATGTTGCCAATCGATTTCAAGTTCATAGTTTCGAGAAAAACGCGTTTAAAGACACACAAGCCCACATGTTCTCAAGGCTGTATCTCCGAAACGATTACTCGGATCAACTTGAAAATGTAGGATGATATTCTAGATATGTTGCAAAATTTAATAAGACAATAAACAAATTCGCTTTTTTGAAACCCGTATATCCATATAACTCACCCAACTCAAATCAATAGTACTTCGAGAAAAACGTGCTACAACGATATAGTTGCCACGACATTAAAACGACCATAACTTCGGATATGATTTGAATTTTGAAGAATCCTTTTAGGTAGATATTTTTAAATGTCAAAACTATCGAACTATAAAAAAAATTTAATTTTTGAATCTTTCAAATTTCTAGATTAGAATAACCCCTTAAGGTTGTATTTGAATAGAGTTGAAGAAAAATAGTTGCCTATGTTAGGAATGTAACTCGATCTTTGGGTTTTGCTCTAAAGTCAATGGCTAACCATTTACCTGAAAATCGTATCTGCCATTTTAACTTATAGACTAGATTTTGTTAGATTAGAAGCTTCTCTTCAATAACCAGACTTCTAAATAACTTAGTTTACGATTAGATCAAAGCAATACAATTTTTCAATCATTATATTCAATTCCTTCGAATATAATTAATTAAATTAAACTTGAATGTAGACTGTCAAGTCTTAACTTAAACTTCTTGAAATCTGGCACTTGAAAGTTGGGCAAAAGTTGGGTTTTCGAATTTTCCTTTGGCTTGAAAAAATATTATCATTGCTCATATAAAATCGCCATATTTTCAGTCTTTATACGATAAGATAAATTTTCGCATTCTACTTATAACACTTATCCATTCTACATTATTTACTTAACGCCTTTGCAGCTTCAGAAGGGTTTCACAGGCGCGCCGGCCGAAACACAGACCAATATAGATAGATATAAACTTGCTTAAGCGCCTAATTAATTGCCGATAATTGAGCGCTTTGCAATTAAGCCGAAGACAAATTTTTATCGCAACCGTCAGCGTCGCCATTGACAGCGGCCCCCCCGTCACGACGCGCGCGCTCGGCTTTTCATCTAATCGCCTGCAATGTAACTACTTATGTACGTGTGGCACGACGGCCGCGCACATCTGACCGCCAATAAGCGCGCCATTAGCTCAGCAGATAACTGCGCGGTGGTGGTCGTGATGGCTGACCATAAAAAATTTTGTGTCTACATTTCCGTGCCAATACCTAATTGTTAGTCATACCTTTTGGGTAAACAATTTAAATGCGCGTTTCTCTATTTTTGGCGCGGCAGTGACAAAAAATGCATGCAAGACACAACCACCGCTGGAAAACTAACTAAATGAAAAGCCAGAAAAAAGAATACTAACACAAAGTCAAGCGCGCTGTGTTTGCAGCGTAAAAACCGGCAATTATACCAAGCTATAACAATTATAAAGGCAACAATAACAAACAATAATATAGAAACGAATGGAAAGAGGTAGTAAAAAGGAGTCAAAAAGGAGTTATGTGTGAGTAAGCCAATATGTGCGCGGTGATGTGGAAAAAACTGGATTTATACTGAAGGTAGCTGACGAGAGTTCTACGCGAGCGCGGTTAGTAGGAAAAATGCGCGACATTAGAGAAAAAAAGAGACGACAGCCACAAAATATTGGTAATCGCGCTAATGAAACTGTCCAAAATCAGAAGGCTGGGGTACGTACCCGCGTGAGAAATTTTCTCCATGTCTCCGCCGTTTTTCCAACAGGCCCTGTCTCCTCAAAATTGTGGTAACCAAATAGCTAAATCGAGCGTTACGTTCTTTTATTTCGCTGCAGTCAATCGGTCCGCCGTTGGTTGCGCGCTCTGGCCACTAAGTTGGCGTGGCGCATTGGCGGGGGGTAGCCAATCAGTGTTTGCACAGCTTTAAGTATCGAAAAAGAAGGAAGCAAAAATAACTACACAGTGCAAATGATCGATTTAAGCCTTGAAAAGCCAAAACGCCAGAGTGTGCGGCACAAAGTATCGTCTGAAGTAGCAGAACGTTGGAGCGAGAGTTCGTCGGAAGACGTGTCGCCAAGGGGGAGCCGACTAATGGCCACAGCGCACAAGCAATGATGAATAGCATAAACATTTCTGGGACTTAATTCTACTCGACGAAACAGGATTTGCGCCCTGCTTAATTGAGCAATCCCCCGCCGTTGCAACGCGCCATCTAGTGGCGCGTAACGTTGGCGTGTGATTTTGCTAGAACGCGCATACAAATGTACACATTTTTGTTATTATTGTATTTCTTTTATTAATTTGCAACATCATTACTGCTGGTGTTGTTGTTGTTGTTGTTGTTGTTTTTCGTTTGGATTTGTTTTATTTGCTGGCCTGTTTATATTGCCTGTACTCATTTGTAATTAGTAGTAAAGTGGCATGTTCGGCTCAGCAGCTGGCTGCCACAGCAGCTAAAGCGGCAGCAACGGCGTGCGCTTTTTGTTGCAGGCGGGAAATGAGTTTGCGATTTTGCCGTTTTTGTTGTTATGCATTTGTACATTTACCCACATTGTATTACCAATGCATGCAGTTGCCTCTTATCGTTGTTATTATTGTTATTGTTGTTGGTGTTTGGTTGGTCGGTGGCAGATCATTTGGCTTAATGCGTTGCTGCGGCTGAAATTGCAGCTGGATTTTCTAGTTTGCGACGCTCGCTCGCTCGCTTGTCATTATTAAATGCGCTCATGTTGTTGTTGGTGTTGCTTTGAAAATGTTGTTAATTTTAATGTCCACTTGCGTGTGCTTAATGTTGTTGCTGTTTCGGTTTCGGTTTTGGTTTTTCGTTTTCGTTTTGATTTGGGTGTTTGCGCTTGCTGTTGTTTTCGTTGTTGCTGCTTGGTTGTAAGTGATCATGCGCTCATGTGGCGCATTACTCATTACTCAACTGGCAACGTGCAGCAGCTTAGCGGTCGACAGCGACACACATTAAGTCTTGTAGCACGGTGTGGCGCTTGAACGTTGCAAGCTGGTGTCGGCGGTAATCCTACGATTTCATTGGAAATAAATCTGACGACTTTTTCGATATTTTTTGTGTTTACTGAATTATTTAAGTTTTTTTCATATTTGTTTCTTTGTGTTTGTTATTTAAAGTGGTTCTATAGATTTTAGATACTACTTGAAGAAGCACGGGTAAATTAATACAAATACTGTAGTGTAAGACTTTTTGTATCTATATAAGTCCGTCGCAACCTCAAGTTGTATAATCGATGGGTTTTTTGAGTCTCGTTTTAAATATAAAGATATATTTATGTTATTTATATTTTAAATATAAAAATGTCTGTAATATTTTCGGTCTTATGAGGTCTAATTTTTCCAGTCTCTTTACGAAACAGGATTTCTTACCTCTACATAGAGCGGTTTCTAATAGACTATTGATGTAAAACCTGTTTCGGGACAGACATCTTTAAGGCGAAGTCTTTTAGGGATCATAAAAAATTATTCTTCAGTTTCTGAGCTAAGCGAATGAGTAGTACATAGGTGCTCTTTAGTAGTCTATGGATCACTTGCCGGAATCGGTCAGATCTTACAACTATAACATTTATATCTCCCAAACAATCAATATTTTTTAAATTTTGCCTGAAAAATTCGCTGGCTCGAGACATAGTCTCTTCGGCAAAGTTATTCAAAATGATGTATAGACTTCCACTTACGTGATTTTATAGAAAAAATGCCCAACAGACAGCAGAATGCCGTCGTGTTGACAATCCTTGATCGAAAGTAACCTGGGCACTTCCCGGTTAGGTAGATTCGACTGTGGAACTTATCATATAAACCCTCGTCCCTATTGGCAAAAACCTCTGACAGTCGATTTTTCCAAACTTTTCTTGAGGCGTATTTTTCACCAGCAAAATCATTCAGCTTAGAGTGGAACAATTAGGAATGAATTTAAACCACGTCTGGGCTTCCGAATCTGCTGGTGAGTCATTATCCAAGGAGAACTGTGAAAAATAATCCTGGCTTGTGAAGAATTACCTTCCATTAATCTGTGATGAGCTCATGTAACAGTTAGTCCTGAAGAAAGAAATATGACTCTATTTAATAATGGAATTTGGAATGGATTGAAATTTCCGCAGGTGGTCAGATAGCCCCGAGTTCAATAGCTGGATACAGTCTTCTGTGGAAAAATTCTCAGAGAAAACTGCTTCTAGGCCTTGGCGTTGCCCTGATGGAACACAATTTCTCTCCTTTTTGACCAAATATAGCCGCTTTAGGCGATTGCTTCCTTCAGACGGCACAATTGATAACAGTACAGGTCCGCAGAAAAAGAGCTCATAAATAGATAATTCCCTGCCAATTTCACCAAACACGCAACACTTTTTTTATGTAAACTCATGTGGTTCCCGAACATCAAGCTCTTCTGAATCCATCTTTATTTAAAAGGACTGTTTTCGACAAATGAACTTTCAAAGCCTTTTTTACATCAAAATTATGGGAACGGAATCGTTTCCGAAAGTGCTCTACTCTACATGTCCCGTATTAAAGAGAAACTCCCAGCATTCGTTCCGATGAAATCAATGCTTCCTAGTTGCTTCCATTTGGCGTTCTCTAGCTTAGCGCCAACCGCTTCAAAAACAAGACAAGTCAACACAGAAGAGTTTAGTCTTAACCTCAATAAATTTCTCCGGATACTTATTTTTGACAAATACAGCCAACGATAAACATATGTTTGTCCAAATGGCGGTTATATAATTGCGGCAGAAATAAAAATTAGTGACGGCTTGTCAAGTCAATCAATTAAATTTCAAATTCTGCCGTAATTCTTGCAGGAAACTCAAGGCATTCTTCGTGTGCATGCGAGTACTTACGTTCGACAAAACACGCCGTAAACATTGCAGACGTCGTAAAGCCTTGCGCGCTTGTTCCTAGATCGCCTCATCGTGCAGTTCCTGGTTGCCTACGAGCGCCAACAACAGCAACTACAAGCAAGTGCGAGCTCAACGCGGCGCGTAGTCAGCAAAATCGGCTGCAAATCGACCAAACTGTAGGTAGGGCGCGCAATCAGCGATCCGTCAATACAGCAGTCACTCCGACGGCCAGGCGGTCGGTCAGTCAGTCCGATTAGTCATTGTGACGCGTCGCGCATGCGTCCATCAAATCGCCGTCCAGCTGCAATGTGGAGACCCTCTCGGCTGCCGGCAATTTGTTGTTGTAACACATTAAATGCGTTTTTATTGTCTTAAAAGGCTGGCAGGAAAACAAACACACACACACACAAGCATGCATGGAGGGCTAGCCTAAGCGCTGCGTGGCCAAGCAGTCCAAGCGCGCAGAGAATGCTAGGAGGCGCTGAGCAGCGGGAGGAGGTACGAAATTTGTCGAAGACATTTGGTTGCACATTAAAAGCCTTGAACAAATGTTGCCCCTTGTTTTTGCTGTTGTTGTTTTGTTTGTTACGTTGCTTATTGCCTTATTCTTATGAATTTATGTGCTTGTTTTTGCCTTCGTTGCTGCTGTAGCTGCTGCAATTGCTGCTGTTGTTGTTGTTGTAATTTGTACGTGAGTGCGAAGCGGATTTGCTGGTGGCCGCTGCTGCACATTGTGCGGGTGTGCTGCGGCGTCGGCCGGCATACTGGGCCAGCTGGCTTCTTGGCCGCTGGATTCGCGTGGTTTTCTGCGCTGGCCGAAGGGACCGTTCGTGCGCTTGTGTCAATAAAAATGTTCGTCTGTTGTATGCCAAGGGAACCGGTTGCTGGCTCATGCGTCGTTTCTCTTGTTGTTGTGTGTTTTAATTTCGCTTTGCTGGTGTGCCGGGGCTTTGTGTGTGCCAGCGAATGAGCCACATATGTCAATTCGTGAAAATTTGACATTTGCATTTGCGTGCGTGCATGCGTGCGTGTGCGTGTCTAGAATGGCGATTGCTAGCCTTTTAAGGTATTTTATGTGCCTAGAAATTAATTGGATTTCCAATGTACTTATGTACGGTTCGTGTAATTAAGCTAAAAACACTTAGCAGCTGTCACTGGGAGATTGAGTTATTGACAAATTGTCCATTGTGCCTTTGAAACTTGAAGAATTATTGGCTAATTTGTCAATTTCTTTCTAGCGAAAGGTTTAAGAATACGCAAGTAGAGGTTCTATTTGAGTCAAAGTTTATTATAAAAATAATTTCAGAGACGTTGTCGAAAAGTCTTTTCGTATTTTTTCAATAGATGTATGTAGTTGAAGTCGTATATCTCCAGAGCTACCAACCATATTGTGTATTATCATATAGTATTGGAAAATTGAGATTTTAAGCTTCATTTAACCAAAATAAATCGAGGAATAAGTTGAAGTTTGATTAGAAATACGAAAATACTTTCTCGACTAGCCAATATGTACATTTGCAAATGCAGATTCTGACAATAAATCATACATTTTTCGCCTCGTATACACATGCAGTTATGCATGCAAAGCATGTATTAACTTCTCTTAATGACTATCCATTTCTTTTTTCCAACAACAATGTTCGCCAGCCGAACGTTGTAAATTAAAAAGCGCTTAGCGCGTTGCATTCAATTGATTTTCACTCGCAATTAAGGCCAAAACACATTGACCACTTTGTACATATATGTATATGTATTGGAAGTGGTCATATACATATGTATATGTGTATGTGGGTGTGTACATTAGAGCGGGTTGATTTAGAAATAGCCAAAAAACGAAAATAATCAAAAATGCAGAAAATGTTCCACTGATCATTTTGTAGAACTTTGCTTAAGAGGCATCTGAGATATCTGAAGTTTGAAAAATTTTGAAAAATAGTGACTGGTTCCGCCCCTCAAACGTGTAATACTACTAGAGCAAAATCAACCACATTTGCTCAGGGAAAACCTTTCGATGACAAAGTGAAAATGGATAAAATCAGATTATAATCTCACTTACTCCGCACCCCACGACGCAAACCTCGCTCGAAATCGGTTTTAGGCCCGTAGTCTCTTAGGCGAAGCAGTAAAACATTTCCCGCATATGCGTTTTTTACAGGAAAAAATCGATCGCGTACACGCTTTTATAAAAAAAAATCGACCCGTCCTAATATACATACATATATACTTGCATGTAAATATGCTTGCATTTTGCATTAAGACTTTCCATGATTTATTCGCACGCTTCCCTCACTTTTAAACACGAACATGTCAATGTACATGTGTATGTGTGTGTGTGTTCGTGTATGGCTCTTGGTGCACTTCTTTCTCATTTGGCTGCAAGAAGTGTGTGAGTTTGCTTGCGATTGCCATTACTGTGGTGGCGTAAGTTACTTCATTATTATTCTAGTTGTTATTGTTGTTGTTTTTGTTATCACAATTAAATGCTTCATTTCACAAATACATGCAATATGAACAAGCAACTGTCTGCTGTTGCTCCGTTTGTTGCATATTAACGTCAGCGGCTTGACGGGGTTGCCATGTTGGTTGAAATAAGACGTTTATTTCTACGGTTAACCGTAGCTGAAGGGGTACGTGGTTGCATGGCTTCAAAAAAAAAAACAATATATATTGCCTTATATAATTCTATAACAACTCATAAATATTTTCCTGAATGCGCAAGTTTAACCATGTAATAGTTCTGGAGATAACGCCTGGAAAATTTGTGCGCTCGAGTTCAGCTATATAGACATTCAAAACTTTAAAAGCGTTTTCTCGAAACTGTGTTTTCAAAGACGGTACGCTCGCTTCCGTTCTGGAAAGTTCGGTGTGAAAGATGTACCTCGCTCTGGTCGACCTTATCGTTGAAAAAATTCGGTTGAAATTTATGAGGAAAGATATACCAGGACTGTGAAAAATTTAACGAACCGAACTAACATCTGCAATTCTTTACTGAAACGAAAACAAATCGAACCATTTTGAAAGCAAATGGAAGCAGTAGACGAAAAGTGGATAAAATACTACAATAATGTGCGAAAAAGATCATGGTCCAAGCGTGATGAAGCTTAGCAAATGGTCACAAAGCCTGGATTGACGCCTCGAGAGGTTAAGCTGAGTGTTTGGTGGGCTTGGAAAATAATCATCCACTATGAGCTGCTCCAACCTGGTCGAACGATTGGTTCCACATTTTACTGTCAACAACTGATGAGATTGCAGCAAGCAATCAAAAAAAAAAACGGCCAAAACTGATCAACAGAAAGGGCTCCGTCTTGCATCAGGACAACGCAAGACTACACACATCTTTGATGACTCGCCAAAAATTGGGAGAGCCTGGCTGGAAAGTTTTGATACATCCACCATATAGCCCTGACTTTGCACCATCGGACCACCATTTGTTTCGATCAATGCAGAACTCCCTTAATAGAGTAAAGTTGGCTTCAAGAGAGGTCTGTGAAAATTACTTGTCGCAGTTTTTCGCAGAGAAACCAGAAAGTTTTAACACTGATGGAATAATGTCTCTAATGGAAGAATAGCAAAAAGCGGTCGACCAAAATCGTACATATTTGTTTATTTATTTATTAGTATAAATATAGAAAAATAAGTTGAAGTTTGATTAAAAATACGAAAATACTTTTTAGACTGCTCAATATATGGGATACATGTTCCAAAAGAGAACATGCTCACCAGCGTACGGAAGTTAGTCACCTTTCTGCATAAATAATAATGCAGTTGGCAACCTTGCGCGGACTCAAATGCATTGCTTGCTGAAATCACCAATAGAGCGCATTCTTTCCCTTTTTCTCTCTCTCTCTCTCACCCTCTCTCCTTTTCGTTTTCGACTGTCAAAGTAATTGACCCCACATGAAGCGAGTGCCGGGAGTACATTAGCGCAGCGAGCAAATCCGTCGAAAACGTGCAAATAAACAGCAAAGACGTAAATGAATTGAAAAAGAAACAGAAAAGCCAGAAGAAATGTGGCTTTGGAGCTAATAAGAGCGCTGCGCGAAGGGCAAGTAAAAATGTTAAGCGCATTAAATTGGCTGTCATGCAATACAAGCTGCAGCTACATGCGTCAGAGCAAAGCGCGCCGAATGGCGAGCGGTGGGGTGCGCAGGGGCGAGAGGGGCCAATGAAGCGCGGAGCTGCAACGTTGGAGTTGGCTGGGACTCTTGGCTTGGCTTAGATTCTAAATGTGCGCGCTTATGTCCGTTTGCGCTTGTGTATGTTTGGTGTAGCTGTCTGTCTGCGCGTCCTACAGCCCCCTTGCGGCCAGAGTGGCAGCAGCGTAACGCTGGGGTCGCTTCATTTAGCAAAGCTTAATAATTAGTTAGCCACGAGTGGTGTTAGTCGAACGACTGCAAGACACGTTTAAAATCACACAAATAACAACAACAACAACAACAACAACTGCAGTGAAATGTGCTATACAAGAAATATCATAAAATTGCAACAACAACAACAATACCGTACAACAAATAAACATTGCTAACTGCTAGTAAATAGCGCACAGTTTTCGCCAACTAGCGCAACAACAACAAATGCAAACAACAATTAAAAATGCCAGAACAAGCACAATGAATAGCAACAACAACAACCACTTACTCGCCGCCGGCCACTTTAAATGAAATGTGTTTTCTATGCGCGCTGTTGCAATGTTATTAATATCTGCGCGCATGCTTGCTGCCACCACACACACACATGCAAACACACGCGCTTGTAAATAGTTGTCTTGCTGTACAGTTGTTGCTGTCACTGCGCGCTGCTACTTAAGCTAAACTGGCAACGTGCCACACATCCGTAAATTCATAACTCGCACACATGCTTAGCTAACGTTACCCAATTTCGTAACTTACCCAATTTCGTAACTTACCCAATTTCGTAACTAAGCGTATCATCCAAAGGAAGCCAACTTTGTTCCAAAACGCATACACAAGCTGCCTGAAGGAAGGGATCTTCCCCAAATGTTGGAAGCGTCAACGCCTCGTTTTTCTCCCCAAAGGTGATAAGCCACCAGAAGAACCCTCGTCATATCGGCCCTTATGTATGCTTGATACGGCTGGAAAGGTTTTCGAGACAATTATCTGCAAGCGGCTCGAGAAATATACGGAAGGAGACGCTGGGTTGAATCCAATGCAATTCGGTTTCAGAAAAGGACGAAGCACAGTGGATGCGATAAATGCGGTTACCAATATTGCGGGGAAAGCATTGGAAGGGAGCAGATGGCGCTGGGGTGACAAAAATACTGTGTTGTCATTACCCTGGATATCAAAAATGCCTTCAACACAGCGAACTGGACTCTAATCATTAGAGCCCTGACAGAGCTAAAGGTTCCAGACTACCTTATTCGAATTGTAGCCAGCTACTTTGACAACAGAGTCTTAGTGTACGAAACAGAATGTGGGCCTGAAACATACAAAGTTACAGGCGGTGTTCCGCAAGGGTCAGTTCTCGGCCCTGTACTCTGGAACGTTATGTACAATGGGGTTCTGAGAGTCGCGATGCCAGATGCGGTGAACGTAGTAGGTTATGCGGACGACATTGCTCTCGTAGTAGTAGCAAAAACCCTGGACGAGGCGAGGAACAAGTGCAACGAAAGTATCAGCAATATTAAAAGATGGCTCGAAAACGCTGGCTTACAACTAGCAGCCCACAAAACGGAGGTTGTTCTGATGAGTAGTCGAAAAAAGGTGGAAACAATCGAGATATGTATTGATGGGCATACAATAAAGTCAAGTCCACATCTAAAATATCTTGGTGTAATCCTAGATCAAAGACTCTCGTTTAAGCAGCACTTAATAGCCACACACACCAAAGCGGCGAGATCCGTGTCGGCAATAGCGAGAATAATGCCCAATATGCGAGGCCCCAGACAGCAAGTCAGGAAGCTGCTGACAAGTATCAGTAGCTCCATCATTCTTTACGCGGCGCCAATTTGGATATCTGCTATTAAACATAGCTCATATATGAGAGGAGTTGCCTCGGTCCACAGACTGGCGTCACTGAGAACTTGCTGTGCATTTAGAACAGTGTCAGATGATGCAATCCACGTTATATCTGGAAGACTCCCCATAGACATAGCAGCAGAGCGTTGCTCATCAGTTCGAGCCATGAGGGCTAGCATGTCACCTAGCCAATATAAGCAAGAAATGGAAAAAATCAACGAGAAGTGCCTCCAAAAATGGCAGGAGAGATGGAATACCTCAACGAAAGGAAGGTGGACCCACTCTCTGATACCCAACATAAGAGAATGGGTTACGCGGGATCATGGGGAGGTGAACTACTACCTCACACAATTTCTATCTGGCCACGGCTGCTTCCGAAGCTATCTGTACAAATATAAGCATGTGGAATCTCCACTCTGCATGCACTGTGATCATAAAGAAACGGCAGATCACATACTGGTGGAATGTGTCCGCTTCCAAACGGAAAGGAAAATACTTTCAGAAAAAGTAGGAAAGCCCTTACCCATACGCTCAAGGGATGTGGTAAAATTTATGCTAACATCGCACCTAGCATGGGATATGGTATGCGGGATAAAACATATATTATGCAAAGGCTGCGTGAAGAGGAGATCGCAATAAGACCGAGAGTGCAGTCCCGAGAAACTGCAAACGTATGACAAAATAAGAAGTTATATATAAAAGAGATGCTATATATTTAAACAATACCTGCCCTGCGAAGGAAAGCCTATAGGTAGTTCCGCAGGGAAACACAGGTCTGTGGGCACGGGGGTGCTTTAGCACGTATGCGCTGTATGCGAATCGGGCATAATTGTTGGTACGGGCCAACAATATCTTTTGAAGATTTACACCCACCTTTGGCGTATCCATAAAAAAAAAAAAAAAAAAAAAAAGCTAACGGCTTTCGCAGATGCATGCACGTGTGTGTGCGTGTGTTCGCATAGGGCACTCATTATTGTCGCTGTTTTGTTGTTGTGCAAATTGCTATTTTAATATTGTAGCCAAAAATAGCATTTCAACTCATTAATTTAACGCGTGTTTATGGCCGTGGTCCAGCGCTGCCCTCGCACCCATTCCGGCGTGCAGCGGTGAGTGCCACAAAATGTGGCAAAACAATATTCGAACGTGTGGCGAACGCGCACAGTAACGAGTTCAACAGTTATGTGTTAGTTAACGCATATGTGTGTGTATGTGTGCGTGTATGCGTGTACGTGGCGTTGGCGCATGCGCACCAGCTAAATAAGTGTGTTCTTGGCTGCGCGATGCTGTTGCGTTGATAATTTCGAAGTTCGCTGTTTTGCTGCTCGCTTTGTTTGCACAATTGCAACTGACTCCTCTGACTTCGCCAAAACATTCAACTCATTTTCGTTGCGCCATCCCTCGCCTGCCCCAGCCACCACAATTTGCTTATTAATACCTCATATGCTTATTGCCAATTGCTGTTGCCGTTGCTGTTGTTGTAGCTGCAGTCCTTTGCTGATTTTGTGGTTGCTTTGCTTGCACTAGAATGTTGCTGCATTTGTTGCAGTTGTTGTTGGTTGTATCTTCAGCAACATACACACGAGCATGAAATGCATTACATTCTGGCCGTCGGCGTTAATTCGTTTTTATGCTGATTTTCCAGCTCCAATCTACCCACACACCGACACGCGCACATATTTTAACCCACTGCATGCACGTGTGTGTGTGTGTGAGTGTGCCCAGATATGTACGCTGCTTGTTTCGCGTTCCCTTTTCGCTGCCTTTTCTCGCCATTATCATAATAGTAATAAGAATAATATTATTGGATTTTTAATTCCTCTCCTTCAGCCATTCGGTGGATCGGTGGTGGTTCGCTGGTGTTTGCTTGTGCCAGCAATAAAATTCTTCTAAAGTGGGTGTGCCGTGCGCTTGTTATTATCGTTTTATTGCGATTGTGTTTGTTGGTGTTGTTGCTGCCGCTACGCCTGCATCGATTAGCCACAACATTCCAAGAGATAAGACATGAAGGCAAATAGGAAGAGCATACGAAAATTGCAAATCGTGAACAGCACGCGATGGCAGATCCAACGCCAACGATTGCCTGCGTGTGTGTGAGTGTGTGTGGAGTGTGCAGAAATCTATCCGAAACGAATACGATTGCCATAATAATTTCTGTAGCGAAAATTGCTAGTGTCGGGAGACTGCAGAAGTTTGTTTTTGATACTTTTTTTGTAAAAGTTTTCAATAATTATTTAGAATAAGAGGATTTTCTCTCTAAAACTTCTTAAGTCTAAATTTTCTTAAAGTATCTTTAATGTAACTATATTTCGTTAGAGTCTCCTTTACTCACATTTTTCTCAATGTCAGCGAATGAACTTAATTAATTCATTCCCAGAATTAGTTCGGATATTTTATCCAAAGACTGTTCTTGTATTGGCTACCGTTAGTCCTTGAAAGCAAGATTTCATGAAAGCCAAATGTTGGAGAAAAAGGAAATCGGTTCCCTTAAATTGCTTTAGAGGAGGTATAGGAAAAAGCTGCGGAGCCTCACTAAAGGTTGTGATTTGGCACTACGAAACCTTAACCAAAGCAATAATGTATGTACTATGATATATTTATCTGGAGAAGGACGCTTGAAAAGGCTACATTCGCAAACGCGTCTAAAAGGCGGCTGACAACCATCAGCAATGACACTTTCTACATTGCATCAAAGACCGCCCTTAGGCTCAGAAATGCTAAGTGTTTGAAGCAGTGCGAACAGAGTTACCCTAAAATTCTTGAACTTAGATCACTGCGTCGCAGTGTAATGAGTTTTCCATCAATCTTAGCTTTAGGCTGCCGTTCCAATGTAGTATTTTTTAATCAGAAGCGGCCGCTTTTACGGTGGCGATAGACGTACTCCTACGAAGTACAGGCTTATCAAACGCGATATGCTTCAGGCCCAGAGTGTAAGGCAAAAGATCTGCTGGAGTTCTAACTGGATACTACCCAATTTATATAAATGGGGCAAAGCTAAAAATCTTGTGGGACTCAGGTACATTATCCTTCCCTGTCTAACCTTTGCCCGACTGAGGCTGAAACACCTTTGGAATCTTACTCTTCTTTGGGGAACTAGAAAACTGGCGGAATCTGATATAAACCCTACAATTTGGTAATAAGCCCAAAGCGCTTTGATACTAAGGGTATTATGATCAAGTTTTTCTTTGGAGTGAAGCCCAGCTAGAAAACTTGGACCACACTTCAGTTCTTAACTATTGTATAAAGCCCCTGAAATTATTCATGACACATCTGTTTCCACAAAGTAGCAATATAGACCAGTAATCCTTAACTTTTTATCCAGTTTACTTCGAAGGTGATATTATGACATCTTTTTAGCAGAGAAACCTACCAATAGAGCGAATACACGTTCCAATAAAGTTGCTGGTCGGTCGAAGTATATCTGAGCGCATCAGCGAAATAGCGTATCAATCAATCATCGCCTTAGGACCAGCATATCACTCATTTTCGTATAATAAGATTTCAAATTCACTAAACAACGCAAGCAAGGACTTGAAAATTTTCTACAACCCCAAATCTGACGAAATATGTCGCTGGTTTCTGCATATCCGAATAGTTTTCTCAAACAAAGTCCACTAAAATGATTCCTATACGCAAATGTATATTAGAGCCGGGCTTTTTTTTTTCTATAAAATCCTAAAAGGGCGACTCGCTCTGATGTTTGTACATATATAGCTTCATCAGTTGCAAGTTAGAAAAATTCAATTTTATGGAACTCACTGTCATCCGCTAATTGCCTAATTTATTAGCAAACACAAAAACGTAAAAGCTCCGGAAGCTCTTTAGAAAGCATAAACAAAACACATAAAAGCAGTTAGTACAATAACGGAATATCATATAAAGTCAAACGATGAAGCCGCTTACACAGCTTACAACAAACAGCAACAACAATGGTGACAAAAATCGAAAAAACCAAAGGAGCATGTCGCTGCTGATTGCCGCAATGACGAGGACACTGCTGATAGCGGTGATGATGATGGCTGCTATTAGCCGAGACTTCCGCTGGAACCATGTCCTGCCAGCCAAGCATCACACATACACCGACAAATGTACTGCGCACGAAAGCTGTTTGGTATATTTCGTGAATGTTGCAACTGTGATGTTGCATGCAACGTACGAACGAGCTGCTGTTAGCGACGTCGTCTATGTGTCGTTGACTAATTAAAACTGGAACAATAGTAAATTAATTACGACAAACAGGTTAAGTTGTGAGCAATAATTGTGGCACACACACAAACACACACACTCACATACAAAGAAGCATCACTGAATGATAAAAAAGACAGTTCGCTGCAGCGGCGCTTAGTTGCTGCTGGCCCAACAACTGACTTTTATTGTTGGCTTATAATTGTTGCTGCATTATATTTTTGGGTTGTTTGTTGTTGTGTTTTAGCTGTTTGTAAATGCTGTTGGCCATTACAAAATTGTCGCACGCGCCAAACATCAAAAACGACAAAAATTATCGTCGAAAACATCAACCAACACACCCCGCCCTTCCATTCATTCCTCCCCCACACACCCCATGCACAGCACTTGGCACCGTGTCAATGTTGCTGCCAGCGCGCTTACAACACACAATACGGACGCGCGCATGTGTCCGTCCGTGAGTTTGTGGTACGTGGCTTTCTACTCGCGGCAATGTTAGTTGCTGCCACACATCGCGCTGCTCTTACCGCTGTTGACAAAATACGTGGCGAGCTTGCGGATGCGACGCCATGGCGAATGCCTTTGGCCAATGTTGCATGCCGACACAGCATAGACAGCAACACGGCGTGGCATGCAGCAGACGCACGAGCATGTGTGATATATAGCGGGCACTAACTCACATAATTTTGTGTGTGTGAGTGTGTTGAGTTTGTAGTGTTAAACAGTTTGCGACCACATAGCCACACCAGTATCCCCAATGGCTGATGATTTAGTGGCATGTCGCTGGCCAACGCGTCGCTCTGCTAGTCATCGCTTGTGCGCCACTGCCTTCGCATGCAGCTACTTATGTCTACTTAACTGTTCATATGGCTGTGTGTGTGTTGCATATGCTTATGTGGCACATCATCGGTGTCCTTGCCACTGCGACATTAGTGTTTGCGGCAAGCGCAGCACGTATTTAGTTTATTGTTGCGCAGTTATGCAAGGCATCCTCGCATGAGTTGGTGTGTGTGCGCTTAATTGTTGAGTTTTTTATTGTTTTGGTTTGACGGAATTATTTACAGTGGCTGTAGTTGGTCCTCGTTAAACTCCACCTACTTAGATGAAGACCTTTTAAAAATATTGCTTTGAGATTATGCTTTAGACAACTTTCTTATATGATGTTTTGAGAATCACCTCCGTAGAACTTATCAAGGGCACATTATTAAGTCCCGTATTATTTATTCCTGACTCGATCTCAGCTTAATCAGGCTTCCGCTACAGCCCTGTGGCACTAGAATTACTCTTGATTACTACTTATCGAACCGAACAATGTTGGAGATCGCCGAAATAACATCTCTTGGCCGTAGAACCGGGTGTTGTGAGTATGGACTAGGGTTCGATCAAATCTCCGACCAAAATTAAAAGCTCAGTTTTTTCCATCGCCTCTCTGTCTCGCTTAGGAAAATTGGTCTCATAAATTCCGTTAGTGGTTCGAAGGTAGACTTTAAACTTGAAACGTCTCTTCGCTTGCCTGAAAAGTTTGTGGCAACCCCCAAAAGACTCGTTTCGCCTTAAGGAACTGCTGTCGTAATTAGGTCGTCTGAATTTTGTATGAAAAGAGCAGCCTTTTGATTTAGTGGGTGAGGCCAAGGCTAACCTCATTTATAACCAAATATTATCCATATCAGAATGTTGTCGTGACACTGTTTTGTAACTAAAAGAGAATAAGAACCTGTTGTTGCTGTAGCGGCAGAAAACATTCCTAAATTTAAAGTTTCGGAGAATAGTGTCGAGTTGACAGTCCATGAATGAATGAAAATCAGGGTCCGTTCCGTTTACTTAGACCCGCCCTCTTGTGAAAACGGTTAATAAGATCTTCCTCCTACTCTACGTCGAAGGATTTAAGAAATTAAATGCGCTTTAAATGAAAGAGAGAATCGATAGTGCTTGAAGCGCCTCCGATTTGTTTCGTAGCTTTACGAGTCGCCAACAAAGAAATCGAAACTGTTTAATGAGAGTTGTAATGAAAACTTAGTGGCGCCTACGCCTGTCTCCTTTGAAAAAGAGACTTGTGGTCAATTAAATATTTTCTTAACCAGCCATACTCCCCAAGCAACATATCCGCAGTCTCACTCCCGTCGCCCGCCTGTGGTGCCAGCGAGCACTTCGTTACATTTACTCGCTCGATAATGCAATAAGTTGGCTGCGGACTGAACTCTACGCCACTCAAGCTAACTCAACTCGCTCGGCTCGGCTCTCATGTAATTATCAACGTAATTAACCACTTTTTTCTCTAATATATTTAAGTTATTATAAAAGTAGTTAAAAAATTATAGGCGACGACGACTTGTGCTTGGTCCGGTTCGGTTGTTGTGGACTCGCCTTGGTGGTGATTTTTTTGGTCGGTGGGGCGTTGTTGCTGCAGTTGTTGGTGTGCCGTAATACTTGCTTAACAAACTAAATACATTTTTAATTATGATTTAGCCGCAGCCGAACAGTGTAGGCTAATATGTAATTATGTCAAATGGCAAAAGCCGCAAGGAGTGCGAGGCTGAGGAGAGAAATAGGGGCGGCAACGCACACACACATACACAATTACACAAATGTTGCAAATAAATATCAAACTACAGCGTTGTTGTTGTTATAGTTTTGTTTTTACGTCCGTTTGCGTTTTTAGTGACGCCAGCAACAACAACACAACCAACAAAAGCGCCACTCTCCAGCACGGCACGTTTAAATTAATAATTACGCTGACTCAACTAATAAAGTAACAGCAACAACAACAACAGTGTGTGGTGTTGGTTGAAAAGCGTACGTGGCACTTGGAGCGTCGCCGAGGTCTTGACGCTGCCGCAAAGGATATTGCTATTGCAATTTTTGTTGTTGTTGCGCCAAAGTGGTGCCACTGAAAGTCGCTCTGAGGACACGCGCGGAGTGCGAGGCGGCTGTGGTATGCACGAGAGAAAATAATTAATGCACTTAATGTGTAATTATTTCAATTAAATGTGGCACAAACGCTCGCATAGGCTGCCGCAACTGCTTTCCCGCCTCCCCCCTTTTCGCACAGCCGCACGTAGTTTTTGCAACTGCTCCGTACGCTGAAGCGGGTGAAAGCGATGGCTCAAGAAAGCTTAATAAGAAGTGTTAGTTTATTATGTGTGAGAATGTGAGTGTGTTCGTGTGCCTGCTTTCCAATTAAGTCCCATAGTTAGGCCTTCGGAGGCAGCTCAGTTATGGCAAGCCTTCTGAACCCTCGAAACAAGGCAGATATGTATGTTTTTTACGGAACAAATAGTCTAAAAATTATCGATTGTATAGTTTGAATTTTGAAATATCGAAAAACTTCAACTTGGAACATTATAAATTTATTTACTCTTTCTAAGATTGAGGTAATTTAGATTGAGAAAGAAATTTATTCTCTTCTTTACTGGCGTAGACACCGTTTACCAAGGTGGCGTCAATTGGAGATTCCAAGCGAAGCCAGGTCCCTCTCACCTGGCCTTTCCAACGGAGTGGAGATCTTCCTCTTCCTTTGTTTCCCCGGCGGGTACTGCATCTAATACTGGAGTGTTTTCGTCCATACGCGCGACATAACCTCGCCAGCGTAACCGCTGTCTCTTAATTCGCTGAACTATGTCAATGTCGTCGTCGAATGCGTTATTCGCCGTGGCCAACGCGCAAAGGATCATAAATCTTAAGTAGAACTTTTATGTCGGAAACTCACAGTGTTGACTCATCAGATGTTGTCGTCGTCAACGCCTCTGCACCATATAGCAAAACGGGAATAATGAGTGACTTATAGAGTTTGGTTTTAGTGTTGCTTACAGTGATTTAAAATACTCATTTCGGCCAAAAATGGAATAAGAAGGGGAAAATTTGATCACGATTATTTTCTATCACTTTCGACGTGGCTTTAGTCAGCAACAATGCATTGATGAACTTAATTCAAACTTTGATAATGAAGCTCCATCAGAGCTAGTGCTTGTCGATGGAATGGTGAATTCAATCGAGGTCCTAGAACACTCCAAGACCAATTTCTTAAAGGTCCTCCAAAATCAATTCTTGTCCTCGAAACTATTGATTCTGTGCGCATAAGCAGTATACCACAGACAGAAGTCGACTGTATGGGTGTTTCAAGTCGAGCCAAATCCATTAAAAGTTATTCGCACACGAAGCACATTCAAGCAAGTGATGGCCTCTTTTTTTGGAAAGACTGAGACTGGACCAAAACAGAATAATAAATTTTGAATGGTAGCTCAACCTCACATATCGATTGAAATAACTACCATTTTGGCCCTCAAAATATCGATTTCATGAGCCTTCAATCGTACAGTCCTGATTTGGCACCGAATCACTTCTTTTTATTCCCGATACTGAACTAAGAGGTCAACGTTTTCAACACCTGAAGAGGCGGTTGATGCCTTTATAACGCAAGGTCTCGAATTAAATCAATCAGAGTGTCACAAATGCTTCGACCATTGGTTCAGAAGCATGCAAAATTGTATGATCTTAATGGAGAATATTTTGAAAAACAATAAAGCTATTTTTGATAATTAATATTCGTTTTTGTTCTCCAATCCCAAAATGTAAAAGACAACCTTCTTATGTCTATTTAGAGCGTTATGTCTCCAAGCTATCAAAAGAAACTTTTCCTGTCATTATTTAGTGCCTCGAGCGCGCTAAAGGTCAATTCCCACCAATTGTGCGACACTAAAACTGTAGATTCTCGCTTAATTAGCACATTTTTGCTAATTACGTTGAACGTCCACTTTCCAAGTAAGTCACAATACGCACGCAAACATACACACGCACACACGGCGCCGTAAGCAGCACTTTGTGGCGTCATAAAGTGCGAATAGCGGTGGCAAGTTGCTACACTGGCACGATATCTGACATAATACTCATGCATACACGCACACAAGCTTCACTAAAAAATGCCGCACACTGTACACATTTTTATGGAAGGCTACTGTTTATGGTCAGAGTGAGATGTTGGACGGCCAAAAGCGCGTCGCGTCGCTTCGCCTGCCTGCAAATGGTGAGCAAATACATAATTGCGTGCAGCTAATAATTGGATGTAAGTAGTTGGGAAATAAATAGGCAACAACAATAGCAATAAAAATAAGAAATAATAGTAAAACAAAAAAATGTGAAAAAAGGAAAAAAATTGTGTAAAAAAGTTGTGGCATAAATTGGAAATACAATAATTAATTTCACTTTGGCGCAGGCAGTGCACACACGCACACAAACAAATTTGAAATTTGTACATTAAACTAAATGTATAAGTACATGCTTGTTGTTGTTATTAATTGTGCGCCAACAACAATTGTAATTGCTTAGATTGCGCTAGCTTTCGGCCTCGGTCCTCGGCCCTCGGTGCTCGGTTTTCAAGCCTCAGTCCTTTTAAAGCAAGCGTTTATCTATTAATTAAGTAATAAATGTGGCTTTACTGCAGCGATATCGATTGGCCGGCACAATTAATTAGAAAACGCGACCCCAGTACTAACACAAACATACATACCTACGTGTGTGTGTGTGTGTGATTGCTCGTCATTATTCAATTGAGCGTTTGAGTTATTGGCGGCGGACAGTTTGCGCGAACATCGAAGAACTAAAGGTAATTATCTCGCGTGTGTGTGTGTGTGTGTGTGAGCATGCCACACATACAAGAAATAAAATTTACACTTTTGCTGCTTGATGAATATGCAATAATTGCAAATGAATTAAAACATTAAATAATTATGTGTAAGCAGGCACTTGGCTACACATTCTCCACCGCCGCTGCCACAGATAAGTTGGGCGGCCAGCGAGCTGCGTGCTTGCTGGCAATTGCTGTTGCCACAAAATGTTGTACACACATTATTGACGCATATATACATATGTAATCGGCTGCATGATTCATTTGGACGACGTGCCAACATCATTACCACGCTCTGCGCATGCCGCTCTGCATACTCGTCAATAACCACAAACACACACACACATATATAAAAATTATACCCCTTCCACAGGCGCTTTAATGGCGACTTGCATTAGCATTAATTTTCGCTTAATTCAGTGAATTATAAATGCCAATTAGACGTCTTACAATGTGCTAGCGGCAAAACAACAACAACAACTGCTAACAAGTCAGCAAAAATAAAACAATAAATAATTAGAGTGATTATGAAAGGGAGAACAGCAAATACATTAATATACATGTGAATGCGAAGGTTTGAGTTGTGGTGTTGCCACCTTTTTCGACAATTTTACTTCATTCCTAGCTTCTGCTATGCATATTTTCCTGTTGTGGCATGAACAATCGTGCAATCATTTCAAACTTCCGTTTTCTAAACTGCACTACTGCACATTTGGCGCTCGATCTGGCAACACGGTCGAAGCAAAGTAAGAAAAATCGCTACACACTCATTTGGCAGCTCACAAAAAATGGTTTTTCTGCTGCTTTTATGTAAGGCTTAATTATGTGTGATAATGCACGTTGCATAAATATGAGTCTCTCTGCCTGTGTGTGTGTGTGTATGCGTGCTTGTATATGCTGCTAATTAAAGTTGTGCAATTGCTTTTAATTATCTAAATTGTAATTGGCGCATTAATTTCTTCGGCTTTTTGTTTTGGTTTTTGCAACTCGGTTATTAATTGCTACGTTTTGCCGCACACACACACACGCACACGCAAACATACAAACACTCGACTTTTGATTGTGTAAATGCAATTATCAGTTAATATACTTAGTATTTGCTGGCCGTACCGAGAGACATTTTAGTGCAACACTTTGTGGTGTTTAATAGATGCAAGAATGCGGCAAGCCGAGTTATTGACTCGCTCCAGGAATGCCATTTTAGAATGCCTTTTGCAGTGAATTACATAATCACCATGAACATAGCTGAAATACTTTGAACGTGTGAAGGTAACTAACGAATGCGGCTTATGTTGCATGATTCCGATGAACCGTTGTAAATTAATATTTTTACGAAGAAATTGAACCAACCTCCGGGGAATTGCAACGCACTACAACAACAAATAATTTATTAATATGGGCTGCGCTTGTGATATGCACAAGTTAAGGGGTGACAAGGGTTTCCTCGGAAAAAAAACAGCCTTTTTTCACGCCATTTTCGGAAGAAAAAAGGCCCGAGTTGACAGGATAAGTCCTTGCAGCATCGGCTAAAGTGAAAAATACGTATTTTATTTGAAACCTTAGCTTAAAACTTGGATGAAAGCAAAAAACAACTGAAAATTGTATTTAAGGGCAGATATTTTTACAAAAAAATTTAAATTTTAGTGAAAAATGTTCTACATTTTTTTCCAAATAGTTGTAGTCGAAAAAAAGGTTCTGAAGGCAGTATCTCCGAAACTATTACTCAACTTGAATATTTAGGAAAATTTTAAAGAGGTGTTTCAGAATTTAATCTGTCTTAAAAATTCGACTCTTTGGAACTATAAACCTACGTGGTTTACGACCCTCTAAATAATCTTCATGATAACGACTATTTTATTGCCTCAAAAATGAAGCAAAAATTCAACTCTGAGTTCGAATTGCTGAGATGCAACGGGTAACTTTTACAAGGGTTACCTTTTATTGAGCTTAGAGCCTAAAAACAAATATTAATAACCGAAAATCGTTTTACTGTCAAAAAAATACAAAATAGTTTCTGTCCGTAGATCCATACACTTTTACATGTGTTTGAACTAATTGTCGAAGCACTTTTGCCACTCTGAATGAGGCGTCGATGAAAGCTTGAGCTCTTAATTTACAACCTCGATTGAAATCACCACACCATCGACAAACAATAGTCCTTAATGAAGATCTACCGCCAAAAATTGAACCAAATTAATCCACGCATTGATGCTAAGTTAATCCACGTCGAAAGTTCAAAAGGTTTCATTAAATTAATCTGGCAAAGCAATAAGCCGTGCATAGACCAGTGAGAAGTAGTCATCGTTTAGAATGCTTGCGCTTGACCTGAATTTTCACTATCGATACTTCCTCCAGTGCATCATACTGTAGGGACTCCAGATGCCTACAGCATAGTCTTGCCAATGGGGGACAAGTTGAAAAAAATATTCGCGATTTGATTCTATTTTTTGCCGAAATAAATATTTTAAGTTACTGTCAACCACACAAATAGCGCTCGTATGTAAAAGACGTGCTGAGTATGTATGATAGGAAAAATGTCAAACTTTCAATCAATGTTGTGAGTTGCCAGAAGCAATATTAGGGGTTTCAGATCCCAAAATAATTCAGCCATTCGTCGTAAAGCACCAGACCAGATATCAGTGTGACTAGTTCAAAAATTCTTCACATTTCATAGATATTTTTAACTTTTTTTCTTTGGTGCTCGAGGGACTTTCTTTGTTTTTATTACTCTATCCTGAAGCGGTTTTATAGATTTCGCCAAAATGTTTATAATAACAGGAATGGAGCCTATGAAATATATACATACGTAAATGACCAGCTTTAAGGGTCGATGGAGTCGATTTAATCATGTCCATTTGTCTGACTGTCTGTAATACACGAACTAATCCCGCAGTTTTCGAGATATCGATCTGAAAATTTTCGCAAGTTCTTTTCTCTCCACCGTGTTGAAATCAACGCTAATAGACCACTATTGGATATAGCTGCTATACAAGATCACCGCTCAAATTGTTGCATGGACAACTTTTTTTCTTATTACCATTTTTAATTCATCTCTACAACTTTGCAAGCCTAATGACTATTTTTAATTTATTCCGCAAATAACGAACACCATTCAATTTATGGCCTCGCTTAATTTATTATAATGTAAGATGCAAGTAGTAAAATAAAATAGTTGAATGCAAGAAAAGGAAATTTATTATTACGATTTGCACGACATTTTATAATTAAGTCCAATGGACATGGACATGGACATGGACAGAGCTGCAGACAGGCGCAGCGAGGAGTTGAACTACACAAACACTTTGCATAGAAAAGGCGCTATTGGAAGTGTGGTAAACGAAATGAATATAAATTTTGTGTTACAAACCATGTGGCACGCTACTTGTGGCAGCGGAGTAACAGAGGTGGCACATCGCCAGTAGCCAAGTTTGCTTGTGCCCAAGTGGGCAGTTGACGGGCCAGCCGAGCGCACGAGCAATTTACAATAATTTTCAAATAGCGAACGAGACTGCCACGCTGATCGGTGTTTGAGTGCGAACAAATGAGTGGATGTAGGTGGGCTGGTGCTTGGGGGTACAAGGCAACGCAGACCCACACTCACTTGTACTTAATCGAATGTGTGTTGCAATTATGCAATAATTAAATAAATGAGTGGGTGAAGTGAAAATAATGAAAAAAATTGTTTAAAACACATGTAATTACAAATTAAAATTATTAGTTGGCGCAGTATTGATGCCGTTAGCGGAATGCTTTCCTTCAAAAGCTTAAAAAAAAAAAACTTTTGAAATGAAAAAATGTGAAAGCTTATGGCCTCTGTATGAGATATTACATTAACCGTCTTCAAGGCCATAACTTTTTCACTCCGAATTTCGGAAAAAAGATTTCAAAGGCACAGTGAAGTTAAAGCTTATATCTTTTGAATGAGATATTCCATTATTCATCGTCTAGCTAGGAATGTTTCCATTCTTACTTTCAAAAAAAAAGTTTTCAAAACTGCAGCGATGTGAAAACTTATGCCTTTCGTTTATTCTATTAACCATCATGATTACTAACTAACGCTTTTATTCTAAATTTCGGAAAAAGCTTTCCAAATCACATGAAGTGAAAGTTTATGCTTTCTAAATTTCGAAAAAAAAACTTTTCAGTCGCAAAAAGTGAAAGCATGTGTTTTCCGTGTAAGATATTTCATTATTTGTCTTTTAGCTAGAAACACTTGCATTCTCAAATTCGAAAAAAAGCTTTCAAAATCACCACAAGTGAAAGCTTATGCCTCGTGTATGTCAACTGTCCCCTCTCAACGAGCAATTATGCTCAAACCCAGCTTGCCCACCTACAACAAAAAGCTCATCTGGCAATAAATCAGAGAAAGCTATAAAATTACTTTTGAGAACGCTTTGCTCGCTGTGCATGTGTATGTGCCTATGTACTTCTATATACAAGGACAATATCCATTTATAATTTAAGTTGAGCACACTTACATTAAATACTAACAATATGCGCATAACTATATTTTTATTATATTTCTCTCATTTGAATGTGTGCAAATCTATGTCTTCGGATGTGTGTCGGTTTGTGCGTTTGTCGGAAAGTGGGCGTGATTGTTGTTGTGTTGGTGCGTTTGTATTTAAAATGCAAATGCAATTTCAAATATGACAACATAATATCACGGACAAGAAACAAGCTACCACCACAACAACAATAACAACAGCAACAATAATAATAATAATTACAATAACTGCAATGGCAGTTGAAGAAGAAGAAGAAAATGAAGCAAATTACTGCTCTAACACATGCACTTAAACGAAGAAATTTGCATAAATACACATTTGCCCCACACACACACATACACGCACAAAACACACCCACCCACACATACGGAGCGTACACTAAGTCACTGTGTGAGTGTGTGTGTGGAATAATTTTCGCAAATTGCAATATTCATGCAGAGACACACACATACACGCACACTGGCGTGTCTATGTTAGGTGAGGATAAACATTTCTCATTAATATAAACTGAAGGACATGGCCGAGGGTGGCCGGCAGACAGGCTAGGCTGCAAGGCAAGCTGCTAAATAATGGCCAAGCGACGGCCGAAGTGAAGGGGTGTATTTAAATGCACACAACTAAGCGTAGCTGTGTGCTTGTCATGTGTGCTTAGTTGTTTCAAACAGCAAGCTTCGGTTAGGTTATGTCTCTGTTGCATGTGTGGCACCATACCCTTACACAGGCATGCTCACCTTGTAATTACCAACTCAAAATTATTTTATTAAAGTAGAAATTTGCAATTTACTCCAACAGCTGCGCACAACAACACACAATTTGCAAATTTCATAAAGCACAAACACATGCGCACACACATGGTGCGTCCGTCAGTAAGACGGCAAGTGTCCTTTTCCACGCCCACACACAACAAAACGGGGTCTTATGTTATCAACGCCTTGCCTTACTGTTGCCGCCAACTCACACTCACGCTATGTGGCGCCCTCTTACTATACGCACACTCACGCACTCACCGACTATGAAGGTCCTGCCGTCTGCACTATCATGGAAAATCGTTTAGTTTCGACCTCCCAGTCCACTTCCTGCCCTCTCGTTGAACGTATGCTTGCTTCCAAGGAAGCTGAAACACTCAAGAAGCGAGCGTCGTGCAATGAACGAGTAACGAGTGTGTTTGCTGTGGTCAGTTCTTCGGCGCACTTCGTTTTTTCAGCTGGGCGCCAAGCAATTGACCCTCAGCGTTTGGGCGCTTACAGTGCAAGAGTGGCGGACCTTTGTAAATGGTCTCGGTGGCAAGGCAAGACAATAAACGATGTAATATATACATGTGTGTGTGAATGAGCTGAATTTGTTGGCGAAAAGTAAAGATTGTGGTCAAGAGCGCTCGGCAGTTCACAACGCCTGCCGCATGCGCTGCCCAAAGCCGATAAAAGTACTTGTTCTTCAGTGCTATCAGGCGTTTACACGAACTTTACGTGTACTTGAGCCCATTCTGCTACTTTATTATTGCAATTCTCCAATCACTTCATTTCGCTGCTTCTTATTCTTTCGGCACACACACGGACAGACACACAAACGTGCGTCGCCTGAAAATCGACTGACCAGCAGTTTTCGATCCCTCCTTTACCACCAAACACACACACCCAAACACTTGTAAGGCTGAAGTTGCCGCTTGCTTTGCCGTGCTGTGCGCCTGGTAGTATGCAACGGCAAAGAGAGAAATAGCAACAGAGAAGCGCTGGCCAGCAGAATTGAGCAGAGAAAATGTAAAACTGCATAAAGATAATGTAAGAAAAGAAACTTTACAGTTGCAGCAAAGTAAACGCACGCAGACACACACACACAAACATTAACTCGCCTTACGCAACAAACTTAAACGTAAGATGCGAACAATAAAATTGAAAATTGTTGCTGTGGGAATTCGAGATTTTACTTGACTTCCGTTCGTTTCAGCCAACAATTACACACATACAAGTATATACATACAGAGATATAACATATAGCTCTACAAGTTTGCATGTTTGTGCCCGCAAATCGATAAGAGCGTTCACTCTCACCTAATTTGTTTGCGGTGGGTGAAATAAATGCAAAATTTTATAAATACAAGCACACAAATAGCAATAATATATAAGATATTTTACGCACACATACACATCTTCGCATTTAGTACAGTTAATTTATGTAGCTAAGGCGGAAATTAAGTTTATTCTATATTCTCCCGAATACATGAATACTTGTATAAGAGCAAATGGCTTGCTGTTAATTGTCAGCATGAGAAAGCATTTTACGCATAAATAAATGAACACTCAATTTGTGGAAATCGAAATGTGAAAATAGGCTTGCCAAGGCATTAAATAAACATAGATAAAAAATTGTTGAGTTCAAACCAAAAAGTGTCGGACTCAAACGTTTGCGTGGCAGAATATCTTGAGAACTCTTTTTACACCAAAACCAAGAAAAAACATTTTCTGCGGTTGCTTGAAAGCTATAATACCCTTTACAAGTACAAATAGTTCATAACAAGAACTTAGATCAGCCAGTTGTGACTCCAGCTGAACAATTTCTTGGCAGATTGTACCGTTCTATGGATAACCGCACATGAAAAATTTGGTTGAGATATCTCGTTTAAATTAAAAGTTCTCCATACAAGCATTTTATTTTGATCGTTCAGTTTGTATTGCAGCTACATGTTATAGTGGCCCGATATCAGCCGTTTTGACAAATGAGCAACTTATTACTATGAGTAGGACGGGTGCGAGATTTCAGAACGGCATCTCAAAAACTGAGGAATTAGTTCGCATATAAATGGTCGAACGGAGTACCTACAGACAGAGAGACGGACGGCTAGCTAAATCGACCCACTTGGCAAAGTTAATATAAACTGTTCAGGGTATAATGACACTTTGTTCTTCCATGAATATTCTAATTGGCCCTAAAAGTCTTTTTTTTTACCATAAAGATTAATTTTTCACAATTTTCGAGAAGCTTTTCTAAGAGCCTGATAACTCCTTCTTTGACACTACAACCCTGAGTCAGTTTGGGACGAGAACACAAAACTTCTTCAGTTGTGTCATTCAGTTGTACAAACCACATGCAGACAGGTCGCTATGCACTTGGTTCTTCCTCTGGTTGCGTGGGCGCCGTTGCTTCTGTTGTCCACTCGTGGGCCTCGAATAGAGGGCGCATTTTGCTGGGGCATCATCTTCCATGCGAGCAACATGGCCAGCACATTTGTTAGTTGTTTTGTCCGCTCCACTATATCCATATCGCCATATAGCCCACACAGTTGGTGGTTCGTGGTTTTCTCGCATGCTTCATTTCTTTCTCATCCATGTTTCTGCATCGAATAGTAGGACGGAAATAATAAAGGACTTATAGAGCGTAATTTTTTTTCGTCGCGAGAGAGATCAGATTCTCAATGGCCTACCGATCGCAAAGTAGCACCTGTTTGACATGAGCCTATCTGCACTGCCTGGCACGTATCACTTTTACCAGCGTTATATTTTAAAAAAATTACAAGAGAGAGATCCCATCTGTTAAACTTCGTCGGATACCAGAGAGTTCTTTCGCGATTTTGACGGAGACGCTTGTGCTCAACGTAATTCTGCATAACCGCACGAATTTCGCTGGGATACCAAATTTAGACATGGCGCCGAAAACACAGCTCCTACTATCGATTGATTTGTTTGTCGTATTGTGGGCATCTAGTCCATGATGGATTTGCTAGGTCTAGAGTTGCACTGATAAGGTTCAACTAGTTTAGCTTACAAGAGGCTTAAGTCTTTCACAAAAGAACCTGTTTTATTCTTAAACTATAGCTGGAAACTCTTGTGCAGAACTCTAAGCACATTTACGAATAAAATTCCGTCCTTTAGATACCGTTAGAAAAAAATCTTGTAAATATTATAAAAATACATTTTTGCAATTCGCTGAAATCAAGAGCAACAGCAAGCGATTGTAAATGCACGACAGCACAAAAAATCGCACTTTGCTAAGTGATTAACGCCAAACACGCAGACTGCGGACCGCAGCGCAAGTTTATGCCACATAAAGTGGCATTAAGTGTGAAAGATGCTGTGCCAAAAGGTGATCAGCGAAGCAGCAGTGGTAGAAAGCACTAAACTGATTACCATTTACTACAACAACAAACATAACAACAACTACGCCAGCAATAACAATAACAACAACAACGGCATATCAACAATGCAAACAAGCATCGCTTCGCGCACTTCAAATTTCACGCACGCCGGCAGCCGATCGCGCTTACTCACAGCATTTAGTCGGCGCACATTGTTGCCTCATCGCAAATGCAAAATGAAAGGACCGCTGTTGTGTTGCGGATTAAGCAGAAAAAAATGCCAGCTTCATTATCATTTTCATAAATCAGCATAAGTAGTTGTAATTAAATTCACACTTGCCGCTTGCAACATTATGCGCAACTGCGTATATGTGAGCGTGTATGAGTGCTTGTGGTAGAAATGCTAGTAAGTGCTTAGGCTTTGTTGTTGTCTGCAATTTATATGCGTTCATATATGACCAAAGGCGGCCATTAATGCGGCGACTCAAGAATGTTGCCGCCAAACTGAGAAAGTCTACTGATTGCAAGGCATTTGTGTTCGTGTTTCCTCACTTTTGTTTGTTGTTGTAACGATGTTGTTGTTAATTAATGCAATTGCATGCGCCTTGGTATGCGTATGATCATTGTTATTAAACTAATATTTGACTGCGACTGCGTGATCTCTCACATTTTGGCTCACAAGCCTCTTTGGCGCAGAGTCGCAGCGGAGAAGTGAAGTTCGAAAAAGCTGGCAGAAATATGACTCGCTTCTAATTTTGTGGAACACTTCAAATTTATGTCATATTTTCAAAAAAAAATATTAAAAAAAAAATATTAAAAGTTAAATTGACCGCACTCTTCCAGCTACTACTCTACTAATTTATTAGTCCTTCCCACTCCCCAACCACACTTTCCAATACAAACCTCGTTTTCTTTAAATTCTAATTTAAATAAACTGAAAACTCAATAATAAAATATCGATAAAACCCGAGAGCTCGCAACGTGCGCACAAAAATCATGGCCAAACAGCCGCAGGTCTTCCGTTGGGAAGTCAGCGCGTCCCGCCGTGCTCCAATTCCAATTGGAAAATCATGCGAGTGGCTAACAAGCGCAGCGCCCACTCGTCGAAATTACTTTTATTATTATTGCCACCTCACCTCTTAACTCTCTCTCAACACACATCCACACATGCCACTCACATGCCTCACAGACCGTATGTGCGAGCGCTGTGTGTCGGCTTGAGTATGCGCGCCAATGCCCGACGGTTAATTTTTTCTAGGTTGCCAGCTTTTTGCCATTTTCTACTCCAGTTTTTAATTTTAATGCATTTTTGTTTTTGTTCTTGCTTGTTTTTTTGGTGTTGCTATAATTTATATGGCACTTCAGCTCGCCGACTCCGCTTGTCGCTTACCATTTGCAGTCATTGCGATTTCTACACAAGCGACAAGCGCGCGCCTGGCCGCTTGACGCCTTCTTGCAACAAGCGATTGGTGCCACATTGGTCGGTGTGTGGCTGTGCGCGTTGTTGGTTCCTGCGCTGCATTCGTGTCCACTCCTCGGTGATGTATGCTAATGAGCTTCATTGTACAATGCCATGTGGCAAGTATATGTTGTAGCAAGGAGGCGCTAGTCGACAGCTGGCTCACTGCCTGAGTGAGTGGCTATAAGCTACGAATAAAATATATAATCTCCTATGACGGCATGGTGCGCAGGCGGGGTAATGTAGGGGTGTTGCATATTTTGTCAGGATTATAATGTGTGGCAACAACACTTTCACGCCACGGTATTGGGTTGTGTGGTGTGGGCACGACGTGGCATTTGGCTGGTGTGGGGCATTTATGTGGCAGATGGCAATTTTTCTCCATTATTTTTGCCAGCGGGCGCAGGGGCGTACGAATTTGTGTGGCACATAATATGCATAACGTAATTATACCAAAAGTAATTGCAAAAATTTGCACTCATCAGCGCGGCGCATGACGACGGCAGCGGGACGCCGGACGACAGCTACTTGATGCCTCAGCTCAACTCAAATCAACTCAACTCGTTTACTTCATTAAAAATGTGTGATCGTGGTTGTGGCATGCCATATGAGCGCTGGCATTAGCATTTGCCAGCGGCCAGTTCCACTAATAACGTTAATAATGTATTTATATGAGCGGGTATGAATATGAAGATTTTTAACCCTTTTCGGGTAGATGTCTAAGCTAAGTCATACACCCCCTCAACTAGTTGCACTTTTTCCTGCAAAGCCATGTAGGAAGCTAAGTTGGAGGAGTGCTGATCAGCTGGGGTTTCACCAACTTCTGCCCAGAAAATACTTTTTATGCTTGGAAAGTCATCACAAGAGTATAGCCAGCTGATGAAACATCACAATACTGAGCTTCACGTAGCACAATTATGACTTAAAGTTGGTACCACGCCACTCTGAGTACTCTACAACTTAAGTAGTTCAGCGCTACGAGAGTAAATGAGAATATGTAATTTCCAGCCATTCGCTTTATCAACATCCGAATCGCTCCCAATTTCGCTCAACATATGTCCTTTTGTTAATCATCATATTAACTGCAGCAGTGGCAGCCATACCCCATTCATATCGATTGCTTCCGTCTCCTCCGCCAATACCCGCCTCCACTGCTTTGGCCTGCGCTGCTACAAAAGCTGCAGCAGGAGCTGGTCGAGCATCTTTGAATATGCATGCATAATCAGCTGGCTATGGGTATTGTAAAATTTTACGACACAAATGTTCGGCATTCGACGGTGTTGGGGCAGTTGGGAGAGCCACAGAACATGAGGTAATCAGTTTGTTTAGGCGAAGGCCATTGGACTGGGCGCTGAAATGAGCTTGGCTCTTACGGAGTTGCACAGCAAATGGGGGGTTTGAGCAGGTGGACGTGTAGTGGTGGCCTTGCGGACTGGCTTCGGCTTGCTTTTCCAAATTTTCGACCAAACAAAATTAAGTAAATGCAAAAGTTTTGCAAAATGAGTATGCACTGCAAGGACACCACTACTAAATATGCATGGAAGGAAGTGCACAGATAAAGCGCCGGTGAGCGGGTGTGGCGCGTGGTAAAGGGATTTCGAAATGAATGAGCTTGAGCAGCCGTCTAAAGGAGGCTTGCATAATTTTCTGCTAAGCAGCAGGAAGCGCTCGGCTTCGGAGCAGTGTTTGCTAAACTTTACTTTTGCGAAGGGCGATGGAAATGGACATTACGAATTAGTGCTGAATGATAATTATACACCCAAATGAATGCCTGTGGGGGTGATGAGGGTAGAGGGTTGCACAAAATGTGATTGGGTTTTGGCGCGATCGTCGTACAAGAAATGTCTCGAGGAAGCGCTGCTGAGGGGCATACTTTGCCATTGTAGTTGTGCTTGTGAGTATGTGTGTGTGTGCGTTTTTGAATTTGTAATAAATGGGATTTGCTGAGTAAAAGGATTTGGGCAAAATTATATGCAACACACGCACACAAACTGCCTTGCCTTGCCCGTTAACACTCTTAAAACTTGCCACATGCACCCACACTTGAGCGCTGGCCGACTTCTGTCTGTCTTTTAGCTGCAACCAACCAACTGTCTCACTGCCGAAAAAGTTGTCAGCAACATGTATTAGTGCATTAGCCAAAATCTGACATTTAGTGGGCCAAGAGAGGGGAGGCTGCTCCATCTTCGGTGTGTGTGTGTGCTGAGGCGAGGCATGTTTGCGACACTCCACGCCAGAACGCCCGAGTGCCAAAACGCCAGGACGCCGGTGCGATGGTATGGCGGTGCAAAGTGGCGGTGAGTGTGTAAAATGCAAATTCAAATTCAAATCCAAACTCAAAATAATAAGTACGAAATTTTGTACAGAAAAGTAATCATATTAAAAATGAGCAGAATGTAATGCTGCAGCGCATGTTGTGGGCGTTAACGCTAAGCGTGGGGGGCAGGGGTAACAGGATTTAGAAACAGAATTTGTTAGATATTTATTTCTTCTTCTTCTTATTTTTTGCCATAATAATTTGCTATGCATTTTCGTTGAAGCCTTGTACTGGCTGTTGTTGTTGCACTTAATACACTGCCATATTGCAACACAGCGTGAGTGTGTGTGTGTTTCGCTGGTTATGCGAAGTTTGCTGCTCGTGTTACGGACAAAGCGTGCAGGGAAAGTAGCATAAAAACTAATTTAATTTGAAATTAAAATGGAAATGAAAGTTTTCCAACAGAAATATGACTATTTCGAGTGTGTTGCAACATATACTCGCACAATGCCTTTGTGTGTGTGTATAACTAATTTTGGCGTTGCATTAAAATGTCATCAGTGAATTAGAAGTAGTTGGAAAATCTGGGATTAAGTCTTGAAAATGAGATCTGGCAGCTAACGAGACTAGAAATATTTGGCTTCACTCTTCGAGTTTTATCAAAAATATTCGAAATAAGTAAAGGTTTGTTGTGGTCATTATCTAAAAAATATTAAAAAGATTCTGAATGAAGCTTAAAGTCTCACCTTTCCAACACTATATGGTAGGACACAATATGATTGATACCACCGGAGATACAAGTCTATGACTTCAAAGACATCCATTGCCAAAATACGAAAATACTTTTTCGACTACCTATTATTATCGATTTTAACTCAACACTTTTTGCCATACTTCTAACAAGAGCTTGGTTCTGCGTGCACAGATTTTTTGCCCTTGCAGGCAAAAATCAGGACCAACTGGTTTTTGTCGTCCTGATTTGAGTTGAAGGTTCTTCCATCCAAAATATTTTGCATAGACCGGAACAAGCAATAGTGAATATGTCGAGTCTAGAGTATATGGTAGATGAGGTAGCAAGTTCCATTCAAGCTGCAAAAGCATTTGTCAAGTCATCAAACTTATATGGGGAGTTGCATTTTACTGATGGAACACTACACCTTTTCTATTAATTAATTCTGGCCAATTTTTTTTAAGCGCAGCACTCACTTTATCCAGCTGATCATAATACACTTCAAAGTTGTTCAGGATATTGCCGGACTAAAGCTCAAATTAAACGATATCTTTGAAATCCCATAAAACATGCAGCATAATCTTTCCTTTCTGGTGACTACGGCTCTCCAAGTGCTTTTAGATGATATATATTTGTTAGACAGTGATACCTTATGCTTTATAAAAATTTAATCTTTCAGCAATCTCTCGAGTTGTTATTCAAAGACTTCACTTTATCCACATTGGCTCAAGATGCCATTTAGGATGTGGTGCTCAAGATCGAAATTGCCAGAACGAAATTTCCAAACCAATTTTGGCATTGGCGTTAGTCAACACGTCTTCTCAGTACACATCACATAATTTTCGCTTTGCTTGCACTTCATTTTAACGGTTTCGATAGTAAAAAAGTTTAATATGCCGAAAATGCTATTTTCGATCTTCTGTAAGAAAAATTTTACAAACAAGTCTTACTATAGCATCTGTTCAAATATAATATATAAAAGCAAAGCGGCTAAGTGTGAACTTGGCTCCGAAAGAATTCAATAAGATCACCTGTCTCGACAAACGAAACTATTAAGTGAACGCCCAATCTTTATATATAAAAATTACCTACCACGTTTTTGTCCGCGATGGACTCCTAAACTACTTAACCAATTTTAGTAAATTTTGCACACTGTTTCCAGTTTGAACCAACTTAGAAGATAGGATAGTAAAAACAATTCATAAAAAAAAAATACAGTGAAAGCTCTATTAAATGGACGCTCCATTTAGCGGACATCTACGACTCTACTAAGCGGACAACTCATTAATTGGACGGAAAGGCTGGTAACCAGACATTGAGAAAGCAGCCTTAAATTCGTTATTTTTTCCAATGAAATTTTTTTCAAAAAATTTTTCATATTTGACTTTGCTTATAAGTACATATGTAAATTTATTTTTATTTGTTTAAACATTCTCTCATAAAAACCAAATTAGAGACACTATTTTACTCACAAATATGCAAACCTTTCGGGCAAGCACATAAAATGAGTATATTCAGCAATATTTATTCATTCATCAATTCCTTCGTCTCGCCAGCTGCCCTGTTTCAAATGCGGTTGTTGTCTGCTATGGCGCGCACAAATAATTTATTTCGTTTTAATTTTACCACGAAGTAGTTTTTATGCCAGCCCAGCCACACACACACCACCGCCGGGCGTGCGACCCACCAACCGCGCTGCTGCTGCTTCATTTTCTGACAGTTACTCCGCCAACAACAGCGAGCAGCCAACCAACACGGCGAATTGTTAGCCAAATTGTTGTCGTTGTTTTTGTTGTTGTCGGTTGTGGCGTTTTCTTTGTTTTTGTTCAAGATATAAAAAATAATAGTGCTGTTGGTTGTTGTTTTTATTACTGTGTTGTCGTTGTCGTTGTTGTTGTTGCTGTTGTCGATGTCAGTTGATATGCTGTCTGTTGTAATTCGCATTTTGTTTTATTTAGTTGCTTTTAAATGATTGTTGTTTGTGTCACATTTTTATTGCTGTTGTAGTATTTGTTCCCGTCTGTTTTGCTTTTATTGCCATTTGCCGTTTATTTGTTGTTGTTGTTGTTATTGTTGTTCAGCTGCGATTCGCGAATGGCAAAATGTGCTTTTAACCAACCACAAAACGTTTTCGAAGGTCTTCGCAATGACCACAGCGACCGCGACAGCGAGCGACTGCACGAGCTCAGAAAGCTACAGCAGCAACAACAACAATTGCAATAAGAAGAACGTAAAGTAAGAGTAGCCGGTAGCAGCAGCAGCCGGTAGTCAACGCTGGACAGATAAACAGTTGAATAGCGAAGCAACTCCTATGCACACACACACACATACATACAGACAAACAGTCCGTAAAATGCTTGCATATGCACATACATACATAACATACAGACTTTTATTATATAACAAACAAACCGATAACTGGCAACAAAAACATAAATACCGGCATTACTAACCGATTGTTATAGGTTATGTATAGGGTTGAGCAGTAGAAGCGCTGAGGCAGGTACGGGAGAGAGTTTGTTGACTTCTACAAAAATAAAATTATAAAGCGATCGCTAATACAATGACAACGTACATTCCTATCAACACTAACATGAACAAGTCTGTAAAAATTTAACCACAACAACAACAACAACTCACTATTTATAATACGCGGCATGTAAAAGTTAAGTAAGCGACAGCGAACGCTGCAATAATAATTAATGATAAAACAGCGCGAGAAATTTGAAAAAAATGTAGCTGCAACAAAATAACAACAACAACTACAACTATATGTAAAATATTACATGCTACAAATAGTTAGCTGTCTGCTTGATTGTGCTGATTTAAATGCGACAAATTCGAGAAGACCAAAAAGTTTCTACGAAATACATGCTGTTTAGTAGGGTTGGGCAAGGTAAGGAAGAGCTTTTTCGCATTTTTTTCATGCTTGGTAAGTTTATATTTTTTATCGCTAAAAATATAACTTTTGTGCACTTTTCTTTAGGACACTTATGTAAGCTCTCAGGTTTGAATTTCTTGATTGAAAAATGTAGCCTACATTTCGGCGCAAAGTGCATTAATATATATGAAGAAGACAAGACTTCAATAAGATGTTTGACGAAATTAAAAAATATTTAAAATTGTATTATTTATTTTCTTTTGACCATTTGTCTATCGGTCTGCCAGTATGTACGTGAATTAATGCCACCGTTTTTGAGTTATAGATTTGAAATCCACAAGTCCTTTTCTGTTCAAGAAGTTGCTCATTTGTCGAAATCGTCAATAGAAACTGGTCTATCAAACCCAAGTCTTCCTATGGATAACCTTTTATTCCCTGGGCAGGGTATATTAAGTTTGCTACAATGCTTCTTTCCAAGAGGATACTTCGGAGGCTGCATATACGCGAATTAGTCCCTCAGTTTTTGAGATATCGATCTGAAATTTTGCACACGTTCTGTAATCCTGATGAAGCTGCTCATTTGTCGGAATTGCCGATATCGGATCACTATAGCATATAGCGGCCATACAAACTGAACGATCGGAATCAGAGGCTTGTATGGAAAGTTTTTTCATTTGACTAGATATCTTGTCTAAATTTGGTAGGTATTATTATTTAAGACAAATATACTATCCCGGAAGAAATTGTTTCGATCGGATTACTATAGCACATAGCTGCCATACAAACTGAGCAATCCGAATACTTGTATTGAAAACTTTTCCGGTTGATGAGATATCCCCATGAAATTTTGTATGGTCTAATGAATAAAGCAACTATGTAATATCCGAAGAAATTGCTTCGATCGGATCACTGTAGCATATAGCTGCCATACAAACTAAATGATCAAACTCAAGACCTCTTTTGGAAAAAGCTTCATTTGACGATCAAGAACAAATATATTAGACCGGACAACTATATCTTATAGCTGCCATGCAAACTCACTGACAAAAATCACCATAAAAGTATTTTTTATACCCTTCTATACAAAAATCACAACTGAGAAGGTTAGAAGAGCTTGGGTGTGGCCAAAGTTGAAGTTTTTGCTTGTTTTCTGCAAAAAACTGTTAACTAAAAAAAACTCTGTGAACCAATGTCACTTTTTCTAAATCTTCTTTTCTTCATAACATGTTCTCAGATTAGTATTGGATATAAAAAAATAAATAAGAAGCCAGCTCTCAAAAGATTCTTGACTCTAACAAACAAAATTACCAGAATAAAAAATTTCGAGATATTTTGAAATACAATTTCGAATATAAATGCAAATAGTCACTGCCACCGATGGACACTCAACCGCACTAAGCATGGCAATGGCAACAATAATAAAATTTCTGTTGAGAACTGTTTCTAATTAAAAATAATACGAAATTCAGACAGAACGGGCATTTGCATATTCAAATCTAAAATGCGAGTTACTAACACGACTAAAATCGCATTGCAAACACACACACACACACATGCAGCTACACGAGCAACTAATATATTATATACATACATACATACGGTACGTGTACATAAATGCAATTAAGTGATGAGAAGACTTAAAACTTTTGACATGTAATCCTGGCTGGAAGGCTGCTACAATTGGCCCAACAGCTAACAGCTAGCTGCAAAACTATTAGATTATAAATGCACATGTGTATGTGTGTGAGTGTGTTTGTGCGGTGGGTGGTCCAGGCCAGCAGAAGAAAGCACAGTAAGTGTGACGGCGAGTGTCTCGCAAGTATGAGCGACGCGTGTGCCGGTGAGTTGTCCGACTGTGTGGAGAAGCTGATGAAACGGTCACTTGTCACACCATTCCCCACTGACTGCCATACGCACACACGCACACAACTAAACATGATCAACGAATGCTTGCGACGGCCAAAAGCCGATGTGGAAGAAAGCAAAACTCAACTGCGGAGGACAGGGGCGATTGTTGCAGCTACGGCAGAATAATGGCATTGCCAGTTGTCGTTGACATTGTCAGCAGCGGCGGTGGCGGTGGAGGCAGCAGAGGAGTGCCAACAGCAGGACGGTGGAAGGAAGTGGCTGTTGAAGAAGATTTATAAAATTATGTACAAAGGCTGCTTGCAACGCACGTGTGCGGAAGTATGTGTGCGTGTGGTAGGCGTACTGAGCGCACAGTGGCTGGCATTAAGTAGTTGCAATTCCTGCACAAACAACAACAATGCGACAGCTACTAAATACTTATACAATATGCAAGTTAGCCGAAGCGTAGGCCTGCAAATAAGTCTAATCCGCATTGTTGTTTTTGCTGCTGCTGCCACCAGTGTTTGTGTCGGCAGTTGCTTGCAGAATTTCAGCTGCCTTGCCTGGCTTCAGTGTGGCCAACGGTGGCGGGCAGTTGCAAGCAGACACACGAAATGAAGAAGTAACTGCAGATGTTGCAGCTGCAACAACAACATCACAACAGCCAGCATCTGTTGCAAAGGTTGTGTTTCGTGCACAAAAATGGCAAATGATGAAGGGAACGGCTGTGTGTGTGTGTGTGCGTATGTGGTTGTTGTTACAATTGCAGTTGTGTAATTTGCATAAAACATTATTTTGCATTAAACGCAGTTACGCAGTTTTGTTGCCACAGACGCTTGCCAACACAATGCAATAATACATGGGCACACATTTACTTACTTATAAGCAAGTGCATTAGGGTGGGTGGAAAAAAATTTTCGTTTTGTGCGTTGAAAAATAGGTTCTTAGACACCGCTACGAAAATCTCTACGAGTATGAGTTAAAGTTAATGTATAGTAAGAGATATCAAAAATCCAAAAAAAAAAAAAAATAAAAAATTAAATAAAAAATAAATAGTAAATTTCCTACAAATGTATGAAACGAATTATTTTTTAAGTAGTTTGAAGCGAATTGTGAATTTTTCTAGCTAATAATACGAAAAAAATAGGAAGCTATAAGGCGGAGGACCTTCCCTCATTTGAAAGATTTTCATAGAGGTGCTTAAGAACCTTTCTGAGCATCAAAGCAAAAAAACTTCGTTTATTTTGGCTCACCCTAGTATACATAATGTAACAAATTTGCGTAAGTATGCGTTGTAGCGCCGAAAGTGTATATTAAAGCAGCAAGGTGGCATCTATGTGGCATGCAATGTAAATTGCAAAAATCCAAAAACATTATAATAAATGGAACTGATGTCTCTTACAAAGGCCAAAAATAAAGTCCAATCAATATAATATCCACATACAAAATGCTTTACAACTTGGGCGGCTAAGTTTGCTCGTGACATCAAATATAGTCTACATTTGGAAGCGCATATTAGAAAAGTACAAAGTTGCTAGAGACATAAATCCATCAGTGTATAACTTTTCTGGTTTCTGGGCGAAAAGCTGTGACAAGTAAATTTCACAGGCTTCTCTTGGAGCCAACTTTACTCCATTAAGGGAATCCTGCATTGACCGAAACAAATTGTAGTCCAATTGTGAAAGGTCAGGGCTATATGGCGGATGCATCAAAACTTCCCAACTAAGCTCTCCCAGTTTTTGCCGAGTCATCAAAGATGTGTGTGTTCTAGCGTTGTCCTGATAGAAAACGAGGCCTTTTCTGTTGATCAGTTCTGGCCGCTTTTTTCGATTGCTTGGTTCAATTCCATTAGTTGTTGGCTTTCCAATCGCACCAAACAGTAGGCATAACCTTTCGAGGCGTCAATCCTGGTTTTGCGACCATTTGTTGAGCTTCACCTTGCTTGGACCATGATTTTTGTCGGACATTATTGTCGTATTTGATCCACCTTTCGCCTCCTGTTACCATTCGCTTCAGAAATGACTCAATTTTATTTCGTTTGGGCAAAGAATCGCAAATGTTAATTCGGTCCATTCAAATTTTCAGCCAAACATTGAGCTTCTTTTTGTAGCCATCCTTTTTTATATGGTTCAGAACCGTTTGATGATGAATTTTAAGTTCCTTAGCGATGTCATGGCTGTCATGTGACGGTCCTAATCAACATTTTCTGAATTTCATCGACTTTTTCAACGATACATCGACCAGAGCGAGATGCATCTTTCACGCCGAAATTTCCAGAACGGAAGCGAGCAAACCATTGTTGTGCTACACGAACTGCTACAGCATCGTTTTTCAAATATTTTGAACAATCGTCTCAAAAATAGTTTATATCAAAATAATCTAAAGCAACGTCTTCTACCATTCAGTAATAAATACTAATTAATAGCCTTTGCCATATATTTAGCTCGCGTGAACTCTTTTAAAGCATAGTCATTAAGCCCACTAAGCACCGCGCGTCACCTACATGAATCAAATATGCAAGTCAACATAATACTCAATCAATTAGAAGCGCGAAAACAGCCATTAAGCGCGGTAATACAAGCGCGCCTGCGCTGCGCTGAAATTCTTGGCGATTGGCAGTGAGCGCTAGCGGGCCGGCATTAATGTCAAAGCAACCGAAGTGGCGCAATAGTAGAGCAAATGTTTATGGCTTTTGTCTGCAGTTTGCCAGTTGTTTGTCAGCGGCTGGCACGCATGCGCTATTAACCAACTTTTTGTGTGTTTTTAATTTTGGTATTGTGCCCACGCGTCGCACACCCCCAACGCAGCCAGCCCCATTTTCCGCCGCGTGTCACACGCGCAATACTATATGCGCTGTGAGTGAGCGGTGCGCATGCGCCTTACGCCGCGCGCGTTTAGCTGGAATTCTTTTAGCAGCGTTTGTGGCTATTGTAATTGCGAAGCACGGCGTGCAGCGCAACAGCTGTGTCGATGTCTATTGTGTGCGCGTTTTTGTTGTTATTGGCCGCAATGCGTAGTTGACAGATTCGTGTGCCACATTTCTGCCTCATTTATTGCAAATTAACCGTTAGCGTCACTCTAGTCCGTCGATCGTCGCTGGCAAGTCGCGTTCGGCCCCCTCACGGCCACACTCTATTATTATATGCAAGATGCTGTTTACTTTTGCTGTCGTTGTTGTTGTTGTTTTCGTTTCTAAAGCACTTAATGCCGCTGCCATTAACCCATTCACGGCTGCAAACTGCAAATCATGTAAATTTAATTGAACATTTAAGCAAATTAAATGCGCAGTTTAGTGTTTTGGTTTCAACGGAGCTGCTTTGCTGCACTCTTTCGCTTGCTTTTTGGCTTATTTATCTTGTGAAAATTCCGAAAGCAGATCATTAAGTCACCACACAGACACATGCGCATACATTTTTCAAATTAAAATGTGAACTAGTTCGGCGTTCATTAGACGCAATAAAATGCACCGCGGAAAATGAAGTGACCGTTAAATATCTCATTTTAGTTTGGGAGAGCGATATACTGGGTAGTCGATCTTAAGCTCCGTCAGGAACGGAAAGGACCTCTCCGAGCCTTTCGATACCAAACGAGGTTTCAGGCAAGGCGGCTCCCTTTCATGTGACTACTTCAATCTACTTCTGGAGAAAATAATTCGAACTGCAGAACGAAACCGAGAAGGGACCATCTTCTACAAGAATGTACAACTGCTGGCGTATGCTGATGATATTGACATCATTGGCCATAACAACCGCGCCGTTAGTTCTGCTTTCTCCAGAATGGACAAGGAAGCGAAGCCAATGGGTCTGGTGATGAACGAAAGCAAAACAAAATATCTCCTGTCTTCAAACAAACAGTCGTCGCACTCGTCTAGGGACCCAAGTCACTCTTGACAGTCATAACTTTGAAGTCGTAGATATTTTAGTCTATCTTGGAATCAGCATCAACATCAACAGCAATGTCAGCCTGGAAATCCAACGCAGACTAACTTTTGCCAAAAGCTGCTACTTCGGACTAAATTGGCAATTGAGAAGTAAAGTGAGAGGGCTCGACGAACGAAAACCAAACTCTTATAAGTCAAGCATTATTCCCGTCTTGCTATATGGTGCAGAGGCATGGACAATTACAACATCTGATGGGTGGACGTTGCGAGTTTTCGATCGAAAAGTTCTGCAAAAGATTTATGGTCCTTTGCACGATGGCCACGGCGAATATCGCATTCGATAGAACGATGAGCTGTATGAGATATAAGTACGACGACATTGACATGGTTTAGCGAGTTAAAAGACAGCATCAGCGCTGGCTAGGTCATGTTATCCGAATGAACGAAAACACTCCAGTTCTGAACGTATTCGACGCCGAGGAAGCAGAGGAAGAGGAAGACTTCTACTCTGTTGGAAGGACCAGGTGGAAAAGGATCTGGCTTCGCTTCGAATCTGCAATTGGCGCCACCTTGCGAAAAGAAGAAACGACTGGCGCGCTGTTGTTCAATCGGCTATAATCGCGTAAGCGGTGTCTACCGTAAAGAAGAAAAAGAAGGGTCGTACTAGGCTTTCTTGAGAACGTTCGAAAAATAAACTCGCCAAGCAGCCAAACTTTGAAGGATTAGAGGACGAGGAAATTGGATTCTTCAAAACAAAAAAAAAAAGAAGTGAAGAAAAGAAAATTTGGTTTTATGGAAAGTATTGAACCAAATAATTAAAAGAAGTATGCAAAATGAGCACTAAAATTATTCGCGGTGCCATCACTCGCCACACGGCTTGCCACATGCAACTTACTGTGTGCCACTTTCCACCAAGTGGCTACTGCTAGTTGTTGTCAGCATGTTGTTTTTATTGCTATAATGTCTCAAATTACACTGACACTGGTCGCCCGGGACTGAATTGCTCGCATTTAATCTGGCGCTGCGTGAGTCGCGCTGGTTAAATTCAAATCGCTCGCCAAAGCGAAAGGTGCATCCACAACAACAATAACAACACCGAAATTGTGGTAAAAAGAATGAAATGAGCGCAAAACACACAAACACCATGTAGTGCTTGCAACATGTGGAAAGCGTTGTGAAAAATTTATGCTGCACACAGCGTTTAAATTGTCGATGCACTGCTACCGATAAGCCGCTGAGTTGCTTAATAAAAGCTGCAACGCACACATAACCACCTCACTGCTTTTGTAAACAAATACAAAAATTGTAAAATAAAATAAACGGTGATTGTTGTTGTTGCTGTCTCCACTGAGATCAAGCGATTTGCCACCGATATCGCTGGCATCTAACAACAACAACTGCGTCGGCCGCCGCAACAGCAGTTGTCGTCTAATGATCTCGATTACGGTACGCCAAATGAACGCGACAAGTGCACATGAGCACCGCGCGACTTTCGGGCTGCTTCATTGGTGCTTTAGTGGCTAATTAAAATGTGCGAACACAGCGTAACGCTACGCCGTCTTAGTTAGAGGTCATCACGGGGGAAGTTGTTTGCCGACTCTTTTCTGGGTGTGTGCGCGAAATCAACGATTAATCAGGTTCAGCCGATCTTGGCGGAGATCTGTGTTCGTTTACGAGCGATATTGAGCTTATGTTTTGGAAAGCGATCGACAGCTGGGACAAGTGTTGTACTTTCGGAAGGATTTCTAGTTGAGAAAATTAAATTTATAAAACTGCTTGAGGCAGGGTTCGCATTTTAAGTGATTTTTGAATATTTTATTTTTATTTTGGAAAAGCCCTCTTGTCGTGCAAATGCTCGTACTTTCTAAAAGGAAACCAATTCTGTTATCGGTAGCAATTTACAATCTCTTTAGTACTCTTCTGCCATATTATTCTTCTTCGTCTTTGGCCCTACTTCGGCGGGTTGATATCTGGGCCAAGAACACTAAATTCGCAAGATACTCTTATCCTTTGCAAGGTCACGCCAGTTGTACAGTACATTCCAATTGCAGATAAGTCGCTATCCAATTGGCCCTTCGACTGGATTCATGGGTACCCTTGCTTCGATTGTCTACTCATGCGTCTCAAATCGACGGAGCATTTCGCAGGAATCATCTCTTATGCCCTGAATTAAATCCATGTCGCCCTAAAGCTCATATTTTGTGGTTCCATCTCCTTAGATATTCCTCGCTCACGTGGACGTCTCCAAAAATATTGCGGAGAACAGCTCCCTCGAGTGCTTCAAGTGCTTTCTCTTCTCGGGTGGTCATCGTCCATGTATCTGCGCTGCGCAATAGGACGGAAATAATCTGGGACTTATTGAGCGTAATTTTTGTTCGTTCAATTGTATGCGATTCCAAAGTCGCACCCGTGGTCAAGGGTTATACTGGGCTTCACCTCCAGGTTTAGATTATTGGTGCAATTTACCCTCGTTCACCACAAAACCAACCGCTTTCGGTTCTTTTTCTGGGTTGGAAAAGGCTACGCTGACAGCTCTGTTGTCAATGCCCACAATGTGAATGTCATCTGTGTCCTCCAGTCGCATTGTCTTTATTGCGCGCTAGTCGTTTCTTCTTTTCGCAATTAGAGATTCCAAGGGAAGTTAATTTCTTGTCCACCTTGTACTTTTAGAATAGACAGTGCCCTTTGTTCCAAAATCATCTTGTCATATTCAGAGTATGCCTTTGGATCAAAAAAGCTCATAAACTCGTTTGATGCCATCAATTTGACATGTCTACATAGGATTTTAGGTTTATTTTCAATTTTTTCTATTTATGATATTTCATTTTATGTTCTCTTTGTTTTTGTATCGAATTCGACGAAAGTTGCATGCATAAATAGCGGTTTAAGTATATGCAAAATACAAGTTCGCTTTGTGTATTCTGCTACATAAAGCTTGAGCCCTAAGAGGAAAGGGGAAGCGAACATTAAGCAAAACTAATAGAAACTTCAAAGACTGTGGTAAAAGGTGGAGTTACTAATGTTTGTGAAAAATCGAACTTGTACTATCGCAAGGTCATTTTTGGGCCTACAAATTGAGTGCAAATGAGTTTCCTCAGTTTTCTAGAATATTGGTAGTTCCTACTAGGAACTTTTCTGTGCTTAAAGTGGATCGTAACCACTAACATGTAGAATATATAGCTTGCGACATTTCTTTGTCGTTTAGAGATCATTAAACTAGTACACTTTTCTGCTTGCCAAATATGACGTTTCGTACTCTTTCTCTCTCTCTCTCTCTCTCTATTTTTATCAGTAATCTAGCATGAGATCGTTACCGCATCAAAAAAACCAGCAATTCAAAGAGATATAAGTTTTACTTTTGCATGAACATTACTCTCAATATTTTCTCAACTTCTAAATGCTCTTTTCGGTTTTGAGCGACATCTACCTTAGATGCATAGTTCGATTGAAAAGAACGAAGTTTTTTTTAGAAGATTTTCAGCTTTCCTCCATACTTTTCAGCCTCCGCCTAGTGTCCACGGCACGTCCTCGTGATCACTTTCGCATTGCGTGCAAATATTGGGCTTGCCTGAGTGATTGTCTGTCCGTTGTAAATGGTTTTATGCTCATTGAATGATTGAAAGTCGTTTTGAGGCATTACCAATTCAGATTTGCTTATAAGTGTAACAACATGTGAGCGGGGTTAGTATGGTAATGCAATGTATATGTTGCGCTTGTTGTCGTTGTTGTTAGCTTATTAAAAATGCATGCGAATAATAATGATCAACAGGAAAACAATAAACCAAAATGCCAAATGAGATGAGGCAGACAACAAAAAGCTAAACAACGAAAGGCAGCTACGGAAGGAGCGAGGGGAAAGGAGCGCAGCAATTTGAGGATTTGAGATCGAGCAAAAAGCAGTATACATCCACCCTGCCGCCGCTTTGTGCTATTTATTGCCTTTGGTTGCATGCAAAGCTAACGTTCAACATACTTGAAGTCGAATTGAAATGCGCCAAGGCGCGCTGAGTGCGGTTGAGTTGTGTTAAGTTGAGCGCCAACAATGCAGCGACAAGCGAATCAGCAACGCAGCGTAATTGATGGATTACCAAGCGCACAGAACACATATCTACACACACACTCACTCACTGCGAAAGAAACGCAAATCATGCTGCCAAGAAGCGAGTTTGTGGCATTTGGAAAAAATAGGGAAAGAGTAAAGCAAGCGCAGCCGCTGGTGAAGGATGCTTGGGGCGCCACAGCGTGGTTGTAAGCAACGCTAATGTGGCATGCCGCATGTCATTGTTAAAGCACGACAAAATGCTGCTGCCAGGGCCCTGTTGCAGTTGCTGATAATCATCGTGTTATTGATACTGATGATGATTATGGCGAACGCACGGCATGCATGTGTACTTGTATGTGTGTGTGTTTGTATGTATATAAAGCAAACACGCGTGTGGCTTTGCGGCTCACAAACATATGCGTCTTCTATTAGATGCTCCATTTCTTCGGTGGGAGCTGCGTTTGCCTCGCCGCGCTACGCTTTGCATAAATACAAAACACAAAATGCGAGCACGCATACGGGGTCTATGTAAATTTAATATTGTATGTATTTATTCGCAAAGATAATGATGTCGCATTATTTATGGAGATCAATCGTCGACTTGACGGCATTTGCATTTTGTCGTCTTTCGCTGCGCCGCACACATGCGCAGGCACACGGTCGCTTGTCGTTTGCTTGGAGCCCGTGTGATAGCACATTTCTTTCTAGTGCCACAGCGGTGAACGCTTTCTTGCGCTACGCGAGGCATCCAGTTTGCTGTGAAGCGCTTGTAAACATTTTTTAATGTTAATAAATTGTGTTTTGAACGCTTTGGAATGTCAAGTTGTTTGCGCTTCAGCATCGCAGCTTCCAATGCCGCTTGCGCCGTCTGCCAATTGTTGTTAGCAATTCAAGGAGCAACTTGCGCCGCCATCTATCCGCGCCTCCTGGCCCACTAGCTGCTCTACCTATGCTTGCGCGCCAGATTCTTTCAGCTATAAACTCAATTGGTGGTAGCGTTTGCGACGGCCCCCATTAAAACTCTGTGTATGTGCGCTTGTGTGTATTTATATCGCTTGCCGCTGCCAGCATACTGCGCGTCTGCGCATGGCATTGTAGCAATTTTGATTGGAAATTAATTGTGTCACATTCTGTTGTGCTCGTTTTGAAATATGCTTGTGTGCGCTGACTCGAAAGTAGTCAGCTCCGTAGGAATTAATAGCAGCCTTCTGTGAGATGACAAGCAACGCCACTTAGTTGACACAAATTGCTTTATATTTTCAATTTTTATTAGCCAACAAGCAATTTGAATGCCGCTTTCAAATAATTACCTTATGCTTACTAAAAAAAGAAAAAAATTCTTCAAACATGATTTTCATTAATTACGATTTTCTTTCTATTTGCAGGTAAGGCTCATCGATATCATATAATTGTTTGAAGCATAAATGCGGCTAAGTACACATACTTTAAAACTATCAATAAAAATGCTTTGAAATCATTATAAGTGAGTATAAAATCCTATAGTCAGGTCAAATATCAGTGCTTAGTTGAAGCTTGTGGTGATAATGCCTCGATAAACTGCGCTTTAAGGCATAAGTGGCCATAAAGCTTTCTAATGTTGTCAAACGTAACAAAAACAAGAAAAAGCGTGAACTTCGGTTGGACCGTAGCGATAATACACTTGCAAATACAAATCACTTCTTATAAGGACTTGATTTCAATCAGTCAGTTTATATGGCAGCTATATGCTATATTGATCCGATCTGAACAGTTTCTTCTGAGATTGCTTTGTTTTTTTAGATAATAATCCACGCCAAATTTCGTGAAGATATTTCGTCAAATTAGAAAGTTGTTCATACAAGCACTTTTTCCGCATCGTTCAGTTTGTATGACAGCTATAAGCTATAGTGACACGATTTAGAAAACGTCTTCGAATATTATAACGTTGCCTTAGGTAACAATCTCTACCAAATCTCTTAAAGATACCTCGTCAAGCAAAAAAGTTTTCCATACAAGAACTTGAGTTCGAACAGTCAGTCCGATCAAAAAAATTTCTTCAGACGTTGCATTATTGTCTTAAGCAAGAATCAATGCCAAATTTTGTGTAGATATCTTATCAAATAAGAAAGTTTTTCATACAAGCACTTTATTTCCATTGGTCAATTTGTATGTCAGCTATATACTATAGTGGTACGATATCGGCTGTTCCGACAAATTTGCGGCTTCTTGGTGAAAACGAAAGTGTGTAAAATTGGTCAGAGGAAAAGACAGGCAGTTATGGCTAAATCGACTCAGCTCGTCATGCTAACATTATATTTAAATTTTATGGGGTCTCCAACGTTTACTTCTTGATGTTACAAACCTCGTGCCAAACATAATATAGGCATCCTGTTCAGATTCTAAAAATAAGCTAAGATCAACAAAAGATAACTTATATAAAATTTCAAACTTATGGAAGCGTCTAGGAAAAGCTTTGATGAGAGCTTTCAAAGCTTAACCGAAGCTTTCATCAGTGAATTTGGTTTTGCCTTATCGGTACCCTTAGCATACGATTACGTGAATACAGACGTTCTGATGCGGCCGCGAATCTGCTGGTAGAATTAGCAAGAGCTGTACGTTGAAAACGATGTCCGCCAAAGCTTTTCTATAAGATTTTGAAACAAAATCAGTTGTTGATACAAATATTTCTGCGAAGAAAGCTCTTAAGTATTTCGTCTTGACTTTTATCACATAGACACGTAGCTCTTATTTTTGATATGAAACTTACTTAGGGTAATCACAACTTGTCATAACGCATCGTAAAATCATAAACTTTTACACTTGTCTAAAAAAATTGTTGTTGAATTATATACAAAAATAAATTTACGCAGTTACATTCCGCAACGTTATGTTTTCGGGTCGCTATAACTTATAACAGTAAGGGACTATGTGAAACCCTTAACTATATGGCTGCATGAAGAGCTTCCAGAGCTTTTTGACAAAAGCTCTTTAGCAAAGAGCTCGTCTATTGTTTAAATACTTGCTTCAAGTTAAGTCATATTGTTGTAGTGGTAATATTTACCCCAGACAAACCACACTAAATGACATCAATATTCCAAATTATGGCTCCACCCATGCGGCCTTTCTTTTCTTTGCTTATTTTTCGTAAGCTCAAAGCAACACAATCGGTTTAGTCATATAATGATGTGACACGAATGAGTTTCGCCTTTCGAAATCATATTAGCATATGTGCATGCGGTGCATAATTTAAGATGGATATGCAGATAGAGGTGGCAACAGACCCGCTAGGAAATCGAGCACATAACAGAAAACACTCAAAGCAGGATTTCAAAGTCGGGTTTCTCACTGGTGTGGAGCTGCGTACAGAACATCAAGCAAAAATCTTCTGAGCTTCAAAACAAGAAGATAGGTGATAGATTACTCAAGCACATTGCGAATCAATCACCGTTATATCGTAATGCCTTCAATCTATCGAGTATAGAGTGCCACTTACTTATACACAATTCTTTATGTGGAAATTCAGTTAATCTTCGACTGATAATTAATGCTGAGGCGGGAACACACACATATAGAAGGCACTAAATACATTAATTCATTGAAAAAATAAAACAAAATTGAATTTGAATGGGTTCAAAAGGCTTAGGAAAGCCCGATCGTGGCTGATTGCATACGAAATCAAATAATTATGTATGTACAAGGCCTCTCCTGTGCAAATGAGAGCGAGGGGACGCTGAGTGCTTGAACGAACATTTAATTCAAAATTCAAATTTTCCTTAAGACGCGCAAGCACACGCACACACCTATACCACACACATACATGCAAGCACATGTTTCGATATCTAACGGCATAAAATCTACCTTTGCTTTTGATTGTGTCTGCACACATTATGTAAGGAAACTGGCCGTGTCTTCCCCCTGCTCTTTCGCCAGCTGTTTGGTGAATGCCTTGTAGTCGCTTAACCGCAAAAGGATTGCAGCGCACACAAAACACTTAATTAATTCGCCAGACAAGACAGAGGACGGAGGACAGAGGCCACGGTGTGCGCTGAGGAGATGAGCTGTGGTGGCGCGCTGGACGAACAGCGCTAGGGGGCGGGCGTTTCAACAGGCAAAGCTCAACGCAGTGTGGGGTGTGGAGCGCTGCGTCGACTTGCAAGAAGGAGGCATGGCTTGGCAATGGCCGCAGGGGACAGTATTCATGCCAACCCACACACTCATACATACATATTTGAAGCATGTGCACTTGTATTGGTATTGCGTGTAACAAGCCAAGTGCGATTAGTTAGTGAATAGTTTTGGGGAGGCGTTCGAACTACACGCACACACTCACACACACACACACACACATAAAAAGACAAATATGTAAATTGGCAGCGACTGCACACTACCACACACATACACATAGTTGTACATGCAACAAAATAATTAGAATTTATAATGGAAAATGTAAGGTTTTCGGCGCCGGACAGTTGGCTAAGCAGCATTTGGGGTTAGCTGCGGTGCGGCATAATAAGCAAGAGTGGCAGATCTATTTAAAGATGGCGAACGCTTGTGGAATTGGGGCATCTTCCAAAATATTACACGACAGCATCGCCAACGGCTTGCCTTTGTATGCTTATGTGTGTGTGCTGCGCAAGTACATGCAAGCTTATTTGGCATAAACTAACATTTTCGGTTATTCAAACTATCCAATTACTCACGCGCGTACGCGTGCCACAAATTTCGAAACTTCAAACTAACTTCTCGCTGGCAAATTTATACTGCAAAGGCGTGTTGTTGTAGCGTAGCCACGTAGCTTGTCTGTTGCAATTCACAATTGTAAGCGAAACACTCGGCTAATTTGCGCTCGAAGTGAGCCTTCCTCTTCTAAGTCTGTCCGTTCGAGATATTCAAAGAATGCGGATTACACTGTAAAGCATACATTTGGTCGTTCACTAAATTATTGTATTTTTGGACAACAGCTGATATTATTGAATCTCTGCGCAGCCAGCTTCACACTTAACTGCTTCACCATTGTATATTGGGTAGTCGAAAAAGTCTTTTCGAATTTCTAATCAAATTTCAACTTATTTTTTTTTTTTATAGTTTTAATGAACTTTAATGAACAAAATAAATATACACAATTTTGGTAGACCACTCTTTGCTATTTATTGCTTGAGATATTATTTCATCAGTGTAAATAGAAATTTCGAAATTTCGAGGACGGAAGCGAGCGAAGCATTGTTGTGCTACACGAACTCATACACCATCGTCCACGTAAACTTCACAAATTTCATTGGTGTCCTGCGTGGCATTCTTCTTTTTTTTACACCAAAATTTCAAATAAAGGCGAATTTCTTCATTATTTTCAATCATTTTTGAACAGCTGTAACTTTTTTTAACTTAGCCGAATTAAATTTGTTTTTGGTTGAATGAGGCCTCACCTTTCCAACAGTATTGATATGACACAATGTGATTGGTAGCACGGGAGATATACGACTGCAACGACATCTATTGACAAAATATGAAAAGACTTTTTCGACTACCCAATATAATCAATATTTTTTTCTAACTTACATAGCTCTTCTTTAATATTATATATATTCGTCCTGGATTTAAGCAAGTCATATCCGGAATAATATCGCTTATTTGCTTTCTTTACGTGTTTTTCGTAATAATTTGTCGCTTCTGAACAATCTAACAGCACAACTAAAGCGCCTTCCAAAACGTGTCCTATAAAATAACGGTAAATGAGGACAAAGCCACCATCAAACCAGAGGCACTTACAGTCACCCCATCCACAGTTTTCCATTAACATCTCTCAATTACAGTTTTTCATATGTTTTATGTCAACACTGCAAACACAAACTTTTTCATTTTACACCAACAACAAAAGTAAAAGTAAAATAAAAACATTAACGCTCAACTTTAATTCGAAAATGTTGAATGTTTTAATTATAATTATGAAAATTGTCGTGCATTTGCATAATCAAGCACAAAATACGAGCTGATAAGGGATACCAACACAGCACAGGATGTGGTCTGTAAGTCACTTGTGGTGCACACCGCTGCACCACCCTTCACAGCCGCTGTTCTTTAATTTATATAGCCACTCAAAGAGGCAAAAACAACATGCGACGCCTGTTTGTTGCACTAATTTGAATATCGGACTGTGCGCATTTGATCCTTGTTGCCTCGGAAAGAAGGGGTTCCCAGCAAATTGTGTATGAGTGTGGGTGTGAGGACTTGCAGAACACATAAAATTAAAGTGTGAATAACTGGAGTAGTTCGAGTGCAGGTAAGAATACGGAATATCTGTTAGTTATAGTGAGGAAGTGATGAAAAAAAAACCGAAGATGTCAAAAAACTGGAGGAAAAGAGTTCAAGCCGATGACATTTTGTGAGTGTTTTTTCGGCAAAGTTCAATCCGATAGCCAATTTATTAACGAATAATTCTTTCAATTTGCTTGTTTTAGTTCACTACGAGGTTTGGGAGCATGTCAACGAGAAAACAAGCTGTTTTTTTAAACTTCCACTCCACCGATCTGTAAATTGATGTGTTTCAGATTATTTTTTCTAATTTTTCCTGATTTTTTTTATAATTTTTAAATGCCAATAAAAATCTTTAAAAATTGGTTACTAAAACTGTTCTTTTTTTTTATTAGCCCTAGTTTAAAAAATGCCTAAACTTTAGGCGTCTAGACCAGAATACTCCCTTAAATTAGCACGTCCGTCCATTGAGCCGCACGCACACACACAAATATGAATGGTTCTACCAACGCTAGCGAGTTTTCTGCGCCGCACCACAAACATACAAAATCCATAAACGCACACACACACACCCATATGTAAGTATGTATGCAAATTTTCCGAAAAGCCCCGCTATCTTCGGTTGCATGTCGTCTGCGGACAACTTACAGGATAACTAGCACAGCATATCCTTAGCACACAATTTCCACTCAACTATTCTGGCCAACTTTGCGCGCTTAAGTAGGGAAATATCTCACAGCCGAGCGTATGTGTGTGTGCGTGTTTATGCGAAAGTTTCTAATGCAAAATTACATTATGACTTGTTTAAAATTCAAATTCGAAAACACTAAAATCATGTTGAATTGCTTTTTGGGTCTCACACAAAACCGGTGAGGCTACCGACCGTGGAAGGGTTATTTACTCGCCCACACACATACATACACATGTGATAATCGTAATGTTTGTAGTGGTCACAGCTAAGAGCGGGGTGGGAGGCGCAGTGGTTCGTTATTATAATAGTAAATATGCATACTTGTATGTGTGTATGTGTATCAGCTGCTGAGCTAGTTTCGTTGGTGGTTGTTGTGGGCCGCAGCACTAATATCTTGAATGCGCTGTTGTTGTTGCTGCCGTGGCTGTCTAAACATTGTGGGGAGTGGAATGTGTGCTAGCTGTCCTTACAATTAAGTGTTTCACTTTGTCCACACATACACAAATGACGCCGTCTGTGTGTGCGTGTGTGTTTGTGTGCTAATAACTGCGACCACAAACTCCTCAAGGCGCTCGCATATCCACATATGTAACACTCCCGTTACCTCTATGAAGGAAATAACGGGTGATTTTTTAAGAGCTTGATAACTTTTTAAAAAAAAAAAACGCATAAAATTTGCAAAATCTCATCGGTTCTTTATTTGAAACGTTAGATTGGTTCATGACATTTACTTTTTGAAGATAATTTCATTTAAATGTTGACCGCGGCTGCGTCTTAGGTGGTCCATTCGGAAAGTCCAATTTTGGGCAACTTTTTCGAGCATTTCGGCCGGAATAGCCCGAATTTCTTCGGAAATGTTGTCTTCCAAAGCTGGAATAGTTGCTGGCTTATTTCTGTAGACTTTAGACTTGACGTAGCCCCACAAAAAATAGTCTAAAGGCGTTAAATCGCATGATCTTGGTGGCCAACTTACGGGTCCATTTCTTGAGATGAATTGTTGTCCGAAGTTTTCCCTCAAAATGGCCATAGAATCGCGAGCTGTGTGGCATGTAGCGCCATCTTGTTGAAACCACATGTCAACCAAGTTCAGTTCTTCCATTTTTGGCAACAAAAAGTTTGTTAGCATCGAACGATAGCGATCGCCATTCACCGTAACGTTGCGTCCAACAGCATCTTTGAAAAAATACGGTCCAATGATTCCACCAGCGTACAAACCACACCAAACAGTGCATTTTTCGGGATGCATGGGCAGTTCTTGAACGGCTTCTGGTTGCTCTTCACCCCAAATGCGGCAATTTTGCTTATTTACGTAGCCATTCAACCAGAAATGAGCCTCATCGCTCATCGGACACGGACGCGAAACACATTTCGAACCGAACACTGATTTTGGTAATAAAATTCAATGATTTGCAAGCGTTGCTCGTTAGTAAGTCTATTCATGATGAAATGTCAAAGCATACTGAGCATCTTTCTCTTTGACACCATGTCTGACATCCCACGTGATCTGTCAAATACTACTGCATGAAAATCCTAACCTCAAAAAAATCACCCGTTAGTTGGACAGTATAGTTGCCGCTTGTCAATCTGCATTTATTTGTGTGTAAGTGTGTGCGTGATTTTAGTTACATGCGCTTATATGTTTATTTTAGAGCGTGAAGTGTCATTTTGACATTCGGACGACGGCAGGCTTAAATTAATATCAAAGAGCGATGGTGATAACGGTATTTTATCAGTATGCTGTGATCGGAGAATCATTTTTAAAGTTTTAGGCTGAAAATCGAATGATTTTTCGAAGATTTAGGATACATATACACACCTTCAACTTTGGAATTTTTTACCTTAATATAAATATATGTAAAGCATAAATGTGAGAAAATAGATTTCGTATTTTGTCAATAGATGTGGTTGCAGCCAAATACCATATCCTTATATGGAGAAACTTTTATTTCACAATGCAAGTATATATAACATAACCAGGAAGAAGCAAGCCAATCAAAACATAATTTTAAGGAAGTTAACGTTATAATAGACGCAGGATGATCAGATGGTCTAATGGATATTTATGCACTTGTCAAAAAGAGCCAAAATCAATGATATCGACAAACAAGATCTGAAAAAGTTTTTACGGATATGTATTGTGATATCTATTGTTCAAATCCATAATATTCGAAGATATTGGACGCCAAGAGTAGGCATGAAATGAATACAGGATACTCTGTCAGTGAATAAATTCGAAAAAAATAAAAGTTGTATATTTTGGCGGGTATATATGGATACAATTACAACTTCGAAATATATACTGGCCAGGAAAACAACAGCATCAATAGACTTCCTAAAGAAATTGTTTTGAGATGACGTCCTAAATTAGTTATAAGATTACTAAAGGATATTCCCCCATAAAAGAACTAAAAAGTCTTTTTTTGATAATTATTACACATCTTGTGCCACCTATGTAAACGAAATTCCCAATTTAAAGCTTCTAGACGAGAAATTACGATGAAGAAAGCATACGAAAAATCCCATGAATATGCAAAAGTGGATAACTTTCATGTATCTGTAGTTTCCTGAAGAGATAATACAATCGTCACTTTTAATTTCAAGCTCTGAGGCAAAACTCCAGAACTAGCAGTTTTACGATTTGATGCGAAATTTGGACGGAAAATAAGTGTCGCTAGCCCAAACGTTCTGTCAACGCATTACAAATTCATGAAGGGTGTTGATTTGCTAGATTCCTTTATAGGCCGATACAAAATCAAAATATAAGAAATAGTATTTGTGACGTATAGGAAAATCGTTATACTTTACTTCTGTAGAAAGCACCAGAGAAGTGGTCCTATCACTGAAAATGAAGTACGGCTGAACCACATGAATCACTGCAAAGTCACTGCAGAGTCACTTGCAAATTACAAAGTTGTGGCGGATATATGTACTTACATATATATGTTAGGTGCATATACGTGAAATTAATTTATGTTTCAGCAAATCAAGAAATTGTCTCAAAAAATTTCAAATAGAATAAACCGAAATTTATTGTAAAAGTAAGGAATCTACTTCTGTCCACTTTTATTCAATAAAATAAAGAGCATATCCATTCAGTAACCTCCTTTTAAATTTATTAGATTTGCTGCTTGATATTGTATTTATGCACTGCAGTCATAAAATTTCAAATTTGTCATCTATTAATAGCCCACATTAAAAATATGATTCAAAAAAATGTTAATCTCATGGAAATTAAAACTTGCAACGAAGGGTTAAGTTGGCTCTCAATAACTTTTCTCATAATTTTGAAAGATATTTCCAAATATAACTTTCCAAAATAGAAACTTCGTCCAACCGCGCATTTATTTAATATTTATATATCTGCCACTCAGCCTCCTCGCTCGTGCTGAGATTCATTGCATAATAAATTGAATTCATTTTCGTGTGTCCTCGGCCAATGTAATTGCGAAATGCTAGTCAAAATGGACTTTAATTGAATTTCAGTTGCCATTAAATGTGTTCCAAAAACGAAAATCGAGAATACGCCACCGCAGCCCAACATATACCCAACACATACCCACATGCACACACAAATATTTTATATGAATTCATATAAGTGTATATAATGTATGCCATGCCACAGCATCAAACGGAGAAAGCTTTGACATTTCATCACGTCAAAATTTTCAAACCACTACAGCCGCACGCGAGTGCACACACGTACATAGCGGCTGTGTGTGGAGGTCACATTAGATGCATGAAATCTTAATTTATTCCATTTTAAACGACAACATTCTCGCATTCACCGCAGCACTAATGAAAGTTGCCAGTTTTCAGCGCACAGCGCTGTCAAAACTATATTCAATAATATGCAGGAGCGTTGAGCGCAGCAACACAGCAACAATAATGTGCACAGGTCGCGAAGAACGGCGCGCTGGAAGGCGGTGGGATTAGACTGTGGGTATAATAAAATTGTAAACGCGACCATAGGGATAATTAGAAAGCATTCAGCAGCGGCAATAACCCCACTTGCACACACTCACACACATGTATGCTACATACCAACACACACGTCATTGCATTAACAGTAATTTTCTTGGAAGCAACGGAATTGCGTTGGCCATCCTTCGTGGTCGTTTCTAATTTCAAAAAGCGAGTGTGAGTGACAGCGGCGGCGGGGCAAAGTGACAGCGGTTCTGTGTGTGTGTGCGAACATATACAGTTAGCCGCACACATACATGCACAGCACTTTATAATATGAGTAGTTAGTTAGCTGCGAGTGGGGCTGGCAAGCGAAGCGTAAAGTTTCCAAGCCGATACAAATTTCACGGCGCCGAAAGCTAAGCCAAAGACGCCGCTGCCGAAGACGAGAGGAATTTCGAACAACACGGCGGGCGAGTTTGGGGGTGTCTGCTGCATTTCGACTTGGACAGGACGACCGAATAATCTTCAACATTTAATTAGTCTTTCAATACATGCAAAGCGGCTAGGCACACGCGCACACACAACAATAACAACAACAACAAAAGCGGCTATGCAAATCACATGTGTATAAGTACATTGAAAATCACTAACATGGCAGCTTATTACTTGCGCGCATGTGTGTGCGTGTGTGTGTGGGGCATGTCTGCATGCGGAAGATGTTGGCCACCACTACAAGGACATACAAAGGATGTAGCAGACACACAAGTGAATAAGTCTGCAGGCGCAGCGGTGGTGGGTTGGGGCAGCGGGCGGTTATTTACTAGCTAAGAATTGCGGACAGCAGGGCGGTTGGGACTGGCAGGCAGGCAGCAACATTGAATGGCGATAGTTATGCAGATTCCATGCCAACACCTTGCACCAACACACACGCACACATACAAGACCTAACTCGTACACATGCTCAAGCTCAGGCATTTTGGACGCAGGCAAGTGCTCGAACACACACGCGCGCAGGCTGAGCGGGTTTGAGCTGGGTTGGGCGGGGATGAGCGGCTGGCAGTATACACTTGCACAATTGCCTTTTATAATTAATTTTGCAGTTAAGTTTATTTCAAGAAAGTTTAAATATTCCCATCCGCCCTGGCGCTTGCTCGCTCGCTTCACTGACCTCTGCATAGCAACAAGAGCAACAACAGCGTTGATTGTTTTTGCGCCATAAATACATATGAGTGTATTGAATTGTTGCGGTGTGGCGGGCGGTGTGTGCGGCGGAGCGCATGAAAATTCGAATTCGACCGAAATCTTATTCACATTTCACAAATTTATTAGGCGAAGAGGAGCCGGCGGCGGCACGAGTACAAGTGGTTCCAAAGGATAAGGCAAACTTATTACGATGCCTTTTCAATAAGTAGCTGCGGTAACTTAATGCCAAGTAGACGTGTTGGCGGCGCAGCGGGAGGGGATGGAGGGCTCAGTGGTTGAAACTCATGTAACTAAAGCAAATGACATGGAAAGGATAGCGGTCGCCGCTGTAGGTGGGGCAAGTGGTGCTTTTAGAGAAGCTGGTTTGGATGCGTGAGTGTATATGTGTGTGTGTGTGTGTCGTAGCGAGTTGTGAGTGAACCTAAAAGTGTGAGGCAAGATATAGACTAAAGTTGCTGGGCTAAATATACCTGACATTACAAGAAATATGTAAATCTCAGTTGTTGTTGTTTTTGGTTTGTTGTTGTGTGCGAGCTAATTTCCAAATATCTTCAGTATGTGTGGCGGTTAGGAAGGGTAGGGTGTAGCGAATTTCTAAATCAATAATATTGAGTAGTCGAAAAAGTCTTTTCGTATTTTTTCAATAGATGTCTCTGCAGTCGTATATCTCCAGTGCTACCAATCACTTAGTCTCATACCATATAATTTTAGAAAAGTTGAGATTTTAAGCTTCATTTAAACAAAAAAATAATTAAATTTGGAGAAGTTGAAAAAAAGTTAGCTTTAAGCTGGCGCATAAATAATGCTTTATGAGTTGAAGTAAGCACTTTTTTCTTGAAAAAAGCTTAAGTGATATTAAGCTAAGTACTGTATTTTAATTTCTAGTGAAATTGAGATCGTTTTACTTAAATCTGATTATGATAATTGTAAGCTTTTGATGGCAAAGTATTGTTTGAGCTAAATTACTTACAACGAGACTCGAACAAATTGCACAAATAAGAGTAAATTTTTCAAAAAAACGCTTAAGTCGACTTATGTTAGTTTAATATTATTTCTTCTACTCAAGCTGAAATACATTTCTATCACTCACATCATATTTTACGCTAGTTTTTTTTACCAAAGAGAATGCCTACATCACGCTAGAGACGTTTACTCCGAGAAATGTGAAGAGAACTGTCAAGAGAACATAACAGTAATTTCAAATATGCTCATATTAATGTGCATGTGTGCGAAGAAATTCTCAGCTTTACGTCCAAGTCTTTGAATCGTACAGCCAAATAAAGCCTAAGCAAATAACCAATCTAATTATGCTGCATATAAAATTATCTGCAACGACAGCAACCGAAGTGTACAAACGGCATGTGTTGCCACTGCAATCGCCTAAGCCACAAACATACATAAACACATAAACACCTCCTCAAATACGGACAGAAGCACAAAGCCGTTGGATGAATGAATTTGCCGACTGCTTACCTACTTCAAGTGCCTGCCAGTCGAGCTGATTACTTGCCACACTGACACCCACACTCACACGCCCACACACATCCACACCTAAAGTAATGCACTCACACAGCGGCATATGTGCGGTTGCTGCAAACAAACTGTGTGACCAGCGGCGACTTGAACATGATCAGTGACATGTTCTGGCCCATGTGGGGATTTATGTTGCACGGTCAGCACCAATACATATGCAAATACGTGCTAATGTTGCTCTGGAGTTTTTGTAAATTGTTTGTGTGCTATTTTTGAAGGCTGCTGCTGCAGTCGGCGTCAACGTTGGCAGCGACGTAGGGGCCGACAGCGCTCTTAAATATGCAACATGCCACAGCAAGCTTGTCCGGAGGCAAGACTACACTTATTGCTGCTGCAGCCAAGTTAATAACAATAAAACTGAGAATAAATCTTGCTACAACAACAATTTCCAGCATATTAATGCAACACTGCTGCAGTCGCACACAGACACATAAGCGTGATTGCATGTGTTGGTATGCACATCTCTAAATATGTGCGTGGCTGTGCATTTGGTTGTGTGCGTAGATTTTAAATATGCACACAAATACCGAAGCAGGCGAACGAAATCGGACAGACAGCCATGCTGGAAGGGTAGAGCATTAAAATGTCATGCACACACGCACACAAGCACACACACACACGCAGCCACTCAATACCATAATGCCACTATGCAAAATTCTACATTTTCTTCATTAAAATGCTCCCCCATTTATCGCCGGCAAATGCTTGCTGGACACTTCCTTTGCAAGCGCCAGCCAACAGCAACAACAACACACATGCTCATTCCTACACAGCTCCGTACTCGGCGCTGCTACGCCTTTCATTCCTAATTTAAATGCAAATGAGATTCATTTGAGGATGTCGACGACAAGTAGACGCAATTCAAGACAACAACAACAGAAACAGTGAGCTCATGTTTAATACACGCCACAACATATCGACGAGCAGTGAAATATGCAAGTTTTAGAACGTTGGCAGCGGCGTTGGCGTCGGCATCGACAGCAAGAACGACATCCAGCACCGCCTGCTCGCCTGCTTCACTGTCTCGACAGCCGTTGCGTGCTGCTGCTGGCAATGATGACACCAACCACACCAGCTAGAACATGTAGTCGCTCCACTTTCATTGTATTGGAACACGCGTGTGTGTGGGAGTATATGTATGCATGTTGTTCTGTGAACGTAGCATACCCACAGGCGCACATACTGGACCAACGCCCGTAAGTATGGAGCAAGTAGTCCAAGCTAACTACTATTGCTTAGTTCTTATATCATACAGTGGTCACTCAAGCAAATTAACTGATTTTCTTCAGTCAGAGAATACAATTTCAAGGGCTTATTTTAAGAACGATATAATATGGTGTCTTCTCTTATCCAAAGTCTAGCTTAAGAAGACGATAGAGAGAAGAGAATAGTTCCATAATTATGCAAAGTAAAGTCAAATTGTGTGAAAAAGATGTCAAACTTCCAGCAACAACAACCACACACTACTTACAGCAACTTGCAATCTGCAGCAGCAAACAGCTGGCGCACAATCTGACGGCGTGGCAGAAATGTTTACAATTATGAGAAGTCAACGAAAATAATGCCACAAAACGCGGCAGAAAACGAGGAAGAGCGCAGCGAAATGCCGAAGCAAGCAGCGCTGCTGCAGCTGCATTATACTCACATAGAGCCGGTGCTGCCTGCTGCTAGAACTTCTTAGACGCAACGCTGGCATTCGCTAAACCCACACATCTCTTTCGAAAAGCCAGACGGGCACACACATACACAGCACAGCCTTGCTACAGCTAATGTGCCGGCATAATGCATATGCAATATATATTGCCTACATTTAGGCGTTTGCACTAATATGTTACTTTGCCGAAGCCTACTTTCCGGCAACCGAGCTATGCTTCTCCCAACTAAATTCCAAATTGCAAGCACACAAGCGCATTAGCTGGGCTTTCGAACGGCATTGTTGAGGCGTTCAGCTGCAAGTCGCCTGCACGTTGCGCTGCCAAGTGCATTAATCAGTGGTGTTGAGATTTTTGCATATGCAAAATACACACGAAAAGCACAATTGCACTGGCAGGTAAGTCGGACGAAGCAGCTGCCACTGGCGTAAACGAGATAGCGACAAATTCGTATGTGAATGCATTTAAGCAGCTGCATTTAACAGCAGGAGCCGGCCGGCATGCGTGTGTGTGTGAGTGTCGCAAATTAGCATCGAAATGCCAACGCATTAGATATTTCACCACCCGAGAAAAGAAGACAACAGAAATGAAGACTACAAATGACAAGTCGCCACACAGACAGCCAGTGAGCCAGTCGAGCAGACGGTGCAGTCAACAACCGGACAGCTTCAAAGCCTCTAACCACTGGAGAGCGTGCACTTTTGACAAACTGACTGAAGGCCTAAAGCTCCGAGCTAAGCTAGTGTGGCATTGATGGATTTCGGTTGTAGCAAACTAAACAGTTATATTTGTAGACGCAGCCGAGGCCTTGTCATGCAAGTGTCACCACTTTCTTCCATCACTAAGGCAATTTACATGGTAATAGTTATTAGTGGGTGGTGTGAACTCACAACTGAGTGAATGTATTTGTATGTGCTAAATGTTGCTGATATACTAGTATTGTGCTCGTACATATGTATTTACACTTGCGTGAGCTGCTAGCATTGAATTTGAATGAAAAACTTACATTTTTTGGCGTTATGGTGACTTTATATCTTTTCACTCTAACGGATTCTTAACAGGCCAAAAATAAGACTCTCCTATGAAAAGTACAAGCAGCTGTTTCCTATAACCTAGAGTACGCATCAGTAAGACTGAATCCATCTTCCAGACGGACTGTACAAGTATATATGTAGGGTAGCCGAAAAAGTCCTTTCGCATTTCTAATCAAACTTCAACTTTTTTTCAATTTTTAATGAACTTTAAGTTTAAAGCTTTTCTAGTTTCTTGTCGAAAAACTGCGATAAAAATTTTCACCGACTTCTCTTGAAGTCAACTTTACTCCATTAAGGGAGTTCTGCATTGACCGAAACAAACGGTAGTCCGATGGTGCAAGGTCAGGTCTATATGGTGGATGCACCGAAACTTCCCAGCTTAGCTCTCCCAGTTTTTGCCGAGTCATCAAAGATGTTTGTGGTCTAGCGTTGCACTGATGGAAGACGAGGCCTTTTCTATTGATCTGTTCTAGACGATTTTTTCGAATGCTTGCTTCTCATCAGTGTACGTAAAATGTAGAATAAATTGTTCGACCAGGTTGGACCAGCTCATAGTGGATAATTCCTTTTCAATCTCACCAAACACTCAGCATAACCTTTCGAGGCGTCAATCCTGGCCTTCCGACCGTCTGTTGAGCTTCACCACGCTTGGACCATGATCTTTTTACCATTCGCTTCAGAAATGATTCAATTTCATTTCGTTTGAGCAAAGAATCGCAAATGTTAATTCGGTCCATTTAATTTTTCAGCCAAACATCGAGCTTCTTTTTGTAGCCAGCCTTTTTTATATGGTTCAGAACTGTTTGATGATGAATGTTAAGTTCCCTAGCGATGCAATGGCTGCTTCTGTGATGGTCCTGGTCAATGTTTTCCAGAATTTCATCGACTTTCTCAACGATAGGTCGACCAGAGCGAGGCGCACTTTTCACATCGAAATTTCCAGAACCGAATTGAGTGAACCATTGTTGTGTTACACGAACTGATACAGCATCGTCACCATAAACTTCACAAATTTTATTGTCGGCTTGCGTGGCATTCTTCCCTTTTTATTAAAAAATTTTTAAATATATCGAATTTCTTTATTATTTTCACTCAATTCTGAACAGCTTTAACTTTTTCTCAACAATTTATTTTAAAATCTCATGATTCCCACACTAAAAGGTATGACACAATGTGATTGGTAGCACTGGAGAGATACGACTGCAATGGCATCTATTGACAAAATACGAAAAGACTATTTCGACTACTGATTGCATACATATTTAACACATCTAAAAGAATCATTTGAAGAGTTCAACAGCCCAAACATGTAGTGTTAATAGAATTTTCCTGGAACGTACTCAATGCACACAAGTGAAAGCTCACACTACTAACGACACACATATCCATGCAGATCGCTTACCGTAATTTTTGTGGCAGAGAAAAATAATTTCAAGATATTTAAATGTGTTAAGTGAGTGGGCCGAGTCGGAACTCAGCACACAATCGAAATGCACATTAGTTTCAAAATTTATACATACATACATATATATAGTAATACTTCACTCGTATGTAGCTATGTACACTTGCATTCAGGACTTCAAATAGGTGTGTTTGCAAATTGCCTACGATTTTCGCAAATTTGTTGTTGATTATTGAATTTAGTTGTGTGCAACAAAAAGAGAGCAGGTCCAATTGGATACATCGAATTTTACAAGCGATGCTGGCATGACATGCTGCTGTTAGCCAAGGTGTGTATGTGCGTGTGTTGGCAGAGCATTGCTCCAGCTAAATACGAAAATAAAATACGATAAAATAAAAATACTTGTATGTGCGCTCGACAATACAGTTAAGTCGTCCTTGTCCTGCAGCTTGAATAACATTTGAATTATGCAATTGTTTGTTTTTGCTACTTTTATTTTATTTGTAATTGTGAGGTGGCCTACAAATTGTGAGCCACTTTTTCATGCATTTGCCTGTGTGAGCATAAGAAGGTAACGAATTGAGCTTGTGGTTGTGTGTCTGCAAATGTGGCAGCATACTCGGGGCGTTGAAGTGCGTAAATGCCTCTATGTATGTAATTGTAAAGTTGTTGCAAGCATTTATGTAGAAAAATTTGCCCCAATAGCCTGTATGTTGTTGTCATTTAATTTCTTTTAGAAATTATTGTAGCCGAGTGCCTCACCGTCAGCCGAAGTGCTGGCAGTTTAAATTTTGCTTTAGAGCATTTCAATAATTATAGAATTTAATGAAGACAACAGACCAAGGAAATTGTTAGGTTCCTTTGGGCAATAAAATACTCGACTCCTTTGAACAACGCAACCTTTCAAAATGTGTTTTTTTGGCACTATTCGAGAACAGAATGAAGTAGTTATGATTTCCATCCTCTTGGGATTTAAACTGCCATTCACTTTGGAGTGGCAAGAACTATTTTTTTTTTAGATATGGCTAAAGCAGCTCACGACTTTCGATTTGAGGTGACGTAGTCTGGGTAGCCAAAAAACATCCGTTTGGAGGCAAACTAAAGAGAGAAGGCGAATCAGGCCAGGATTGTGCGCTGAGTTTGGGACCTGCTACGTGAAAAACGTCCACAATGAAAAGGAACAAAACGCCTTTGAAGAGAGAGCCCCATTTTGATTATTAACATGGCAAACGAATGAAGGGCAAGGACTGAGGCGAGAGATTCTTGTAGCATTTACTAGATTAGACATGCAGAGGAGCGCAAATTCGGTGTGGTGTGGGTGTCAATAAAAAGGACGCAGTGACCAAAAATGCCTTCTATGAGCGCTTGGAGCGCACCTATGCGAACTGCCATCACCACGATGTCAAATCGTGCTTGGCAACTTTAACGCCAAGGTGGGAAAGGAAGATATCTTTGGCACAACAGATGGTACAATTTGCCTCCACGAGGAAACACTCCCAAATGGGTTGAGGCTGGTCGACTTCGACGGGGCCCAAAATATCGTTATCTGTAGTACTAGATTCCAGCATAGAAAAATTACCAAGCTACTTGCTGTCTTCGGATCGAAAAGCACCAATAAGGTTGATCAAGTTGTGATAAACGGAAGACACGTCTCCAGTGTTTTAGACGTGTGTACTCTCCGAAGTCCTAACATCGACTCGGACCACTATCTTGTTGCAACCAAGATACCCACTCGTCTCTGTGCAGCAAAACATGCACGTCAACAAACACAGGAAGGCTCGACTCGAGAAGTTGCAATCACAACAGATAGCCGAATGATTTTCTAGTCGACATGCACTCCTGGCCTCTGAGAGCACTCGTCAACAACTCGGCATAAGGAAAGTGTCAGACGACATTTCAAGCTCGTTACTTACAGCTGCAGCCAAAACCATTTGTTTTCGAAAAATACACAAGAACAGCAGGTACGACGAGGAGTGCCGAGAGCAGAGGAGAGAAAACAGACTGCCTACCAACGCTGCCTGCAACGTTACGACAGACCACAACACCTCCAGGATGGGATAAATACCGAGAGTTACAGAGGAAAGCGAGTCGCATTTGCAGACAAAAAAGAGAGAGGCCAACATGCGTGAGTATGAAGAGCTTGACAAGCTGGCCGACAGGGGTAATACTCCAAAGTTCTACGAAAAAATGCTGTGACTGACATGATTGAAACCTCACCGAAGCATACTCTCATAGAACCCACAGAGGTGATATAGTAATCGATGGCCAGAGCATGCTGGAAAGATGGCGATCTCAGGAACCTCTGAATGTACCTTTGTTCCTACAGCGCAGTCTATTTTGGACCCTTTGGCACTGATTGCGGTAGTATTCTCCTCCCTAGTAAACCTCTTATCCACTCACATCTAAAGTGTATGTTTAAAATTTTAGTTGCCTATGAACCGTTATCTAGAAACCTTTAACTTGAACGTGTCTAGTTTCAACTTTTAAGAGTCTATGAGTAAACCTTAAATTTCATTCGTAAGTTGATATGAACTTTCCGTCCGCTCCCTACTCTCATTGGAAATTCAAGACACGCCATAATTTGTGAAGGTTAATTAGATTGCCGAGACAATAGCGGCTCATGCAAGTGCATAATTCACACACTCAATAATAGAAATGGCGGCAATAAGCAAAAAAACACAAACAATAGGTGAGAAGGTGGGCATAAGCTAAGTAGGCTCACAAGCTGCAGACAATGCTCGAAGCCAAGCACCCCTTACTCCGCTGACAGTCATTCCTTTTTTTACTGCCATTACTGACAGGTAGTTGTAACTGTTATTGTTGGCAGTTAGACGAACGGTACTGAGTTGAATCGCCGATTTTACTTCGAACACATGCACAACTACTTGTCGTCATTAAGTATGAACTTGTGTGTGTGTGGGCATGAGCAGACGTGTATGTCTGTGTGAAAGTGCTTAATTGGCTGTTGGCTAATGTTGTCCTTGTTATTGTTGTTTTTGTTTTATTGCCATTTTCGTTTTTTGTCGACAGTTGAACTGCAGTTGTTTTAGTTGTAGGCTCATAACTTTTTAATGAGGCTAATTGAATGTGTTGCAAGCAAGCCGAAGTTGCACAGGGCGGGTGGGGTGTCCTAGAGGCGGTGTGGCTCACAGGCGAAGGCGTCAGCAATGGCCGCAAAAAGTCGAAGCTATTCAAAGCGGTGACGAATTGGTGAAAATTGAAGAGACCCAGCAGGTGAGGCAGACAACCGAAACACACATACAGTCACACTCATACAACAGCACTCGCACATGCAAAGACACTCACACATGCAAAGCCACGCTGATTAGTTCTGTTTTTGTTCTAGGCGCTCATTGTCGTTTCGGTTCTTTTGCTTTCACAAACACACACACAGACAGACACATTCATAAATGTAATTGATTAGCTGCCTGAGTGTTGGGCTGCAGGGACAACTAGGCGCTACTGAACTGCCTTATTTTAAGTTTATTAGGCCATAATGGCGGCAAGTGTAGGACATAAAATTCAAATGATGTATAATTAATGGCCAGATTGGCATTATTACAGAGCCAATGGCTGCGGGTATGGTAGCGGGCAGGGAATGTTGACACTTGTAGACCATATTTGATGTGAGCAATTTAGAGCCTTTGAAGAAAACCTATATAATCACACTCAGCGATTATTGGCTGCAAGTCGTAGACAGCGCCTGCATTTGCCCAAGCACCTGCTCATCGATTTTATATATAATTTCCCGGCACAAGCGGCAACAATACATAAAATAGATATATCCTTTGACTTAATTAAAAATGATTGCCCCCTACCGCACCTGCCACGTCACCGGTGATTGCAACTTGCATGTGTGCGCAATGAGGTAGCGCATAAAGTTGCAAGTTATCAATTACAGTTGCGGCTAATGCAAAATGTCAAGTCAAAGTAGGCTCCTCCGGCTAAGTGACAGCTAGAAAGATAGACGGCAAACGCGCCAACGAATTGCCGAGCAGACTGAAGACAAAACAGCGCCGCCGCAGCAAGCTAAGCCATAATGGCACGGTAGTTAGGTGGAAATGTGCGGCGTGTGTTGTGGAAGGTGGCAGACATTTAGCTAATTTCTAATGCACTTATTGCAAATGTGTGTGTGCGTGCAATTTACTCCTGCAATTGTGTAATTAAATTCGCTGGCACAATTACAGTTCAAGCTTGTATGCCTGCTGGTTACAGCACGCCAACATTTCGCCATTCCATGCTTGCAACACGCGCAATGCGCCGGCAAGATATGGCGACAGCAACTCATTTTGCAAAATGAATTATTATGAAAGCAAAAAGAAATGTAATTCTCATTTATATGCCGCTTCCTAACACTATCACACCCCCTGCCGCTGCCACATGCCTACATACAACAATACAAGCACCTGCAAACACATACATCAGCCATTAGCAGGCTCCTCTCGTTAGCCCTAACCAATCGGTAACCATTGCACGCTTCCTCCCTCTCTTCGTGTGCCCTTAATGAGTAATTACTTCGGTCGGTTCTGCAGCAGAGTATGCTCGTGTTCAGCTTTTATGTATTTCATTGCACTTTTACAAGGCTTTTTTGTGTCTGCTGTTGCATTTAAGTTTTCAATGTGTTTGCGGCAGTTGCAGTTATGTTGCTGCCCTTGCTGCCAAATGCTTTGCAAGTAACCATTCATTTCTGTCATTGAAGATGACATTTACATTTGGGTGCAACCGTTTGAAGTCGCTGTTTCGTCTTCTTTAACCCACATTGATGTCCTTCGGCATTACTAATGTTGCACTACAAGTCTATTATGAATTAAGTATTTGTTTGTGCAAATGGTGTTATTGTTATTGTGAATTTATGAGTAATTATCTAGAATATTTTAAAATTAGTAGGAACTGGCGGCTAGTCAATCAAATCAGCAAGAATATTAGCTTTTATTTCCCAAGAGGTCATTAGACAAGAAAAAATGTTAGACACGGTCGCAACCGTCACTGAACACGCTTCTATGAAGAATTTTCTTACGATAAAAACGAAAATTAGACCGTGTTTTTCGTTCTCGAAAATTATGTGCTCAACTTTGCCAGTATGAAAGAGCAGTCCTAAGAATTCTTGGGAATCTAGATATTAGTAAGACGTGCCGATACTGGAAATTAGACAAAGAGGTCAATGGTTACTCTTAGCGACAGCCTTTGGTACCTACGTGTTGTCTCACATACGAGCTAAGAGACACCTAAGAAATATTTCGTGGCAATCAACTTCGTTCAAAGTCTCCTTCTTTTGCTTCTTTTGACATTAATTAGAAATGACCCTGGAGATCACCCTTAACTAGTCAAAGGGTTAAGGATTAATTGCTAACCTGGAGAAAACAGAAATCTTTATTTTCACAAGAAGTCCGAAAACTTCGAAATTCAATATCACTTAAAGAGGTAGAACTGTTGTACTCTCCTTGAGTTATCCTAGATACAAAATTTAACATGAGAGAACACATTTAGAGAAACGATTCAAAAGGCCTTCCAATCTGGAACTCCTGCAGAGAAAACAATACCCAATAGAGGGGTTTACGACCCCATTTAATCTATTGGATCTACACAAGTGTCATTCGTCCAATACTAGCACAAGGTGAAGTGATATGGTGGATGCCGTTTTAAACCCTTGGGAGGAGGGCAAAGAACTTGATTTCTGGCGTTTTCGGGCCCAATGAAAACTACATCAACAAAGGCTCTACAGGTTGTCCTTGACATCCGGCCGATATACATACAAGTCAGATATGAAGCAATGCTTACGATCCACCGACTCATGATTTTAGGCTAATGCAGCCAGGCTAGACGTCACTAAGAGAACGCTTAATGAACTCGGGTTAGGCTGTGGATGTAGATAGAGTTTGGTTATAGAAGTAGACAACAGCTAGACTTTTAATTGGAAACTCGGTTGATATCATTGTGGTATCCGGTCACATAGGCATAGAACAAAATGCAAAGGCAGAAGAGCTGTTCCACTACCAAGAAACTGGGGACACAATTCCCCTAAGCTGCCCCAGACTATTGAGCTCTTTCAAAAATCGTTTGAAACAAAAGGCCCTGGAGGGACATCTCAGGTCCAATGGTTGAGAGACCGAAAAGCTCCTATTGCTAGGCAAAAATGAGCTTAAGTGCATCGTATGGGACGCTGAAACTTTATTTATGCGAATCTTCAGCCTACACCCTTACGATATAATGGACAGTTGGGGTGGAAAAGAATCAGGTTTTTTGCTAAATCCACTGGGTGGGTGGATAACGCATGCATTGGTTGCCACACGGGGGTGCAGTGGGTCTAACGATGACCTAGGTGCGGTTTTCATGCGCTGCCCTTTTCAACTAACCAACCAATTATAGCTTAATCTTAATTTTTCTTATTCATTCAATAATTTGTGAAGATGAGATCTTTTGCTTCAGAACTTCAATAAAATTTCCGTCATATAAATACTCATATTTGCTTTCATCCTAGACTCCTCAACGAGTTTTAGAATAATAAACCAATCATACACAAATATCTGCCAATAAGCTCTGAGGTAAAAAGTTTTTTCGGAATGTTAGACCACCTCGAAACCAAAATTTTATATTGAGAAAAGACTGAAGAAATCACGTAAAAGCAATTCTCAAGCACTTTTATGTTGTTAAATTTTGCTTGGAGGTGATATGGATCCATTGCTGTAAAATATATTAATTAACAAACCAGTGTCAATATGCCTTCAAATTCGAAAGTGGTATTTAGCTTCTGAACAACATACTGTTCCCTTATTTCTGTAACCAATTGCGCCTACCGATCACTCAGTACTAAGAAAAAACCATTATTGGCCATATTGCCAAATGTCCATAGGGGTGCATCTAAAAAACGAACTCTCAAAGCAGACGCAATATCCGAGTGCGCAAACAAGTAGACACAATAAGAAATAACAAAACATAGGAACAAATGAAATGTAAAAATAAAAAGAATAGGAGTAACAGCGTCACATCGCCACACATGCACTTGCCAAAGTTTAATATGAGGCAACGGTGCTCGACCAATCAGCAGTCTCATGTGAGGACTTAACCTGCCGGCGAGTCACATACGTAGAAGACGAGGTGGGTAGCATTGAATTGCGCTACGCAAAGGGGAAATCATGGACTGGCTGCTGTTGGGCTGACAAAGCCCATTCGCGTCGACTTTTTCATTTTCTTAGGCGCACAGCCAACAAAACACACAAGCAGGCACGTGAATTGCGGCGCCCGACAGGTGGCATGTGGCAAGTGGCATGCGCGTACCGGTGGCCCACCCCTACACATGTTGAAGAGAATTAATTGAAAAAATAGAAGAAGAAGTCAGTGGAATTTTGCATTGCGCCTAAAAAGCGACTATGAAGAGCAAAACAAAACATAACGACAAACGAAAGGCGGAAATACATGTGTAGCGGTAAGCATGTGTGTACCTTGGCGCAGGAAGGAGGTGAAAAGCGGAGCCGAAATAAAACGATAAACAGGATACAGTGTACGTTATCAGTAATTGGGTGGCACTAAAAGAGAATAAACAAATGAAAAATTGCGCAATGCATACGCATATGGCTATGTGCCGCATGCCACATACCACTTGCCACATTTGTGCGAATGTGCGAGCGTGTGCAGTAAGCAAAGCAAAAAATGTGAGCGCTGGCTGTAAGCTGGTCAATGCTAGCAACGAACGCAGGCACGAAGTGCGGCAGAGTCGGTGCACGAGGGATGGGTGTGTAACGATGCCATCATGGCAGCGTTCTAAAAAAATGAAGACAACTTTTAGGCAATGCAATTGGATGTTGAGAAGCGTAGAACCAAAACAGAACAAAACAATTATTTTGCAAATACTTACGGCGGCGAAGAGGAGAAGCGGAAGCAAAGAAGTGAAGTGGCGCAGTGTGGCATGCGAAGTTGCAAGCACATATTGATGTTTTTTCTCACATCGCTTGAAACTTTTGGTATGGCTAAGTTTTTGTTGCCTACTTTTCGGCGTTCGAAACTTTTAAACGTGTATCGCCAAGTTTTTGTTGCTTACTTTTTGGCGCTGCATGAAGGCGCGGTGCTAAATTCCTTATTCTTCTTTTTTTTTGGTTACTTGACATTAGCGATTCCATTTATGGCAGCTCGAAGCCGCCCTTCTTTGGGTGTGGCATTTCCACTGCTACACGTTTAAGGGGAGAGACGCAAATGTACTTTTTACAGAAGAGTGGAGCATTGCTTCTTGGAAAAGTTTTCGAAAATTGTTGAAATAACCGTCAAATAAATGAATTACAAATATGTTCTAAATTCTTATAATTGCAACCAAGCAAAATGTTAAGAAATCGCCAATAATTTTAAAAGTGAACAGTGCCTCACTGCGCGTTGCTTCACCGCTCTCTCTCCAAACCGCCCCATAATGATTTATTGTCAAACACAAACACATACAAGCAATAGGCTGAAGTAGTGTCCAGTTGGATTGCCATTGTCACAGCAGTTCAGCAAGGATCACAAGCAAACTTCGCTGACCACTCGCCAGCAGGAAAACTTCGATGGGACTTGGTGGGGCTGAAATAAATTTTAGAGGCCACGAAGTGCGAAGCTATGCATCGCCAGCCGCCCAGCCACACCGATAAAAGAAAAGTAAAAAACAAACAAATTTAAAGAGAAAATAAAGAAGACTGATAACACAAATTAAAAAAATATAAAAATCAAATTAAAAAACACGAGCAAAAGCACCAGTACAGCCCAGTCAAGAGACCAGCAGTCAACCCACCAACCAAATTGAGGTACACAGACAAGAAGTCAAACTGCAAAGGCTGAACAACTGCTGACCAACAACAGCGAAGAAATGGGAAAGAGGCTAAAAGTTTCGTTTCACTTCGCGGCGGAAGTGTAAGCGCGAAAAATGCGCGCCCCAAATAAAGCAAAAACTAGGACGCTTTTACTTTTATTTTCGAAATAAAAAAGCTCGATGAAACAGCTGAAAAGGCATACAAACACAGTGGGCGCGCCACCTTATGCCACCCTCACGGCGAAGCACGTCGCTGACGCCGAAAAAAGGAAAAGTGAAACGTGAGCCCAACGACCGGTTGCACGAACGGCGTGCAAAAGCGCCAGAACAAAAAAGTGATGGAAAGCGCGTTGAAAAAAATATTTGCTTTTCAATGACAACAAGTTGGGTGGCACGGCGTATGGCGCATGCGGTACAATTGGCTGTGGGGCGCAGTGACCAGCACCATGCGCCCTCACCAACTGTCTACCTTGAACGCGAGAAGAGGCGCAGCGCGTCAACGCATACGCGAGTGTCCAGCGCTGTTTCGTGATAGTCAGCTGGGGCATTAACACTGTCACATACAAACTGAAAGAAAAAAGTGTAGCAGGTCCTCGCTCAGCCGCACGGCCGTTCGTTGTCAACCACTCAATATCTGATGCGATTGGACCACTCGAGAAATCATTAAAGTGGCGCTGTCTGACCGGCTTTCGGGCACTCGCGCACCTAAGTCAGTGTCCACTTACATTTCTGCTGGACATCAGCGCTCTTGCCATGCCACCAAACGTCTGTTCAACGAACTGTTGTCCAGCCTATTATCTGGCCTGTTCAGCGTCCAGTGTCCAGTGTGGAAGCGCGTTCAATGAACGAGAAAGAATAACTGTGGCCGGCCACTGACCAGGCAGTCAGAAAGCTGAAGTTAGCAGTCGCGTGCTGGGGAAAAATAAATCGTAGGAAAACGCCAGCAAGCGAGTGCGGCGTGAAAAAATGCCGGCGAAAATAGGGAAAACCGTCGGAAAAATACACAGAAGAAGTGCAAACAAAACGGGAAAAAAATGAAAAAGGAAGAAATTTTTTAAATGCCTTCCACACCACCAAAAGCGTAGGAAATATAAAAAAATGGGACGTGTCTCAGACGTCGTCAACGACGGCCGCGCGGCATTGACCAGCTGTGTGCTTGTTGATGGTAAATTTTTTAAGGGATGAAGTTGAGGTATGTCTTTGTGACTTGGGGAATGATGGAAAACCAAACCCCCCGGCGCTTGTGTAGCTAAGAGTGGGTAAGTGGTTGGGACAGCTGGGTTGGGTTGCCCATATGTTTTTGTTAATGCAAACGGACATCAAATGTTGTTGCACGCAATAGCTGTGAGGCACAGAATCTCTGGCTGTCGGTGTTAGTTGACAGCACTGGTCACTGGCCAATTTACTAGGTCTATAGCAAAGAAGTGTCTCAAAACAGTTTTCACTCACGCGCCCCACCACTTTGAAGTTCACCGCGACACCAACAAATATGCCGCTATGTACACAACAGTTGGGCGCAACAAGCACAAAGCATCCAGCGTTTATTCCCCAGCGACTTGTCGGCTGCGCGCTCATGCACTTCAACGCGTGGGTGGCTGCAGCCTATTGCCATTGTTTGACATCCGCGCCTCGCTCCGCCTCCCCCGCCCTCCTTTGCCTGCTTGTGTTTGGTTTGATATTTTAAGTGCGCGCACTGCCTACCGCGCTGCCTGCCTGGCCTGTCAGGTCCACTCTCCAATACTCTGCTGTACATGCATTTTCAAGTTCTCGCTTTATTTTTTACGCGTTTTATTTAATCTTTTTCCTTTTTTTCTTTGCTTTGCTTTGCTTCATTAATGTGCCGTCGACCAGCGCCCTCATTGTGGTCTTCTGGTGCAGCATTAACGGCGAATCCTGCTCGTGTTGGCAAGGACTATCTCGGCGCGGACGTTCGTGGCCGTTCGCCTGTCAATGCTTCCGGTTAATTCATTTTTTTATTATCTACTTTAGCCCTCGCGTTGCTGTTGTTTTTGGGGCGCTTTTGCGACGCTCGTTGTGTATGTTTTTTACGTTTTTATTTTGCTCATTGTATTTGTCGCGTGTTAACATTTTGTTGCCTTTTTGCCGGCTTTGATTGCTGCATTTGCCCAACTTTTTATCTTCATTCGCGCGCGTTTCCTTTGCCGTTGTCGTCGTCCTTTTATCCATTGATGGTTTGCTTCATTTGCCTTGCCTCGCCAGTACAACAACGAGTTTGTTGTTGTTTATACAAACCGTGTTCGCTTTTTGTTTTGCTTTTATTTTTCGCCTGGACGCCGGTCGTAATGCTCCGCAATGGTCCTTTCCCGTCCAGGTTTCCATTGAGGCGTCGGTAAAGCGCAAGTGAAGCGGGGGATGTGTGAGTGGCAAGTCAGTCAACTGCAGCAGTATTTGACACTTTATTCTTCCACCTCTAGATGAACATAATAAGAAGAAAAACTTACATACAAAACACATAAGTTCGTCTATTATTTGCGCCTGTCTGTATGCTGCACAGAAGGGTGTTAATTGGAAATTTTAGACAACTGGCAATTTATCAATTAAACTGTGATAGGGAAAGGGATCACCGATTTATATTTTAGTTTCATATTTAAGGTACTAGATGGTGATTAGTCGTGGCACTTAGACTATATGACATGGTATGCAAGGTAGTTTTTGAATATTTTTGGCTTCCAAACTGACATTCCACGAGTTGTGAAAAATCAGCATTTAGCCTAGTCTACAAACTGATCTCCTAGTTGTGCATATAACGTTGCGATTGCTTTCCATGCGTAAACATTGGTTATTCGAAAAACTCTTTTCGTATTTTGTCAGTAGATGTGGTGCAGTCGTATATCTCCTGTGATACTAACCACATTGTGCTACACCCTATAGAGTTGAAAAGGTTCATTCAACTAAATAATTATTTAAAATTAAATTTGGTGTAGTTGAAAAAAGTTACAGCTGTTCAAAAATGAGTGAAAATAATGAAGAAACTCGCTATATTTTGAAATTTTTGTATAAAAAAAGGAAGCCACCAATGAAATTTGTAAAGTTAACGGAGAGGATGCTGTATCAGTTCGTGTAGCACAACAATGGTTCGCTCGCTTCCGTTCTGGAAATTTCGATAGTAGTAGCCTAAAACTATGCTTCCCCAAATTTCGTAGAACAAAACAGCCACTGTGTACTAAATATAAAACTGGTTATGCCATAAATACTACTTGACCCTTAACATATAGTACCATAACCGGTCTATATCGAGTAAGCTACAGAAAATTATTTTAACGACTTCCGTCGACTCAGAATTTTCTTTTTAAATCTGGCAGTTTAGTATAAAAAGTCTTCTGCAATATATTTCCCAATTATTTATTTTGAAACCTGTTACAGAATGATAAATTTCCCAAACCAAACACATTTCCGTAAGCCTTTTCCACTTTTCTCCCCTACTCTCTATCACTGTTTTCTCCCTTTCTCTCTTCTCGCTCTCTCCCGTCTACTCAGTACACATCATTTATGTTTTACATTTTTCGTCCGCACTCACGTTTCATACAAAAAGTATGCTACTCTACAAGTCATGTATTGCCATATACATAAGTATGCAAAGAAAATGCATTTAATTTTATACACACAAACGAAAACATGCATTTTTTCAACAACGCATACTTGATTGCGCTACTTTTTCATATTTTTTTGGCGCGCGAAAAATGAGGAGCAAGCATAAACAAAAAGCAAGAAAACCTGGTCACAAAACAAAACAAAGAATATAAATACTATATACTTTTATCGAGCGAATTTCGCCAGCCCATTGCCAAAGCCTGCACATTTGCTTTGTATGCTTTCAGCCGGCTGGTCGAGGGTGTTTGCCTGCCATGGGTGGGCCGGCGCAGGGGCGGGGTGACTGGTCAATCGTTGTCAGTGTGCTGGCGCACGGTTGGCATGGGGCGTTGGTCACTCGAGTCGCCATTTGAATAGCAATAATTTTCGGCGCGCACTTTTATTTCATTTTTAGCAGATTTCCAATTCGGTCTCTGCTACTTTGTAATAACTTTTATTTTTGTTTTACGAATTTTTAATGTTTTGACTGTGCCGAGTGAAAAATAGCAAAAAACGGCGGCAGAATTGAATTAAAAAAACGAAAAATAGAAAATGAATTGAATTATTGCGAAAATCAACAGAAAGCTGGATACAGCGCCCAAAAGCGAGCTACGATAAAGCCGCTTTTACGAAACAGACGGGGTTGGGCGTTGCGCGTTGGGTATTGGGTGCTGAGTGGGGGGGTGATGGGTGGTGGGGTGTGCGCGTCAATGCGCCGGTATGTACTTATGCGTCAGACAGCTGCTAACACACTCGGGTATGGGGCTGTCGTCTTTTCAATGTGTCGTTTTTGGCGCGCACATTGCATACTTTTAGGCTGTGCACCGCGAAATTATCATGCAAACAACACATGTGACCGTACACCACAGCGACAAACGAACATGAAAGCAGCAATATGAACAAAAACAAAATACAAACACGCACACACTTACGAGTGCTTTGGGTGCTGGGAGCTTCAAAATAAAAGAATTTTCGGAAATATTGAACGCGTTACGGTCAAATGCAGTTGGCATACGCAGCGCGGAATATTTGATTTCACAGCGCGGGCCTGGTGACTGTTGGCTGTAGTAGCAGTAAGCGGCGGCAAACAGAAGGTGGAGGAGATTTCATTACAAGAGGGGTTGGCGCATAAAATTGCCAAAATAAAAGCAAAAACTTAGATAAATTGCAATTTTGCTTCGCTGATTCATTTTTTAATGAGTTGCTGAGTCGCACAACAGACCAGCGCCTGCCCTCCCTCCTTCGGCGCGAGCGTTACTTTGCTGGCGTGGTTTGTGGGATTGCTGCCCACCCCTCGCCACATACTGCGCTGGTCAGCACATATGCACACAAGTGTTTGTGTGTATGCGCGTAGTGGCCGCCTGCAAAGGGTTGCTCTCTACTCGTTGCTTGGTCCGGCTCTTTGCTTTTTTCCGCGATTTTCTTTTAATTTCCTGGCGGATTTTCTTGTTCACGTGCTCTGTTTTGTTTTGAAAATGCATTTTTCTGCTTTTCTGGTCAACTGCTGCATTTTGTGTGCATGCATTTGGCACGCCCCGACCCCGGCGTGGAGGCCGCGCTGGATGTGGGCTGACAAAGGGCAAGCGCATCGCAATTGCAACGCCACTGAAATTGCACGTCGGCTTATTATTTGTTTTAGGCACTTGGCTGCAACGCGACACCCACCCTTGATCCATCCTCTCGGTCCACCCTTTCGGATCGAAATATTGCATTCGGTTGAAGTGTTGCCACCCTCGCTGCTGAGCTGTTAATATGCTTGTGTTTTTTCTTCATTTTTTGGTCTAAATTTTATGAGCTCTCAGCGCCGTGGCAGCGAGGCGTTAGGCAAATATTTTTGCAACCCCCAGTCGTGGCGTTTTTAGTCGAACGCCGTTCATTGCACATTTTATGCATATTATACGCTTTGCTTAATGCAAATACACATAATTTCATTAATGCGCGCCAATGTGTTGGTGTGGTGGTTGTCTGGCTCACACCCACCTGTATGTGTGAGTGGGTTTAAAGCCCGCGACGGGACGGGCGTGTGGAAACGCTTATTTTGAGCATCCTTTGTTGGTCACGTTTCCGGCTCTTTATGCTGTTTCAATGCTGTGATTTGAATGAGAGAAATCAATTTCTTTTGTCCAAATAATGTGTTAACTTCACGTACGTGCCGTTATTTTACTCACACAGTGAACGGGTGTCCTCAGTCGGCGCTGAGGCTTCTTAAATTGGCTTCAAATCATAAAATTATAAAATTTCAATTTGAGTAAATACACTTTAAGCGAGTAGCAGCTGTTGCTGTGGGAGCGGCAGAAAGCATAGCTGAAGTAATTCCGAGGAATAGTGCCGAGTTGGCAGTCCTTGGACGGGGAAAAAATAGGCCCGTTTGAGTTACTTACCAACTATCGTGGAAACGGAGCAGCTCTTAGCTTCCGCTTTCAGAACAAAATATCCGTGAAGTTCAAAGGAAGAATACGAAAACTGAGTAAACCCAGAGTTACACCTAGTGACAAAGATACAAGTAGTAAGTCCGTAATCAAATTTATAAAGAGAAGTTAGGTTAATGAGCCACGCGATTTTGGTCCTTTGCGATATCAGATACAGTTACGTTACGAAGTGCATGAAAACTGGTCATCCCTTAGCTTTAGAGCTTTAGCGCTCGAAGCGAATTTCAACAATATGTAACACTGCACTGACGGTACCTCTTCAAATGTCTCATGCCAAGGTGCCTCCAAATGCTTAGCGCAGCCAATGCGAGAGAGGTAAGTTTCTCCATTGTTTCCCTGGTGTCTTGCTCTTGACATTTCCTATGGACTTCTCGATCTGTCAGGCTCATTGTATATACGTGCCTAGATAGAACGTTCCATCGCGTTTTGATGAAATGTCATGATGCCGAGGCATGATTTTGTCCAGCTTGTCCACAAATTCATGGGTTATCCAATGTTGATTATGTTTCTGGGTGGCCGGCACCACACTCTTGGCAATTTAATTCACTGTCTCATTGCTCTCGATGTCATTGTGACCTAGCACTCGGTTGTGGTGAAGTCGTGGCACTCTCATCTGCTACTCTTCTATTCATGGCACTTCTGGTCGATATGTGAAAGAGGTTAATGTCTTCACTGCTGCTTGGGTGTCCACATATATATTGACTCTGGAGTTGGCTGCTGCATTAAAGGCTAACTTCGCGGCTTTTCCCATAAGAGAAATCTACTTGTATACAGCAGTGGTCTTTAAAGAAAATGTTAGCAAACTTTACAGCTCAAGCTTTTAAAGCACTTAGCTAACCAGCATCCAACACGAACTTTGAGGTTTATCAGTACCTTTTATATATCGCATAACAAATCGCTCATTTCCTTTCTAGCAAGCACGTTAACTTTATAAATTGCCATAATTAATGCAGACCTACTCAATTATGAACAAAATAAAACATACTTAATTAGCTCATTGACTGAAATAAATGTTATTGACTGGAATTGTTTGCCTTTGGATACGTAACTCTTATATAAGCATACTTTATGGCGCATTTGCAGCGAAATCAAACGGAAAATCCAAGTGAAGTGTAAATGCGTAGGTGCACAAAAGTTTTCGCAAACAACAACAAAAAATTAAAATAATAGCATAATAATAATAATAAAGTTTGCGCATATTGCAATTATCATATGAAATCAATTAACGCAAGTGCGCCTTAGCATATGCAATGAGGGCCAATAGCCCGAGTTAAATACGCTGTCGGTCAGCGAACATATTTTTCAACGTTTTTGCATGGCGCATGCAAGCTACACACATCCAAACAAGTGTAGTTAACGAACAAATGCCTAGATATATATGTGTTCGTGTGTGTGTGTGGACACGAGTGTGTTTAAACGGTTCTTCGCCCGCAGGACGCGCGATTGGACACATAATCGAACACTTTGAAAAGTTGCACTCGCCAGCCAAGAGCCATAAGCACAGACGCGCAAGTATTTTAAGGACACGTCGATCACACAGCCACACACGCATACAAATGAACAAATGTATGCCGGTGCACACTATTTGCGCTGCAGTGTCTTTGGGTGCCTTGTCCAGCGCGGCTGAAAGGATGGTGTTGGCGGTGGTGGTGGCATCGCTTAAAAGTTCAATGTTTGCCGCACAAATCGAAACTGTGTTGAAATTTATGACTGTTGCTGTATGTTGATAGTTTTGCGCTTGTTGTTTTTGCTGTTGCTTGCAGGCGCTATCGCAACACCAGCAGTTGCAGTTGCCAATACCAACATTCACTATCAAATGTACTCATGTATGTGTGCGATAGTGTGAATGTCCTGGCTGCTGGCACGTAGGCTGCAGAGAGACACCGGCCACCACCGATCGCTATTGCCTGCCACCGCTTACAACACCACTGCTGCCATATGGATGTGTGATGCTCAATATACTTGTATATATATATTAGTGTCAGTATGTCTTTGAATTTATCAACACGTCCGATATTGCGCCACCCGAAAGGATTGTGCGCGAAAAAAGGAGCAACATTAAAATGAAGTTGGCCATAAGCATTGATGTGAAATGAATTAACTTTTCAACAGATTTGCGAATGCTCAATTGAATACGGCGACGAGCAGACTGATTGTAGCCGAGCTGATACTAAAGTGTATGTGTGTGTATGTGTGGGTCACTTCTGATTGAGGCAGATAAGCAGGCAACTTTGGAGTAGCGAATTAAGGCGCTTTGCTGAGCTTTCAAAAGGTCTAAGTGAGCCATGTAGCGAAGCCATTCCTCAAATCGGAAGAGTCAAATATTGAAATAACTAATTCATGGCAAGTCATTCGATGTGAACGGTGCGAGGGTGCTCCTCTGGCTATTTTATCGACTTTGCAGTTTCCAGGGATACCGCTGTGACCAGGCGTGCAGACGAGTTTGATAGTGAAGCAGGTTGGTCCTATTTCTAATGAGGACAGACACTTCCCTTACTAGCTTTGATGGTACAGTTAGCGAGCTCAGGGCTAGTAACCAATTAATGCTGTCGTTCGTCTAACGCCGGCTTGATAACAGACACTTTTGGCTGTAAAATACTGCATTGGTTTAATAGCTTAAAGTTTTTTACAGAAAACTCACCCTTAAGCCTTTAATCTTACCTTCGACCCCCCCCTGAAAAAGTTCACTACGTCTTTTCTCCAGCGACTCACCCCATCCACGTTCTTTATCGGTAAATTAGCTGTGAAGAAGCCTCCACGAGTAGCCTTTTCGACGCCGTGATCCAAGTTTTGGGATTTAGTTAAAAGGAAGAGAGAATGTCGACGTGTCCTTGTTCGTACCCCTTCATATATACAGCTTTCCTTGTGCTTAGAGCCCACTTCGCAGCCATACACCTGCCGCTAATCTACACATATGCTGTCTTTGAAATGGTTTTAAGTGCTGGATGAAAGTCGCTCCTTGGGCACGCTCAAGGGTTTAGCGAAGCTAGCCTTTTCGACGCCCTTTTGACATACAAATACACGAGAGATTATTATTATAACGCAGCTCATCATCTCCAAAGAAGCTTTCTATCTAAGATAAGCCTTAGATATTTCATCTCATCAACAAGTTGAAGGCGTGAACCCTCCTAGGAGACCCTCTTTCCACGTTTGGGATCTTATATCTCCTAGTAAATAAAAACATTCACTTGAATTGAAGGCTAAGCCGCTTCTATTTGGCCGGTTGGATACCACGTTGAGGTACCTTTCGGTTAGAGTATTTCGTTTTTTACCATAAGACCAATATCACCAGCGTAGGCTATCACCCGACAGTCTCATTCCTCGAGTTCTTATAGTAGGTCGTTAACCATCAAAATTCAAAGTAGGTGGAAAAGTACTCCAACCTGCGGGGTTCCCCTATTGCCCTTTCGGGATATCTTTGCACTTTCCCACTGTTGCAAAGGGTGACTATATATGAGAAGCTTGAGGTTCGATTTCACCTCAAGTTCTTCGATTTTCCCTTCGATGTCGGGCCAAGAAGTGTCAACTGATCTTTTGACCTGGCAAATTGTCTCATATCTTTGTTTTATTTGCTTTGTATTATGTGATATCTTACCAACCATTGTAAATATTTTCAATACTAGAAAATAGATCTTATTGAAACAAATACTGAACGCTTTGCTTTTTACACCGCCAATGAGTTCGCCCCGCTAAATCTACAAAATTCTTAGCAGAAAACATTTATCTTCATACTTATTGATAAACATCAAGATTTTATTCAAATTTTCATAGATATCCTCATGACACCCACACCCTTTAGTAACTGTAAGATCCCAACCGCTCCAAAGCAAATAAAATTCAATTATTTTTCTATTTTATTTACACATAATAATTGCGTTAGCCGACAGAGCCTTGCAACCGTGCCACAATTAGCAATACGTGGTCGCATTCCGTTAATGCAACCCACAATTTGTCCACTTAGAGTACGCTGCCACTTGTCATAACAAACCAGTCCTTTAATTATGCGGCGAGAATGGTTGCAAGGCAAAGCTCGGATGACAACTTTCTTTTCTTTCTTTTTATTCCTCTATTTTTACCCTACCGACCTTGATTGACCACAACGGTCTCAACCGATTGCCGACGCTTCACCAAGGCTTCCAACTGCTGTTAATTGCAGCGTCGCCACTGATACCCTACTTAGTGCTAATGCTGCAAATTAGGAATAAAAACAAACAGAAAAATGTTTGAAAAAGTTGAGAAAAACACGAAAATCCGCAAGGATGACAAGCAAAAATAAATATAAATAAAAATGGAGTCGTATCAAGGCAAGCGAAGCGAAAGCATGCTGCACACAAAGGTAGCATTTCACACGAAGCACTTGAGAAATGCTGGTGAAAAAAATCCGTATAAATTGTAGAAAAGTAAAGGGCAACACGTTTGGCAAAACCAATAGTAATTATTGGCAATTAATACCGGCCACTATTACCCCAAGCGCCCGACCACGAGTGGCATGCGGAGAGTGGTGGCTATGGGCGTAGTGACAGCTGCTCTGGCCGGCGCGGCTACCAAGCACAAACATGCTTAAAAACGAAACAAGACTAAAGAAGTAATAATGAAAAAGGTAAAAAGGTCGGTGAGCGCCTGCTTAATGATATTTGGTTTAGGTGTCCGTCTGCATGGCTAGCGGCGCACACGAAGGTCCTGCTTTAGCGCTAAGGTGTTGGCGCTGCTTTCGTTGGGTGGGAAATTTTGCCAGCGCTTGCAATTAAATGCGCGACAGGCTATTTGCATAGGAAATTAACATAATTGCATTAAACACCGTCTTGCCAACGTTACAACCGTTAATGGCGCTGCTAATATTGCCGCATTGAAGACCACAGATATGAAGAGTTTAAGAATAAAAAAAAATTACTATTCAAGGTTCGGTTAAATGCAGAAACATTGGTTGCTAGAATTTAATATGTAAATGTCGGGAATATTAAGTAAACATTAAAGGTTAAAATATATATCGGGTAGTCCAAAAATCTCTTCGTATTTCTAATCGAACTTCAACTTAGTTTTTTAACGAACCAAATATGTACTATTGTGCTGCCATTTTTCCTCTAGAGACATTATTCCATCACTGTAAAACCTTTCTGGTTTCTCGGCGAAAAACTGCGTCTAGTAATTTTCCCAGGCTTCTTTTAAAGTCAACTTTACTCCATGAAGGAGTTCTTCATTAACCGATACAAATGATAGTCTGAGGGTGGAAGGTCATGGCTATAAGCCAAGCTTTCCTAGTTTTTACCGCGTCATCAAAGATATTTGTGGTCTAGCGTTGTCCTCATGGAAGACGAAGCCTTTTCTGTTGATCAGTTCTGGCCGTTTTTTCGATTGATTGCTTCAGTCTCATCAGATGTTGACAGTAAAATGTAGGCTATAGGAGATCATAGTGATGATTCCTTTCCAATCCCACCAAACACTCAGCATAACCTTTCGAGGCGTCAATACTGGCTTTGCGACCATTTGTTGAGATTCACCACGCTTGCACCATGATCTTTTTCGCACATTGTTGTTGTATTTGATTCACTTTTCGTCTCCTGTTTCCATTCGCATACGAATTGATAACATACGAAAATACTTTTTCGACTACCAATATATTTAAATGATTATTGCCGGGGTACCTATCAACGAGGCGAAACACGTCCTCTCCTTGGTTAACCTGATAAAATTTCATTATTATGAGAGAAAGATATATTTACTTTTCAGCAATCGAAGCGTCTCTAAGAGAGGAGCCACAAGATAACCTAAGTTTAATTAATCATGTATGAATGTATTGAATACATAACTTTTCACGGGAAATTCTATCTACCAACTGATTCTTGCTGGCCACTTTAAGACTTAAACTTAAGAAGCGGATGGTTTAGCTCGAAACTAGATCTATAGATTTTTTCTATCAACCACAATTCAAAGCACCACAAGGCAACGTCCAGTACAGCGGTTTGCGTTGGCCAGTCATTCCACGTGCACCATCCAACCAGCAAATTCTCTTCGATGCAGGCGATTTTTTGGTTTCCCAACCGTGTATCTCTCTTTTTATGCCCCAAACATCGTCTCCCGCTTACCTCAGCGCACAAACGGTAGTGTGTTGCATCCACATTCATACGGACGCCATTCGTCCAACATTAAATTTATTTCACACATGATTAATTTACATCCTCTTCTAGTATTCAAATGAGCTCTGCATTAAAAGCGGCAATCAAATGTTGCACGTTCTGCATGAATTAGTGTCAGTTGCATTACAATAAATTAACATAATAACAAAAACAACGACATAAACACCAACATGATATATGCCAACGTGCGAAACGCTTTAAATAAGACAAGCGCATGGAATTGCAGTTAACTCACTAACATTGCAGCACGAACACACTCAGCAACACAGGCACAGCTTCGAACTGGCCAACGGTAGATTACATTAAATGACTATTATTACGCCTGATATCGGCGAGTTTGTCAAATGTACAACTTGTTCGACGCATAGCCTAACATTAGCCAGCTATGCGGCTGCATGTGCGCGTTCGCTGCGCCGCGCGCTTATTAAGGGAATTATGAAAATTCGCAATTAGACTGGCAGCAGCAGCAGCACATCCGCCACTGCGCGCCACACGAATTTGCATATGCTCGGTGTACGCGCTGGGCATTTGCCAGCCTCATCAGCGTGTCAGCAAACATATTGTGTAATTACATAATACAAATATAATTTAATAAAGTCACTTAATGGGAAATGCTACTTGCTACATGTGGCAGTTGAAAGCTGACTGTTAAGTTTTAAATACCGCCACACACACACATACATACACATGTGTACTCGGTTCGAACACTGTTCTGCGGGGGGAATAGGCAGTCATGTGTAGGTTTTTTCATGAATAGACCTCTTACATTCAAACAAAGGCACTACAGTGCGTATGCGCGATATTTTTTAAACGAGCAAAAACCGAATAAAGTGCAGTGATTTTAGTTGAAATATGTTGAGTTGTAAGCAACACTAATTTAGTCTATGTGAATTAAATTGTTGTGTAAGCTATATCCGACGACTATGACCAACAATAATCCAATGAAATTAAAATCCATAAGGCATTAGTGAAAAATACACTTAACTAATGAACTTTCTCTCTTTCCTCTCACAGGACTATGAAAAGGATATCACCAACCACAAGCTCAGCTCACCGCTTAGCAATCACAGTCTGCATGAACTGCACAATCAGAACTCTTACGAGAAGGATCACGTCAAAGAGCTGGAATTCTATCAAAGCTTAGCCAAGGCCGCCTCACTGGCCAATCACAATGACGCACATTCACGGCATTCGCATGATTCGCACGAGCTCTCACCGCCCACTTCGCCGCAACCGATGCAAATCGACACCGATGTGGGTGAGGATTGCGACGCGCGCGATCATCTCAATCCGCTGTCCGACGCGGAGGAGCATGAGCAGCAGGCGAAGGCGTCCGCATCGGCTTTAGCGGTGGCAGCAGCGGCAGCACAGGCGCATCTGAACGGAACTAGTGAGTACATATCGAAATCCAATTCTAAGAAAATTAAAAAGAGAACAAAAACACAAAAAAAATATCACAAATTTTCAATAACAGGAAGACGGAATATTTTTTTTTAAGAAATGTAGACTGATTTTTTGGATAAAAGAGAACTAACTTTTCTTAGTTCGGCAGATGGAAGAAGACTGCATATTTTTTTTAGTTTACTAACTTCCTTTTTCGATAAAAAAAAACTAACGTTTTCTTAAGTTCTGATAAAGTTATCTCATTAATTTCATAAAATAATCCTCAAGACACTCTGAAGTATGCATAGAGAGTCTTAGTTTTCACTAGAAGTTTCAATTTCATAACTTTAACTTTACCAAAAGGTTTAAAGTGGAATATTTGGGTATAGTAAACTCAAACTAGATCCAAAAAATTCTTCAAACTTTTCTTAAAGTTTAATTTAGCGGACAGTGTTCCAAGCAACTAAATTTACAACCTCCAAAATTATAACAGTTTTTTTACATATCAATATACATAAACATATGTATTGGTAAAACATACGAAAAAACTCGACTACCCAATACATTGGTTATCTTAATATATTTAGAGAAGCATTCATCTGTACACACGCCTTCCGTAGAGAACTCGAGGTAGAAGTCTACTTATCATACCGCAGGCATGAAATGTACCGCTTTTCATTGAATTTGAACCCTTTGTTGTTCAAATTAACTCGTCTATGCGGAAAGCGTTTAGGGAATCCTCATAAATGTCCAACTAATCGAGGAAACTAAGAGGCATCAGCGCCACTGACATTTACCAGCACCACACATACACTCACATCTACACTCGCACAGATAACTTACAAGCCGAACACGAGGCGACTATAGCAAGCGCATACAGACGAGTCATTAAGTACCTCGAGCAGACAACACCGAACACACAGCATTTAACACATCAAAGCCCGATCCACAAAATTTTACTAATAACTTGCAACTTGTCTCATTTTTACCTCCCTTACAACACAAAAACACACCGCTACGCTTCAAACTGCACACACCGGCCACCACATACAACTTCATCAACAACAATAACAACCATGCACCCACCGTAACCGTAACCGTACACACTGCAGTGCAAGACATGATAAATTTACAAAAATTACAAAATTTAGCCACGCTCCAGCAGCAGCAGCAACAACAACAACAGCAGCAACACCATCACCTACAACATTCCAGCGGCGGCAATGGCATACACCAGCATCAGCATCACCACCACCACCACACACAGCTTCCGCACTTGCATACGCCACCTGGCGGCTCGGCCACACCGGTGAGCGTGGCACAGAGTGTCACACCGGCGACAGCAGCAGCATTAGCAAGTCTTCAGGGATTAGCGGCTGGTATCAGCGCCTCAGCAGCAGCGGCGGCAGCGCTCAACTCACCACTCAATTTGACTGTGGGCGCAGGTGCCGGTGGCAGCGCTGGCATTAGTGCTTGTCTGCCGCCAATTGGTGCCACTGGCCCACACAGCGCGCCCTGCTCCCCCAACGCGCTGTCCGCCTCGAATGTGTTGGCTGCAGCCGCAGCCGCCGCGGCGGCTTCTAACAATAATAATAATAAAGTCATGTCACATGCTGGTGGCTGCGGTAGTGGCCAGGATAATGGCGGCGGCACATCGCCCAACTCGAGCTCGGTGCAGGCCCAGACGATGGCACAGAACACTTTGGCAAATGTGTTGAATTCAGCGGCAGCGGCCGCGGCGGCTGCAGCAGCAGCTGGAGCAGCGGCCACCGCCTCACCGCCGCCAGCGCTGCCGACACAGGCGACAAGTGCCCAAATGCCGCAACTGATACTCGCATCCGGGCAACTGGTGCAGGGCGTGCAAGGGGCGCAGCTGCTCATTCCAACAGCACAGGGTAAGTAGCGTAAATATCTATTTATTAAATATTCGGTGACAGCAAGAAGAAACAGATGAAAAACTGTTTATGCACAAAGACCGGAGCTTGCAACCCAACTCTTGAAATGTATCGCAATATGGATTTGCGTTTGAGGCATTGCTGAAAGACAACTATTGAATTTCCTTAAACGAAACTTTAATTTTTCGTATTTTGATGACGTTTCTCTCTTTCGCAGGTATAGCCGTGCAGACCATTCTGACCATACCAGTGAGTCCGCAGATCAACACCAACGAGCAATTCTTGCAGAACTTCGGTGCCTTTGCATCATTCCAGCAACAGCAGCAGCAACAACAAGCTCTTTTGCCACCTCCTTTGCCACCAGCGCTCGCTGCTTTGCAACACGCTTCAACGCTGCCTCAGCTCGCACAAACCCAGACGAATTTACTCAAACCCAACCTCTTCTCGAGCAGCGTGCAACAGCTGTTGGCCGCCTTGCATCCGGAATTGTTTGCCGCGGCCGCCGCTAATCATCACCTGCACGCCTCGTCGCAAGCCTCACATCATGCCATGCACCATGCGCAGCAACAGCGCGGTGAGCAACAAACGACGGCGCCACCGCCGCACCTTGCCCATCTGCCACCACCGCCGCACCATCACCTCGCCGCACATTCGCACACGCTGTCGGGTGATTTGCATTTAGCTGCCGCAGCAGCCGCGGCAGCAGCGCGTAACAGTGAAAGTGGACATTCGCCTCCCAGTTCACCCCCGCCGCACAGCATCGGCGGCGGAGCAGAGCGCACAGGCAATAGTAGTGCGTCGTCAAGTACAAAAGCCGCCGCGGCGGCAGCTGCAGCAGCAGCCGCTTTTCATCTTCAACAGCAATTACACATTAAGCAAGAAACCTCTCCGCGCCATCATCATCACGCGTTGCACTCACATGCACACCATAGCGGCGCACATCACCACTCACTGCGACACACAGTGGATGAGCTCGCCTCACCAAACCGGGAAATTGGAAAGTCGGCTAACACAAGCTCTTCGGTTACATCGATGCATATGCCACCGGATGTGAGCGCTTCGCCACCGCCTGGACTTAGTGCACACCATCATCACTTTCATCACCGCAGCAATGTGTTGGGAAGTGGCCACCAGACGAGCTCGACACCATCGCCGCGTCCAAACTCGTCCACTTCGACGTGTACAATGACGTTGCGGGACCGTGATAGGGATAGGGAGCGAGAGCGAGAACGAGAGCGGGAAAGGGAACGTGACCGTGAACGTGATAGGGAGCGTGAGCGGGAACGTGAACGCGCTGAACGCACGGAAACGCATCATAAACGCAGTCCTACACGTGGCAGCGGCTCTCTAAACAACGGGCCCAACGCTATCGTGTGCAGTGGCATGAACCTCAGCCATCATTCTAATAAACGTGAAAGGGAACGTGAACGCGAGCATTTGAGACGTTCATCTTCACCTACACTCGGCTCGACATGCAACTCTACACAATTGCCGGTGAGTGGTCGCAACTCATCCTCCGTTGCAAGTTCGTTGTGCGCTTCCAATACCAACTCAGCCTCAATCAATGCATCAGCGTCAGCAACATCCGCCTCAGTATCCGCAACTGGCAATCAACATCACCAACATGGGCATCACTCACACCAACATCACCAAAGCCATCATCAGCCACACCACAGCCTACACCATCATCCGCATACGCTGTCGTCAGGCGTCACAACAAGTTCGGCTTCCGCCTCATCGGCCGGCGGCGTATTGTCGTCTTCGACATCGACGACATCCAACGAAAGAGGCTATTCATCTCCTTTACGCGGCACTGCTGGCCAATTGTTCCGCACCCACTCACCGTCACCGTCCTCGTCCGCAGCGGTAGCAGCCATAACGCACTTGCATCATCATCAACATCAGCAACAGCAGCAGCAACAACAACAGCACGGCCAACATGCACACAATATGAGCTCACCGCATGAGCGTGATTTTCTGGGAAATGGCGGTGGAATGAGGGCATCTCCACTGGGTATTGGCGTTAGTGGCGGCGGTGCAGCGGTTGGCATGGGCAGTGGACAATCTTCAGCGGCCAGCATGCTCAACAGCATTAATAGGTAAGTTCATGGGGGTACGAAATTCCACAGAGCAATTCTGGCGCGCAGCAAAGTGTGGTTATGGTGTGCTAATTAGACTACAGAGAAGAGGAAAATTAATATGCGCCTTTGGGCCCACAAAATAACTTTTAATGGTTGCGTATCAGTGAAAGATATTTATTAAAACTCGCAAAATTGATATTGGCTCGCACACGAAGCCACTGGTGCCATGACATAGCCTCGCTGCAACTTAATGTATTTTAAGTACCAATTAATGCCCCTCCACATGTATTGCAGACTCTCCGCCTCGGCAAATGGTGAATTGACCATCACAAAGTCGCTGGGTCCGCCATCAGCGACAGCGATACGTGCATCGTCTGCCTCACCCACGTCGCCAGGTCTCGGTTCGTCGTCGCTTGGCATAAATACCTCATCCGCGTCGCATCTGGTGCATCATCCGCATCATGGCATGCACTCGATGAAACTCAGCCCGACAACCAGTTCGTCAATGCAACGTGAACGCGACCGCGAACGCGAGCGGGAAAGAGAGAGAGAGCGGGACCGCGAAAGAGAACGCGAACGTGAACGGGATCGTATCAGCGGCAGTGGCCTTGGAGAACCGACTTCTCAGCTCTCTCCTAATGGCACGGACGGTTCGAGCGGTGCGCACGATCTTCTAATGGATTCACCGAGTGAGTAAAGATCGATTTCTTTCAATTACTTTTACTAATTTAAGTCCGATAATTAAACATATTAGGAAACCTTGGTTAATTACCGCTAAGTAACAGTGAATTGGCTGTTGGAACTTTTTCCTAATATGTCTTGCAAGTTTTTAGATTAGGTTAGGATGTACATTTATACACTTTTCATAGATTTTATTTCTATTTTGGATTTAAAGCCCTTCACGTACCACTCTTATTCTCTAGAAAGAAGCGTCTGAGACCTAGAGTCGATTTAGCCATATTTATCACGGTCGCCTGACCGTCTGTATATACGCAAACTAGTCCCTCAGTTTTTGAGAAATCGATCTGAAAATTTCCAAATCTTCTTTTCCCCAAGAAACTTTTTATATGTCAGAATCGCCGAAATCGGACTTCTATAGCATATATCTCCCATACAAACGAAACAATCGGCATCAAGTCTTTGTATGGGAAACTTTTTCGATTGAAGAGGTATCGTCCCGAAATTTGGTAAGGGGTATAACATGAGGCAGTAGTGTAATATCCGAAGAAATTGTTCATTTCGGACTACTATAGCATTTAGCTGCCATACAAACCGACCGAACAAAATCTTTTGCTTACATAGAAATTCTCCTATTTGTGAAGAGTATTCTCTCTGCGGTGCAACCGTGATGATTCTTTTTTGTTGTATTTATATATTATTAGGTGTTCAAGAGACCGGGAATTATCACTGGGTGGTTTCGAGAGTAGCCTTGCAAATATGCCTGCAATTTTTAAGGATATCTTGATCCTTTCTTTAAACTGCTGTGATATTCAATATTCATGTCTTGTAATACATACATACATCTTTATCCTTATTGTACTACTCTGTCCTCATTTACATGCACCGTGAGCGCTGTAAGAGCTGCCACAATACCGCTGGGCGGATTTTTATTGTAATTACTGCTCGGATTTGCCTTCGGCAGCAAGGATGGCTTGCGTAAGATGCTTGTAAGTCGATGAGTGCATTTTGATTTATTTATTAATACAAAAGTGTGAGCATTATGCAAAGCATCATATTGTCTCCAAGGAGAAGCGCTAAGGCCTTGCAACACGGTACACCACGCCTCGCCCCACATTTTTACGCCTTTGTTGTTGTTGCTGGGCTGCGCAGTAATTAAGCAACTACTAACTGTTTGCTTGTTTATGCCAGCGAAGCTTATTGCATATTGCCGTGTTGCATGCAACACTCGGCGGTACTTGTCAGCGGCTGACATGGCATTCGCTGGGTATTATGGCAACATTAGCAGCAACAATGGCTGCTGCAATAAAAACAACAACAATCCGTTAGTAGTAGGAAATTGGAGCTGCTGCCGCGTCAACAACAATAATTCAACTAACTAGTTGCTACAATATTTTGATGCTGCAACACTTTGTTGCTCTTGTTGTTGTTGTTGTTGTCGCTATTATTACACTTAGTTTGCAAGTGAAATGTGTCATTAAATGCAAAAACAAACCCATTCCACTTGAATGCCAAACGAGTGCTGCAAAGGAAACTGGCTGCTTGACACATCTTAGAGACGCATCCTAGGCGCCGAAGAAGCTGCTGGAGGGGAGAGGTTACTTACCATAGCGCACTCGAGTTTTGCAAGCGTCAATTAGGAGTAATTAAGGCAAACATTGTGCGCCGCAAGTTATTGTTATTGGTTTGTTGTTGCTATAATTGTTGTTGTGGCATGGCGCGTGTTGCATGAATTATGCGCACATTTAAGTACAGCTTCCGAACGTTGCTGCTTGCGTGAATGGCATAGAATCCATGGCTTTTGTTGTCAGTACCTCCGCTGCCGCCACTGCGGACTATGCGCTGCAATTGGGCGATAAATAATTTTTGGAAAAACTGCGCTGTCTTGGCGCAAATTCAAGTGCTTTCTTCGAATTAAAGCGATTTTTGTTGACAAAATAAATTATTTCATTAATAAATTGATTCGAAAAATTTTTCAAAAATTTCTGAAATTTCCAAAATTTCTGAAACTCCATCAATTATACAAATAAAAAACAACAACTAATAATCAATTGAAAAGTTCTCGGCCTGACACAAAAAATTACAGTTAGAGCGAAAACTAGGCTCGATGATCCCTTTCCGAACACTGCCTTAGGAAAATCAATCACCAAGGATAAGTTAAGAGGTTGTAAAATGAGCTCTGAAGACTATGAACGCAGTGGACGCCCTAAAGAAATTGTTACCGACCAAAACATCAAAAAAGTCCCCAAAATATTATTGGATGACCATAAGGTGAAGTTTTTCGAGAGAGCTGAGACTCTAAAGATATCAAAGAAACTTATTGGATATATTGTGATTAAGTATTTGGGTATGACAAAAAGCTCTGCGTAAAGTGGGAGCCGCGCGGGTTCACTTTTTACCAACGAATTATTGATTCCGAGCAGTGTTTGGCGATCTTTAGGAGTAATAAACCCGAGTTTTTGCTTGGCTATGTGACAATGGATGAAACCTGACTCCATCGTTTCACTCCGTAGTCCAATCGACAATCATCCGAGTGGACTGCACACGAAGGCCAAGGCATAAAAAAACGCAACAGACGGCTGCAAGCTCATGCCATCGGTATTTTGAGATGCGCAGGGAATAATTTTACTTTGGAAGGCAAGAGACTTTTCAATTGACCTGTTATATAACTAGTAAGAAAGCTTCCCACTGTCATTCTTACTAACCATTAAAGCAAACCTCAAGTATGGTTTTACTTTCGCCGGGAATTGCTGATATCTATAATACATTTCTGCTTATTTTCCCTTTAATTATTCATTCGCTTGTATTTACAACACCATTCAAGCCATTCGTGTTTTGCACTAACTCTTATTTGCCTGCTTCAATATGCATACATATGTAACTACCTGTATACATATGTGCCTGTATGTCGGGTAAACATCTGCTTCTAGTACCGTAATATGCTGAAATATTCACCTTTAATTGGCAAAAAGCTGCAAAAAGTATCCAATTATTGATCCAATTAAAAGCAAATTCTTTGCATAGGTACATTCGTACATGGCGCACACCCTTGGCCAAGCAAATATGTACCCACACTCACACATATGCACATAGATATTCATACTCAAGCTCACACAAGCGCACATATGTATTCGCACATAAATGCATATTTGGCACTCATAAATTACAACCACTCCCTATTATTGCACCGTCATGCCCCTGCGCCGCACCCTCGCGCACTCGCGCTGTGTGTTCGGTGTTCTAGTGCCACTCTTTGCTTAATTTTCTAACTACGAGCGCGGTGTAATAACCTCTTACTGTTTTTTGGCAAATGCGCCACTATGCTTAAAAAACACAATTAAGACCGGAGAGTGTGGCTGCCACAAAAAAAAAAGAATTTGCATCGCCGCACATTACACATGCAGGCATACAAATAGATACACCCATACATGTGCGCAGTTGTAAAGGCAAGCGAGTAACGGTTTTTTTTTTCTGTCAATCGCTGATTTATTAGCTATCATTCGCTACTTACCCAGCAGTGCAGTCTGCGCGAACAACTATAAATTTGGTTAAAAAAGAAGGACCACAGTGCTGCATAGGAGAGTTGGAGAAATTACCTTTCATAACCAGCTCAAATATAAAAATTTTCATTGAAAGGGAGTGTGGTAATTAATGTGCTTTGGTTCAGACTTGATACCGCAAAATCTACAATAGGGCTTAGAACACTTTACTTCAGTGACATGATGCCGAGCTCTTGGCTCAGTCAAACTAAGAGCGTAGTTGATCCTTGTCTAAAGGATTGGATAAAATAATTGTATAACTTCCACTAAGTTTTCAAAGTATTGGAATTACTATATCAATTTCTCAACTATGTAACATTATTCTAAAAAATTGGATATCTGATTTAAAATATTCATTCTCGTTAACCTCGACACCCGACCAATACACAGACTAGTGCACAAGTGAGTTATGAGGCAATGCTCATGGGTATCAAGCATTTTTGTTTTCCTGTGTATTTTGAAACTTGAACACTCGAGGATCGATCTTTCGAAATTGCCTGCTGAAGTTTTTGGTCACTATTACTACTATCAACTACTTGTTTGGGAACCGTTGGCCGTTTGGCCGTTGGAGCCATACTAAGCGTCACTATGGGCATGGTGTCATACACCGCCTTATTTTTGAACCTGGCTTAAGCTGGCAATGCGACCGACAAGAGATACAAGAGAAACTAAGCATATCGTTTCCATTCCCCAGTAGAGAAGATTGATGGGATCAGGGATTGTGGTTCTGTGATCGAAACGGCAAAATCTACATAGTCACTGATGGATTAAAGAAATATAAACGGGCTTCGTCTGTAGTAATCCATACACAGAGGGTGACGTCAAACTCAGTGTTTACAAATGTCTTTCAGGATGAAAAAAGGAGAACGCCTCAGGTTTGGGAACACAAGCAATACACGGCATACCACAAAGTCACTTTAGGGTAGTGTTGATGGAAAACAGACCAAACGGTTCCTTTTGAGATATCGTCTTGAGATTTTGTACACAATTTTCTCTCCCGAAGTAGCTGCTGGATATCGGATCCCAATGCATATAGCTGCCGTACAAACGGGACGTTCGGAATCAAGTGCTTATATGGAAAGCTTCTTCATTTGGAGAGATATCTTTACGAAATCGGTATGAGTTGCTGCCTAAGGTATCGTTGCAAACTCCGAAAAAATTGTACATTAACAAATTGATTCACTATAGCATATAACTGGCATACAAATGGACCGAAAAGAAGGGAATCTTAATTTTGGTGCAGCCGAAGTTTTTTCTTGTTTTAATATACATACATACATATATAGCGCCTACTAGATAAACATTATATATTTACCTAAGAATTTTCTCTCCACATATTATTCACTGAAGTCGCATTTTTGGATTAAAATGTGTCACCAATTACTACGCTTTGCCAGCACTAACGTAATAAATATATTAATATTGATATGTTCGCAAACTTTTAATACTAATTAGTCGAATTTAGCAAATTTGTGACTCCGCGAAAACTTTAAATTTGAAAACCATTCGCGAAATCCGTTAAAAGTTTTCACGAAAATCCGCTTTCAAAATACAAAAACCGCTGATTGAGTGACGAACTTTAATAGGACTTTGCATGCACATACAAACCCGGTTGAAGACTGTGTTAGTGTGTTGCCAAACTTGCAACGTTAATGATATCAACAAATGTTTTTGTGCAACAAAAGTCGTGAGCTAACAACAAGTGAACAGCGACTGACGCATTCATACTTTATGAGATCTGCTAACAGGTAACTCTCACACACACATACTCACTTGGAATTGCATGCATGTTGTCTCACACGTGCAACACACCCTTTGCAAGCTGCCACAAGCCTAGCTCGTCAAAGTTTATTAGCTGTTGCTTTATAACTTCCAATTCACGGCTGTCGCGAGGCGGGAGCGTGAGTAAATGTGTCTTTAAAAAGTCGCTAAACTTTCGCTGCGGCGCTAAGAAGCGCAAAATCCACACACTCACACACATGTGCATATGTGCGCCTGACACTGAGATTGCCAAATCTTCCTTTGGTTGCAAAGTCTCATTGACTTGCGGCAATTTGCATTCAAGGATAAATGCATATGTGTGTGAATATGTAAAGCTTTCGTATGGTTGTTGCCGCTTTTGTTGTTGCAAACTTCAATTTATCATCGGGAATGGTAATTGCGAATTAGCGTCGACTTCGAGCGTCGTATTTGTTTACCTGGCACGTCACAATGGCTTCGCTGAAATGTCACACCAATTTAAACTGAGCGCCCAAGCAAAGCAACAACAACTATTAAAGTTGGCGAAGTTGACGAAAGATGCAATTATTTTAATACAGTTTAGGGAGGCAATATAATTTATAGGATTTTTTTAAAAATATTTTAGGATATTTTATAGGAATCTGTTTTGGGAGACAGTGACCTAATTTAATTTTCTTGGCGGGATTATGAAAAGTAAGAGTTCTTTATTTATATAATATTTAACGAATCCTAATTTATGCCAGATTACTTAAAATTAGAACTAGTCTTTGAAAAAGAGCCTAGCATAGCAATATAATAATTAAATCAAGAATATTGAAATTTTTAATTCTTCTATAAACACTTATGCAACGATTCTCTGTTTCCCCCGCTAGATGAGCCCACCATCAATCAGGCGACCACCAATGTGGTTGAGGGCATCGATTTGGATGAGATTAAGGAATTTGCCAAAGCGTTCAAGTTGCGACGTCTCTCACTGGGTCTCACACAAACGCAGGTGGGCCAGGCGCTATCGGTGACCGAGGGACCCGCCTACAGTCAGAGCGCCATATGCAGGTAAGAAGAGTATAAACTGTTAAGTTTTTTATAAGAACCAATTGTGTAAATTTAAGAGCTCAGAGTTTTCAGAACCCATGAAAAATATTTTTTTTCTATTTAGGCATCGAAAGTAAGCAATTGTCTGTAATTCGTGCCTTTCTTTGACTTAGCACCAGTCCAAGAAAAGTAGTTAGAGCTTTTCGTAAAAGTTTGTTGAGGTTATGGCCAACACACTAAGCTTAAAAAAAAAATCGAGCAGGATACATAGCCCAAGAAAATTTTTCATTAAAAATCAGCGATCTGTAAAGTTTTTCCTCAATAACAAATCGCAGGCTTTCACCCCGAAAACAAAAAGTATTGTATACTTGCAAATGTTGAATGCATAATACCATATTCCAACCGACACTTGATCACAATATTTGGGGGATTAGCTGATTATCTCACTAATCTATTAGATTTAGCAAGATTTCACCATACAAGAATGACACTTATTGACACTCGTTATGGATGATATTTGAAACTAATCTACTCGAATTCCTAACTCTCTACTCGACTCTGACTTAGCGCCATCTGTTTGTCATATTCTGTTTTATCACACGATATTATCACGTCGAATTATGGTATTGCTTTGAGAAATGAGTGGTACAGCGATGTGAAAATCTTGGACAGGCATCCTTCACACTTTTAGGAAGGTTTTTTATTTATTTTTTTTTATAATTTTTGACCAGTATAACGAGTCGAAACAAGAGTAACCCCAAATTTTTGAAAATTTTTATTAAAATGTGTGGAGCCTTCGAAGGGTAGAGGCACTTTCTCTGCAAAAATGTTTGAAAACTTTCGAAAATTTAATAAATTGTGACTAATTTTATACTCAGAAAAGTTCGTGCTTGTGTTCTGAAAACTCTTTGGAATTTTTACTGTGCCAGGACATTTAAGCATAATTTGATTTTAAGCTTACACCAAATAAATCCCCACAGATTTTGAGAGACCAACATCTAAACTGAAATATATATTTATTTATTTTATATTTTCTGCTACGGAAAACTAAAAAAAAAAAACAATATAATTGCAATTAATTACAAAAACAAATGCAACAGTGCACTCGCCGCACAGATGTACGCCGCCCAATTGTCGTCGCAGCAGCAGAACATGTACGTGCCTCCAAACAACTTACACACACACTTAGAACTAAGAAAGCACACGCCTAACAACGCAACATAGAAACTTAGAATCATTGAGTCTTAGTATGAGTATTTAACTAACAAAAGTAGAATGTAGACTAACAAATTGCAGAGCAATCACAAACATAAACAACTACTAATACAACAACAAACAACAACAAAGAATAATTATACCTAAGTATGCGCTGTAGAATTGTTTATTTGCTTTCCGCTTGCCGCTGAGAAAGGCATTTCTTTCACTTTTTTGTTATTTTTGTATTCTCAAGTCTTTGCTTATCGGCCAGGGCATTGCCAAAGTTTTTATTATACGCACAATAATTAAATAAGAAGTTATGTCAACAAAAAAATATTGTCGTGGCGTTGAAATCGTATTTTGTGAATTTACTTATTTGCTCGCTTTTAGCACATTTGACAATGTCCTGGCACTTAAAACTTCCACAGTTAGTTCTAACAGTCTACTTGCGCATACTTACCACACACAAACGTATACACACACTCCAATCAACATACGCATTGTAGCTTTATGAAAGCGTAAATTTCTAATTTACTAATTCTCGCCTCTCTTTTGAAATTATGACACTCTCTACACTCCCCGGCCGCTCACAGGTTTGAGAAGTTGGACATAACGCCAAAGAGCGCGCAGAAAATCAAGCCAGTCTTAGAGCGCTGGATGAAAGAGGCCGAAGAGAGGTGAGAGTATGGAAGAAGTTCCACACGCCGACGATCTCAAGCTTGAACACGTTCTTTACTAACACTTGAATTTTTTCTCTCATTTTACACACTCGCCGTATAAAGTCACTGGAATCGTTACAAATCTGGCCAGAATCATCTAACCGACTATATAGGCGTGGAGCCGTCGAAGAAGCGCAAGCGACGCACCTCGTTTACGCCTCAAGCGCTGGAGCTGCTGAACGCACACTTCGAGCGCAACACACATCCATCGGGTGAGTGGTAATTTCGAAAATGACATCCAATAACTTACCGCTTGCGCTTTTACTAACCCTCTACTCTCTACTCTTTCCCACGCTAGGTACCGAAATCACCGGCCTGGCGCACCAATTAGGCTATGAGCGCGAGGTGATACGCATCTGGTTTTGCAACAAGCGTCAGGCACTGAAGAACACCGTGCGCATGATGTCCAAAGGCATGGTGTAGGACGCCATGCCCTACGACCACTTTCCGCCAACATTCTGAATGTGTGCGAAAGGCGTAGGCAGAGACACGAAATCGTTGGAGCGGCAGCGCTGTTGACGTGACTCGCTTGAAAACCGATTTCCTGCGAACACAAAAATCGCCTGAAAGTCGTTTCAGCACTACAGTGCTGCCCAAACTGTAAATTAATTTAGCATTTATTCCGATTTGCCTCAGCAGCATGCAAGTAATCATTAGTTATGCATTAAATATATATAATTTTGTAAAGTAATTATATAACTTAAGCACGGCAACACTCAATACTCTAATGGCTAGCTATTGATTTAAACTAAACTAAGGCAACAGCACGCGCCAAAAGTGTAAAGACAACTCTCCTTTAGCTGCAAAAAGGTCCAAGTGCATACTGTATAGCCCATTCTTATAGCTACGAAGTTATGTTCGATCTAAGCAAAAGTAAATTAAGCAAGTGTATCCACACTTTCCTCCTACGAAGTCGCAACAATATGTCATAAAAGTATAGATACCGAGCGTTGTATTGTATAGCATTTCAAAAGGTATTTATTTGAATTGTGAAAGAAAAGCACGTGGATAACAAATGAATCGGCACACTCGTCGGTATAATTGTAAATTGGTGAATAATGTTGGTGGATAAAATACAATAACAACGCAAGCGCAGTGGATGTTCGGGTGTATTCGCAGAGAATACGAAAACTCAGTTGATTTTGAAATACTCTTTCTCGATATACACCGTTAGTTGAGCGTATGTGAGCTGCGCTTGCTTATTCATAATTGTGAAAAATATTTTAAATTGGCAAATAATAAACTAAAATTAATCCTCCAGGCCATGGCATTGTAAATGGTGTGTCATATACTTGTATGTATGTATGTGTATGTTCAAAACAGTCTACACAGTAATATTTATGTTTATTTGTATGCATTATTAAGCAGTAAAATAAAAGTAAAATAAGCTTAAATAAATACTAGCAACCAATTAAATTAGTCCAACTAAATATTGTATACGAATAGCAAACTAAAAGCAAGGAAAATACTAAAATGTAAGCGACGCCGCTCAGCTGCTAAGCTAAGTATGTATAAATTAGCTGTAATAAACAGTATCACTTTGTTAATTCTCCATTTGATTTTGTTGCAAGTTGAATTGTTGAACGCTCTTTATGTTTTAAACTTTACGTTACAGTCTGTTAAATACATTTTCTAATTATGTTAAACATTTTTCTACCATTAAGTCTCATTTACTTGTGTTAATGAGTAAATTTTATAACGGTTATTTCTTGATTTCAATTGTTTCGGCCTTCTTATCATTTTCATATTTTGATATATTTTCAACGCACAAAGTTTTTTATTTATACCAATATAACATTAACTAAATGAATTCGCTTAATTTTCAATTATTTTTAATAAAATAACAATTTAAATTAAATTTTTAAAATATTTATTTCCACTAGCAATATTAAATAATTCAGCGCATAATAAATAAGTGTTTAAAGAGTTTACGAGAAATTAACATAAATGGCTTAACATAGCTGTAACCTACTAACAGCAATGCTATCCACATGAAGTAGCGTATTAACAGAGCATGTTATTATATTAACATACTCTGGTAGTAATTATGTTATTTTAATAAGAAATAATAATATAAAAGAAACATAATATAACGGTTTAAATTTAAAGCGATGCGTACTATTTAGCTATAAGTGACGGCCGCAAGGCACTAGACTTAGAGAAATACTTGTAATTTAGACAAACGAAAAATGTTAATAATAAGACAACAATTAACATAAATATATTTAATGTAATTAAGCTTAAGGTTAAAGTAAGTAGTTATGTTACGCTGTGCATAGCTGCATGAAATAAAATGAAGAAAGACCCCAAACTGTACTAACATTAAAATAACTAAATAATGAAGTAATGAAATACGTGTGTATGCGTGAACTTATTTAAATGGATTGTAATAAAAAACCAAAATCAAGAATATAAAGGGAAATAATGGAGTTTTATTTAATGCAAACAAGCGTAAGGGGTTTTCAGCTCACTTCTCGAATCCGCAAACGGGGAGAAATCCATGTGTCATGCAGCTAAGGTAAAATGACTGAGGCTTATTATTGATAGAAAGATTTTATGGCGGCCAAATATTGAATAGAGAGTAAGGAAGTTATTGGTTGGCTTATATCGCTGAAGAAGATTTATGGAGAAAAAGTGGAGACTCTCACCAAAGGTTCTATTTTGGCTGTACGAAACCCTAGTCTAGCAAATTGGAAACTTTTATTGTATACGTATGGGGGAGGGCGTCGAAAAGGCTACATTCGTTAGGGCTTGAACGCGTCCCCAGAGCGGTTCTTATCCGCTTAATGTCAGTCTACACGTGGTGACACTCGTGGGCATTGCCAATAAGTGTTTGCGAAGTGATACTCTAAGGCTCAGAGAAACTGGGTGTAAAAAAGAAGTTCAACCAGGGTTACCCTGGAGTTCCCTCCTCCTTCAATTGCATCTCTAAAAACTTGGACCACTGCATTACAGAGGCTACTCTTGTTGGCTGATACTTGCCACGGGAGATATGTAGACTTCGACGAAGAAGAGGCGAAATGAGTTTTTTCATTGAAGCGTCGAAAGCTAGGAGTGGACGTTGGAAAAGGAGCCTTCTGTAAGAACTTCTGTAAGAAGCTTTGCTTCAAGTTATTTCAAAACTGTAGTGTACTTCAGGCGGAAATGGCTGCTATTAAGTAGCAGTAGATTTACTGTTGAGGAGTGGAGCTTCGTTCGGAGAGGTGAGCATTCAATCCAACATTAGAGCGGCGATATTAGCAGTGAGCTCGGAAACTATGCGCTCGAAATAAGTGCCCCCTTAGAAAAGCATAGTGTTATTTCATCATTAGTTTCTTTGGGGTGTATGGCTATAGCGTAATCGCTGGAAACTGCAAAGCCGATAGCGAGCAAAACGGGTCACCCGAATCCCGCTCACATTGGAGTGAGATTGCATCGTATCTCCGTTATCATCTTAAGCTCTAGCACTCGACCTACAGACTGTGCGACTGTGAGGTTCTTCTGGCCTAGAATAGAATGTAAGGGATCTACTGAACTCCTTGTCCTTAACAAAGCTCATCTTGCAGCAATCGTATAAGTTTTTAGTGTGCATTTTCCAAAAGGCATACATGCTGCACGGCGAAAAATCCACTCGGAGGATGAATTGTCTTCTTCCCAGACCTTCTCCCTGATTGTCCAGTCTTTTCAAAACGGAGGCTGAAACTTCTTGACAGATATACCTTCGCCGAACTAGGTGAATGTGACATTGACCGCCTCAACATACTTATTTTTGATCGGATCAAAGCACTAAGAGTATTTTTATTGAAACAAGCATTTTTATTTCTAAAATCTTTATTCTAAAAATGTTTGACAAAATCGTTTTCCCTTAGCACTAAAATACGTATACAATCACCGCGTAAGTTGCTTTCAATCACTTAACATAAGCTCCAAAGCTTTTTGCTTTCTGCGTAGGCGGTACTCGGTGATGCCATAACTGCAAAAAATAATTAATATTCAAATATTTCACATATAAAAGAAATTGTGAGAAATCATTACCAAGATATGAAAAATATACATATAAACTGAACTTTAACTAAAAAAAACGTTGAAAGAAATCCCTTGCTTAAAGAAGCATAAAGTAAAGCATCGATTTCGAACACATTTGAAATAATATGCTGAATTTTAGCAAAGATTTAGCTGACTCACTTATTATTCTACTTGCAGGCGCCAGCTTTTAACGGCACCATTCACAATTGTATTTTTAATAAAGCTTACATTTATGGTTTTTATATACTCACCCTGCACTTCCGATGCCGAGCACACAGAGCAGTATCACTAACTTCGTGGAAGTACACAACTGTGAACTGATGATGTAGCCAATAACAGAACCAGTCGATTCCCACAAGCGGAAGTTGCTGTAGCCAGCGATGAGATGGTTCGGAAAGAGAATGCCATAAAAAGCTGCAATCATACAGACAATCAGCAATGAGCTGTCAACATTTAGCAGAGACAACAACGAAACTCACCATTCACCACGACCAACCAGACACCATCGCAAATGCCCCAAATCGCCGCAAATGCGCAGTACATGACATAATCGCCCTCGCGCGCCTCATAGAAGAACATATAGATGAAGAGCGAGGCATTCAGCAGCGCACAACCGACGAACAGCGTGATGCGGCCCAGTTTCTCGACCAAAGCGCCGGCAATGCCCGCAGCAATCGCGTTGGCAACACCAAAGCAAATCATGGCGAAACCAATTTTCGAAATGCCCCAACCGCAGGCGACAAACGACTGAAAGCGACGGAAAGCAAAGTATGCATAAACCAAGTAAAACATTTAAGGGTAGTGCGGAAACAATACTCACGCGTGTATAGTCCACGGCCAAGAAGGCTTCCTCCAAGCCAATGAACATTGTGATGGGCAAAATGAGTAGTTGGCGACGCTTGCGCAACAAATTTAGGGTAACAGTGAGTAGACGCAGCCCAGACATGCCGTCGCCAGAGTCGTTGCGACGAACGCCATAACTGTTAAGCGAAGAGTGAACATTTAGAAGACGAGTACACTTAGAAATAGAATATTGCCTTACCGTTTCAGCGAGTTGACACCGAAGAGCATTAGCACCACAGCTGTGGCCATGCAAATGAGGAAGATGGAGGTGAGCAGTTGGATTTTCGCCGGTTCGGGTGGTGTCAAATTCGGATTCTCCTCAGCGCCAATGCCCGGACAGAAACGCGCGCCACAGATCTCACCCACATGACTTTCCGAGGGTGGAGGCGTCGCGAGCGTTTCGAGTGTGGCATTCAGCTCCATAACGGCAGAAGAGGTGAAAGATAATACTGTAAATAGAAAGTGTAAGAGAGGTAATGAAATTAGTGGTAACAAAATAGCGCAAGTTTATATGTGTATTTACCTGATGAAGATATCAAATTCCCCCAAACCTGTGCCATTTGGTAGAATATGAAGAAGAGCCCAAAGAATTTGACGGTATTCACGTCTTTGCGTGATTCATTGCCACGCACTTTAGTCAGTGCCTCGGCGACTGTTGAGAGGTAAGTGCACTTTGAACACCACAAAGGTCCACCGCCAAAGCCGACCATCAAACCTGCAAGGATTACCCTAGAAATTGTAGAGTTACTAAGAAAACGAAGAGAAAGCACTTACCTGCCGGTATAAGCGTCTCGAAGCGTGGATAAAACTGCGCGGCAATAAAGGGCATATAGGCGAAGAAGGACAAGGCCATGGTCAGATGACAGCCAAACCATCTAAAAATATGCTTGCATTATCTAGTGTGTCATTCAAGTACAGTCGAGGTATATATTATAGAATGAATGTTAATGCCTATAGTTGGATACAGTGTGTGGTTGAACATACGATTCTTAACTAAGGATTCCAAAAATATCTGTTTTAGCTCGTATGAAGATAAGACTTAAATCTAATTTTTTTAATGAGTCAGATTCCAATAAAGAAGCTTTTGTGCTAAGTTGAAGCTTTTACTCGATAACCACAGCTGTTACAGGTTCCTCGGGCTTAGATATGACTTACTTTTTCTAGAACCATCTATTTCTCAACGTTAAACTCGTTGTCACTCAGAATGTTAAATTGTTTAAACTTGACTGACCTTTTTAATCTCCTGACTGAATATGAATGATATAAAAGATCTGTCTCACTTTTAAAGCGGAATTAAGCAAATTAACTTAGCTTTTATTTAGAATATTTCTGTGTTCACCCACGCACAAAACTGCAAGCAATACAGCCTAACTTAGAAGCTGATCTCCTCCATGCAATATTGCAGCATATTAATATGCGAGGTCCAACAATTCACGATTGCATGGCAAGCAGTTGAAGCCACATGCCCCACACACAATGCCGACGCGTATCTGCAGCAATGCGAAACAACTAAATACTAGCGAGCAACAACAGCAAAGCTAATACGCAAACAGACAAACAAAGTGTCAGATATTTGCACGGATTGCACAGCAACGGCCCAGTGTGCCGAAGGGGCCGAAATGTAATAGTACCGTTATGTTAACCGAAGTATACTTTGACCCTCCTCCATCTTGTGCCCGCCCGCTTACACACTCAGCAGACTTAGCAGGCGCACATATCAAGTGTGTGTGTTTGTGCATTTGTATGTATGGATGTGTGTCGTTTGGCTTTGCTTGCTAACCTCCTACTGCTGCTTCATGGCGAATTCATGGCATAACAGCTGTATCAACAAATAAAAGTTATTAAAAAAGCAATACACGACTTCTAGTTAGATACATATGTACATATGTACATAGAATGAGTAAAAGCTAACATTGTTGTTGTTGCAATGAAAACAATAGCTTTAGGTTAGTGGAGGGCTGTGTATGTGCAGCTCATATGTGGAGCGTATTTAATTTTTTGGGATGGTGCTAGGAGTAGCAATTATTGAATATTGCTAGCAGTGGTTTGCGCGAGTTTCTCTTTACTTTGAATGCTTTCTTTTGTTTAATTTAAATTTTTTTAAGAAATTCGATTTTCTGTAATAATGTTTATAGGAGAATTGCATAATTGCTATATGGTTGTATTTTTTCTGCATAAATTAAATTATGCAGGGTAAATTTAGTTTTCTACTTACTTAAAAGGAAACGTCAAAGGCATTAAAATATAAATTATCTGCATGATTTGGACATGTTCGTCTTCTATATATGTACATGCGAACTAGTTCCTTAGTTTCTCAGATATCAAACTGAAATTTGGTATGTGCCTCGTTCTTGGAATGGCAGTTATCGGACCACTATAGCATATAGCTGTCATACAATCGGAATGAAATCCTTGAATGTAAAACTTTTTCAATTGAAAAGATATCTTTACGAAACTTGGTGTGGTTTATTGTCCAACAAAACTATGCATTCTCTGTAGAAATTTGTCAGATCGGATCCCTATAACATATAGCTGTCATGTAAACTGACCAACCAAAATCAATATAAAGAGTTTTTTATGCGCCTTTATGCGTTAAAAACTACATTTTTTAAGGCAATTATAACTTTTTCTACTGTTTTTTCAGATTTTTTTGTATTTTTGTAATTGTTTCGATAATTATTTTTAATACCTATTTCGTTAATCTTTTGGAATATTTTTAGCATTTTAAAATTTTATATTTAATTTCTTATAAATAAGTGTGTTTGCTCCATCAGAAATAATTACAAATATTAATACTGAAAGGCAAACCCGAACTGTTGCTCATTTGAATCCTCAACTGAGCCACAAAAGCCGTGTTGTTGTTCCTCCGCCTCAGCTACAAATCTGCAATGTATTTTACAACTCAGCATCGCCTTGACTTAGCTGGGAATAATCCCAAGTTTGTTGCCTTCTGCTACAACTCGCTTATAGCCATCTTAAGATTTGTTGTTTTTGTAATTCAATATGAAATTCAGGTCAAGAAATTGATAAGCCGAAGGCTAAGGAAAAGGAATGGGCAAATAAAATTGGGTGTGGTGAAGAGTAAGAAAGATTTTATAATATTTGAATTGAAGCTCTTTAACAAATGAAGGGATAAACATTTGAACTACTAAGCTAGTAAGCATGCCGAAGTGTCTTCTATGTGTTAATAAAGTTAAGTGAATGTACGTACATATGTATGTGCCACTTAAGCAGTTTGCCTTAAGGGCCAAGTACTTATTTGTTAACCAAATTTCTGTGTAGTCCACTCCGGAGTAGAGGCACACTAAAATTACGCTATTTACTGCTTTCAAAGTTTACTAGGAAAATAAATACACGCACAAAAGCGAACAACCAAACAATACCGTTTTTATTTTCTTAAAATGTTGCCCGACATAAATCAGGTACAAAGAAGGAAGTGCCAACATTTCCGACTTCATAAATTACAAAGGAAAGGAAACGCTCGACTTTATTTATTGATTACAATAGCCTGCCGAGCAGGTGAAGCTCGAGCACAAAGCGAAAGTTAAGCTTTCGTTTAAAATATATTTGTGGGCATGCAAGTTAAGGCTAGAAAATACAACAATACTTTCTTTGATTAGCAAATCTAAAATTAATTACTTTTAAGTAAAAGCAAATTTCGATATTTTACAGTTATTATTTATTTTAGTAATTTTTTTTTTTTGTTAAAGTAATTTCGAAAAGCTTTTTGCTTTTGTATCAAGCGCTAGTGTTACATTTACTACGCCACAAATATTACTTATTGTATATAAATGTATTTGTATGGTTATATGTATACATTAGGGTGGGTCAAAACCAAACAGATATAATTTTTTCGCTTGATACCCTGAAAAATTGGTTAGTGGAAGGTTTTCTAAGTAATTAGTTAAATAAATATGTATATATACTATACATTAGGGTGGGTCAAAAAACGAAAGTATTTTTTTCGCTTGTTACACGGAAAAAATAGATTTTTTTTTAAATCTTTCTAAGTAATTTGAGAAATTTAATGGGTCAAAAAAGTGAACTTTTCTTCGTTTAGTAGTTTGAAAAGATTATTAGTAGACACCTTTAAGAAAGCCTCTCTTAATTGTAACGGGAAGATAACCCATCTAACAGTTATCTATTGCTCTCTTAGAGACAAAAATTATTCATGGAAGTTGGGGAAAATTAAAAGCTCTTCCAAAACGGTCTACATCGATTTTTTTATAAACCTAACCGGTCAAAAGATATTAACGAATGATGCTTGACTATTTGAAAGCAAATTTCTGTTCAAAAAGGTCTACGTAATTTTTTTTATTAAGTTAAGCATTCTCGAGATATGAGTTTTTCTATCTGATAATAAGTATAAAATATAAAACCATTAGGCAGAAGACCTTCCCGTAACACTTCCCGAACCTGTACATGGAGAGCTCTTCTAAGAGATGCCTATCAATCTATTTTTCAAAGCCCGCGAGAAAAAATTTAGTTTTCTTCGACCCACCCTAATGTACATTTCTTTGCATCGACATACGTAAACCTGTAGCACATTCGCTTGGTCGCACACTCAAGTCGAAAAGTATAGCTTTAGTTCAGCAAATAATAACTGTACAACTGGGTGCTGCTTTTGACACATACACACATATATACATAAATGGGGACGCACTCACCTTATAACTGTCATGGGTAGAAAGATATTGGATAAAATCAGCGAGCCATAAATGACGGCTAGCGTCGTGGTGCCCAGCGCCTTGTCCGAATTCACCGAGCTCTGCAGATTCGAAGTGCCGTGGAACGCCGTGAAGTGTATCATAAAGGCTAGACCAATAACAATGACGTTTTTCGTGATGATATACCGCTCGCGTGGCTCGTAAGTGCGCGCTGACAATTTGGCCGCACCGTTGCCGGTCACAGCGCCGCCATTTATATCGACATTCGAATTCCCAATGCCATTACCGTTACTCAGCCCATTATGCAGTGCGATTATTATGGTGTCTGTTGGATTGTTGTTGGGACTGTAGTTATGATTATTGGACGATTCATCATCGCTGTGCTGTTCGGTGACATTGTAACTGTGCCTGTGATTGCGGTTTTCATAGTCAGCCATTCTGGGATTAATGTCCAACGACGTGCGCTCGAAGAAGTCAAATTGCCTGTGCGGTTGGATAATTACTGTTGTGGCTGCTGGATGGAGTGGATGAAAAGAAAGCGAAATGAGCGAAAAATTAATGCGGCACTTTTAATGGCAGGCAGTAATAACGGGTGATTTTTTTGAGGTTAGGATTTTCATGCAGTAGTATTTGACAGATCACGTGGGATGTCAGACATGGTGTCAAAGAGAAAGATGCTCAGTATGCTTTGACATTTCATCATGAATAGACTTACTAACGAGCAACGCTTGCAAATCATTGAATTTTATTACCAAAATCAGTGTTCGGTTCGAAATGTGTTTCGCGTCCGTGTCCGATGAGCGATGAGGCTCATTTCTGGTTGAATGGCTACGTAAATAAGCAAAATTGCCGCATTTGGGGTGAAGAGCAACCAGAAGCCGTTCAAGAACTGCCCATGCATCCCGAAAAATGCACTGTTTGGTGTGGTTTGTACGCTGGTGGAATCATTGGACCGTATTTTTTCAAAGATGCTGTTGGACGCAACGTTACGGTGAATGGCGATCGCTATCGTTCGATGCTAACAAACTTTTTGTTGCCAAAAATGGAAGAACTGAACTTGGTTGACATGTGGTTTCAACAAGATGGCGCTACATGCCACACAGCTCGCGATTCTATGGCCATTTTGAGGGAAAACTTCGGACAACAATTCATCTCAAGAAATGGACCCGTAAGTTGGCCACCAAGATCATGCGATTTAACGCCTTTAGACTATTTTTTGTGGGGCTACGTCAAGTCTAAAGTCTACAGAAATAAGCCAGCAACTATTCCAGCTTTGGAAGACAACATTTCCGAAGAAATTCGGGCTATTCCGGCCGAAATGCTCGAAAAAGTTGCCCAAAATTGGACTTTCCGAATGGACCACCTAAGACGCAGCCGCGGTCAACATTTAAATGAAATTATCTTCAAAAAGTAAATGTCATGAACCAATCTAACGTTTCAAATAAAGAACCGATGAGATTTTGCAAATTTTATGCGTTTTTTTTTTTTTAAAAAGTTATCAAGCTCTTAAAAAATCACCCGTTATAAAGTCGCAGAAGTTGCTGCTTAGCAGCCTTCAATAAATTACAATTAACTTGAAGAGCAGCAGAAACAGATGAGTGATGTTGTAAAATAAATTTGCTCTGAGAAATTGAGTGTCTTGAGGCCATATCCAACAAGCTTTGCCACATTACTTAGTTTGGGGGGAAATATTTGGTTTAACTGATTCAAAGAAGAGTGAATCTTCCTTAGACTTTAAATACAAACCAAAATTAGCTGACCGGAGCCACAAAGCGCTGAGACTTCACAGAGTGCCAGGCGAACATTTCAATGAAGCACTTCCATTCCAATCTACAGCATGTTGCCACCGAATTTCGAAATTTCGCTTCTCTCACCACAACTACGCTTAAGTGTGCTGGCTCTTAAAGCCTTGATTTGCAATGAACACTTACAATTAAACGAAATTAAAAACAAAGTGCAGGCAATCTGTGCGCTTTTGTGGTTGCTTGGATTTCCAATTCATTGAAAGTTCTGAATTAAACCGCACGGCAGGTGGCAAGGTACAACACCTACTTCCACAATCAAACACGCACACACCCCTGCCTTTGAAGCGTTAAAAGCCAACACATGCAAACCAACCTAAGGTCGAGTACGTGTGAAAGGCAGATCGTTTGCCTCGATATGTAATGGCAGTATGAAGCGAGGACGCAGCAAGTCGGGGGGACGGCGAAAGCAACGCACATTCAAACGTGTATACGCTCCACATGTTCGGTATGTAATTATATAAGTAAAAGCTCTAAGTAAATAAGACGAAATTCTGAGTTAATTTGTTTGTATATGAAAACCACATGCTTCACACACAAACACACACACACACACACATGTTTAGTTGTGCGTACTCGTTTAGAAGCACACTCACGCTCACTTACTCGATTTGATTCCCGATGATTGCTATTACGGCGTGCAGTAATTGGCTATGCGTGCGCATGTGTGTGTGCGTTTGCTTGTGGCTGTTGTAGTTACTGTTGTGTTGTAGCCGCAGTTCGCTTGCGGTATTTAACGTTGTTTGTGGTGTTAACAAATCAGTCAATAAACACATCAATGTATAGGTAATTGAATTTGCTGTGCGGGTAGTCTGCTTTGAGGCGCCTAATCGTTATCTGACATTTACATGTGTGTTTATATGCTCACACAAGCAAGCTGGTTGTCTATTGACGTAATAAATTGCAACCTCAATTTTGTTACCGAAATTTATATTTCTTTTTTTTGGATTTTTAAAATTTAGCTGTTAAGTTCAGCAGCTTTGTGACCTATTTGCTCCCCTAATTTATAGTTATTAAGCAGCTACTTTGCTGTTGGTTGACTTGTTAGTTTTTCAGCATTATTTGAAGTGGTTCACGTATCACTTATTGGATTTGGTAATTAATCAAATATTTTCATAAACTTTTGTGAAAGCATGAAATGGAAAAAGGGTTGGCTTTTTTAACCTGGCTAAAAACATATGCGTATAATAAAAAAAAAATAATTAAATTAAAAATATATATATTTGTAAAAAAATTAAAGTAATTTATGGAGAATTATATTTTCATAAATAAAAAAAATATTATTAACAAAAAATTTTTAAAGCGAATATTTTGAGATTTAATATTTATTTATCAATTTATTTACCAAAAAAATTTTCTCCATAAATTTGAAAAAAAATTATAAGACTTGTAATAAAAATTAACTTCAATAAAGCTCCTGATTGGCCATTATTTTATGACGTGCAACTAGTGTCTATTGTTTGGCGTATGTCTTTTTCAGAAAATGAGTGGCTGCTCATGACAGCTTACGCACCGAATACAATAGAAGTATAAATTAAATCCATAAATTAGTTAATTAATTAACAATTATATAGTCTAAAGATATATATGATATTTAACTTTGATTGTCAATCATTTCTGTAGCTCATGACTAAATGGCCATTATGATGAGCAATCAAGTGCAGAAATGAATAAATCTGCAAGGTTTTGTTGTTTGTAGTGGCAACTTTTCTTTTATTTTTACCCAGCTTTATGCTTACGGTGAAATAAAGTATTTTAGAAAATAACTAAAGACTATATAAAAGCTAGCTGTTGATAAACAAAAAAAATATCGTCTACTTCTAGGCGTTAATGTCAGCTAGGTTTGTTTATGATTTGGAGCATTATTTTGGCAATTTCAAACCAGAAATGAAAATAGAGATCAATTTTGGCATAATCACAAGCTATTTAAACACAAAATTTGGCTCGTTGGCGAGGCTATAATTCAAAAAGTATTTCCGCTGATTTATGAGCAGAGTTAGCAACTCATTTATTTATTACAAATCAGCGCAGTTATCGCGGCCACATATGCGTGAAACGCGGCTGTTGTGCTGAGCGTGGCGTCAACCGGAATGCGGGCATCAATGTCTCATCGCAATCAATCAAAGCTGCTGACATACAAACGTAAAAACGTATACAATACAATGTTTGTGTGTAAGGCAGCAGCTGCAGACCAAACAAGCAACTTAAGAAAACAAACAACAACAAGAAATTGTGAGCAATAAGTTTGTCTGCGCATAATGGAAAAATTTAACAAATTAGTAAGCCAACATACACACATACACATTCATGCAAATGCTCAAATGCATACAAATGTTTACCCATTATCATAAATTTACCAAGTTGAAACTGATATGTTGTATGTTGAAGCGCACACACACGCATACATTGGCGACGCATACGCAGCGCCATACGCTGGCACTCATACGCACTGTTGCACGCCTCACAAACAAATCGCACACATGCAGGCCAAATAGTAATTAACTTTAGATCAGTCATTTTGTGGCTAAGTATTGAGCCAAGAAAGTACGTGCCACGAGTGAGAGTGAGGCAGTTGGCGCGAGCGTTAGTGTGTTTGTTTAGTTGTTGAGCGGTGACAAGAAATGCGGGAATAATAGCATATGCAACAATTAGCTTCTCAAAATCATTATGGTAATGACCGCAAAGCCTGCCAGCGATTTGTGGACAAAAAAGAGGCAGGCGCGCGAAAATTAACTGTGCTTAAGCAAATGACACTCGGCAAATTGTTTTATGGCTTTGCGTTTCCATCGAGTTAGAGCAAGGGGCAAGTGACTTAGTTAGCTGCTGGGAAGAGTTTCTGCGTTTTTGTTATAAGTTTGCTTTAGTGCGTACACGTTTACGCTCGTGTGAGAACAGCTGCAGACAGAGCGCTCCATGCCAATAGTTTGTATTGCAAGTCTGCAGTAAGTTGTGATTTGAAGCCTTCGAGAGTAAATTGTTCGAAGGAAGCGTAAAATTTTGTAGCAATGAAATCAAAAATGATTATCAAAGTAAACTGAAAGCTTTGGTATTGTAAAACAATACTTAATTTAAAGTGATTTGAAGCGAAGTGAGCAATAGGTTAGGAAATATTGGGTAGTCGAAAAAGTCATTTCGTATTTTGTTAATAGATGTCGTTGCAGTCATATATCTCCAGTGCTAGACGAGATTGCAATCTTTGTTCTACCGAAAAAAAAATTAAATTTGAGGAAGTTGAAAAAAGTTTCAGCTAATGAAGTTAATGAAGAAATTCGCTTTATTTTGAAATTTTTGTAAAAGAAAAGGAAGAATGCCACGCAAGCCACCGATAAAAATTGTGAAGTTTACGTAGACGATGCTGAATCAGTTCGCTTGGCACAGCAGTGGTTTGCTCGCTTTTGTTCTGAAGATTTCGAAATTTCGATTTACACTGATGGAATAATGTATCTGGCGGAAAATGGCAAAAAGTGGTCGACCAAAATGATCCATATTTGTTTATTATTTTTTAGCATAAATAAAAAAAAATAAATTGAATTTTTTTTCGACTACCCGATATAACGCTCAATAACTACAAAAGGGTCACAATTCGAAAATTTTCAAAATCTACCTTTTTCCATACATCAATTCGAAAGAGACTTATCCATCTACATAAGAAACTTCAGTGCCATCAGTATCTTATTTACAAAGAAAATTACAACAACAAAATTAAACTGTTCTTTGTTTTTGGTTCTCCTGTATTTCGAGTTGTGACTTTTTTGTAGTTAGTGTGCGATATGTGTCTCTCTCTCTCTGTAGGCACGTAATCAGCATTCGTCCGCTCCACCGCATTCGAATATTACTTCTCGCTTTGACATTATCTCTAGCTCTTGCGCCGCACTTACGCAAGTTGGCATTGAATCTGTTGTGCTACTGACTTTGACACATAGTTGTCGAAACAGTCGTGCGTTGCTGCCAACAGAGAGGCGTGTAGCACCAGCTGTACCGGTACAACAGATTGCCATCAAGTTTGTGCATGCAACTTTCTTTAAAGTTGCCAACTTTAAGCTGCCTTATAGCGCCTGCTTGCTGGTGCATGTGATTCGTGACGCGTCGCACCGGGCGTATGAGTGACACATTTCGGGTTTATTGGTCACAGCCATCGCAGCCGCCGTCGCCGTCGCCATCACTGAGGCCGTTAAGTTATTACACGCCTCAATACTTTGCCTGTCTAGCGGTGACCTTTTATTTTATGGCCAGCAATACATTACAGCGTTGCCACCTTACTTTGTTGTTGCTTGATTTTATTATTATGCTTTTGTGTCTGCCGCTCAAGCAGTGCAATTTGTAAACAATGCGGCGCAGAACTATAAATTTGTCTAATCGTAACGATTGATGTAATTTAGTTAGATTTTCGTAAGCAATATAAATAATTGACTATCTCGCTTAATTTACCGTCTTCGAGCTGATTGTATGAAGATTTTCAGTTGCAGCAGCTGTTGTCAGTGAACCGTTTTATTTATGATCTCTTTGCCACACATTTAAAGTAATTTATTTAGTGATAATATAATGCATGAATTTCATTTAAAGCCATGAGTTTTAAGTTAAGTTCAATTTCAGTTCATACTATGAGCCAAGCGTGACAGCGTGGCTCACATGCCACATGCGGTCCATAAATCATTAACAGTGATAAATCACCTATTTAATCGACTGATTATGCCACGCAAGTGTGTATTTACAGATTTTCTAATGTATATACAGTAATATAAACATATATAATAATTTGGCAAATTAATACTTTTTTTCTGGGAATGCATGTTTGCAAACTGACATCAATCAATCCACAGCAAATTCCTGGAATGAACTCACAAACAAAATTCGACTGTTTTATGCAAATTCATCACAGTATATAATTACTAGGCATATTAGTTACTAGCTCACAGAATTCCGCAACACACTGCATTATAAATATGTATACCACTCCAGCGGCAAAGCGCTGCATATAATCGCATGACGCACACGCGGCGACTCATCGGCTTGTGTTGCGACAATTTTGCACATTTTGGTTAATTTTAAGCCGAATACATGACCGTCCGCTGCAGTGCGAACCGCGCGTTGCCCCTAAAATGCCGGTCAGTTGGGGCATAGGCATATCAGCTAAGTGCTGACATGTGGGTCATTTGCATTTGTGGTTGTGGCTGCGGTCGTTTTCGTGGCTTCTGAGCCTAATTTCAATCAGTGAACCTAATTTGTGTGGGCGCAGTTGGCATTTTGCATTAGGAGTGCCAACCAGCTGAGTATGTGTTTGTGTTTTGCATATTTTGCGTGTGAATAAATGCATTCGTGGAATATTTTGTTGACGCCAATGCTATTATAGTTGGCTTTTGGAGCTTGGAGATTAAACAAAAATTTACATTCGTACTGAAAGTAGACTTTATAGGCGGTTTTGGATTTTCTGAAAATTATTTTCTGGGTTTTCGTCGTTTATTTAACTTTAGTCGCCAAATGCAATTGGAATACATTTCCATTTATATGCGAGTATGTACATATATGTAGAAGATTTTCCAATAAGCGTGATTTATTTTCAAAGAAAATATTAAAAATTATTGTGTTTTTGAAATCATATAGGGAATTTAAAGGTATGCATTTAATGTTAATTAAATTAAGTGCTGAATATAACATCACGCACCTGGCCTCCACGACTTTTTTTGCAAGAACGAATTCTATGAACCCAATATTCGAGTACTTTTCTACTATATCAGATCATATGTCATGAATATCACGTTCAGTATTGACTTTCAAAGCTAGAAGAGCACCTGGTTTATTGTTAAAGACCTATGACTTCAAATAACCGCACAAGCAGTTGTCTAATTTTGTTAAATCACAACTTCTTGGAGTCCTTTCAATGTCACAATTTCTTGAAATATTCGAAATTCGAAGCTTTTCTTGCAATAATTCGGTTTCTGCACATATGCTGTATGGGACGTAGCACCGTCTTGTTGGAACCAGATGTTGACAAGAACAATTTCTTCTAATTGCGGCCATAAAAAAAGTTGGTTATCAACGATCTATACCGCTCTCCATTGACAGTAACGCTGCCACCAGCTTCATTTCGAACGAAGTAAGAATTGATGTTTCCACCAGGTCACAAAAAACTGTCAATTGAGGTAAATGTAATAATTGTTCATGAACAACTTTTGGATTTTCTTCGAACAAGAATCAACCGCACACACTATGAAAGTGAGCCTCATCGGATATGATTTTCTTAAAAAATATTTTGAGGTTAGACTTCTGACATCAAAAGGATGCCTGTCGAAAAATTCGCTTAGATTTATAACCTTTACTTTGTAGCAAAGTTTAAGCCTTAAATATCGGGTAGTCGAAAAAGTCTTTTCGTATTTTAACTTTTTTTTTTATATTTATACTCATAAATAAATAAAAAAAATATGTACTATTTTGTTCGCCCTCTTTCTGCCATTTTTCCGCTAGAGACATTATTCGCATATGAAGCTTAAAATCTCACCTTTTCAACTCGATAAGGCATAACACAATGTAATTGGTAGCACTGGAGATATACGACTGAAACGACTTCTATTGACCAAATACGAAACGACTTTTTTGACTATCCTATATAAAGGTAAATATAGTTCTCTAAGCAATTCCAAAATCAACAATTAATTCGACCTTCATTAGAGTGGCCTGGAACTCTCTAAACTTGATAAACTTTACGCCGACCTTGCACATTCGCAAGTGTGTGCGACTGAAATTAATAAAACCTTTAGCAACGCCTCGTCAAATTCTGAAATGATTTGCGTTTTTGTGCCATAAAATACACTTTTTGCTTGTTATCACAAAATTTGGCAATTCGCAGGCACATAATAAATATAAGAGCATACAGCAACAGCAACAGCAACTATAACGAATATGCTGCACACAACCCCTTGAGTATTTGTAAACAAATAAATGTATATATGTTTAAGTATGTGTGTGCGTTTTTTTCGACACGCGGCCAGCAAAGCTATTAAAATGTCATGTCGTAAGCGACACTGTGGCGCGAAGTAAATGGTGCACAACAAATACACACACACACGCGCACGCTCGTATTTATACAACCAATCAGCCATTTAATTTCAGCTCGCTACACTAATCGACTCGATTGCCTACAAGTCATGAGGCAAAAAACGCCGTCACATAAAAAATGCGAGCGAAACATAACTGTAAACAAAATTCAAACAACCGCGCGTATAAAACGTGCAAAATTGAGCGCCAGTGTGCTGGTGGCTGTAATGCGCTTAGTAAAGCATTTAAGCGGCCAGCGATGTGAGTGAAAAGTTCAAAAATGTGCGCGTAGCAGCAAACGGTACACATACACACCCAGAAACACATACGACTGCTTTGCCGCATGAGTAATATACCGTTAATGCCATTGTCTGGCTACTTAGTCATAGATTGTAACGGTATATATGTGCATACAAGCACATTTGCATGCCAATAACCATGAAATATTTTTTATTACAGCCACACATACACCACACTTTTGTAGCAGCATGTGGTGTAGTACTTTGCAAAGCTCAAACACACATACATGAAAAATTTATGAAACAATTTAATCATATTTTTCGCACAAATTCCACTAAAAACGGTTAAATGCTGTAAAACCCAAACAGACAAATCTCTGAGCGAAAATTCAATATGGCAGTGGACACGAGTCGGAAAATTGATATATACTTTTTTTGTATACATACATACATATATACATAAAAAACCAGCAGAGTTTAAACTGTGATATATAATAAGTATTGAAACCAAAAATCGCAATATTCAAAAAATGTTTTACATTTGGTTAAATTGAAATTTAAACTTTTCAACTTTAATATTTTCAGATATTTTGCAGGTTATAGAGACATTTAATACTAACTGCATTTTCATATATTCAAATACACATTTGGTTTGTGAAGCTTGAATTTAGTTTCAGTAAAATAAACTTTAACTTCAGTTGCCCTCAAGCTATAATACCCTTCACAAATAAAAATTTTTCAAAATTATATTATATTGGGTAGTCGAAAAAGTCGTTTCGTATTTTAATCAACATTCAACTTATTTTTTTATATTTATGATGAACTTTAATATACCAAATATGTACCATTTTGGTCGACCACCTTTTGCCATTTCTCTGCTAGAGACATTATTCCATTAGTGTAAAACTTTTCTGATTTCTCGGCGAAAAACTGCGACAAGTAATTTTCGCAGGCTTCTCTTAAAGTCAAGTTAACTCCATGAAGGGAGTTCTGCATAAACCGAAACAAATGATAGTCTAATGGTGCGAGAGCAGGGCTATGTGGTGGTTGCATCAAAATTTCCCAGCCAAGTTCTCCCAGTTTTTGCCAAGTCATCAAAGATGTGTGTGTTCTAGCGTTTTCCTGATGCAAGACGAAGCCCTTTCTGTTGATCAGTTCTGGCCGTTTTTTCGAATGCTTGTTCCAATCTCCTCAGTTGTTGACAGTAAAATGTAGAGTCAATCGTTCGACTAGGCTATAGCAGGTCATAGTGAATGATTCCTTTTCAATCCCACCAAACCCTCAGCGTAATCTTTCGAGGCGTCAATTCTCTCTTTGTGACCATTTGTTGAGCTTCAGAAATGGTTCGATTTCATTTCGTTTCAGCAAATAATCGCAGATGTTAATTCGGTCCCTTAAATTTTTCACAGACAATTTATGTGGTACCCAACCATCGAGCTTTTTTTTTAAATGGTTCAAAACCGTTTGATGATGAATACTAAGTTCCTTAGCGATGTCGTGGCTGCCTGTGTGACAGTTTGTTTAATCTTTTCCATAATTTCATGGACTCTTTTAACGACCGAATTTGATTAAATCTTTTTATGATTATGAAACTTATGTTATGAAGCTCACCTTTTCAACACTATATGTTATGACACAATATGATTGATAGCACTAGAGATATACGACTTCATTGACAAAATACGAAAATACTTTTTCGACCACCCAATATATGTACAATTATTAAAAACATAACATAGCCGAACATAACTTAAACTTGACTTGACATATATAATCTAAATTAAATGTACATTGCAATACTAATATAACATAATGAGACTGCTCAATAACAATAACTTTAAAACTTCATTTAATTTTCTTTCATCATTTCTTTCTTTCACTAAATTAAAAACAAAATAAGTAATAACTTTTTATGGACAAAGCAAACACTACTTAAAATGTTATGAACAATTTAAAGCAGCTTTAGGATGCTTAAAGAAAATGGCCAGAAATGTCAGCAAGAGTCAAGCAACTATGCGAACAGCGCAGAAAGCGGAAAGGCAGAGAGGATTTGCTGGCGAGTTGATACAGAGACGGCAATAAAGAACAAACAAAGTTTAAAGTAATATTCCATTTTAATTTAATGTTGGGTTTTACTTCGACAAAGTTTGTGGCCAAAATGAAAAATTTGCGAATATTGCAGTGAAGGCAAATACATACATACACACAAAGCCAACATTTACATGAAATACTTTAAAATAATGGTGCTGGGCAAAAGTGCATAAAAATAGTTTTTTGATAAAACTAAATCGAAAGCCACTTAATTATTTAGTGCGTCGAGAAAGTCTTGGCGCAAGAATTTGAGTGCGATAAGTGTTTAGCTGTTATTATGGTGACGTTTTTTGGCGCATCAATTTCGATTTACGAAAGTTGAATGAGATATTATATAATTGGAGTGTAAATTATTGTCGAAAACTGTAAATTTTGCATTAAAATTGCATGGTAGCAGACACATGCACAGTAAAATACAAAAAAATCACAAAAAAAATTTAAAAAATTCTTTTGAAAAAAGCTTTAAAAACTAGCCAAAAATGTGTATCGAAACCGCTGTGACCAAATGGCAAACGAAATGAGTGGTTCACTTTGCTCAAAACCAGCGAAAGTTATGGAAATATTATATTAAATGTGCGCAAAAATAAAGCACAGCATAAATTGAGAAAAAAGTTGGTGCAGCAAACTTTTAACGCAATTTCACAGTTGGAAAAAATAGTTGAATACAAACCACGCGCCCAACTTTACATTTGCTTAGCAGTGCTCAACTGCATTTAGCAGATGCGTGCAGCGAATGCAGGAAAAAACGAGTGAAACTAAAACATAAATAAAAACTGTGTGCTGAAGTGCCCACTCAAGCCCGCTCCCCCGCACGGCGTGGCTTTCACTTTCTGTTTAATTTTTGAGCCGCCGTAACGGATGGAAGCGCCTTGGGCGTAGTTTTCATTTTCCACAGCGCAGAGTTGAGCCGAACCGTAAATAATCGTTACCAGAAATACACATGCACTATATTGTTGTATGTGTGTTTCACAAAATGTTTCCAAAAATGTTAATATCGAACAATGAAGCGCCATGTATAACAAGCAGCTCAACGTAAACCCGCAAATCGCAACAAACACACATAACAAATAACAGTATGCGCCACTGTGTGCGTATGCGTATGTGCGTGAACTTGACGGAAATTTATTCAAAATGAATTTCCTTGAAACGCGCGATTGGCTTGGATGGAAGGCGGTCAAAGTTGTGGCAGCGCGCTCACATGCTACTCATACGCCGTGTCATTTTCGACTCTTCAGCCAAATGCGTTACGGCTTGGCGCTCATGCTGTAGTGGGTAGGTGGAATATGTCTGCTTTCACCATGTTGTTGATACAATTTGCACACAATCACCTATTGTCTCGGTGATTTTGAACATGTGACTCAGCCAGCTGAGATCTGTGCAACATATCACATCACATCACACGCCACATTTCACCTGCCAAATTTACGCAACGCTCGCTGTTGTGCTGGACTCCCTGCTGCGCTCACAGTTGCACTTAAGTGCTGCTATCATGCGCATGTATGTGCTTTATTCTCGTGTATAAATACTTCAGCTATCTTTGGCTTAGACAAACAAACACATTTACTTATATTTGGTAATATGTGTTACAGCGTCTCTTATATCGCTGAATTTGTTACGCTTCACTTGCATCAACGCCTCGGCACAGGGAACCGCTAAACCACCAGCAAGTCAGTATATATATTTGTAAATATTGTGAGTGTGTGTGCGCAATTCAATCTTTGCTTCCTCCTTACGCTAACTTATTCCATGTATTTATCCAATTCAGCATCTGCATTAGCATCACTTTGCGTCGCTTTACACTCATTTGATCAGCGCTGATTGACTATATCAGCGCGTCGCGATGTGGGTGACATTTTTATGGATGCTACAGATTGGCTTGCCAAAAGAGACAAGATTTAAAATTCACATATTTTCATACTCACATAACCAAGCACACATATTTGCACGGGAAAGCATTTCGGCTGCCTTTCGTTCTGCTTTCAACGCCAAACTTGCTCTAATTTCTCGCTGAACAGCGTGTTCTATAAAAGATATCCTCGTACGAGTGTAGCATGCGATGGGGGTTATGTCAACCGGGTTTTTATGTGGCCATAAAAATTAGTAATCAAGCAGCTTTACACATTTTGAGATAATTTGGAGTTTGCGAACAAAAGCGTTGCTGAAACTAGTTTTCGAAGTAGGTAATCAAGAGTGATGTTTTGTATATAGCTGTATGCATGTGTGTGAAAATGTGAACACTGGAAATAGAGCAGTTATTCTAACTGAAATTATGTGATGACAAGAAAATAGGTTAACTACGGTTGCACCGGAGCTAGAAACCCTTCAGGAAGGCAAAAGTTTCTATTCGAGAAATCGATTTTGTTCAGTCAGTTTATATGACTGGTATATAATATAGTTATCCGATCTGAACAATTTCTTCATTTATTGCGCAATGGCCTTAGGCCATAGCCTATGCTGAATTTCATGTAGATATCTCGTCAAATGAAAAAGTTTTCTATACAAGCAACTGATTCAAATCGTTCTGTTTGTATGAGAGCTATATATTATATTGATCCGATGTAGTTGGTTCCGACAAGTAAGCAGCCACTTAAGACGAAAAGGACTTAAGCAAAATTTCAGATCGATATCTCAACAACTGGAAGACTAGTTCCCTTATATACAGATAAGCTGACAGAAGACCAAGTAAGCCATAAGCGCCATTCGGTTGATGGTACCCAAATTGTACTTGCGGTGGATAAGGCATGATGGTGAAACGACTGAGTCACTCGGATGTAGTGAATTCTGAGGGCGGTTCGTCAATCGGCGACTTCATCTTCAGCCTCGAAAAATTTTTTAAGGAGGTGCGGGCCGAGCACGATATGGGCGCTGAACCAACGCTTTTGGAGGAGAGTCTGCAGGATGAAATTCATCCAGATTGGACTCCGCCATTTTACTGCTTCGTCTGAAGCACGACGGAGCCGATGTCGTCCTGATCCAGGAATCGTGACTAACTAGTAACGGGATCTCTGGATTGAGGACGAATAGCCATAAGCTGCTGGCGGCCAAGGATGTAGGTAGAAACAGAGCCTACCTGCCACCTGTATGATGGTCTGAAAAGAACTAACCGGATCCCTTTTACCTAATTTCAGCAACGCTGACGTAGTGACAGCAAAACTAGAGTGTGACGCCGGAGATGTCTGACTAATTTCCGCGTAATGCCACATGACGATGGATGGAGCCATCTCCCTTACTGTTGAGGAAGACCTTGGCTGAAGCGTCTCGAAAAGGTCTCCATCATCGGTTCCGACGCCAACTTGCGACATCCAATCTTGGGTAGCTCGGACACCAATATTAGAGGTGAGTCGCTTTTTGATTTCATATTTATTTATATTTAGCGAAGTATAGACAGACGGCGAACAGGAAAATGGAAAACTCTTTACTATAATAAGATTACCTCTACCCTTTAGCTTTTATAGCCAATTAGTTTTAAATAAAATGTCAATATCTTAACCAATAATGACCCACAACAACAAGAAACACGTGAAGACCAACAGTACTCCAAAACGCAAAAAGTCAATAAGATATCAGCTTCCATTATATTATAAAGCTCTTAAGCTTATCAGGAAATCAACTGACAAATTACCCACACACAACCAAAAGCAGAGCCAAACACTCGTACATACACACATAGATACACCTGCCTCCCCCCACTCTCAGCAAATATAATCGCGTCGCGCAACGATTGCAGAAATCAAAAGTCTTCATTACTTTAACGACACCACATCGCAATCAGTCGCAGTTTTTCACGTCATTCCGTTATTGAAGAAACTATAAAAAAGTAGCGAAAGTCGTGGAAATTGATGCAAACAAATGGAGACACGCTTTTATGATATTTTTATGATGCCCTCGGCGTAGGTTTGCGTAGCAAAGCAAATAAAGCAAGAACAGCAAATGCATGAAGGAATGAAAGCGAGGTAAACAAGTGAGAATAACGTGATTGAAAACTTCAATTGAAATAATATGGATATATTTTCATGAAAAGACAACAAAGCGCTTGTGGACAAGTGAATGGTTTCGTTTTCTCAAGTTAACGATTTTAAATAGTTTGAGTAAAAGTCAGTCGTCGGTTTTAAACAAATATTTATTGAGACATTATTTATTGTTTCATACACTCTTTGCTATAAGCTGTGGCTGCCTTTATCGTGCGTTGTATTTTTCTTAATAAATACGTGTAGCATTTGTAGCATATCTATAGGCGATGTGTCATTGTATTGTAGTACAAAGCTTTGCTAAAAATAACTTGTAAAAAACTTTCAAACAGTTGTGTCCATTAAATCGCCTAAGATGAACAAAATACAAATATCCAAACAAAACTGCAAATTTAATGTAGTCTTAGTAAAAGCAGCAACTCGTATTTGCATTGTTTAGCTAAACTAACAAAACCACTGTTAAAGTGCTGTTTATGTTTATTTTGGTCATACAAATTTAATACTTTGAGAGAGAGAGCGCGTATACAAATATTTTGCGAGCGCTGTAAAAATGTCCCTGATTTGTGCGCGAGCAACACGCGCTGTCCAAAAATGTTATTTGAAGAGAGCGCTGCCTGAGCAAATTAACAGTTAAGAGCATTCTGCTCACACGCAACAGAATTCACTTTCAAAATAATGTTAACATGAATGTATACTATAGGCTAGTCCACGGCACTTAGTAATACAAGTTTTTTGGCAAAATTTGCTTTTTTATTCAACGTGAGGGGATCAAGGATGGTATAATGGTTATAGTGACCTAAAATGCTTCAATACCATTTTTGTAGTGGTATGGCTGTGGCATATCGACACAAAAAGTCGGGCTTATTACGCCCGAACATCTCCAAGCACTGTTCCGAATCATCAACTCGTCGTTGTTTTTGGTAAAAAATGAGCTCGCGCAACACCTAACTTTCACAAAGCTTTCTCATATCCATATATGCGATAATGATATGATGGATACATTCAATTGGTATCTTTAGAGTGCCTGCTATCTCGAAATTTTATGATCACCCAATATTTTTTTGTGGACCTTTTTGGTGTTTTCGTTGGTAACAACCTCTTCATGGCGTCCACTGCCTTCATTGTCCTCGTTGCTCATTTCGCCTCGTTCCAATTTAGCGAACTACTTTTCAAAGGTTAATTTTCCTGGTGCAGAATTCAAGTAATGTTGTTCAATACGAACCTTGGCTTGAACAGCATTCTTTACCCCAAAAAATAGTATTTTATTAAAATATGAAATTTCTTTTTATCCATTTTTTCACAATAACAAAAGTGACTTTAATCAAAATGATGTAATTCACAAACTAATAATCCGTTTGAAGGTTAGGGCTAACTAAAAATTAAACGGATTTAATTCTAGTAGCGTCATCTATGTGTCAGGTCATGGACTTTTTAATCGTCAGAATATAATTGACTTAATTATTTTTGTTTTGCCAAACACGTAATATTTACATAAATAAATATATTTTTTAATAATAATATATTCTTTAATTAATAACTCTACTTATTTTCTAAATCCAAGTTAATATTACTACTGCACTATACTTAAGTCCATAAGTAGTTAAAACGCAAATGAGTAATCGTTCATGACTTAAAAGTGCGAAAGACTTGAACTTCTTGACACTTTGTTGTTATTGTTGAGAACAAACTTCACTAACTCAGTAGTAAAGATAAATTGCTAAAGAATTTAAGTTTATGTATGTGTATAAATTATGTATAAAACTCACAAACAAGTTACTTGATTAATTACCGGACTTACAACTTCACATTAAAAAGAAAAATTTGGAAAGTTTTGTGTAAAATCGCATCTTCAATACAATTAGTTTTGGTCAGTAACCATCTTCACAACAATAATATGTTTGTTTTCCCATTTTTAAGTTAAGCAAGTCATCAACGCCCACAAATTTTCCACTTTCATTTACTATGTAATGTGCACCGGGAACAGAGAAGCCGTTGTCAACCAACAACCCAAGCGAGAAGCATCGAGCCCATGATCAACCAACAACCCAACCGAGTGCGTGCGGTTTCTACGCCCATTCGACTTGGGTGGCATTTTGGTGGATACGAGTTTATATAATATATTTGCATCCATTCACCATATGACATGCAAAATAGTAACACAGACAGCCAAGTGTTGAGTATACATATGTATGTATGTAAACACGCCTCTTCCTCAATATAACATAAGGAGAGCCTTGTCGAAGAGGGATTGAGGAAAAGTGACAAATCACAAAATAATAAACTGTAGCAGCAGACCTCTGGCACTCATCATTGATATCGATACGGGCAAAGTTCATGAATGAAAGACGAAGCGCATCATTCATAATATAACGCCACATGACAAAAAGGAAGCATATACGTAAGTGAGCTACATAAGAATGCACTCGGAAAAATATGCAGACGCATTTTCTTGTCATAAGCAAAAGCTGGTTGATATGAACTTAAAGGAGTGAACGAGAAGTGAGGAAGTAGCATTTAATACTAACGGCGGCATGGATGCAGAGGAAGCTAGTGAATTAATTTTACATTGCTAAAAGGTTAAGGAGTTTCTACTCAAGCCGCAGTTTTCTCTAGCAGGAGCTGGAAGGGATAATCAATGATGCATTGTTGAAAGAGCAGGAAAAATTGCTCAGTGAATGATTATATGCGGCACTGAACCCAAACTGTGTAGAGTTAATAGCGAGCACAATGAGTGCCTAATAGAATCCTCGTTGAAGAAAGTCTAACAAAAAATTACACTTGTAATCCGCACGCTTAAGACTAAAGCGAAATGCTGCACCTACAATGTGATATGCTTATTCCTCCGACATACCCATTGGAGCATATGTGCTGAGTGCAACCTTATCTGCATCTCAAAACAAGACGCTATCCATGCAACACCACCTGATGCTCCCTATGTTTCCTTTACGCTCGCGCCTCTGCAGCAGTACTGAATGTATTAAGTGTCGATGTGTGTATGTGTGTGCAATAAAATATATTAATTTAGTAAAAATCATACATATTTACTTTGTGGCATGCAAATATGATGTGCAGTCAAATAACTGTGCATTTTTAGCTTAAACGATTTTCCTCTATATTTACTAGAAATTATTTTTTTTTAACATTTAAGCCACATTTGGATATTTTTTTAGGCATTTCTATTTGATATTTCCGCATTTTGCTGCGTTGCTGTAAATTTTTAATCCTGCAAATATGCAAATACTTTTTTTTCGTAAGGTAAATGCATTCGCGTAAATAGATTTACAGTTTCCAGTTGGATTACGGTATCAAATCCCCACTCAAGGCCTGGAAATTATTTTTATTTGACTGACTTCGACGGCGCATATGCATTATTTGCGTTTAGAATTTCATTCATTGGCTTCGCGGCAGAAAAAACGAAATCCCTCAAATGGCGAGCGTTGGATGGATCAAACGCTGAATTAAAAACAAAAAGCTACAAGCGTAAATGCTTAAAACATTCAATTGAATATATATATATGAAGCATGTTGGAAAGCCAAAATAAATTTTCCTGTTAATTCGGGTGAAAGTTGTAAATTCTATACACATTGGCATATCCTTAAGCGCACATAAAATAGGGTTGGCATACGAGATGCTACGCCAAATTGAATTCATAGCGGTGCGAAAAAGCAGACAAAATTGTTGTTTGTTTGTTTGTTAAGAGTGTGTGGCAGAGAGATTTACACTACAAACAAACACACATGTGTTATGTAAATAAGCAATGTACAGGGTGCGACAAGTTTTGTGAAGGATGACGATTGAACAGAAGTTTCCGAAATATTGGGTAGTCGAAAAATATGTTCGTATTTTTTTAATGAACAAATTATGTACCATTTTGTTAAACCCCTTTATTGCAAATATGTACCGCAAGAAACATTATTTCATCAGTTTAAAGCTTTTATGGTTTCTCGGCAAAAAATGGCGACACAAATTTTTCACGGACTTCTCTTGAAGCCAACTTTACTCCACTAAGAGAGTTCTGCATTGTCTGAAACAAACGGTAGTCCGATGGTGCAAGGTCAGGGCAATATAGTGGTTATCAAAACTTTCCAGCCAAGCTCTCCCAGTTTTTGGCGGGTCATCAAAGATGTGTGTGGACGAAGCCGTTTCTGTTAATCAGTTCTGTCAGTTTTTTTGGATTGCTAGCTTCAATCTCATCAGTTGTTGACAGTAAATGTAGAATCAATCGTTTTACCAGGCTGGAGCAGTCATAGCGATGATTAAATCCCATCAAAAATTCAGCACAACCTTTCGAGGCGTCAATCCTGGCTTTGCGACTATTTGTTGAGTGTCACCACCCTTGGACCATGGTTTTTTTCGCACATTATTATCGTATTTGATCCACTTTTCGTCTCGTGTTACCATTCGTTTCAGAAATGGTTCGATTTCATTTCGTTTCAGCAAAGAATCGCAGATATGAACTCGGTTCATTGAATTTTTCACAGACAATTCATGACGTACGCAACCATCGAGCTTCTTTTTGTAACCAGCCTTTTTTAAATAGTTCAAAACCATTTGATGATGAGTGTTAAGTTTCTTAGCGATGTCTGGTCAATCTTTTCCATAATTTCAACTATAGATGGACCAGAGCGAGGTGCATTTTTCAGATCGAAATTTTCAGAACGCAAGCGAGCGAACTATTTTACTACATGAACTGATACAGCATCATCTCCGTAAAGTTCAAAAATTTCATTAGTGGCTTCCGTCACACTCTTCCCTTTTCTATACAAAAATATCAAAATAAAGCGAATTTCTTCATTATTTTCACTCATTTTTGAACAGCTATAACTTTTTTTTAAACTTCCGCGAATTTAATTTGTTTTTGGCTAAATGAAGCTTAAAATCTCAGCTTTCTAACAGTGTATAATACAACACAATGTGATTGTTAGCACTGGAGATATTCGAGTACAACTGCAACGACAACTATAGACAAAATACGAAAAGACTTTTTCGACTACGCAATATATTCATAAAACCCAATTTAATTTAAAAAGTTGTATCACCCTGTATATGCAAAATCGTCGATCAACCGGAAAAATTGGCAAAAATAAATCAATAGTTGCGCCACAATATTCTATTCTATGCGCTTGTTAACACACTTTTCCATTTTACGGTTCGCAGCGCCGAGCAAATCGAAAGTATGCAATATTCATGTGCAATAAATATGTTTCTAATATGTACGCGTGTATGTATGTATGCGCATTCACAACTGTAAGCGAGTGTGTTGTTGAAATGTGCTTGCATTGTGTCATTGAAGAGGCTTAAAAATACACCAATGCACACACAAACACACACGCTATCGTGTAGTTTGTACGTGCGGATGAGTGGTATGTGCGCTGGTGTCGGCCATATTCATAAGTCGTATGCAAATGCGAGGCAAATATGTGTGTAGATGTGTAATAGTCACGCCAACTAACCTGAATGGGAATCAAATCCGCAAATAAATGTTTCCTCACACACATATACATATATTTGTATGTATGTGTGCTTGTGCTACCAAAAATGTTTTCAACGAACCAATCAACGCCAGTGAGTCGAAAAATTGTTGAAATTGATGTTTTATGCACTCACTTACATATGTGTGAGTGTGTGTGTTTGTGTGAATGTGTGCGGGGCTTACTTGCATGAAAGTACTTAGAATTTGTGGCATTGTTGACAGAGCATTTAAGCGCCGTGCAACAAGTCACTTTTGGCGCTGCAACAATTATGCTCACGTGTGAAAAAAAAATAAAGTATTGTAGCACAGCACGGTGATATTGCTCTCTCAATATTCCTTGGTATTAGTTTTGGTTAATACTTGGTATTTAGTGATGGTGTACGTAGGGCCTAGGGCTTGATGCCAGTTATCATCAATATTCAAACCGAAGCCTATTTTAACAACATTGACCCTCTGGTGATCGACTAGTAGATTTCTGTTATCAAAATATGAGCTGAGTCGATTTAGCTCTGCCCATCTCTCCACCCGTTCGTCTGCCCGTATATACGCGAAGTAGTCGCTCAATCCTTGAGATATCGATCTGGAATTTTACACACGTTCTTTTCGCTCTAGGAAGCTACTCATTTGTCTGAATCGCTGATATCGGATAACTATAGCATAATGTCATAGTCATAAAGACTGAATGAAGGGAATTAAGTGTTTGTATGGAAAGCTTTTTTATTTGACGAGATATCTTCTCCAAATTTGGCTTGAATTATTTGCTGAAGCAATGTTATAAACTCCGAAAAAATCGTACAGATCTGACCACTATAGTATATAGCTGCCATACAAATACTTATATACTCGTAATATCCGAAGAATTTGTTCAGATCGAGTCACTATAGCATATAGCTGCCATACAAACTGCACGTTCAGAATTAAGTGCTTGTAATGAAAACTTTGTAATTTGAAGAGGTATCTTCTCAAAATTTGGCTTGGATTATTTGATGAGGCAATGTTTTAATCTCCAGAAAATCGTACCGATCGGACCACCATAGCATATAGCTGCCATACAAACTGACTGGTCGAAATCGTGTTCTTGTATAAAATCTAATGTATTTGTGAAGGGTATTACAGTTTTTCTTGTTTTACATTTCTTTCGACACGAGCCACAAATTGCTTAGATTGGAAACTTGCATAAATATCTAGCACAATTTTAATTGTTTTTGTATATATTAATATAATTTGGAATATGTTCCGGTTCGTAACCCCATATAATTTGACTTACAATAACGAAATTAATCATTTCGATTTGATTTAGCAAATTATGCAAATTTTATGGCGTCAAACAGTTAATAAATCACTGTGCAACATTTAAATGTGAAAGGCAACTATGCAAAGCCTCCGCTGATATCTATCACGCCAGCTGTCAGTTAGTCACGAACTATGCGCAAACCTATCATTGCCCACACTTTAATGCAGCAAATGCATATTTTCAGAATTTGAATGGGACAAATTATTTCACATTCACATAAAATAAGTGAGACATGCATTTAGGGTTCAGTGATATTTGTGCAGCGCTAGCGCCGATTGTTAACAATGTGTAAATAAAACGCACGAAATGTTATGCTTTGACGGACTAAGCGGCTGCATACACAGCATCCGATTAGCATGCATTTGCATCAATTAGCAGCTCATTAGACAAGACAACAAGCAAACGCAATGCGGCGCGTTAAGTACAAGCATTCCTCACAAACTTTCAATTGAAAAGTTGAAAAAATTTTAATTGCAATAACTCGCAGTTCCATAACAACATAAACACAGTCGGCGCAACGCAATTACATAAGCGCCGCCATTAAATCATGTAATCAAATTATATAATTAAGTGATAAATACATCATCATTAGTGTCGCAGCTGATTAGTAGTTAAGTTGTAATTTTAATAGTCATTGCGCCTGCCGAATCGTAGAAAAATCAAAACAAAAAAATTACGAGCAATCTTATTAGCATATTTTCAAGCATTTTGTCAATTTAATATTTGCCTGCCTGCACTTAATTAAGCTTCTATGAATATCAAGCACACACAACTAATGATATAATGCCTATGCCACACACGCACACACACATCGCCCCGCTGTCGTGTTATGCTAATGAGCGCGAAGCGGACACCTGTTAGCCACACTCTGCGCTGGGCACTGGGTGCGCGTAGGCGTATGAGTAATACGGGCGTTCATGTTTAATGAATGCACTTTTCAGCACCACACACACACACATGCATATGAGTGCTCATGTTTACACTAGGTGTTTTATTAAATTATAACAGCATACTAAGCACCGTAATAAATTCAAATCACACACAGCGCTGAACAGCTGTGATTAGTGCAAAGCTAGTGTTGGCAATAAAAAAGCGAATAAAATAGTGTAAACAGCAACAATTTAGCAGAACTGGCTCAGTTGTCGGCGATTTATATGCGCGCCGCGTGCTAGCGTGACAAGGAGTGCAGTTCCGCCTGTCGGCCCGCCGACAATTAGCAATCAATTGCTGAATGACAGCGTGAAAAAGCTAAAGTTTAACTCGACCGCATAGGTTATGAGCTCGCATTTGTTTTTTGTGTTGCTTGGAATGCAGCACAGCTGTTGGCGGCTTGAGTGTTGGGCGTTGGGTGTGCTAAAGGTGCGCGTTTTTTGCTTGCTGTTAATTTAAATGCATTAATGAGGTGTTGCGCCGATTAAGATAGTATTTTACTTCTAGCTGGGCGGATGAATTTTGATTTTAGCTGCAGCTTCCGCTTTATGTGGAGCATTGTGACGTGTTTAACAAAAAATGTTAACCCTTTGACTATAATATTTTTGTAATATACAAAAGTTGTTTAATTGATAACACAGAAATTGAATCTTCTGAGAGCAATTCGGAGAAGATTTTTATTTGAGTTATCTTAATAGTTTTTGAGTTTGAGCCATTTAAGCTAAAGCCGCTCAGTTCAGTCAGCTCCGTCAGGACTTTTCCAATTTGCTGCAGTTATTACTCGAAGACAGAGGATGCGATCCTGAGAAAACCTTTTTTCGCCATAATTCTACATAGCATGATCTATCGATTTTTGATCTGAATAAAACTTCAATTTTACCAGGCAAACAACGATAAAAATTTGTTGGACTAAATTATAACTTGTTCAGTTTTGAACTTTTTATTAAAAAAAAATTTCAAATTAATTTTTTTTTTTAATTTCGCTTTTTATTCCTGAAACATATAAAAATATATTCAAAACTGTTTTCAAATTAATTGTTTCTTTCTTTTTTTAATTTCACTCTTTATGCGTGAAACAAGTATAACACTGAAAATTTCAAAACAACCCGTATGGTAAGTTTTTTTTTATTCCCAAAAATCGACATTTTCTAGGCTCTCACACTAAGTGTACCCTTTAGGTGGTTCGTTTCACTTGTAAATTTCAAAAATCGAAATCGAATCTTTTGCTTATACTTATATCATATATACATAAATGTACATATATTTGAAAATATTCTTCGAATATTTGCAGTTGCTCCGGCAAATAGTTTTGTAGATATGAGCAAACTCTTAAATTTTTTTTAATTTAGTGCAATCGGTTTCCAAAACTTTAAACGCGTTTTTCCCGAAATGCAGTTCCACAGTCGGTATTGCAATTTTTTTTTTAATTTTTTGTACTTCTGCATGAAACTTTTCTGTATATTTCGATTAAGGATAAAAGTTTTTATAAATTTCATAAAGCTCACATATACTATATATGTACTTATAAGACTTTGTAAAACACTTTTTTCTTCAGATAAAAACACAAATAGAAATAGAATAATGAACGCTCAAATATTAATCTCTGATTAATAAGCCTGAACAAATAATATCGTATACGGCTTAAAGTCTCACATTTCCAACACTATAAAGTATGATACAATGTGATTCGTAGCAGTGGAGATATACGACTGCAACAATATGTATTGACAAAATACGAAAGACTGTTTCGACTACCCAATATATAGAAATTTGCGGCAAAAAAAATGTATAGAGATATTGCAAAGGTTGCCTCCTATGAAAACTTAGAGCATTCAGGGCCAAAAAACTATACTTTTATCATATTTTCCTAATTTTTAATGATTCGAGATCATATTTTTAATAAAAAAATTTTAGTAAAATGTTTTTTTAACTTTTTAATTTTTTGAAACTTTAAAACACATTAATTTTCGTCTCTATTTCATATGTGCTTCAACTAAATGATTTTAATATTCCTCTTCACTTGGCGCAAAGCTTACAAAACTTGTTCTTCCTAATGTTTATTGTATATATTTATAACATTTTTATTTAAATTCTTGTAATATTACTGTTAAGTTTTACATGTCGTAGCCTTAAAATTTATTTTTTATGGAATTTTATGATTTTTTTTTTGGGTTTTTGCCTAAAATGGAATGCAGAAGGCGAGTCGAAACTCGGTGAGCAGGCGAAAGATTGACTACAAAGCAATTGCGCGCAAACGCACAAAAAAGCTTCGTAAATAATGGAAATCAGTTCTATTGCAATTTGTTAAAGTATTTGCTGCAATCATTGCTCGATATAGAAGAAATCTGTATTCACTTAAGTATCTATGTTTCACACACTTTCTTTCGATAAGAATGCTTGTCGCAACACTTTTTATCTCATTCCATTTGCACGTTACTTCCGTCCACTATCTCCAACTCAAGTGATAACTGTTTTCACACACCCACCTGACAGTCGCTTGATGAATGCAGCTATTTTTCACACCAAAAGCACTTTAGCGGCAATCAAACTCACTCAGTTCGGCGCAGCGCGTCGCACACTGGGAATGCTCGTCTGATTATACGTAATGCAATTCGAGGCAATAAATCATATATAATATTATGTCGTTAATTTAACGCCGCATGTAATTTAATCGCAGTGTCTTACACTCAGTTGCGTTTATTTAATAAAAACGCGCGATGCTCGATCTCGCGCTGGTTTGGTTGGAGATCAACGAATCAAAGGTAGTTGCGCCGTACCGAACCGAACTGCTCCACTGACGATCACAACTGATTTTGAACTGTTCTCTGCGACGCCGTCGAAGCATAAACAAATCTTGCGCAAATCTTGAATTGTAACTAAAGTGAATCTGAAGTGTATTAAATAACGCCGAAAGAGCCGCTCTTAGTCAGCGGAGAACAATGATCGTGAAATTATGGTGAAGGTCGCCTAAACAACTCTTTCTGACGTTACATTGTTTTTGTTGTTATGTTATTTATTGATTAACTGCGGTTTTGTGTTGTTCCAACTTCAGTTATTTTATTTTGATTGTGTGTTGGTTGTACGCTGCGTTGTAATTAATATTATCTGTAATTCTCGATTTAGCATGTAATTATTATAATTTATAATAGTATGTAATGAAATATTAAATGAGACATTAAATATTGATTTTACACCATTAAACTGACGCAACTGAGGGTACTGAAATTAAGAGCGTATTATAGTCTAGAAAGTTTTAAATTAAAAGAAAAATTTTGAACATATTGTGACAGCTACGATTTTCAAAAATAACTCTCTAAAAAGATTTTTTAAAATTCAAATTTTATAAATAATTTTAAATTTTAAATTTTTAAAGTTTTAATTTTTTTCTGAAATATTTTGACAAATTAAATATTCAAAAAATATAAAAGGATTTTTCAAAATTAAAATTTTATAAATTTTTAAAATTTTTAAAAAATTCGGAAAAATTTTAACAGTTTATGTAAAAAATTTTAAAAATTTAAATTTTTAAATAATTTTTTCAAAATTCAAATTTTATAAATTTTTAAAATTTCTAAAAAATTTCGGAAATATTTTGACGGTTTATGTAAATATTTAAAAATAACTCTCTAAAAGGGTTTTTCACAATTCAAATTTTTTAAATAATTTTCAAAATTCAAAATTCAAATTTTATAAATTTTTAAAATTTCTAAAAAAAACATTTTTTAAAAGATTTTGACAGTTTAAATATTTAAAAATAAATCTCTAAAAGGATTTTTCAAAATTTAAATGTTATAAATGTTTAAAATTTCGAAAAATTTTTTCTGAAAGATTTTAACAGTTAAAACATAACTCAAAATCAATAAAATCTTTCAGAAAAAAATTTTAGAAATTTTAAAATTTAGGTCATAGCCGGGAGCTTGGAGAGTTTAGTTTTAAGGAAGTAATCTAATTCAGAAAAAAAAATTGTTTTAAATGCTAAGTTTATCAATTCTAGAATATGTTTATATGAGGATTTTTTCAAAAATTAAAATTTTAAATATAGGTGTTTTTTCTGAACCGGCTCCAAACAGGTTCGGTTATAACCAACTTTTCCTCAGTTTCAGATATTGGGGATGCAATAATTAATATCTCTAGACTAGAATACACCCTAAAGACCTATAAGAGCTGTAGAAACAAGAAGAAAATGTGAATAAAATCCAATTCATTGCAGCTCTTCTTTGGTCTTCAAAAATACACCCACAAATATCTGCGTAGATCTGATCATATCACCAGCTTTATTAATCAAACGCCTACACTTTTTTAACTTTAGGTTATTCTCGCATTGTTTGCTTGTTTACTTTGCCGCCGTGTTTCAAGTGTCATATTTTTGTTATTTTTTACTACTCAAGCTTTTATCTTCTCCAAATAGACAACTTTATTGAATTTGCTCGGCAATCAAATGATATTTCTTGCTGTTGACGAAAGTCGCTTTTAATATTTGAGCATTTCAGTACCTGTTTACGAAAGAATTTCTCTGCTTCTAAAGGGATTTTTAGCAAAGTTGGCATTTTATTGATCTGACGTCATTTTCATAGACTTTTTTTAGTAATCATGTCATTAGGCGCCTTACTAGTTGAAAAATAAAATCACAAATTAGTGAACGACTTTACTTTGTTTGTATGTGTGTCTGTGTGCTTATGTGAGCTTATGAAATACGCTAGTTTATGCAAAATATATAGCATGTGATTCCGGAGAATTTCTCTGAAAATATCAAATAATATCATTTGAATTCTAATGAGAAATATAAATTCAATATTTAATGTGCAATGTTATATAATTATTAAAAAGTGTCTAAAAACGATTATGCAAGTTTTATTTACACATTATTGCTCAATAATGATACAAATATTATAACATCTGTTTAATGATAAATCGATGTAAATATCGTACATACAATCAGATTGATATACAGCTGTGTAGGCTCAGCAAAGGGCGAGGGCAAGGGCAAGACTATACTTAACGCCCACTGCTATTAACAATAATATGCAAATACGCAAGTGTAAACTATACAAAACAAGCCCACTTAATTTTACATCTAAACTACTTTTACTAACTTAGTAAAGTAGCTCTAATGAAGGGAGCGCGAACTTACAAGTATAAATTAGATATTTTATGAATAACATAAAAGAAATATAAATTATTTAGGTCGATTAAAAGCACAGACGGTGTAGTTGCATGACGACTTTCAATTTTTATAAAATCTGTTTATGAATATGCAACTTAGTGAAGGCAGCAGCAGTACCTTTGGAAAATACATAGGTTGCCTTTTATATTTCGGGATTAGAGCACTAAAACAATGCTTAGTCATAGAAAAACGCTTATATATTCAAAATATTTCCCATTAAGATCTCATCTCTACAATTTTACATGTTTTTGATGCATTCGTCGAATCACTTTGCCACTCTGATTGAGGTATGTCTAAAACAGGCGTTCTGAACGCATCAACCATCTTGGTGTTTTAAGAGTATGAAAAGCAGTCATTCGATGCCAAGTCAAGACTATGCGGTGGATGACGCATCAAATCGATGTTTTAAGTGCTCAAAAATGCAGTTGTTTCAATCGATCTTTGGGAGCTCGCATTGCCGTGATTAAGAGGGATCCATCCTTGGCGGTTGGGTTTCTTGATTTCTTGAAAAAAATGGTTGGTCCCACTAATGCTTGTGGTTGTCTCTCTCTCATTATTAGTCGCATGATGAGCTCGCAATATTAGTTTGTTCATAGCATCAATAGTTTTCGGAAGAACAACTGATTTAACGGGTCCTTTTCGAAATTCGTCATAGGTCACTCCATGCCAACTTCGATTGAATTCATCATATAAACGATAAAACTGGTATTTGATGAAGCTTTATCGTCAAAAATTTAATTTAGTTATCGATGCACTGTTACTGAGTCAGTCGCACGAAAATTTTCGCGCTTTAATTCCATTTTCTGCCGAGTTGAATATTTTAAATTACTATGAACAGCACAAATAGCTTCCGTATATATAAAAGTGGTGAGTAAGTTCTGACTTAATCGAGCGAAAGTTTTGCAATTTAATACTATATTTGGCCGACTTGAATATTTTAAGCTACTGTCAACAATACAAAAATCGCTCGTTTTTACAAACATGCCTAGCATGTATAACAAAAAAAGTCAAACTTTACGATAAAGTTGTGAGTTGCCACTTTGCAACACTAGGGTTTCCAAATCCCGAAATATAAAAGAGAACCTACGTATTGCAACAAAGTTCGCTTGATTTTCCTTCGTGTAACGCTTTCTCATAGACTAAGTACTAAGTAGCTTGAGCCAGCAAGCAAAATTTTTGTATTACAACAAAGGCTGTCGTATTAGTCAAATTCAAAACTATTAATTGCGCATTTTTAAAAGTTAAAGAATCAGTCAACAAGCGCGCTTTGAAAGGAAACACGCCTGATTATTCATTAAAAGCTATACTTAAAAGTAACCTTAGCCAGAAAAGCAACACTCAACTGGTTTTTTGTGTGTTTTTTGGGTGCAGCAGTGTTTTTTCCCAACACTTACTGCAAGCAAATACTTCATTGCATGTCGTTGATTGACAATTTGTGTTGAATTTTTTTTGCAGGTGATTGCCTCAAAGTCATATAGAAGCACATGATATGCCAGCCGAGCGTGCGGTCAAAATATTTGGCGACCGTTTGGTGTATTCAATTGCCAGTATTTAACCTTTCCCAGCGACAGCAGCGGCTGCAAGCAAACCTTGAGAAAGCGCATGCGCACCACAACTCGTTCGACCGCTTACAAGCTGATCGCAACACAGCTGCTTACCGGTTGTGCAGCCGCAAAAAACAATAGTATTTAAATAAAATAAGCGAATATGCGACCAATCGACACCGCAACCGCAAAAATTGCTAATTGCAAACATATGAAGCGCTCGATACAAAATATGATAAATTATAAATCGCAATTGACGCATTCGTAATCGACAGAAACGCTCAAGTGCCGAAGACTCGTTTGATTTTCGTTCAACCACATGCTAATTAGCATTTTTCACGAATACTTATGCTTTTAAGATGCTGTAACGAACGCAACGCAGAACGAATTTTGCGTATTCCGGGTTTTCCAACAACAAAGTCGCATGTGAAAGGGACTTTTCACGCTTCATTATGCGTTCGTCACTTGTTTTCTAGTCACTAAATTATGTATGTATGCGTGTGTATGTGTAAAAATATAATTCAAGCAAACAACAAGACATAAAGTGTTGATTGGTGACGCTCCAAGGCGGTTCTTCATCATCGCGCTTCGTGAGTCACTTTGCTGCGAAAAATCCCCTGGACATTGAACGCTTTTGCCCATGTAAGTATGTATGGATATTCGATTGATTTTTATTTTTACGAGTAAACAAGTGATTCTATTTCTCTTTAATTAATAATAGCAAATGAATTCAGCATATTTTAATAAACGAAAACATCAATTATAATAACAATTAATTGTTGTAGTGACAGTTTATATGGAAAATGAAGCTAGCAGTGAAAATGCAAACAATTTCTCGCTCTGCACTTATCGTTAAACTAGTTGCATGTAAATTGTTTAATAATTATAATTTTATGTGGAACAAAATGCCAAAGCTTGTAGTGTGCTAAATAGAATCGATTTGTTGGCACTACGTGGAATGATTTTTAGTTAGAAAATATGAAAGTCAAAATTTATTTGTTGCTTTTAGCTGAACATGCGTAATCACGCTTCAACCTTCTAAGTTCGACTACAATTCGAATCCGCTATTATATGGAAAACATAAAGTAATAGTTCGCACCAAAATAGACAGCGGTAATTGAGAGCAGTCATGAAAAAATATTGCCGTAACAAATGTATTTGTAACACACCCCTGTTTGGGCTCGTGCTTTCAAATGCTCTTGTCCCATATATGCTATAAAAAAATAAAAAAGAAGATAAATAAAAAAAATACAATAATAACAAGAAAAAGCGTTAACTCCGCTTGCTGTAATACCCTACACAATTAAAGAAAAACTTTCATCCTGAAAGTTTGGATGACAGCTATATGCTATAGTCAGCCGATCTGAACGATTTTTGCAAAAAGTATACCGCTGCCTTAAATAACAATCCATGCCAAATATCGTGAAGATATCTTGTCAAATTAAAAAGTTTTCCATACAAGCATTTGATTCCAATAATTCAGTTTGTATGGTAGCTATGTATTATATGAGTTCGATATGGGAAATATTTTCATATATTGTAGCATTGCCTTAGAAAATAATCTATATTAATTTTCATAAAGATATCTCGTCAAATACAAACGATTTTATACAAGGACCTGACTCCGGTGGTTCAATTTGTATGGCGGCTATATGTAAAAGAAATCTGATTTGGAAAATTTTTTGGGAGACAGTACCGTTCTAATGGGGAATTGTACCTGCAAAATTTGGCGAAGATGTCTCGTCAAATAAAAAAGTTTTCCATACAAGCAGTTCATACCGATTGTTCAATTTATATGGCAGCAGTATGCTATAGTGGTTAGATATCGGTGGCTCCGACAAACGAGAAACTTCTTGGTTAGAAAATGAGGTTTTCAAAATTTCAGATCCAAATCTCTAAAACTGAGGGACTAGTTGACTCATTCAATTCAGCGCATTACGATGATCATATACATACATACATACATACTTCATATGGTCTACCATTTCACCCTGTTCAGGGTATAAAAATTGCACGACAATATTGTGAAAATGCATTTACTATCTACATATGTATATTATTTCTTATTTATACATATGTATGTACATATGTCTGTCTAGCTAAAATTAAAAAGCGCACTTGCTCTTCTTGTTGCCATTTATCGAGGCGACGCTTATTAAACATTTTGTTTTGCTTGCATTTTCAACGCCTTTTGTTTTATTTTGTTTGCCTTTTACCCCGCTTGTTGGTTTTATTAATGTTGTTTTGTTTTCGTTGCTGTTAGCATTGTGGCTTTTGCAGCCAGATATTGTCGTGGCAACGCTGGCTCACGCCGCAAAGTACCGTAAGCGTAAGCAGAGAAATTCCTGTGACAAATGTGCAAAGCAAAAAAAACACTAATACACGCACACACTCGCATGCATTCATCTCCACATCTCCGCTATTGCCGGCAAGTGTAACTCAGCAACGGCGATTCAACAGGTTTCTTAAGCTAACAGCTCTATCGTGGTTGGGGTCCTCTACGTCACTCGGACTTCGTCAACTTTTTTGCTTGCTTTTTGTTTTTGCTGGCCTTTTGTTTTTGTTTGCTTTGTGTTTTTGTTTGGCAGCGCTTCATTGTTGTTTGGGATTTTATTTTTACTCGCAAGTTTTTGTGTTTTTATGCTTTTATCTCCGCGTTCGTCGCACAAATCGGATCAAAGAAGTTATGCTAATTATATTCGATTTTTATTGTAGTTTTATGCTTTGCTTAATTATTCCAACGTGCGATTACTTGGCCACATATCAGCCATATTAGCCGCAAAGTTGACGTGTGGCTTTGAGTAGCAGCCTATTCTTTGCACGTTTTATAACAGTTATGGAAATCGAAAGTTGAAAACGTGAAGATTTTATTGTTGTTAAATTATATACATATGTATGCATAAATGTGCGAATTAACAAGCGTTAAAATTAAAGGTCGTTCTATACTTTTATTAAAATATTTTTGTAGACTGTTTCAATAAAATGATAGTAGGCATTATTATATAAAAGGCCTTCATATAACAGGGCAATTGAAAAGTCCCCGGCCTGACAAATAGATGGAATTATATCCATATGATTTAAACTTGTTTTTAACCTTCAAAAGGCGCGTGTATGAATTTGACAGCTGTCAGATCATTAGTTTGTAAATTATATCATTTTTAGTGAAGCCATTTTTGTTATTCTGAAAAAGTGGATAAAAAGGAATTTCGTGTGTTAATAAAGCATGGCTTTTTGGGGGGAAAGATGCTGTTAAAGCCAAGGTTTGGATTGAATAACATTATTCAGACTCTGCGCCAGAGAAATCAACTACTGGTTCTATGGTTTAGCGAGGCGAAATGAGTAATGAAAACGATAAATGCAGCGGACGCCATGAAGAAGTTCTTACCGACTAGAACATCAAACTAGTCCACAAAAGAGTTTCGGATGAATGTAAAGTGAAGTTGTTCGAAAAATGGTCGCCTCTGTAGATAAAGAAGGTAATGAACCGTATGACAAGTCAGTCACGATGACAAAATCCATCAATTGGTCTTCGAATTGCTTCCTCATCCACCGTTTTCTCCAGATCTGCGACTATTTCCTGTTCTCAGAGCTCAAAAGAATCCTCAATGGGAAGAAATTTTCGTCGAATGAAGAGATGATCAACGAGACTGAGACGTATTTTGAAGCAAAAGACACATCCTACTCCTACAAAAATGGTGTAGCAAAGTTGGAGGCTCACTATCATCAGTGTATCACCCTTGAAGGGAACTATGTAGAATAAAAACAAGGAATCTTGCCAAAAAAAAAAATGTTTACTATGGTTGGCAGGGGACTTTTCAATTGAAGAATTATGACTACCGGTGAGAGTCCAGCTGATTGTTCACTGAACTTTAGATTACAATATCATTACACATTTTATAGAAAGACTGAGAAATATTTAATTGTTATAATTGTATGAGAAAAAATTAAAATTATGTATATAATAAATATTCCAATTACTTTTTTTTATTATATATATTTTATAAATATATATTATATAAATAATACATATATTTAGATTTTACTACAAAACCGAATCCCACAATCAGACAACACAAATGGAAACAAATACAATACAAGCAATTCATAGTTATCCAGCCATAGATATGTACACATGTGAATATGTACACTACATAAAAGCGAGGCATGCAAACACGATTAGGCAGCAGTTGGGCAATGCAACACTACGATGATTGATTGCTTAAATACGCGCAATCGGTGTGAACAGCTGTCACTGCCTTTCCCACCTGTCAGCACCTATCCAGCTTTATGTTTGTGCGATTTCCTTCCGCATTCTCCTTTCCTCCCCTACTCCATTGACTCCTGCTGGGTCCATGCGCATTCGCAGTGTCGATGGCAACTTAAGTAATGATGTCGGTTGTTATCTAAAACAAGAAAAAAACGTTAACTTCGGTTGCACCGAAGCTAAATACCCTTCACAGGTGCATTTCTATTAGTAACTATGTGTCCAGTTTGTATGGAAGCTATATGTTATAGTTAACCGATCTGAACAATTTCTTTGGAGATTACATTGTTGTCGTAGAAAATAATATATACCAAATTTCGTGAATATATCTTGTCAAATGTGAAAGTTGTCCATACAAGAACTTGATTCCGATCGTTCAGTTTGTATGGCAGCTATATGCTATAGTTAACCGATCTGAACAAATTCTTCAGAGATTACATATTTGCCTTAGAAAATAATATATACCAAATTTCGTGAATATATCTTGTCAAATGTGAAAGTTGTCCATACAAGAACTTGATTCCGATCGTTCAGTTTGTATGGCAGCTATATGTTATAGTTAACCGATCTGAACAATTTTCTCGGATATTACATTTTTGCCCTAGAAAATAATCCATACCAAATTTGGTGATGATACATTGTCAAATGCGAAAGTTTTCCATATGAGAACTTGATTCCGATCGTTCAGTTTATATGGCAGCTATATGTTATAGTGGTCCGATATCGGCCGTTCCGACAAATGAGCAGCTTCTTGAAGAGAAAATGACGTTTGCAAAATTTCAAAAGGATATCTTAAAAACTGAGGGACTAGTTCGTATATATACAGACAGACGGACAGACGGACAGACGGACAGACAGACGGACATGGCTAAATCGACTCAGCTCAACATACTGATCATTTATATATATACTTTATAGGGTCTCCGACGCTTCCTTCTGGGTGTTACAAACATCGTGACAAAGTTAATATACCCTGTTCAGGGTATAAAAATTTAAGAATAATTTCCACATAATTGCTAATAATAAATAGTTATATATTTCATGTGCCGGAAGTCTGTAAATCGGAATAATAAATGTTATTTTCCTTTGCTAAATGAATTTAAAATAAAATAATTAATTTTATGTTAATTTTTAATTTTATGCTTTAACGGTACTATTCTATTCTATTAAGAAAGCGAAAGATTTTGAGATAAAACCGGGCTTGCACGCGAATTACAGAATAATTTTACCTAACAGCATTGGTTGAGAACAGTGACTGTAAACAAAGAACTTTAAGGAAAAAGTTAACAGAGAATATTATCACATAATGTTAATGAATTTAATGAATGTTAATTAACATTCGCTGCTGTAAATAAATTAGAAATAACAGTTCATTAACATTTTTAGCTGTAATCATTTTTTGAGAAAGCTTCGAAATTGCAATCCACTTTTGGGGTAATATTAATAACTGTTATTAGTCTTTTCGCAGTTCTCGCTTTGGATAAGAAGCTTTTGGATATTAAATTTGTTAGAAAATTCTCTGTTTCTGCTCACCTTAGTCCAATGAAAAAGCTTTTGGGACAAAATTTATAGCAAAAGCTCAATGAATTCTTACCAAAATTATAGCGATAATAACACTATAATAATTACTGCATTTCAGATATGAAAAAACTCTTACAATTGTGGCTTTGAAATGTAGAAATAATACGACTGATTCGAGCAGCAGAATACTCAGTAAAATAATCTGTCATAGTCAACGCTGTTTTGCTTTTATTATACCAACGCAGAAAAACTATAAAATCGTAAATATTTTAAAGAACTATTCAGATATAAGTCTAACTAGTTTCAAGTTTCACTGCTTCCTAATTGAGGAAACCCCAAATATATCCACTTAATTCCTTATTGAGTGCATGCAAATAGTTAATTTGTAGCATCAGCGCTTTACAACAACCACATAATGTTAAGTCAAGTGCATTGTAATTAGAATGCGCGTGCAAAATCGAAATTCTAAAATTTCATTTAAATTGCGTAAAAGGATAATACAAATAGCATAACGCCACAGAATCCCCTTGTACTTATGGTAAGCCTAATTAAATTGTGGTTTAACGCCTAAAGCTATGCAAATAATAAGAGTGTATTAACGCACACATTCACATGTTTGTGTGTGTGTACTTGTACGGGCGGCATGTGAACAGCTGCAGATTACATAAGTAGGCACGAGCAGCAGCTACTCGGAGATACAACTAAAAATAAACACAGCAAGCGGAAGCATTGTGCAAATTAGTAAACCACAAAATTTGTTAACAAAACCGAAGCGAAAATGCGGCAGTGAGACTACGGGTGCAAAGCAAAAATGTTAGTTTGTCGAGAATGCAGTGAAAGCGTTCGCTTAACTTTAAATTATTTTGGTATACTTTACATGGGCGAAAATAATTTTTATTTATTAAAAAAAAATTTGCAATAAAAATATATATGTATACATATTTTGTTGAATTTTGATTAGAAATACGAAAAGACTTTTCCGTCAACCCAATATTTTACTGTAATGGGCATTTTTACTTTACTAATATCATCTTTTATGGTGTGTATGCTTACGCTACTCTACTTAATTAGAATATTAGTAAACATTTGCTGTTACTACGCTTCGTTTTACCGATGACTTCGTTGCTATGCATGGCCGTGCGCTCCCATTACAAATAATCGGCTTATGGCCTGCGTTGTAAATCGCATTGCTCGAACCACGTGAGCGCTGCTAATGCAATTGCCCATTCAATCGAACACCGAGAAGCGAGAAGCCAGCGAAATAGTTGTGTGTGTGTGCGTATTTGTTAGTTTATTCAGCGAATTTAACCCATTTGGTCAGATTGCTCCCAAAAATTGGCAAAATTGTAGTTTATATTAATAAACTTGATTTAATTGCAACCAAATATTTATATTTGAGGCACATCAGCAAATTAAAAGACACATTAGTAATAACAGAAAGCGTGTATTAAATGTTTGTATGTGTTTAAATACACATTTTTGTGTTTTCGGAATTACAGAGGTTTTCTTGGAACTTACATGTATTTTAATTTTAATTTATTTAACCCGAAATTTCACAAAAGTTGTTATTTACGCTTTTCTTTGAATTTATATATCTGCATGTATGTATGCTTTTGTATTATTTCTTTAAAGCACAATTTATGTAAAATTTTCAACCTTCCGCAAATAAAAGTGGAATTAGTAAAATAAATTTGAAAAAGTAAGGAATAGCTGGGCTCAGCCTTTTTGTACTTCCAAAACCTATCTTTTTGCTACAAAATAGAAAAAATTTAGCTTTCACTATTCGACAGAATTGGAATGAATTACGTACGTTTAAATTAACCGATATATTGGTTAGTCGAAAAGTTTTTTCGTATTTAGAATCAAACTTCAACTTATTCTTGTTTATATTTATACAAATAAATAAATGAACAAATAGGTACCATTTTGGTCAACCAATTTTTGCCATTTTTCCGCTAGAGACATTATTTCATCAGTGTAAATCGAAATTTCGAAATTTCCAGAACGGAAGCGCGCGAACCATTGTTGTGAGACATAAACTGATACAGCAACGTTTTCGCAAACTTCACAAATTTCATTGGTGGCTTGCATGGCATTCTTCCCTTTTTTATAAAAAAATTTCAAATAAAGGCGAATTTCTTCATTATTTTCACTAAATTTTGAACAGCTCTAACTTTTTTTCAACTTCCCGAATTTAATTTTTTTGGTTAAATGAAGCTCAAATCTGACCTTTCCAACACTTTATGGTATGATACAATGTGATTGGTAGCACTGGAGATACACGACTGCAACGACATCTATTGAAAAGATACGAAAATACTTTTTCGACTACCCAATATTTTAACTTATAATGTATTTAAGTTAAAGTTGTTCAGACAGTTAGACGGATGGACGGACGGACAGACAATTTTCAACTCATCTCGTCATCCTGATCATTTATATATATATATAACTATATCTATCTTGATTATTTTTAGGTGATACATACAACCCTTAAGTGAACAAAACTATTCTACCCAGTAGCAACATGTTGCAAGAATATAGAATAACTAACTATTCTGTAAATATCATCGTAAAATGTTGTAGCAATTTCACAAGCACATTTTTCATTTTTTGCACACAAAATGAAATGTTTCTACTAACTATCTTGCAGCTATACCAATTAATAAAATAAGTTTTGCTTTTATATTTATATAATAAATATGTATATATGTAGAAAGAGCATATATTTATAAATATATGCAACATATTTGCATATTTAAATAGTACACTTTCAACAGGTGTGCATGTGCTGCCAGTTAACTGAAAATTTTAACAGCAAATGTTAAAATAAATTTTAGCAGCCCCCAAACCGCAAAACGCCCAGGCAGCGCCGATAACAAATGCAGCGACAACCACAGCCGCAGGCACCCAACACAGCATTATGACGCTACACACACACACCTGCGTAAAACGTATAAAAATACAGCAGTACACACACACACATATATGTATATGACCGCACATATGCAGTTGTTTACACTAGCAGTGGCAAAGTAGGTCTACAGCGAACTGTTTTGAGGTCCACAAATGCTCACCACCAAATAGCCCCAGATCCAGGTCCACTCGAGTTGCTTGTTTATGAAATAGCAAATTTGTGCAACGACAAAGTATTAGCGTTGCAAACTGCAATTTCAAATTTCAAATATGTAACTGTGCAGCTCTTGAAAAATTTGCTACAGCTTCTATGCATGTGTGTGTGACTAGTATTGGCAAGCACCCGAGTGGACTTGTGCTGTTAAAGGGTGATTTTTTAAGAGCTTGATAACTTTTTTTAAAAAAAAAACGCATAAAATTTGCAAAATCTCATCGGTTCTTTATTTGAAACGTTAGATTGGTTCATGACATTTACTTTTTGAAGATAATTTCATTTAAATGTTGACCGCGGCTGCGTCTTAGGTGGTCCATTCGGAAAGTCCAATTTTGGGCAACTTTTTCGAGCATTTCGGCCGGAATAGCCCAAATTTCTTCGGAAATGTTGTCTTCCAAAGCTGGAATAGTTGCTGGCTTATTTCTGTAGACTTTAGACTTGACGTAGCCCCACAAAAAATAGTCTAAAGGCGTTAAATCGCATGATCTTGGTGGCCAACTTACGGGTCCATTTCTTGAGATGAATTGTTGTCCGAAGTTTTCCCTCAAAATGGCAATAGAATCGCGAGCTGTGTGGCATGTAGCGCCATCTTGTTGAAACCACATGTCAACCAAGTTCAGTTCTTCCATTTTTGGCAACAAAAAGTTTGTTAGCATCGAACGATAGCGATCGCCATTCACCGTAACGTTGCGTCCAACAGCATCTTTGAAAAAATACGGTCCAATGATTCCACCAGCGTACAAACGACACCAAACAGTGCATTTTTCGGGATGCATGGGCAGTTCTTGAACGGCTTCTGGTTGCTCTTCACCCCAAATGCGGCAATTTTGCTTATTTACGTAGCCATTCAACCAGAAATGAGCCTCATCGCTGAACAAAATTTGTCGAATTGTCACATTTCGAACCGAACACTGATTTTGGTAATAAAATTCAATGATTTGCAAGCGTTGCTCGTTAGTAAGTCTATTCATGATGAAATGTCAAAGCATACTGAGCATCTTTCTCTTTGACACCATGTCTGAAATCCCACGTAATCTGTCAAATACTAATGCATGAAAATCCTAACCTCAAAAAAATCACCCGTTATTATTGTTTACTGCTGTTATTGCTATTGTTGTGCATTTGCTCACCTGCCACAATGCGGCACGGCAATGCAGCAATAAAATTTGCATTATGTGCGATTAGCTTGTTCGATTAGTAGAGACAACGTGTAAGTGCCGCCTGGGCCACAAAGCCCACCGCATAGTGTCATCGAAAAAAGGATTTGTGCTGTTATTGCTCAAAGTATGCATAATATCGGTATGGTATTAATTGTGTGTGTAGGCCAAATTTCAACACTTCATGCGTTTTACTAACTCTTTAAGAGCAATTCACAGTAGATTCTTCTAAAGGCAACAGAGCGTGGAGTGTGCGTATGCTTTGTACATTCTGGCAATTGGCTTTCACAATAATTAATACTTAAAGAGAGATATTGCTTTGTCTTCCTTGATTATTCATTTACTTGATATTTGCAATTCAGTTGTGTGCTACCGTTGTATTGTAATTTGCAGACTGCTTTACTATTCAACTCGTTCATTCGACTATCGAAATCGACAGCTGTTCCTTTTATGGCTGAATGACAGCAATTAATGTCTGTGGCCTAGTAGGAATTTCTCTGAGTGCATTGCATTATAAAAAATAGCTTAAATTATAATTGCTTGAAGAGTTGACTACCATCCAAATAAAAACAACACCAACACCACGAATCTCTATCAATAAGGAGGTCTAAAAGAGGTCTAGACGAAATAAATGCTACTGGATTGATAATCTGGCTTTGGAAGCCGAACTATCTGCACAGCAAAATAGTATCAAAGCACTCTCGACGACATATCAGGCAAAATTATCGACAAAGGTAGTCGAGCTCCACGTTTAATAAGATCAAAAGACGACAATGAACAGTTCAATAGATTCGGAGAATATTATACAGAAACTCACAACCCTCCTAACCTTGAAACGTCCGATAAAATTGTACCACAATCAGGTCATGCAACGGTCTAAAACACAACAAGTCCCCAAGATATGATTGAACCGAGGCAGAAACTCAGAAAGTGTGCGCGGAACACGCAATGAAACTCCGGAGGACTGGTTGTTCTTTCAAAGAAAAGTGGTATTTAACAATGTAAGTACTATCGCGGAATTACAGGGTTTGTCATAGGATCCAAAATACTTGCCTTTCATCGTCCTTTTCAAACAAGGAAACCAAAAATAGTCCGGGGGCCACATCTGGGCTGTGGGACGTCTGCGGAAGCGTAGCCAGCCTTGGTTTGGTAGCTGCTCACAAGAAAGGCGGTGTTTGAAACTTTTAGGGACTTCCACGTAAAACTTGGCGTTAACGGTTTGTTTAGGAGGAATAAATTCACGATGGACGTTGTCTTTGATGTCAGAAAAGACAATGAGCATCTTTTTCACTTTGGATTTGGTCATTCATCAGCGACCTCTTCCCGGCCTTCCAAAAACATCACTTCTTGCAAAATTACCATTACAATCAAAGTCTGAGGCTTTTGAAGGCAAGTGCTCAAGAAAATTACCAAAAATTCCTTACTGGTTATTTTCGTATGTGAGCGCACCCAGACAGGATTAAACACACACGGGCTCAAACGAGAATGAGACACATACATACATACATGCAAACACACATGCACGCACGAAAAACTAATGAAATGATTACTTACTTGAGCGTGCAGCGTTTGTTGTTATTATTTTTGCTAATTTCCCAAAAATATACAACGTTTACTCCATTACTTTTTATTGTGTATTGTTGTCAGGACGAAATTTGTTTGTTTGCTTGATTGCTTTCGTGTGATAAAAGTGCGCCGATAATATAATTTTCTCACACTCAAGCCCAACCAAAATATACAAACAAAGGCAAGAAAATAAAGTGAAACAGACAAATGATATTCCGAGGCACTGTCAAGTGCTCAAGTGCCTAGAGTACAACAAATATACAGCAGAGAGGCGCTGAAGAGCGTTTTTTCCATGACACACGTTGGCATTGTAATTTTCTTATGCCTTTGCCTCGCTTCGCTTGGTTGTTGTTGGCGCAATTTATTTGTGGCTGTTCAAACAATTCGAACTAAAGGTGATCAGTTCAATTCCGATTATATTGCTTTTAAGGTATTTCCGATGGTTTGCACACGTGAAACCAAACCAAAATTTGCGCTTGGCTTCGTACTTGCCCGCACGAATGCACAAATTGTGTTAGGTAAATTTTGTGGGGCAACATGTCGAAAAGTAATTAAAATTTGTTGTCCCTTATGATATTAGTTTGAGTGCTCACTTTGTTGGCAAGAGAGATAATAGCGCTTAAGTGAGCGCATACAAAAGACAAGACGTTAACTTCGGCTGCAAGGAGCTATAATATCAGTGTATTTTGTATGCCAATGCTATTAAAAGGTTTTTGTCTTGATTTTGATTAGTCACTTTCTGTGGCAGGTATATGCTATAGTGGTCCAATCTGAACAATTCCTTCGGAGGTGCCTTAATGGTGCCTTAAATAATAATATTGCCGTATTTCGTGAAGATATCTCGTCCAATGAAAAAATTTTCCATACAAAGACTTTATTCCGCTAGGTCAGTTTGTGGGGCAGCTATATGCTATAGTAGTGCGATCTGAAGAATTTCTTCGTAGGTTACACCAGTGCTTTAAGTAATAACACATGTAAATTTCTGAAGATATCTGACAAAAGTATTTTATATAAGATTTATTCCATCGTAGTTTATAAGGCAAATATATGGTACAGTGGTTTCAGCGGTTCCGACAAATAAGCAGCTTCTTGGTGGCAAAAGGACGCATGCGAAGTTCCTGTTCGATATCTCGCATATATATGGACGGAGATATAGATGGACTAAATTGATTCAGCTCGTCGAAATGGGTGTTCTTTTGCTAACCGCTTACACAAAACAGATCTAATAGAACTTATGTACACCGCAATTTATGGCTGTTATTTATGCGATGAATTTTTAACTTTCTTTTACTAATTGATTTTATCTATATTTATATAAGCCTTTTTTCCTCGAATGTCTTACTTACCGCTTCTCTTACACTTTTTCCTTGAAAGCACCATTTCAACGAGCCTTTTATATTTTTTGCCAATAAAAATTATACGCTCGTGTATTCATTATAATTTGTTCTCATTAGTAAAGATTGCCACTCTAAACAAAATAATTCTCATTTTTCATTTATGAGCTTTATTCCCCTACTCAAGGCTTCTGGCAAAGTTTTGTCTCTGAGTATGTGTGTTCGCGTCTGCTTCTGTCTGATTACCAAAGCAACCAGTTGCTGCACCAGGCATTGACACTTGATTGTCGTGGCGAACCACACATTGACGCTTTTACTGACAGTCGAGCGTAAACTTTGACAATTTTTTAACACCAATTGTCAACAGTTATAGCTGTCAGCGCGACAAAATTGACAAGTGTGGAGTGTTTGTGGAAGCTTTACTGCCTTCGTGGTTGGATTTCGATGGCGAATATCAAATAAAGGTTGTTAGTTGTCAACATGAGGGGCGCTATAAATGGAAAATAATAAACTACAATTTATTACAACAACAATTTGTAAAGAAAATTATGCAAATAACAGCAGATAATGGCAATAAGAATTGAAAGAAGCGCAAAAAAAATCCTCAAAAATTGAGCTCTAAAATTAGCGAAAACGGCCCAGATAAACAAAAATATCGATTCGGCACTCTTTTGTTATTGTTGTTGCCAGTTGCTTTCACGTGCACGCCTACACTGTTTGCAAGTTGGCTAAAGCTGGTGGTCAAAGCGGAGATGCCGGCAATAAAATGGTGATAAACTTCTCTCAAATGGGCCAATTGCCAAAAGACAATTTCGCACCTCCCTCCCTTCCCCTTGCGTAACTTCGCAAGTGCTTCGCTTATTGTGCTGCTTTTACTGTTTGAATTAATTTTATGAAACGTGAGTACCGCACTTCCACAATAACAGTCTTTTAGATTTTGCCTTTTTTGCGGCGCTTCTATTTATAACACAAAAGCGCTTGCAAACTTTTGAGAAAATTGGCTTGAGCTTTTGCCATTTTGTTGACGAAATTTGAAATATAATTTTTGGTAATAAAGGCACGTGCACTGAAGCCTTAACGCCTTAAAGCCTTTATTAAGCAGCTAAAAATATTTATAATAACTGTAAACCCAATACCGTTATCTATTTAAACTTAATCAAACTATAAAAAGCTGCAAATCCAATTTTGATGAAGGATTCGATCATTCAACATCGATCAAAGTCGCAAAATCGATTCGGAATTGTAAAAATGCTAAAAGTAAAAGTGTAGCATACGCGTAGGCGCTTTGGCGGTCAAGGCCAACAAGTGACACCAGGCAATCACAGCAGCTCTTATAATCATTATTGTCACAAACATACCCACTCAGATTAAGGACAAAGCTTCTGCTTTCGCTTTCACAGTTCTATGTTTAGTAGTATAACGGTTAGCGCCTAAAAACATGCCACGAAATATTCCATCTGTGTTCCAGGAAATAGCTCATACATGCGACTCAATAAATATTTGCCTACACAGAAATGGAAGCATGTTAGGAAGCAACAGTTAACAGACGCGCTTCAGGCGCCACAAATACCTTGTATGTGTATATGTATATGTTTATGTATATTTATAGCAATTTGTAGAGCATTCCTGTGTTTGGCTTTCAGGTTTTTGGCTTTTGCCCGCAGTGATTTATCATAGAAATTACTCCCACACGTATGGCTGCAGACAAAGATATTGAAGCAAAAATGTCGGTAAGTGCTTAAATGTGCGCTTTCTTATCGCGATTTTACTAATAATACATATCTCTGAACGAACCTTTTGGAACCGAAAAAGCTGCTTAAAAATTCAAAGTGTGTGTAAGCTTTAAGATTTTAGCAGCCTTATCACTCCACAATATTGCCAACAAAGACGTTTTAACTACTTGCTGTCAACAAATTTGCACCAAAAGTCTCACAAAGTGGATGCCACAAAATGTGTGCCCTTTGTACTTTACCTACGGCAACCAAATTTGCACTTTAAAGCTTAAAGCTGAAAACTTTGTATGCCCACTATGCCTTTACCTACAGCCACGTGTGCTGGTATGTTTTGTGTGTATATATGTGTGTGTGTGTTAGTGTGCGCATGTATAGGCAAATTCATCATTTTTATGCTTGTATGCTTTTAAGGCTCCTGCTTATATTGGTGAAACCGCAATATTTTAAGCTGGCCTTGCTTTTGAGTGCTCATTTTTCAACGCTGACCATGCTGCGGTCTCGACGTCTCGTCTTGATTTCATTTTCCATATTTCGCTCAAACACCATTTTGTATGCTGCATGTCTTTATTTAATAATTTTCGGCGCGCAAGCTTTGCTTGGCGGTCAATGGCGTTGGGATAACTTTGGCGCAAACTTCATTAAAGCGCCCGTAAAATTAATTTGAAAACTTTACATACAACAACAAAAATGCATGTTGCGGCGGCAGAAGAAAAAAAGCGTTAAAAGTAACACCACAACCTACAACAATGGCGGGTGCTTGGAAAAGTGGCAGATTTGTGCTGCGTGTGCACACATTTTAAACTCACCAATACACGCTTGCTTAGGCATTTGTGTTCGCTTAACTTCATTATGTGCAGTGGTTTTTACAAAATGGCGTCGAACATGTTACTTAAAACAGTTTAATAGTCAAGTATTTGCAAAACAATAAATAACAACAAAAGTAAATAACGCGCAACAATCGCCAACACACCGGCAGCATTAAGGCAATAAAGCTATGTGAAAGCAAAAAAATCGAAGTTTACCTAGGTAAACCAATAATACCTCAAAGTGATTTATAAAAGCGCCTAACAACGCAGCGCCCTGCAAAACAATGCTATGTGCATGCACCAACGTCCAGCAGCGGTCTGCCTATAGCGGTTTACCTACAGGCATGTATACAGTGCGCTCCACGTGTCCGCATGGCGTATAAGCAACCTCTGCCGAGCAACAGCAGACCAACCACGCCCTTAGCAATAACCAAATGTATTGAACAGCCGAACGCCACTAATGGAAAGAAATATAACAAAATACAATAATTGCTTAAACTAAAGCAACACAAACAATGGCAAGTGAACGCTTTGAAGAATGGCAGGAACAATCACTCTCCCACCGCGTGTTCAAATGCTACATAAAACCCCGGGAAACACACAGTGAATGGCACGAAAAAAGAGACTAACCGTATGCAAATAACTACATGGATAACAGAGAGCCCCAAAGTTCCATCGTGTATAGTCTTGTGATTTACACATCAGCCAACCGCCATGGCCGGGGGTGACGTGAGAGCGGCAGGAATTGAGCGCCTAACACAAGTTGCAGCTGTTGGCGGAGGGGATACCGTAAAAACGCTTCCAATGTGCCAATAATGATTAATCAGCATGGCTGCTCACTTCGCTGACCACCGTTTGTTTTGCACTTAAGCCCAGTTTGCTGCCAAGGCGCCTGCTATCAGCGATGAGCCTTCTGAAAATATTTCCTTACGCTGGGCATTTTGTTTAGATTACAAACAATAGCTTAAGTTGGGGAAGAAAATCGAATTTGTTTATATTAAATGGCGTCGCACACACACACAATTGCTTATAATTATGTTATCCTTAAGTGTGTGTGGGTGTATTATCTATATTTGTGCGCGCAATGACGAACGCTTTAACGCATTAATTCGTTATTAATGCTGGAAAAAAAGCAAAATAATGAAAAAAAGAAAATGCTACTCCGAAGTTGGATAATATATAAAGTTTCCAAGAAAAAAAATAGGAATATCATGGAAAATATGAAATTTAAATCACGCACATTAGCACTGACTATAAGAATTGCCGCTGCCACGAGCATTTATTCATGGAAATAGAATGCTTTCGAAGAAATATTATTTGTACAATTTATTTTTCAAGATCGAAGATTGATGGTTGTGCTCATTGGAGTGGTCATTAATGACGTTTTCATATTTTGCTAATTTTTATATAATACTAAACGGATAATCAAATAAAGCTGAGATGCTTTTATTTAATACGAGATATAAGATCCCGGGCATACCACTGGCACGGATGGAAAGCATACGGCTGCAAAATGCGGATACAGTGAAGTATTTAGGACTCGTCCTAGATATGAAGCTTTCATGGAAGCCTAATATTGAAGAGGAAGCAAATTTCTCTGGCCGATTACCTACAAAAGAGCTGTGGGCGAGAAGAAGCTGCTGAGCAGTGAGGCTCTTTACGTTTGGGTCAAAGCTCGTGGGAATGTTGGTGGGGGATATATTGTCAGGAACTCTCTATCAACTGCATTTTCAGACTTTCTGACTATTGCAGTGGTTTTCAAGCTGAGGCTGCTGCCATTTAGTTAGCTCCGCTACGAAACCTCCACTCTGGTAGTAGACAAATATGGGTACTAGGCCCCAGCGGAATTACAGACAACTGTAAAGGAAGAGAAGGCGAGGTGGAGTCATCTCAGCACTTCCTTAAAGATAGAGAGCTCACACTTCCAGATGTCCCACCGAACTGGAAGGAATAGAAATTTAATACCTTTTTTTGACCACAAGACGCTTGGCTGACTTTGGTTAAACCTTTTTAGTGCTGTGTAAGTATTTTCATGGTAAAACTATATTAAATTGCATCACAGGCTATAATATAAAAACTTTACCAAACTTCAGTGACTCTTTTGTTCCACGATTTTTAGAAGAAAATTCAAATTCAAAGTCTTCTTGAACTGATTGGGGATTAACAATGATGAAAATCATAACCAATAAAAATATTATCTTTTTCAGCAATAAACAATTCCACATTTTTCTACGTTTCTGGTGGCCTTCAAAGCGTTTTCATTGCCAGGTTCGCACATACAGCAAAAACGATTTCTATGGTGGTATAACCTGCCACAAAAGCTCCTCTTCCACAGCCTTTGCCAAAAGCATTCGCTCATCAGTTGCCACCCTTTCTTTACCCCACGTCAGCGCTTCATATCTTTCACGCATTTCGAGCAACTTACTGGCACTGTTTGCACTTCCAATCAATAGTAACCATTTTCCCTGCACTTTCCTTATTCATTTTCTATGACCCAAATGTCAGTTTCTGCTTAAATGGTTTGTTGGTATTTTGGGGGGAGTATGTCTATACTTCTATCCAATGACTGCTAAGTGAAAGAAATAATTCTCGCAATAGTGAGAAAAAAGTCGGGTGAAACTTATGCACAAACAAACAGCAGCTTGTGGCAGCTGTGCGCGCTGACACCGCACGTCTGACACGGTCGAGCCGGCAGCCGTACCACTGATAACGATGGACAGTGTCAATCAAAGCGTGCGTGCCCGAAATTTACGTGCTTTCGCAAAGCTTTCACTGCGGTGAATAGACGTCTACGCTCATAGAAAGTCAGTTGAAGAAATAGCTGAGTGATATAAACACTGTTGATTGGATTTCAGTTGCGCTGTCGAAATTCGATTTATGACAGTGTTTGCTTAAGGTTTTTATTATCCAAAATGTGTCATAAATTTAAGCATGATAATAAAGTGGAATCGAATTGAATAGTGAATTGCAGTTAGTTGAAATAAATCGAAAATGCGCTGAGCTTGCAACAAGTCGCCGAGTGCCACAAATTACACAGCTCTAAGCCACATTTAGACGCCAATCAAAAAAATTGAGCGAAAAATTAAGTCCGATATGTCTCTAATAAACACTAATAAACCAATCAAATAAACGGCTTGGTTGTTGTTGCTATTTCTCTTGGTTAAAAACAAGCAGAGTTGCACAAACAGTTTTATTGCCGAGAATCCCCATTAACTCATAAGCAACTGACAAACTTTCTAATTTTCAATCTATTAATATCAGTTTACGAGTTGCTTAGTCACACACACACGCGCACACACTCACACACGTGTACATGTAACACACGCTTTCATTTCCTGTTAGGAAGGGAGTAAATTTAAACCACATTGCAGGTTAGTTGTTTCAACTTTTAACGCCCCTTTGCGGCACAGCCCTCAAGCAACAGTTAAACGGTATGCTCCTTCGATATGTCGCTCACACATCGTACATATGTCGGCGCTGTGGAAACATAAGTACAAATTACTTTTTGTTAGAGTTGTTGGGTCAAGCAGCTTGTTCGAACAGAGGAAAAGCATCCGAACGGGCGTCTGACAAGAGCAAAAGTAAAAAGCGAAAACAAAACTTTGTTCTTATTTTACTCAGTGAGAGTTGCTCGCAGCAAAGTGGAGGAAGGACTCGACTTTAAGTGCGACCATAATTCCATTTGGCTTCCTTCCTTTGTCCACTTCTCACACCGGATTCCTTATTCAGTTTGATGTCTATCTTTATGCACTTGAATTTATGTACATGTTATATAAAGAATGTATGATTTCTCGAGAATTTTCACATATGTAGAAGTGCGCATATTTTTGCCAAAGTACAGCGGTGTTCTTCAAATTAGAGATACAAGTTTTCTTTTGAGAAATCAAATTATTTTTGAAAGCTTGTATTAAATTTGTATAAATATTAAATCATTCTTCTAAATTAAATTCCATCAATTTTTATAATCTAAACCAATACCTTGTTTCCACTAAAAACGTTAAGTGATTTATTTATTTAGACTCCTTCTTTCGAACTTCGGTCTTAACTGATCCGTGACTGCTAACCAGACATTGAAAAAACGGCTTTTAAGCTATTCCTAATCTAGACTGCCAGCGTTGGAGATGTATAAAACAGTTGTTTTTGACAAGCCAATCGGAGCTGTGACAGTTTTTCTCACTACAACTTTTATACTTTCTTTCTGCATTTTCACTTGTTTACTTGATATATTTATTTTTTGTTGTGGTGTACTTAAGAATGTGTTCACCACTGTACGACTGTTACTTGAACACATGTAAGTTAGTTGTTTCCAATTCATTTTTGTGGTGTGTGTGGGTTAGAACTTTCGGTTTGAAACTTTTACTGCAACCTGACCTTTTGACCATCTTTTTTGTAATCTGTTTGCTTTTTAAATTGCCGTTATATTAGATAAAGCAGCTTGATTTATTTACCGCGTACGTTAAAGTTTTCCCTATGAGTGGTGGGACAAGTTTAAGTTATGTGGATTAAAGAGATTAAAGTATTAAAAATAAATATATAATAACGAGTAAGAAAAGGCTAAGCGGGCGCAGTCAACATTCTCCATTATTTATCGGTATGTTCAGCATTAAGCGTCACTTGTCATTTCCGGCAACTTCCTTGTTTGGTCGTTAGCAATACTATCATACGAAAATGTTGCAGTTTTTCCATTTACAGTAGTGAAACAGAATTTTCTAACTACTAATTGTCGGATTTATCTCTGCTAGTATCAGTCATTAACTTGTTTATGTGTTTTGTTTTTGAAATATTTGAAAGGAAATTAATTCTGGTTGAGACTTGACAAGGATGCTGAACACACGAGTTTATTTGTCCCCACAATTAAGCGCTTAAGCACTTGGTGTGTGAGTTTTAACCCAGTAAATCAAAGAGCTTGCGCGAGGCTTTGTTTTACTTGTACCAGTTCTGACAAAAATTTTAAGTAATTTAATCTATTGGCTACACTAGGCTGTGCTCGCTGCCATTGGAGATTTATAACACTAAAATTCACATCGTCTTCTTTATTGGCGTAGACATCGCTTACGCGATTATAGCCGAGTTAACAACAGCGCGCCAGTCGTTTCTTCTTTTCGCAAGGTGGCGCCAATTGGATATCCCAAGCGAAGCCAGGTCCTTCTCCACTTGGTCCTTCCAACGGAGTGGAGGTCTTCCTCTTACTCTGCTTCCCCCGGCGGGTACTGCGTCGAATACTTTCAGAGCTGGAGTGTTTTCGTTCATTCGGACAACATGACCTAGCCAGCGTAGCCGCTGTCTTTTAATTCGCTGAACTATGTCAATGTCGTCGTATATCTCGTACAGCTCATCATTCCATTGAATGCAATATTCGCCGTAGTCAATGCCCAAAGAACCATAAATCTTTCGCAGAACCTTTCTCTAGAAAACTCGCAACGTCGACTCATCAGTTGTTGTCATCGTCCAGGCCTCTGCACAATATATCAAGACGGAATTTATGAGGTACTTATAGAGTTTGGCTTTTGTTCGTCGAGAGAGGAATTTAATTTTCAGTTGCCTACTCAGTCCGAAGTAGCACCTGTTGGCAAGAGTAATCATGCGTTGGATTTCCAGGCTGACATTGTTGGTGGTGTTCATCAAATGCGGGTCACTCATCCGAGGCTTGTTGTTTATTTTCATTGGTGTGCTTTTTTACGTGGCGGTCCCAAGCCAAGCGCACAACCCTGCGGAGGGGATGTTTTGCCATCTCACTTTAGCTCGCCTTCAAACGGATGTTCTTAGGCTACCTAGAGGATACTTGTTCAAAGACCGGAAGCCGTGAGCTGAGTCATATGTAAAAGAATCGTTTCTGCCCACTCTCAAGTGAACGGCGATCAGAGAACTTTCCTCAATTGCGTGAACTTCTACACATGACTCCATCCACATTTCACATCGTTTAATATTTATTAAAATAAAACATTTTAATGTCGTATTTTGTTATAAAAGTCGTATTGATTTAAGTACTTTTCATTGTTTGGAAATAATGAAGACATTTTTTTTTTATTTGGGAAGCCGATTGACATGTGAATTGCATTTATTTGTTTGTTTACATTTTTTTCTTCGTACTGTCTAGATCAGCTGTGATAACGAATTTATTGACAAACAGATGGCACTAAATTGGAGTCGGGCCGGGAGATTTCAAATAAATTAGCTTCAAATCTCACAACAAGTATCAATTTTGTATTGTGAAATCTTGCAAAATCCAGTATATCTACTAAACAGCCTAAATCTGAATCTAAATAAGAGTCGGTCGGTAAGGGTATTAATATGAAACTGCAGTGAGTAGTTTTTCAAATGCTAGGATACTTATATAATACTTATTATAATAAATGTTGTAGCAAATTTCGTATTTGCTCACTTTTCGGAATTTTTGCTTGTTGTGTTTCCGGCATCCTGCAGTTTCAGCATTATAATATATGAACTGTCAGCATTAGGATGCAGTTAACACTTGCCTTTCATGCAGATCGTTTAGAAAGTTCTGAAAGGTGTAGCATGGCATGTGATTTGCATTATAATTAATACTGAAATGTCTGTGGTGTATTTTTGTATGTATGTATGTAGGTAGGTGTGGTGGTACAATAACGGCTGTGACATTTTATAATTTGCTAATGTCTAGTCTGCTGTAAATGATTGATGTGCGGCTGGCATAGATATTTATCAAATAAGGCAAAGCGCAATGCATATATGAAAGTGGGAAGGCAACACGCCGACTATGCTCATTGCGTAATATTATACAATCATATGTATGTACATATATATGACGGAGAGGCCATTGGAGGGCTTTAAATTGCTGAAAACTAACCATTTATATGAATTATGAATATCCAGAAGAGCTTCAGACAAATAAATCTAACAATTACACATGTGGCCAGGTCAATAGCAGCAACATATCGCTTACAACTTTGCGTCCTTCTTAGAAAACGGGTCAATGAAACCAGCCGAGCACAAATCCATGCGCTCAAGTCGTCATAAGCCGTTATTTGCTTAAATTGCCATTTAATCCCAATTCAAATTCATCCAAATTTAGGTCATTCCAGACAAAGCAACCAGCAACATACAATGAAGGCTTGAAGCCATACAAATTTTACTGAAAACTCCAGCTTAAAGGAAGATTAAAGCGCTAAACTGATGCCGTATTCCTGCTGAGGCGATAAGTCTGTGAAAATACGAAAATATGGGACACTCAAAGGTCAAGGTGTGAGCTACAGATAAGTAGATAACGCGCGGCACAAGATGCTTCTACAATTCTCAAGCGCATAAACATCAAGCAACAGCAACAAAAACCACATAAAGTACAGCAGGTTGGGATGCTGCAGACAGGCAGATAATCATTAAAAAAATGGTAAAAGGCCAATAACCAAGCTAAGCCAATTTCTAAAGCAGTCAACGAAAGCAGCTGAATTACGCTTATCCCGGCGCCTGTCCGCAGCTACACACCCACACACGTAACTATATTCGGCACAAAGCTAACAAGCAACAGCGGTGCAAAAGGAAGATCGCTCGCCGATTGATAAGAATGATAAGCGCACATCGCAAATGAAAACAACCAGAACAAAGCAGCGAAAGCCATTGAAAGGAACATCAAACAGTTAGTGCCGCTAACAGTGGCAATGCAAGCATTGGCCGAACTGAGCAACTGGTCGAAACGCATGCGCAGTAAGACACTAGTGCTAAAGCGGGGAAGTGCTTCATACTGTTATACAGGCATTGCTACAAAATTTCGGTGTGCGTTGTGTGTCTGTGTGTCGTTTTGTAAAAGGTTATAAATACATCGGGATTTAAAATACTGTTAATAACTCTAACTGATGCATGTGTGTGGCACGCAAATTACTTGTGTGTCATCAAATGTCATAATAGTGAATTGTGTGTGTGTTTGTGTGTGTGTCTCTGCTGTATAGCTGGCGCTGTGAGTTGTTTTGGTTATCTGTTTGGTGGAATTATGTACTTTGTTTGCTTGTGCCAATGGTGTTGCTGAAATTCAGCTAACGCAAGCGTCATAGTTTACATAAATAATTTTATATTTATGTGTGAGTTATTCGCAGTCATATATGCACTTATGTACATATGTACATGCTCTACATGCGCCCATAAATTGCAAGATTCAGAAGGAATATTCACCAAATAAATATTTTAAATTTACTGAACCATCATAAACTTATTAAGTAGTCGAAAAAGTCTTTTCGTAAACCCAATCAAACTTCAATATGTATTTGAAATGTACCATTGCTGTGCTACCTGAACTGACATCGTCTCCGTAAACTTCACGAATATCAATGATGGCTTGCATTGCATTCTTCCCTTTTTTACAAAAAAATTTCAAAATTTGGCGAGTTTCTTCATTGTTTTCACTCATTTTTGAACAGCTGTACCTATTTTTTTACTTCCCAGAATTTAATTTTTTTTTTGGTTAAATGAAGCTTAACATCTCACCTTTCCAACACTATATGGTACGACACAATGTAATTGATAGTACAGGAGATATACGACTGCAACGCCATCTATTGACAAAATACGAAAAGACTTTTTCGACTACCCAATATTGTTTATGCATTTTTCTTGTCCTATTTTACTTCGTCATCGTTATTTTGTGTCATTTAAACTCTAAAAGTTCTGTTTATTTACAAGATTTTTTGCTTGTTCACTCCAAATGGAAAGTAAAAAATACCCAGTGGGAAAGCATACGAGTACAAGCAACCAAGTAGAACTAACCTCACTTATTATATCAGTTTCACTCAACTCTGCAGTCTGAAAAAACTATTCAAGCTCATACAGCAATCGAGTATGTTTTCGAATCATGCTGCCGCTGTTCGGACGGACGATAGTTCACGAGGTTTGCAAAATATTAACATATATTCTTTATTTTCATTAGATTTCGATCCAACAAAAGTTGGTAAAAACTCGAGGTGTGATTATAAAAACTATTCTTTCTAGCCTGTAGTGTATGATTTAGCTGGTATATAAGTTTAAACGTGGAGTTTCAGGTATATGTATATAAATCAGGTCAAATATAAACAAAATTTAATACACTTCCAGTCATAGATCGTCACCTAAAATTCAAAATAACGTAACATCACTGTCTATAAGTTTTCAGGCGAAGGAAAAACGATTTAATAGAAACCACTCATATTGAAACAAAATTTGAGTTTTGGTTATAAAATGGTTATATATTACTTATAGGTTGGTTATGTATTTGTTATATATTGGTTATATATTAGTTATATGTTGGTTATATATTGCTTATGTCTGACAGCGGAAGCTGAAAATTTTATGCTACATACATATACATATGTAATATGATGTAGTGAATCGTAAGCAATAAAAAACCAAATTTCGATTGTTTTTTTGATACGTTGTCTTGCATTTAAGGTAACGATATATTTTATATTTTCCTTTTCTAACTCAAAACCTTAAACTTGTATGATTTTGTTATATTTCTTCCAGTTCATATTATTTTATAAGGTAGTTACCAACTAGTTTATCTCACTGGAGGTTATGTACTGCTTTATATACATATGTATGTATGTACATAAGTATCCCGGTATAATATATTCAATCGTTGCTGGATTAGTGTTGTTTTGTCCAACCCAGTCGTGACATTTGTGCCATTATCTTTTTTAACAATCACGGTGACAAATATAATTTTTTGCTGCTTAGTTACGTATAAAGGGTGATTAAAAATGTTCTTTGCTTCAAATTGTTTGACTCTTTCTCTTGAATTTTCAGTGTTTCACTTCACACAAGGACTCTACGCTGTGAAATTCTTCTTTTAAATGATTTGTTGTGAATAATTAATAAAAATATAACGAAATAGACAGAGTTGATAAAGTTCTGATGACGTCATAACTCCAAAGCTCTAATATGTATTGAAAGCAAACTGACGAACAGCTGACAAACTGATTTATATACGATGGTTATATTCATAATTGAATTTTATTGCCTAAAACCATATGCTTCAAGGCTTATGATTTGCTTGTATTTGACGCACCCTGTATATTGACAAATTCCACTTTTCTCACCTAGATAAAGGGAAACTTTCCAAAACCAGACGAAGAGAGGCACAGTCAAACATTCACACCTGTTTTCACATTACACACACTAGACACACACATACATACATATACATATATACTTGCTTATGTGTGTGCGCGTTGACAATTTGGAACCATAAAAGTAAAATTAATGGTCTGCTCAGCCATTTTGCGAATGGTCGTGTCAAAAATTGGTTGTTTTGAATGTTTATTTATTTGTTTTTTATTTTTTGTTGTTGTTGTGTGCCTGTGAGCAGTCTGCAAATGCCTTCGAATGTCAAAAAAATAACTGTGTGCACTGTCCTGTCTGGATTTCGGTTGCATTGTGTAGCACACATTGTCATTCATGACAGTGACAGCTGCTAACACGGGTTGACGTCGTCCGCGCGGAGGTTAGTCTAATCGACATTAATGGGAAAATAAGCAATTTGCTTTGTTTCTCAAGTCTAACACTATCATATGCCATATTTGGTATCTCTGGAAAATCGCATCTCACCTGTTGCCTGCTGTTCCGGCTGCAGTCCCTTCTAGTTCTAATGCAATGGTGCTGGCGATTGGCCGCCTCTGCTTTTATTCTGTCAACATTGAGCCGTGTGCCTATTCCGGTGTCTGTTTGTATGCACACCATAAATCAAATGAAATTGTCCGGCGGCCACTGTTACAGCCCCAAAAGCAATATGATTTGCTTTGGCCTCCATTGTCGAGCATCATTTGTCACGCAGCGTGTGGTCAGGCTTGGCTCATTTAGCGCTGCTTTTTTGGACCAATAAATGCATTTTTGCAATCATATGCATGTACATATGAGTATACCAAAGCAGCTATTTTGCCATTATTTCGATGGCAAGCACGAATGCAAACTTTAGTCAGCTTTCATAGTTTGTTTTGCCAGGTCACCAGCGGTCAATTGATTCATATACATATTGAAGTGCGAGAGGGCGGTAAGTAAGGGCAATGTATTTCTTGATTTCTTATTAATTGAAACCTTGACACCTGACAACATTTCGTTGGTGACTCGAATCATCCGTGAAAACGCCCACTAAAAAGATTCCGCTAATATAATTGTTGTAAACACATTCCAGATACCTCTAAGGCGCAGGGAACGAAATGAAGAAAAACTTTTGTTTGCAATTTTACAAATATTTTTTACTTTTCTATAACGCTGTAACCGATTTCGCAAAATTAGATGTTTCCGATCCTTTAAACAAAAATAAATGGCATTGAAAATGTAGTATAAATTGAAGTACAACTTGCGAGCGCCATCTACTGGTTAGTTTTGATGGTTTGTAGCATTGCTGGGTACAGTTAAGCAGAGTTTCAAAACAATATTTAGAGCCTTCAAATTAAAAAGTTTGCTTAAGAATCTCAGAAGTTCAATTTGTATTTGAGCAACTTACCACCCTGTGGTTACTATCAAATTACCACTCGTACTGTACCGCAGCACATTTGACATTTGTTGTCAATCAACAACTGTGATCAGCTGTTCAGACGCTTTGTCAGTTTTCATTGTTTGCCGGAGTAAATTTGTGAAGTTTAAGAAAATTGTTAATTGTGAAAGAAGTAAAAGAAAAGCAAGAACGTTAAAATGACACAAGATATATTAATGAAGAATGACGAACCTACGACTACAAATGATGCCTCGCGTAATCAGCTGAAGCAGTATTGTGCAACCGCAAAATCGTCTACTGGCAGCCAGCTATTGGATGTGGTGCGCCAAGTGCTGGAGGCTCCTTCTATTTACGTATTTGGTGAACTACTCGCATTGCCTAACATACAGGAGGTAAATACTAATCTACAAAAATGAAATTTGTGTACTTTGCTAACACAAAGTTATCAATTTTTACAGCTTAAAGATGGTATTCACTCCAAGTACTTGAATACACTGAATCTATTTGCTTACGGTACTTATAAACAATACCGTCAACAGCCAGGCGAATACCTAGAATTAACCGCTACAATGCAGAAGAAGTTACAGCATTTGACTATTGTTTCTTTGGCTATTAAAAACAAGTGCATCCCATACGAAGTGTTGTTGGAGGAGTTAGAAATCAATAACGTACGCCATTTGGAGGATGTTATAATTGAAGCAATTTATGCCGGTAAGTAAAAAAAAAACTGCTTAAGGAGAAAATGCATATTTATAAGTTGTTTGACAAGATCTGAAAGCTAAATAACTACGCAAAATTCATTAGGCTTACAGTGTAATAGTGAACATAAACTAGAAAACAACGTTAATGAGGGATTAAGGTTAATTGGTGCAAAATTGTTGTATTTTATGATAATTCTGACATATATGAAAAAAATACGGCAATGGCAGCAATTACTTTGGAGCATCTTCGAAAGCAGTTGAATTTTAGTGCCGCTCAAAACTAAGCGTTAGATCATCTGAAATCAAAAAATCCTTATGTATCCTTAACGCTGAATGTTGTTTAAAAAATTTCTATTTACGACATTTTTTGGAACAGTATGAATGAGATTACGCGATTTTTTCGAAAAAATCCAGTTAATTTTTTATTATAACAAATAACAGGTAATAAAATACTGTTGCAGCGGCAGAAAAAATTTTTGAAGTAATTTTGAGGAATGTTGCCTATTTGGCCGGATAAAAATCCAAATCCGTTCCGGATAGGTCATGGGAACGGCAGTAACTTCGTTTATTTTGCTCCAATCGACTTAAATTTAGTGGCAACATTTTTGACGTGTATCTATACGCTATATTGGTCTGATCTGATGTGTAATCGCTACTTGATAGGTATTCAATATTAAACCATTTTTATTTCCGGTTACATAGTGACATATGTGGAAATATTTAGTGATACCACTGTGCCCACAAAAATAAGGTGACATTTGAAACTGCGCGCTCGATGATTTGGAGAATTATTTTTTTTTTAGGTTGGTAGTATTGTCAGTCACATTTATGTCAAATTTCATGTCAAAATATTCATTAGTCACGTATCTCTAAGTGTCGTTTTGTGAGCTGCTAAAAGTGACTTTTTCGTTTTTTGCGATGTCGAAATTTGTTGAGCAAAGAATTTGGATTAAATTTTGTTTGCGGAATCAATTTTCTGCTGCGAATACGTTGAGGATGGTGATGAGGCTATGTCTAAAAAAAATGTTTACAAGTGATATAGTGAGTTCCAAGCCGGCCGTGAACGTGTCGAAGACGAAGAGCGTCGAGGGCGACCATCAACCTCAACCGACGAAGCTCACGTTCAACAAATCAAAGATTTGGTATTGAAAAACCGTCGATTAATAATTAGAGACTTTGCTGATGAAGTTGGCATATCAAAAAGGCTCAGCCAATACCATTTTGAAGGATGTTTTGGACCTCAAGCGCGACAAATCTCGACTGGTACCGAAAACATTGAATTTTTTGGAAAAAAGGCGTCTCGTTGAAGTGTGTGAAACGTTGCTTTCCGATTACCAGGGTGTCATGAAACGCATTATAACTCGCGATGAGACTTGGATCTATGCTTACGACTCCGAAACAACCGATCAATCGAGCGAATATCGTGCCAAAAGAGAGCCGAGACCAAAAAAATCGCGCCAAAGTCGCTTAAAAATCAAGGTCATGTCGACTGTTTTCTTCGATTATCATGGTATTGTGCATTATGAATTCCTTCCCACCGGTCAAACAGTCAACAAGGAATATTATTTGAACGTTATGCGTCATTTGCGTAACGCTATCCGCCTAAAAAGGCCGGAATTGTGGAAAGACAATTTTGCTTTTTACACCACGATAAAGCACCATCCCATACTGCCCTCGTAATCGTGATCATTTCGCCAAAAACTCAACCCATATCATTCCGCAACCACCGTATTCACCTGATCTGGCGCCGTGTGCCTTCTGGCTGTCACCAAGCTCAAAAGACCGGGACACCGTTTTTATGCGATAGAGGAGATTCAAGCCGCAACGAAGACGGAACTGAAGGCCATCCCGGAAAGTGACTACAACCAGTGTTTCGAAGATTGGTTTGCATAAGTGCATTGCATCGGGAGGGGATTATTTTGAATGGGATGAAATTCATCTGGAAGAATAAATAAAGAATTTTCAAAACAAATACAATGTCATCTTATTTTTTGGGCACAGTAGTACAAGTGTGCATGTATATACATAGTTTCAGGGTAGAAATTGCATTTTCAACACTTGTATCGGCATTATTTGCTAAAAAGTTAAAGTACTTTCAATATTGTCTGCTACAAAAGACTCGCTTGCGCTGACTACCTTCAGGCTGCTTGGGTCCCTAAGTGCGCACAACCCAATGCAATATACTTCAAACCGCTTCCTTTCTCAAATTTATTGCTTTTGTGCACTCTGTGCGCCACCCCCTTCTAATGCCGCCATACAAACTTTTGCAACTGTCTTGTTTGATGTGGCTTGCTGCAAATTTACATAGCAGTGCAGCTGTGTGTGGCGCACATAAGATTCGGTTGTTAAAGTTTATCAGCAAGTTTTGGAGTTTTGTTCAAAGTTATTGCTGCAACTGAGGTGCCATATGTATTGGTGGCGGTTGCTCATCAGACACTTTACAGGGAATTCGAATTATCTGACGACAAATTCTGACATTTTACAGTGTTGTTTGCGATCAAAGTATGTTTGCTTGTTTGGGACTCTCGAATTGAAAAAAGAAATGTTACTCTGGCGTATTGCGAAAGTGTAATAAATCTTAAATCGTGCTATTGTGGGGTAAGGAAAGTAATTGAACGATTTCAAAAAACAAAAAAAAAAAAAAAAAAACGGTTTATCTCTTTTTCTTCTGCTAAAACGCTTGCTCATCATTTAGCGCGCAACACACATTTTTCTCATTAAAATTTTACACTTTGGCTGCGCCAAAAATTTCCTCGGAATTATGCGCTTTTCCTTGTTCTCGCTTAGACAACACTGAAACGTTGCGCTTATGTGGCATGCAACTCACGTACAATTTTAATTTTGACCGGCGCGCATTATTGCAGTTGTTACACTTCGTGCAGCATCAGTTTTGTAATCCGAGTTTATTGTGAAAGTTGCATCTGCATTGTGGAAATTCATTTGCACTAAACAAAAGTAGCTTTTGCAACGCTCGTATATTCGACAATAACTCATCGCGCTGAGCTTGCCAAGTGCCAGCCCGAATGTGTGTTTGTGTGTGCGTGCGTGTGAAGGAGCGGTCCGTCCATCCGGAAAAAGCATTACAAGCAGGTTATTGCTACGGTTCGCTATCCGAAGGGTTTACTATCGCTTTGCATCCGAAACTCCGCACATTTGATTGCTTTTTAAATGCATTCACAAAAAACAAGCGCAAACACGTGCGACAAAGTGCGCGTTGCCATAAAAACGGTTACTGCATGACTTGGCCAAAGCAGCAAAGAAGAAGAGTCCGCTCAATATAAATTTGCAATGTGTTTGTAGTTTGTGTCTGTAGTTTTGTATCTAGATATTACATCGTTGTCTTTTCGTTCGAAATATGAACTTAATAATGTTTTTTTTTACCAATATCAGCCTCTTAATCAAGCTAGGTCACAGATAAAATGATCCCCCAGTATAAAACCATTCCATAGATAGATAATGAGGTATTGCACCGCGACTTAGGGTCTATTGTGTCCTCTCCTATATCACATATGGTCAACAAGATCCAGCATCCTGAATAGTTCCAGTAGCCTGCTGGGCGCTACTGAGGTGATGTAATCCCTGACCACGTAGATGGAACCTAGGGCCTCAAGCCTGCCATGTCGCAGAACCGCAGTTTGCGCAAGAGACTATGCCCTATGTAAGTTACTACGATGAATGCTCAAACTCAAGCAAAACAAGCTTTTATAATATCAAGCTTGTCACTTATTTAAGCATACTTCCTGTATGCACTTATAATCACTTAAGGGAATCCAGCAATCCATTATTGGGTCTTCTCCGAAAGGAGCTTAACACTCTTCCCCACTAAATCCACAGCGAGCTTATTCACGAACTGGACGTAGAAGTACAGACTGGATCTTAGCATTACAGTCGATGGCATTATAATTCTCACTGTTAGAAATCTTAAAATTTTAGGTGTAACGTTCGACAGCCTGTGCTTCTTAACTCCTCAAACGACCACGATAACTGTTGAAGTACAGAGCCGCAACAAAATACTGAAGTCGCTAGTCGGCAGCACATGCGGAAAAGACAAAGAAACGTTGTTGATAACATACAAGGCAATTGGCCGGCCGACTTTAAACTTGGTCACACCCATATGGTCGCCTGAATGCAATGAAATGAAGACGAAGAAGCCTCAGACGTGTCAGAACACTGTACTTCTAACTGCACTGCACTTTAACAGGAAGCCACTTGATGCCTCCGGTCGAACACTTACACAGTGAGGCGCATATAACTCCGGTTAAGGAAAATAACGAACTTCTTTCTAACATCTCAACCAGTTTATGCTGGTATGTTTTCGCAGAAATCATCCCTACAGTCGTCTGTTTAAAGCGCAGCCGCTTTCAAGAAAAGCAAAACGGTTTCCCTGACTAAGTCGACGACATCGCACTGTCCGATCAGGGAGCAACTCACTTCAGACACGTACTGACCGCCATTCACAGTGGCGCTATTAAAAGCTTCATCGACTCATTCTGTGAGTGCCTCTCTGTGAATGGCGTACTTGTAGTTCAATTACCACCCTTTGCAGACGACGAGCTCGAGTTGCCGCGAGAATTTAGAGTGACCTTTGCGCAATTTCGTTTTGACATTGTAGCGGGTTAAGCTTCAACTTATCCAGCATCGACGTAGCATACATATATATGTCCAGCATGCAACCAGTCCACGCATGACTAACCAATCTCTTTGCATGCCCAGCAATCCACACTCATCTAACAGCCCTCTACCTACGGTCCAATCCCGTCAAAACTGCACGTTTCCTGAGCCTAATGTTAGATGACTTCGATGACAACCAACCCAACCCTTCCTGGGACAACCTTTAGCTGATTTCGATGACAACCAACCTGAACCTTGCCTCCCAAACGGGATTTACTTAACCTTTACAACAACAACGAAAACATATTGCTGACTCCTCTTTGTATGGAAAGGATTGGCATCCTTTTTCATACTTTCCCACCATTCCACGCATTTCAATTGAGTTAGCTTCCGCAAATTCTTTATGTTTGTTGTAATCTTTGATCTCTGACTTCATTGAGGTTTGCTGTTCAACCAACTCGCGGTACTGCGGGCGCTTTTTCTAAGAACTTCTACATTTTGTTTTGGTTTATTACTTTACGCATGTTCGCCTCTCCGTTGCGTGGTGTGTGTGTGTGTATGCTCAATATGAATTTTGGATTGTTTACATATACAGTTAAGCCAATGTTAGACCATAAACATACACACATACATATATCCCAGTTACAGCTAAACAAACATAGAAATTCCCAAAGCCAAATAATCGTTTGAGCTGCTGACTTAGCTACTTAGCTACTTGGCTTATTGCACGCCTGCTGTAACTAAAATAAAAGTGTGTGTGTGTGTGTGTGTGTTTACATATTTACGCTACATTTGCTTTGATGTTGCAATGAAGTGCGTGCGTTTGCCTTTATTTATTGTGGCAACACAAACAGTTACTCGTGCCTTGCTTTGCTTAATTTGTGTTTTTGTTGTTTATTTGCGCTGCGCGTTCAAAGTAATTGAAGAGCGGTCTGTGTTGACATTGGCGCTTGACTTGGCTTGGCTTAGTTTGTGACTGCCAATAAAAAAAATGAAGCGATTGCATAAGATTATTATTGCCTTGTGTAAATAAATAATTCTGCCACAAATTATTAATGCTTTCTAAGCAAAAATTGAAAGCTTTTGCATTAGCACTCCCCCTACGGCGCCTTCTAATGCCAAGCCGCAAGCTTTTCGTTTAAATTTAATTAATTACCCACCCAAGCATTGAAATCGTCCGTGAACACCTTTGAACGTGTCATTGACTACAATTATGCCCACCAAACACTTTTTTTTTTTTAATTTTTATTACTTGGCTTTTGTGTAATTAATCAACTGTCATCGAAATTTTCCGTTTATTCTGCCTGAAATGTGCGCCGGCCTAGCGTGTGTGTGCCTATTGACTGCCTAACGGTTCCAAATCAATCTTCATCACAATTCGCTGCCGCGGCGTACTCCTTCTGTGCTCCATTTCGCATTTATCTTCTCGGTTTCGCGCGGCGCTGATCGCCATTGATTGGTATGAGTTTTCAATGAATAAACAAGCAAGCAAGCAAAGCAGCGTCAAAAAACAGAAATAAATAAACTTTGCAATTAAATTTAATACGCATTTCATTAGCAAGCTGACAGTTGAACGCTTAATGCGCCGCCACCGTCTGTCTGCAGTCCTGCTAACACATTTACATTTGTTTGGCTGCGAGTCATGCAAAGCTCATCTTTTATTTACTGTCAACACCAACGCGACCTGTCGACTGCCGACTGCCACCAGCCGATACCCCTCCCCTCGCATAGCCTCAATTGGCCTCCACTCGCACTCACTTTTGCTTTCGCTGCAGCATGCCTTGCGTAGCATGCTTTCGTGCGCCTACCTTGAATCTAATTTTGCTGGCTTTTTCGCCTTCAGGTGTATCCTTAATTTCACTTTTATTTGCTCGTTTGCCCTACTCCGCAAATATTTTCCATTTGATTTATTTGCCTACTGCGGCTGCAGCCAGCGCAGCCGCTCCCTCTCACCACCACCACACACCAATTCGCATAAATATTGCCGCCGCTGACACCGCTCAACGCGACTTTGATTCTGCCTTCAAGTATGCCTAACATTGCGCCGTGATTGCGTGCGTGCGTGCGTGCGCGCGCTGAATAGTCGTATTAGCCGGTACAGGCCTGTCGCTGACACAGAAATTAGCTGAACTCTCACTCGCAGCTGCCGCAATTGCCGTCTGGGCTCTCGTTCGTTTCCCAATCGCGCACTCGTTCTGCCCGCGCCATTCTTTGTTTACTTTTCGCCTCCTTACTTTGCTTACAAAACTCCCCTACACTCTTCTGCTGCATCGCCTTCTTCTGAGCTTGGCTCATTGCTTCAGACCCTTATTCGTTCCGCTGCCGCCTCCGTTGTCCGCAAATATTTTATTCTCCACCGGTGTGGCGTCCTCTAGCCACTCCGCCTCGTTCCCAATCTTCTCGGCGCGGTTTTACCTAGTCTCTACGCAGCGTTCGATCCTTTGTTGTGCGTTTGATGAGTTGGCTGTGCGCTTCCGGCTAATTTATATAGCCAGCTTACAATCATCAATACGGTCTTTGCCGCTCGTAAGTTTGTGGTGTGAGTATTTTGAATGAAGCGCGCATACAGAAGCTGGTGTTTGTATTCAACGCTTTGTTGCTAACCATAACAGACTTCAGCCATCTATCTGCCTATCCATCTTCTGCTTTCTTTTCTTCTTATTTGTCTTTATTACAATAAATTAAGGAGTTTTGGTCTTCCGAGCTCAAGCTCTTCAAAACAGTCTTCTAATTTCATCACATTTACATAAGTAGCACTTACATTTCTTGCTTTGGGTGCTTCGGGCTCTCCTGTAAAACAATTAAAAAGATAATTACATTTCACTGGTCTCATTCTGCCTTCTCAATATATACATTTGGTGGCGGATCTCGAGCTTGACGCGCACTTATTTGTTTTTAATTCCCTTGGAATTCCCATTTTGTTTTTGTTTCTCCATTTTAAGGATTACGCAAATGGAATACGCCGTTGTGAAGATTTGTTGTTTTAATGAATATTTCCGTTTGATGTGGAGCAAATTCGTTCATTAATTTTCAAGAACATCTCAATGAGCCCAGCATCATCCCACCGCGTTGTAGATAGACGATAAACAAAAATATGTCGATTGTAATAAATCACTTTGATTTAGGCTTCTGGCAAAACACGAATCGCAACAAAAAAGATTACTTGGCGAAAATTCAACTCATTCATAGACTTATTATGAACTCACGGTCTACTGCACGCGGAAGACTTAAATTAGCTCTCGCAAGCGTGTCGAAAATCTTGCGGTGCAGAGAGCCCAGAAAAATCCTGATTGAAAGTCAGTTCACACAGCTTAGAGGCTGGTGAAAATGGATAGCCTTCATAGAATATAGGTGGAATATTTGCAACCGGTGATTTGATGAGTGGGCGGGGGATGAAAAGACTTTTTCGACTAACGAATACATGAGTTATTTTAATAAAATTAAGAGTATATTTGAGATATCGGTTGAAAACTGGCCATAGAACTCATGCAACTTACAAACCTTATCCACCTGAAGGTACTGCCCTGACTTTAAGCCTGGCAAGTTGCAACAGCATGAAATGATCGGTTACACCCGAACTTTTCTTACTTGTTCTAATTTTTTTTAATTGATTTTCTAAGACTCACTGGAGAACATTATGGAAGGCACGAAATAGTAAATTCGAGCTTTAAATATTTAATGTACGCTACCGAAGAAAGGACTTATGACATGCTCCAGCGAGGAATAATCAAGCGAGAAATGCTGTTTGACTAATCAAAGACGTCAACGCATCCGCAGAGTTGAAGAAAACTCTTTTGAGGACTCTACTGAATGCCGCACATGCGTTGGAAATTTAATTGATTTTGATTGCTCTCTCTCTTTTTAGAAGCACGCCAATTAATTGCTAGTTTTGCGAAGAAAGCTTGCACCCACCTTCAACTTCGTCAGTTTCGCTAGCACAGTCTATGCTTTTATATTTGCAGTTTGTGTATGTGTCAGCATTTATCATAAGTGCTTGTTTGTTGCAGCATTGGAACTTTATTTTTAATGTCCCTGCAGTAGGGTGCAACAACAAAAACAACAAGTGTGTTCATAAGCAGTTGTGGTCTTTGCAAGGGGAGTCGCACTGCACGGCAAGCCGCTGCGTATGAGCAACAGTGTATTGGTATGCATATGTCTAGGTACATGTTTGTATCTACATATACACATATACATTTACAAATATGTACATATGTGTATATATATTATTGTAAATAGTTGAATTCAGTGAGCTCCTCTCCACACAGGAGACGAATATTTTAATAGTAACAACTGGCTAAAGCTTTATTTTATACCTTTACGTGTGTATGTGTGCGTGCTTATATGTGTGTGTGGCTGAGTATGTTTTTCTAAGTATATGTATTTTAGCAATTTCTTTATGTTATGACTTGGCACACGTGCGCTGTAGCACTGGCAGATTTGTAATAAACTTGTAGCCATGTGGCAGCACCCTTGAAGCTGTGAGTCTCGCTTTGGCATTCGAGAGTTCGTAAAGTTTTCTAATATGATTTTAAACAAATCATTGAGATTCGCATACACATACATACATACAGACACATGCTACGTACTTTAGGAGGTAAAGAAAGAGCTTTTGCAGAGCAAGTATTACAATAAGAAAGTGAAGGGAGAGTGCTTGAAGCGGCAGGTAATTGCAATGCTGTTGACATTTTCGCAAAAACTTATTGCACAGGTGTGCGTGTATATGTGTGTGTTAACACGAGTATTCATACACTTCGTTGAACATAAAGCACATATGCATACACAAGTTTACTAGATAGATACATATGTACGTGTGTATTCTAAAAGTATAAGCTTTTAAGTAGCTGAGCTCCTCATGGAAAATTCGAATAAAATTCTTTTTGGTTAAAATATACTTACGATAAACGGGTATTTCACGCATAAATAACCTGAAGACCTGGAAGACTAGAAAGTAAATTTAAATATTATTCAGTTGACCAATCGCTTAACATTTTTTATTAAAAATATTTTTATTTCAAAATAAGTTTCTGCCCTGACCCATTCATATTCATTCAACGAAACTAACGATAGACCGAAGCCAATTTTAAAGTTTCTCAGTCGATTTCGCCAGTACCATGGTGGCAAGCAAGCTTAAGCTGGCAGGATTTCCACTAAAATACATTTATTACTTCAACTTCTTCAAAGCGAAGCGTTCTGTGCTTCGAATGCAACATATCGAAGTCATATTTCTGCCAAATAAATTTTATACATACACATACTACTGTAAAATTGAAATGAATTTTTTATATTTTTTAAATTTTATTTATTAAATTATTTTATTAAATTTTATTCTTGCAAATCCATTTCATCTCCTTCAGCGTAATCCCCTCCCGGTGCAATGGAGTTATGCCAGCAATTTTTCTAGTCATCATAGCACTTGGAAAAATCCTCTCTCGTGATGGCCATCAGAGCCTTCTTCGATTCAGCTTTTATATCCTCAATTGAGTCAAAACGGTGTCCTCGGAGTGGTTTTTTGAGTTTGCTGAAGAGCCAGAAGTCACACGGGGTCAGATCAGGCGATATTTGTTGAATTTTTGGCGAAATGATCACGAATAACCAATGCAGCATGAGATTGTGTATTATCGTGGTGCAAAAACCAAGAGTTTTCGGCCCACAATTCTGGCATATAAAGGCGAATAGCTTAAAGAAAACGGCGCATAACGCTCAAATAATATTCCTTGTTGACCACACCACAATAATCGAAGAGAACTGTCAACATGACCTTGATTTTTGAGCTTTGACGTGATTTTTTTGGTTTTGGCCCGCCTTTAGCACGATATTCGCTCAATTGATCGGTTGTTTTGCGATCGTAGGCGTAGATCCAAGTCTCATCTCCAGTTATGATGAGTTTCATTACGTTTTGATATTGGGAAAGCATTGTTTCACAGATGTTAACACGACGGTCTTTTTCGAAAAAATTTAGTCTTTTTGGAACCATTCGAGATTTGACTCTTCTCAAGCCCAATTCGAGCACTTGAAGATTTTGACATGTCAGAAAATTTTAGTCAGATATGTCCAAAGAGCTACACCTCAATCAGGCGTGATATCTCCACGCGGTAAGGCGTATGGAAGGCAAACAAAGAGCAGCTAGCATATGCCTCAGTGGAGCTCTTTTATTCTTCATTTTACATTTATTTCCAAGAGACTTGTTCTGCTAACAACTGGCAGCAAAGTCACCTCTTAGGTTGAGGCGTCATCCAATTCTATAATACATAGTAAGTTCCTGCTTCTTCCCACTTCCACAGATTTTCGAAATCCTATAAAATTAAAACTAAATTCGGTTTCCAATATCGCCTTCCCTTCCAGAGAAGATTGGGAAAGGGAGAAAAGAAAGTGTTGTTGTTCTGATAAGGAGTGTGTTCACAACATGGAATATATTTATATATGCAGACAGCCAAACGGCTTTAAAATTACCAAAGGCTCCAAGGGTTTCGTCATATATCTCTTAGTGGATCTAACGTTGTATTTCACGATAGTCCTACCCTGGTAACTGTGGAGCAGATGATCCAGAACAGTCACCACCCTACAACTAGACTCCTAAACGAAAGAATTTATATGCATCTGGCCTATCTACAAGGCCAAAAAACGAACACGTTATAAATTTAGCTGAATCTAGATAAAATCAATCTCTGACTTGCTGAGCAAGCGGACAAACAAGCATGAATGGAATGGCCGTACATGCCGACTATTAAAAATTAAATGGAATGTCATCAGAATTCCAGTAGGAGTGCTAACAGGTCACTGTCTAATTGGCAGACATGTCAGCAGACTAGGAACGGCTTATAACGGCCATTACAGAAGCTGCCAGGAAGTAGAAAAAGAGGAGATGAAATGTAATTTTTGAAGTTTCCGGGGACGATGCTGTATCAGAAAAACGAAAAGACTTTTTCAACTATCCAATATTAAACAACTGACTTTTGCATAATTCAAAAAAGGTTATTTTACTTGCGAGCACTTTCTTTATTAAATTTGCATCTATTTTGCCGCCACTAATAATTGATGAACTAAAAATATGCATCCTTATACAAGTGAGTTAAGGCAACAATATCTTGCAACCCCCTGGGCACATGTAATTCCGCATGCTGACGCCGAACCACGAGCCTTATTGTATTTTGCTGCATTTGCACTACACTCTGCCTCCTTATACGCTTCCTGCAGCATTCAGCAACATATTCTGCGTTGTATGTCTTGCAGGTTGTTGCAATTTTCGCAGTTTGTGTTTTCGTGAAAAATATTCTTATGTTTTCTGCGGTTGCGCTTGAGTGCCACGTAGCGTGTGCAACGCAAAAAACACGCACACACGTGAAAGTGATTTTTCACATTCACACCAGGGAAGGTAGCGACGTGGCATGAGCGGCAGAGCACGCCACCGACATTCGGTTTCCTTAGATACGGTCATTAATATATGTGTCTATGTATGTGTGTGCATGTATGCCTGTGTTAAACGGAGAAATAATGAGGCAGAGCGCTGAAATTGCGCGGTGGCATGCACCGCAGTGGCGGCATATCGCTGCAACCAACAGCGAAGCGCAAAGCGCGCAGCATCAGCGATATAAAATACTGTCACTCTTAAGGGAAATTAAAAAGCAAAAATCGATGCTGCAATGGCAACATGCTTACGCGTAACTGTTTATTTGACAGCACTGTGTCTGCCTTTAAATGGAAGCCAACGAGTGTTAAGCAAGCGGATTGACAGAACTTGAGTGCAGATATTTTTTGTAAACTTTTAAAGTGTCGACAAGAGAAACAATTTATATTTACAGTTCTGAAAATTTGCACAGCGAGTAAAGCTTATTATTGACTCGCCACCTAGTTGGTAGCACTTCCAAGATTTTCGCAAGTCTCCAACGACAACGGTAATACTAAAAGCAAAGTGCGTGGAAATGCAAATAACAAGTGCATTTCATAATGCTGATAGTAAAAATATTTAAGTGCGTATTTCTATGAAGCCACTCACTCGGCCGAAATGTCGGCACTTCGCTTAAGCTCTTCTCGCCACTTTGCGGTTTCCTTACGTGCTGTTCCCCGCACCGCAACTGCCTTTTCGTCCCACTGTTGTCGTTGCCAGTAGCTTGCGCTTCCTTTCACATCGTTTTCCGTGTGGCATTTTAAACTTAGTAGATTTGTTGCCCCACAACGACCACTTTTTAGACGGACTACAGTGTTTGACATTTGCATACATAAATGCTTGTGCATTCACTTGATTGTAAGACTAACCAAAACTACGTCTTTACTTGAAGTTTGCAGCGCTCCATTCAACTTTTGCTTTTGTTACCTTTAAAGATATTTCTTTGGTGTGCGAAAAGGATTATATGCGCCTTGTAGTGCAGCTGGAAAGTTACTCTGCTTAGCACAACTAAGAACACTGAAATACAAAGCTAGATACCTCAGGAAACACCCTGAATCGGTTATTCTTATTAAGTTTGCCACGAAGTTTAGAACATCCAGCAGGAAACGTCGAAGACCCTATAAAATACATATCTAAATGATCAGAGGAACGAGCTGAGCTAATAAAGCCATGACCGGTCTGTCTATCTGTACAAACACGAACTAGCCCCCAAGTTTTAGAGATATCGATCTGAAATTCTACAGACGTTTTTCTCTCCCCAAGCTCCTCATTTGCACCACTATAGCATATAGCTGTCATGCAAACTGAACCATCCGAATGAAGTGCTTGTATGGAAAGCTTCTTGATTTGACGAGATATTTTCTCCAAATTTGGTTTGGATTATTTGCTGAAGTAATTCTATAATCTCCGAGAAAATCGTTCAGAACGCATCACTACAGCATATAGTTGTCACACAAACTGAACGATCGGAAACAAGTTCGTGAAAGGAAAGTTGTATTTGTGAAGGGAATCATAGCTTCAGTGCAACCGAGGTTATAAGTTTTTCTTACTTTTTTATTAAAGTTTAAAAATTTCACATTTTTCTTATACGATTTGACGAACCAGCGAGAAAAAACTTTTACAAATAATGAAAGCTCCAAAAGCTCATATTTTCGTTATAATTTTGAGTTCTATCTCTCGAGCTTTTTCGCACTTGTTTATTATACGATTTGACGAACCAGCGAGAAAAAGCTTTTACAAATAATGAAAGCTCCAAAAGCACATATTTTCGTTATATTTTTCGGTTCTGTCTTTTGAAATGTACATCTTTCTCTTTCCTTCGCTGGCACGCTTTGCTTATAAAGTGCTTCAAAAGCTTTGCGTTCGGTAAGAATACTTTTATGAAAGTTTCAGTGAGCTTTTATCTTCAACTAATGGGATCTGCCATTGGTTTGTGGTAGCCACCAGTTATCATTTTCAGCAGCCTCTATTTGAGTTAGAAATCTCTCACTCTTATCATCTTTTAAACATTGCTACTAAGTACGCTCAAGTTCAAAATTGAAGCCTCCTCCGTTTGTGACGCAAAGTTTAAGCCAGCGTCATTATATACTTACACTCCTTGAGGTTGTTGCAAATGGTAATGCAACAAAGCAATGACACAAATACCACTTATACCCGCAAGCATATTAATGTGCTCAAAATCGTGCACACATACATATATACATATATATTTCGATACTACTCACGAGTAATGCCACTTGTCACATAACCGTTATTTGTGTATTAATACAAGCCAACAGATTACATAATACTGTTCATCACCTGCAATACGCTTACCCCCTCTCCATCCATCCGCTCCTTAACAATATCAACAAGTATTTGTCGTTGTCGTTTGTGCAGCACAATTCGCCTGCAACCAACTAACGGAGCGTCATTGATATGCCCGTTTGTGTTGTTGTTGTTTTTGTATAGTCATGCATGCGCGTATGATTTTCACACGTGCACATTAGGCATCCGTTATAGTGGAAATACACTGACGCATTAACACATAATAGAGTACGTGTGAGTGTGCGGGTGTATGAACGCGTTTGCCCACACATTCGCTCGTGCTGATTACTTCGTACTTCGTGCTGTTTGTGTTGACAGGAAGCACATGAGCTGTCATTGCCCACTAGCTGCTTTTGCCCCTAAAGATATGCAAAGAGTCTAAATTCTCTCGTTAATACATAAAATATGTTTAGATAGATGTATATATGTGTGTATGTAGGGCACAAATTATTGTGATGCATGTTTTTGGAAGATGTTGTGTGTGTACTTCCCTACACAACAAAGTTGTTGTGCGGTTTTACATGAAAGTACGTCAAGTTTGATTGATTATAAGTCATATGCATGCGCAGTTGCTTATATATACATATATACATGCATATGTACGCCTTTGTATCCTGCAGCGAGCCCCACTGGCGTTTGGCTTAAGTACCTGTAGGAATTGCTTAACAGTGAATTATAAATATTTTTGATCAGTTGAAATATCTGAAAACTAAGACTGTAGAGAGCAGTCTATGCAACGGTTCCCTTGCCCGCATCTGATATAAAGCCATCCTAAAACACCTAAACATAAGTCAATCAGACTTTATCCTCGCAAGGAGGACTCCACTTCCGAGTGAGGACACCCTCTAGACGGGAATTGAGAAACGGTTAAGGAGAGACGGGTTCAAAATGAACTACACAGTAAGGGCTTGCCAAACTCAGCCAACATGTACTCAGCAGAAGTATTAGGTATTGAGAGAGCCTGTGGTGCACTTTTGAATAACTAAGGGAAGATACAGAAAGCAACCATATACACGAATAGCCAGGCAGCACTGCATGGTAAACTATTGCAGAAAGTCTTCTTAAGCTCACGGACAACTCAGCTCCACTTGTCCTTAATTTAGGTTCCTGCCACAGGGACTTTATCGGTTACTCCTATCGGTTGTCGGGAAAAAGCAGATGAGTTGGTCAAACAAGGATACTCTTTAATGAATCCGAGGTGGCGTTGATAACATGTCCGCTGACAACGATCAAAAGAGAGTGCAGCTGGAAATCAATAACCAACTGCAAGATAACGAAGCAGATATGATGAAACTATAACCAAGGACTTATTACATAGGTCCAAAAATTGTATTTTCTGCCTTACAGCTACTAAAACGGGGCACTTCCATTTGGAGAACACAACCGAAATGTGGACCTTTCCTATAACAATATTTGCCGGAGCTACAAGCTGGAAGAAAACAAGGAAACAGTTTTCTGCTTTCTCATTGCTTAGAGTTGCAATTCCATTGCGCATTTCCTCCTGGCTATTTAGTGCTCATTTATGTAGACTACACTTACTCACACTCACAAATGTATGAAAAAATCTGTCTATTTCTATACAACAACAACAGAATTTTTTACAGCTTTTATGGCAAATTACCTCAGTGCAAAGCTGTCACTTCCACTTTTCTCGCAAAGAGTTTGAGTTTTCTTAGTTCGTTTTATACCAAAACAGTTCGGTTAGCTCTGAGCATGCATCAAAGATTGACAGAAAAAAGCTTCGAGTAGAGTCCATTAATGAAATCGCTATGTAAAGTGTATATATAGACTTTTTCTGTTACATATTCCGATAAATTCCATTTTCAATTCATCAAGCGAAGGCACGCGTTTGCAGAGAGCTGAAATTCTTACTTTAACCAAACTGAGGCCTCTCAAAACATCTTTAGCCCTCACAACTGCAAAACTCATTGCTACGCCGAACATTTCTACAGTAAACACATGAATCTCTCACACATAAATTTCCGCTTCTACTTCAACCCTTCATTCGAATTAGTCACACTTCCGCAAGAAAAACGCCAAATGAAACGCTGGGCAGCTGCGTTATGCTTCGCAAACCTGCCAGCTATGAAACAGTTCGCTCTTTCAAATTAATAGTTAATTGAGCGTTAAGTTGCGTGCATTCAGCGCGTTTTGCACACATTTTTCCGCGCTGCACTTTTAATTAAAATTCATTCAATCATGTTGACAACGCTGGCAACTTCGATAGCACAACAACAAAATGCAAAAAAAAAAATCGCCTTTTCATTGCATCCGATTTTGGTAATTTTTAAATGCGCATTTTTGAGCAATTTGCCATTTTACACAGTTTGCTTTACACCTTTGCTCAATGAGGCATTCAAGCGCTCTTAACATTAAGTAGTTTTTCTACGCTTTTCTTCGCCTGCTGCTTTCGTGCTTTCGCTTGGCACTGTTCCCTTCGGTCGGACACTTAAAACTTCTTTGCTGCAGTGCACGCAGAAAGTTTCGTGTATTAAGTGCAAATAACACTTTTCAACAAATTTTTTCTTCGCCTCCAACACACACAGCGCACCAAATATTTCGTTTACAGTTTTTCTCAATTACTTTTCAATCGCCTCATTTGGCCCCTACTACCCAAAAATTAACAGTTGTGGCGTGTTGTTTAAGGAAATCTGCAAGTAATTTAGAAAATTGAAATTTCTTACTGCCTTCGCTACGATGATTTCCTGTGAGAAGTGGATATGTGTTTGAGAGTGCGTATGTGTGGGTTTGTCGGGCAGCCACAGTTACTTCAGTCGCCTCAGTTATGTTTGCCGCATTTCGTTGTGGGGATCTACAAACGAGTTAAGTAATAGGTGATTGTCAAATTTGGTGGTCATTGAGACCATGTGTTCTAGAGAGCAATTTGCAACCATTTCCCATATAACGGTTATGATGAAAACTACTTAAAGTGCGTTAATTCAATAAATAAAAGCGTCAAAGAGTCTAACTTTTGCACCGTAATGATACAAACAAGCTTTATAGACTTCATATAAAAATTGGACAATGGACGTGGCACCGCCCATATTCAGATGAAAACCCATATCTCGGAAGCGGTCCGACCAATTTCAATCAAATTTGGTTTTATTTTGCGAAAAAATTCTTTTCTTATAGAACCTGTCCTTAGAACAATAATTCTGTCTTCTACAATTTAATAAACTTAAAAAGCTTTCAAAAAGCTCGGAGACATTTTCCACTGCTAACGACCGCAACTTTTAAAATATTTATGGCATTCAATTTTTTTTAATTGTAGCATTTGAAATTTCATAGCTTTTTGGCTATTCAAAAGCCGTATGTATTTATGTATGCATGTATGTATGTATATATGTATATGTATTTGGTGGCAATTAACTTTGTAGCAATAAATCTACGAGCGTCGGAAGTTGGCTTACAGCTCAACGATTTCACGCAAATTGTGTCACGCACACACACACATCCACAGCTGAGTTACTAAAATCCCTCTCGCCCCCATTCTGCAGCAGCGCGGGATTAACCAAATGTTTTGCTGTACACACATAGATCTGTATTTATTTCACTTTTGAAGGCCAGCGCTGGCACATATTTCAGATCTGAATTATTTGCTTTTTATGTAAATAAACGAAGTAGTGCCGAAACAGCGAAAGCTTTAATAAACAATGCAAAGTCGCAAAAACATGCAATTGTTATACATAATACCGTTATTCCGGCATAAATTCGTTAGCAAACTTAGCAAATGAGTCACTGGGCCGGCGCTAAGGGCCTGCAGCATCGTTTGACGCTCGGAATTTTCTAAGCCGTCGCTGCTAATACGGTAATACTTAAAGCCGCTTGACTTGTTCGTGCGCACAGCGAAGTCAGGAATCAAGGTTGGCAGGGGCGTAACTTGTCGCATGTTGATGCTCGGAGACCAGGCTGCACAGTGTGCTGAAAGCTATAGCTACCGGTAAAAATATATTTGTTTATGCTTCGAGGATTAAGTCTTTTCCCCATCTTCAACCGTGCTGAAGCCGAAACAGCGCCGTTTCGTGGCAATTGTTGTTTTTGTGCATTTATTTCGCAATGCTGTTGTACTGTTCGTTTTATGACTTAACTCACTGTTGCTGACATTGTTGTTGCTCGTTGTATTCATTTGTTGCTCGGAGCCGATATTAAGCGCTACAATTGAGCTTAAGCTGGCCATTGCTTACCAGCTGCTTTCCGCATTTCGTGCTCTCTGTTTTCTTAAACTTTATTTCGCCGGCGTTGGGGGAACTTTAGTTGGTCTCAAAGTTGAAGCACTAGAGTGGCCAAAAAGCTAAAAGAAAAATACTTATTTATTTTTTTCTATTTCACACACCCGGTAAATAGTAGACTTAGCAAAAATATGTAAAAATTAACTTTGTTTCCTCCACGAAAACTAATTTCCTTTGCTTGGCGTTACAAATTAAGTTCAAATTCCGTTTAACATAAAACAGTAAAGAAGTGTAGTTCTCCTGCACGAAATTCACGCTCTAAATAATACTCAAACGCCTACACTCGACGATTTGCCAAATAACATTTTTCATTTTTGTGCCGTTAGGAAACTGTAAACGCAATACGAAATCTGGTTTTGTCACGAAATTTCAATTTGAAAAAAAAAAAAATTGAAATTCATTGAAAGAAATAATAAAACTAATTTTGCTCATTAAATGTTGGAGGCCCCAGAAAAGGTAAGAGCTTACCTGGGAAGAATATAACTTTAAGCAATGAAAGTTAGTGAGGATATCTTTCCGGTTTTTATTATCAACATTTGTATAAATGCGCCGAAATGTAGGCAATAGTATTTCAACAGCTATAAATCGCCAAGAGCCGAATCGGACGAACTCCATCTTCGAAGAGACGCACTTAAGGAGACAAGCAAGCAAACTGTCAAATTTCAAAATTTTCTTTTTTTTTTCCCAATTTTTAAAATGGTATTTTCATCTATATATCAAAAAGCTTGTGGCTGCATGCACTACTACAACACCGCCATAATCCATAATGCACAGCGCAGCATGCATTCAGCGATAAATCTTTCGAGCAACAGCGAGCAATGATCCTGTTTTAAACCGATTGCCCGCGGCGCGTACTCAAATTCAAGCGCTGAAGCCTTTGTTTTCACTCATCACTCCACTGCAAACGTAGGGAACGCTTCTCCGCTCTGCGCGGCGACAGTTATGGTAGCTTTGAAGCTATTCTTGACGTATTGCATTAGCATTAATTTCAACAACAGGGTTGGTGCTGACATTTTCTCGCATGACTTAAAGTGGCATAGCCATGACTAAGAGGAAGAAGAATAAGCTCAGAAGAGTTAACCGCTTAGTAGGTTAGGTTAACAGATCGATCGTAAAGGAGCTCTCAATAGGACTACTTAGAATTCCGGTTGATTTTACCTGAAACTATAGACCATAAGATGATGTTTCATTAAACTCTGAAAAATGGAAGAGAAAGTGTTTGGCTGTTTCTTCCTCACCTCGAACTTACCCTTAGGCGCTTTACTAAGCATAGATTCTGTTGAGACTTTTGCTTTTGAATGACACCCAGAAGTTCGCTTCTCTGAACTTAGGAAATTTGTTAACAATATTAGGTAGTCTAAAAAGTATTTCGTATTTCTAATCAATTTGCATTTTTTTTTTTTTATTTATAATAATAAACAAATAAACAAATAAACATACATGTACCATCTATGTATTGACAAAATACGAAAAGAGTTTTTCGACTACCCAATGGGGTTTCTGGCATACTTACCTGATATAATAAATATGAAATAATAATATAATTATATTATTATACTATTTTATTATATTTTTTTCTATCCCGCACAGATATTATACACGGCAAACTTTTCCAAAACAATCGGTTTCTCGAAATCGATTATGCTCAAGGCCGTGACATTCCGCCTGGCTATACCTCCAAGATCGCCCAAACCCTATCGCAGTGGGTGGAGTCGTGCGATGCCATCTCCAACTGCATTGACATGCAGATAACACGCGCCAACTCGGAGAAGGCACGCGGTCTGAAGAACAAGGACCACATCGAACAGGAGGTAAGTGCGCGCGCCCCAGCCAAAACAGTTTTATTTCACAAAATTATTAACAAATCTTTTTATTTGCCTTGAATTTATGTAAATTATGCAAGCATTCATGCAAATACAAAAGCGAATCACACGGATTTAACTTGCTGTCCTCACTCACTGTTGACGCGTTTTGTTTTTTATTTGCAGATAATTAATTTGAAGAAAGTTTTGAAGACACAAATCAGCGACAACGATGATTCTATGCAAATCGATACGCGCGAATCATCCAGCTTGGATCTGCGTCGGAAGCCCTTCAAGACGAAAGGTTCACGTCTTCATCACGCACCCATGGGTAAGTTAACAGGCAAGGCCACAACGTCCACAGATGCAGTTGGCAGCGCAGCCGCCGTCGAAAGTGATGGTGGTGATGGCGAGAGAGGAGTTGCCCATGTTACCATGGCGGCTGCAAGCACAAGCTCCCTCACCAGCACATGGTTGAAGGCATTCACACAAAGTTTTGACAGGGAATAGGTTTGGCAGTTGCTTTTGCTGCTGTTGCCGAGAAGGGGCAGCACAACAAGCTTCCATCAAATTCAACTTTTTGCCATACAAACAACTTGTTCGTCTAACGGTCAAGCGTTCGTCAATTGTGTGCACCAGCTTCATTTAATGGCTTGACAAGAGCCTTCGAGACGACTAGACAGTACAGGTTGTAGCGCGTGCATGGAGACAACCTGAGGGATGGCTTGACAGCAGCACGTTACACAGTTTCATTTAATTAAGCGGCTTCATTTTAATTTTGTTATGCTGATGGTAGAAAGTTTTTAATTGTTTACCTAGCCGTGCGGTGATTACGTTCATTTTCATTTCCTTTGCGCGCGCTCTTACCTCGCTTGCTTCTTACACACTCACGACTCGCATTTTTGTAGTGGCTTAAGATTTTGTGTGTTTTATTTTAAATCTTAGCTGAACTTTATTTAAATGAACCTAAACTTTGTGGTTAAAAAACTGTTCCATGTAACGCATTGGCAAATTCCTTAACGCTAAACTAGTCGAGCTAGTAAAGCTGAAATGCAAATTGTGTTGCCTGTTATGTACTAACTTACTCTGTGCAATGTATTTAAGTCTAATTTAACTTTTGCTTTTATTTATTTTTCGGTTTCGCACATCCTTCACGACTCACCAATACACGCTCACAATGCAGACGTGCTACAGTACGGCGCCAGTCATCGTACAAATCCGGCGAAAAAACCCGAGGCACCATCTGGCAGCATGAACTACTTGAATTGAAGTCATTTACCGTTAAACACTTGCACACACCACCCTAATGCAACACTATCTATCTAACTCAATTCATTGGCGAAGCTAACACTTGGAATATGTGCTCAGAACAATCTCTCCAATGGCGTGCGTTAAACAATTCCCCATTCAAGTAAACTCCTGCTGTTCTACTATACTCACACATTGGTGCACAATTGCTTATTTCATTCAATATTAATATGTAATCAATAAAAAAGAGAATAAAAAATTACTGAATTTAAAAAATGTCATTTTATTTATGCAAAGCAAGGTTGCAGAAAGGGCGTTGTGGTTTTAGAGGGATTGTCCGGAAGGAATAGAACTAAGTCGATTTAAAAAAAATATATTGAACCAATTCTTTCTAAATATACACATTCTGCGTAAATGCAGCGCTGCCAGCGCGATTTTTAAGCATTGAAGGCGTCACGGAAGGCATTCTTTGGAATAGCCTTGAAAGCCGAGGTGCCTTTCATCGGCTTTTTCTGGCAAGAAACCAAAAAAAAGTCCGGGGGCCACATCTGGGTTGTAGGGCGGGCGCGGAAGCATTGGGCTGCCGGCCTTGGTTCACAAGAAAGAGGTGTGAGACGTGATGCAACTTACAATCGGCTGCGATGTCTAGTCGGACTCGGTTGACCCTCCGTTTGAGTCCATTGAGGACTTCCACCTAAAACTTGACGTTGACGGTTTGTCCAGGAGGAACAAATTCATGGTGGACGATGCCTTTGATGTCAAAAAAGACGATGTGCATCGTTTTCACTTTTGATTTGCTCATTTTTCCGGTCTTCATCAGCGACCTCTTCCCGGCCCTCCGAAAAGACCTGGTGCCACTTCGTGCTAAAGCAACATCTGGGCAATCTTGCTTGATCATATCAAATGTCTCTGTCGCAGATTTACCGAGTTTCACACAGAATTTAATCGCGTACCTCTAACGAACTTGCTTGCACCAATCACAAAAACACGGCACGCGAAAATGTTTGTCCTGACTCACCAGATGTTCGAAGACAACTGACCAGCCGATCGTTCGTTAGCTAGAAACGTCCTCTACCGAATCCAGTCGGTGCGCGCACGCTCCGGAGTACAGTCGCGGCGGAAGAAAACCAGTCCTATTACTTTCCGAACAAACCTTGTATTACTTACCGATCCAAACAGAATTAGAACTTGGAAACAACGGCCCTTGGTGGAATAAAAGCCGGGTCAATTCCGGTATCGTAGAACCGGCTGTTGTGGGAATTGTGGTTTTCTACCGTAAAGTGAACAAACTTATAGCTTTACTGCAAAGATGGTCTGGATAATCGTTATAACAATAATAACAACAACACCTTGGATCTGTTTAGCAATAAATAATTCGTCGTTCGTGAATATGTATACATACATATACATATATGTATATATACAATTTTATTAATATAAGACTTTACATGCAACATTTGAATATTTTCTAAAGGCAGTTGTGGATCATCATTGGTGTTTGAAGACTTCCCCAAGGAAGGCAGAAAAATTCGACCAGTTTTAATGGCTAGCGATCTTCTCATATTCCTTCGAATACGCACCGGTATTATCTACCTTGTAAACGCCGGAACCGTCCGCATGATAGATACCTGGCATCTCTAAAATATATTAAACAGAAAGCATCAACATAAAGTTTCAACAATTTCTACTTTAACTTTCGACAAATACAAATTTACAGCTGCCATCAAGCACCTACCACACACACATACACATGTACACACAGCGCCGATGCTAATTTTACTGGCACTACTACATAGCCACTTTAAACGGAAACTTTCGCAGTTTGCTATCACTCACCCAGCGCCGGATCATAACTGCCACTGTTGTCGGGCGCCCAGGCACCGCTAGCATCCGCCACATAGCGCCACATCAGGTCGTCATGATAAACACCCAGGTTATCGGGCACCCACTTCCCCTCCGCGCCGTTTGGATGATAAGCACCAGCATTGTCTTCCACATACTGTCCCGAACTGTCAGCCACATAACTTCCACTTAAATCCGCCGCATAGGAACCATCATTCGCGTCGCTGCCTTTGGCGACGTTTGCCGTCTGACTGGATTTAAGTCCAGCACACGTGACTGCACCCGCTACTATCAACAGCGGCAGCGCCAAAGTTAACTGTAAATCGAAATTGTTAAATGTAATTAATTAAATTAAAGTTCGTTCTGTAATAATCACCAATCTCGTATATCCCTGCATTGTGTGTTGTTGTTGTGAGTACGCTCGTTGGCTTTCTGATGTGTTTGACGTTGTTATTGCTCTCGTCGTTTGTTTGATGTATCTACTAAAGCCTTCAAACAACGCTGCTTTTGCTTTTATACCGTGCATTAGAAACGACAGCACGGCCTCAAGTGCCAATGTGTGCACATGCATGTGTGTGTGAATGTGTGTGGACCCGACTTAATACACAATATAAGAGTATAGATTTTCCCGTCTTGAGAAACAAAAAAGTTACAATACGAACCAGTTATTGTTGTTTTTATAAAAATTGCAAATTTTAAGTACAAAAAGAAGATGTTTCAGGTGGATAACGCGGAAAATATTAATTACAATTGAAATAAATCTGAAAATGATTGGTTTATGAGTGCATTTGAGTGCACAAATTGGAGCTCGTATTCGAGCGCTCGTACCAGTATTACAGAATATTTTTTATGAAACAAAAAATGTCATCTCGTTTCATTGATGGCAGATAATGCAGCTTAGGCGCGGCTGTTAATACTTAGAAGAGCTAGGTGGGTTTGATTGGTTAACGCGAAATAAACTAACGTAGGTTAGGTGAGCTTAGGTAGATAACCTGATTTCTCATGAATCCACGAAAAATTCCCCTTGGACTGTTAGAGACGCTTGTTCATTGTGAAGCCCAGAACTCTTGCCTATGGATCAAAAATACCGCCGATTACCGACAAAAGAGCCTAGAACTTACAACAAATTTATTGAAACGACTAATCTTAATTCCTGCCAACTAGCCGAATGCGCGAAAAGTATAGCAGCCGAGAAGCGAAACAACCTTAACCTGACTGCAGCAGAGAGTGTCTAAATGTTTTCACCGCAATTTCTTCTTTGGAGCTTTGATTGCCAATGTCAGTGTTCAGTTAGTCTTGGTTAAGGCTATCAGCTCAGTGGACCTTTTCCGCTTCGCTGTGGCCCAGAAGACTTTCGCAACCCCATAAGTCCTGGTTACTGACCAAAGCTAGCTGAGCCTGCGCGAAACCCATAGATTTAGCGGCAGGCACGAAAACAGGGAAATTGTTGTTCGTTCCCACCCTGATGAAAGTTTGGTATGGATACCTTTTCTTGCAAGCTATAGGCTTTATAATTTGTGATGATTCCGTTGTGGCCCCGTTGTGCACCCAGACATGTTTAAAATGGAAGAGGCTTGATTCTACTAATAATAAGGTCATGCATTCCTTGACTAGCTCTGAGCTCACTGTAAGCCAGCTCAAGGCCTTTATAGCAGCTCTGCTATCTTAGTAGATGCATACCTCCCTAAAAGAAGCCGCACCTCGGAGAAGTACAACTGATGTTACCTTTATGGTTTTCAGTTGTGTTAGAAAGACACTAAAATGTACTACCAGTCTGAAACAAATGTTGATTGGGAGCTCTCGACAAAAGAATTTCGTACCAACCTTCCCCTCCAATTTCAATCCATCCATGAAACAACTCATTTCGGCCCTTTTCCGTCACTGGGGCTGTGCTAATATTACAATGGCATCAAGTAAATATGTTCTAGCTGTTTGGCTAGTGTGCCTTTTCCGAGCGTCCTCCACCAGACAACTAGAAATATGGTTTCGTAAAGTCAAAGCACAACTTTTGGCCAGAGACCGTACTGCTTTCCAAAGGCATCTTTACAATATTATAAAACTACCAATGCTTTCTTCACCCTCTTCTCAATATTGGGCGTCCATGATAGTCAAGAATGAAGCCCACACACCTCACCTTTTCGACAGGGAGAAGCCGACAGAGTCTAAATGAGGGAAGTAGGGTGAAATAAGACTAGTCGAAATTTATTTCTGATGTTAAAAAATATTTTTCTACCCGGAGTCGTTATAATCCCTATGTGAACGCACCGACGCTAAGATAAGGGGACTAAACATACACACAATGCTGAGATCTGACTCTCTACCGGCCGCTTCTACAATGTTCAGAAGGCCTTCATAGATCGCTGAGGGTTAATAATTATATTACAATCCAAACGCTTTTAATTTTAATCAGATTTGTGTATATTTTCATATTTCATTATTCCTATTCTTAATATCTGTATGCCTAAGTATGCATTAATAGACAAGGGTTAAGCACTTTTGACAGAAAACCAACCGAAGCTGTCGTTCAAGTGCTAATTTTGTAGCAAAACTCAAAACACCTCAATTTCTCGTTTCGCTTGGAGTTCTGCGTATAATTAATTTCAATTCATTTGCAGTTAGTGAATCTTGTAATTTTTTGCGAGGCTGTTGTTGACTATTTCTTTAGCCGCACAAGCTAGCCAGCAAGAAGAGCAGCCGAAAGAGCATGAATGCTGCGCGTTGACAATGTTCCACGGTCTACAGAAAGTCGCATTAATTTTAAAACAAGTTGCATGCGAACTGCGTCAATTGCTGTATTAAAAATGAATTAATAATTTCAAAACAAAAATCGCATTTTTTTTTGAATTTTTTTTATTTTCAAATTAGACATTGTTTAAAATTTAGATGCCATTGTGATTGGGTAAGCAGCTGTGTGGGCCCACGTTGTGCTGCGAAACACCGATTTTTTCCCTTTGAATTTCACTTCGATTTCAGCGAAAGTGAAAGTGCGCGCGATTTTCAAAAGCCAAGCGCGACTTTTATGGAAAATTAATCGCTTTTACAACCAATTAAATGTAAACTTCTCATTAAAAATCAATTAACATACACGCTAATCAGCTAATATCAAACATGCAGAATCGTTTGTGATTTATCACCTTGCTTTTTTGCTCGCTAATTGCAACGGTGCTTTGTTTTTGCTAATTCTAATTTTTGTAAATGAGCGAGATTGATTTCGTTTTAACATGTGAATGCACTTAAAAAGCGTTCGCTCTTCATTCAAGCGAGTGCTATAGTTATCTATGCATTTAGACTCGAAGTTGCTTGAACCTCTGCGGGACCAAGGACACATTACGCTCCACAAGCAATATCTTCGCGTAACGGCTTTGTGTGAATAATGCTGATTGAAACTCGACGCCAGAAATTCTACAAAAAATGTGCAAATCAATTCATGGTTCAAACCCGTAACGGCAGAAAATCTGCGCTGCCAAACTCATGAAATGGCACGAAACGAGTTTTGTAAGGCAGATTTTTTGGGGAAAAAATTTATTTGGTTATTTATATGCATTTTAAAAACGAATTTACAATCCGAACTCAATTTTGGATAATCAATAATATTAATTGCCTCTTAATGGTTATCCCCGTCGAATTATATTTTAATAATTTCGTGTAAATGGGCATAATTTCCATTACATTTCAGTAATTAACAAAAAGTTGCTTTTTTTATTTGACATGTTTTTTTGGAAGGGAAGTTTTTGATGAACTCTATATAACTCAGCAAAGGGTTACACTTTTGGGGGTATTTGTAGGCCATAAGTTTTTTAAATTTGAACCCTAAAATCGTAAGTTTTATTGTTAAGCTACAGAAAGTGGCTTTCACGAAACCCTGGAGTTAAAAATACACTGAAACGTATGAGCGAACCTGAACCATCTTAGAAAAGTATACATCTACATCTCTCCTGCGGTAGTGATGGAAATTGATAGGGTCTGTGGAAAACTACTGAAGAGCAATGGATCATCGAATAACGTTAGTTCTATGTAATCGACGACCTTAGCAAAGGTATTCGGAAAGGATAGATTTTCAGGATCTTGAAAGAGTGGCATAGCCATTTGAAACACCCCAAGTAAAGTTTCGGTCCACAGAAATACCAAGGGCAGAGGGAGAGCAAATAAATTGGGCGCTTGAAGCATTTTAGATGTAGGCAGCACACTGTAAAATCTGGAACTTGAGTTGAGGTCAACGATCATTTACTTGCTGTATTAGTTTTCCGTTCTGTTAACGATTTCAACAGTTAAAATGCTAAGAATGTCATTGATTGGCTAAGCTGGAATGACTTTCGGATCCGTAGCAAATTGCTCGTCATCTGCCAAGGCGCTCTAATCAAACAAAAAGTCAAAAAGTAGTCCACAAATATCTCAACTCAACTTGGAGGAGTGAGTGAAAAATGCCAGAAATGCCTTACATACATATGCATATAAGACATGCTGGGTCTATATGCGGCCTATCACCTGCCCTCATGCATTGGTGTTACATTTCACTAGTCAGAATTTCATAAAGAAAATCGTTAGAGCGAATACTGCGGCTCGCTCTTCCCTACATAACGAAAGCGCTGAGGACCACTCCAACGGCTGCGCCAGAAACGCTACTCAACCACCACCAATCCACATTGCAGTGTAAAGCGCTGCAGCCAAATCAGCTGCAAGATTGGCGGCGTTAAGTGAACTACTACAAGGATCTTCAGGGATATCTTTAGGGAGACAAACTAGACCACATACCTACGTGCTCTTTTTGGGAGTGAAGATTTCAAATTACTCTATAAGAAGATAGATGAGGAAGGAGCATATGGCTCACTTCTAAAAATTACAACATCTATGTTAACAGGTCACAACCTACTGTCATCACATGCGAGCTGAATGGATATAAGTCACGACATACATGCAGAAAGTGCAGAGAAATAGGTATGAGAGAGATGCTGGAATATCTCTTGTGCCAGTGCCCAGCACTATTTAGAACTTATTTTAAATATCTGGGACCTTTGCAGTCTAAAGGACGAGACGAAGTATCAAACCTAGAAATCAAGCCGCTCGTAAAGTACGCAATACTTCGCTCCAAATTCAACAAAATCTCCATCTGTCAATACTAAGGACCTGTAGGTCTTTGTATGGCGTGACAGCGGGTCAGTATCACCTAACCGCGAAATATTTTCCTCTCACTAAGTGCCTGAAAGCGTATGTAATTGCAAATAATTTGACAAAATAATTAATATTTAAAAGGTTTATGAGCTTAATTACTAGATCACCACATGAGCCTCTGCCGCCTGCATAATCAGATGTGTTCGGTAGCGCACCAACAACTCACATTGCTGCGGTCTGCAATCATTAATAATGAAAGAACTCGCTCTCCAAAGCGCACACATGCAACTGAGTAAGCTTATAAATGCATGTGTGTGCATAAGTGCGGCCTAAAAATATGCTTTATTTGTTGAAAATGCATTTTTCCGTCCAGTATAAACACACACACATTGACACTTAGAAATAATCGCATTTAACGGTCCTAATTGCACGTGTTCAATTATTTAGTAGTTAATATCAATAGCACTTTTGCATATGTAGTTGTAGTTGTAGTTGTCAGTTGTAACGGAAATTGTTTTTTTTCTGATGGCATGCATTCACTTCCGCTGCAAATTACCTCATTTTGGTGTTTATTTATGAGCATGGATTAGTGAGTGAATGTAGTGCTCGCACACATATCAGCTGCGACCAGTCGCTCTACGCACAGTTGTATGAGTGTGTGTCTGTGTATGCCGATAGTTCGGCAGGCCTAAATTATTAACGGCTCGATAAGAATGCTGCTAAACATTTAATCAAATCAATAACATGAATTTCATGAAAATAATATCATTTTGATGCAAATACATACAAGTGCACATATATATACATATGTATGCCTGTATACGGTATATTGCATATGATTTGCAATGCTGCATATTTCGTTCAATACAAGTGAACAACGCTCCACTTACATCATCAATCAATTTATCAGCGCATAAATGTTTGAGTATCAGTTTCGGTTCGGCATTCAAGGAATTTACATTATAAATATTGCCTCGCTCCAGCGATTCCAAAGATGCGGGTGTGTATGTGTGTATGTTTGCATTGTAAGTGTGTATGAACGGAAATTTAGATTTAATTTCGACTAAAATTGCTATTACCACCGTTATAATGGATTGGCAATAGTATCATAGGTAAAAGATCATTGGGATACTATAAAATATTTGTATACCCTAAACAGGGTAAGGGTATAATAAGTTTCGCGCAAAGTTTGCGAGAATAAAGCATCGGAGACCCTTTACAATATTTATATATACTTGTAAATGATCGGCGTGACGAGTTGAGTAGATTAAGCCTTGTCCATCTGTCTATCCGTCCGTCCAAATCAAAGAGACGGTCTATATACACGAACTAGTCTCTCAGTTTTTGAGATATCGATCTGAAATTTGGCACACGTTCTTTTTCTCCAAGAAACTGCTCATTTGTTGGAACGGCCGATATCGGTCCACTATAGCATATAGAAGTTATAGAAACTGAGCAGTCGGAACCAAGTGCTTGTGTGGAAAGCTTCTTCATTTCACGAGATATACTCACGAAATTCGGCACAGATTATTAACTAAGAAATAATGCAATCTCCGAGAAAATTTTTCTGATCGGATCACTATAGCATATAAGTGCTTTGCAAACTGAATCATCAAAGTTTTTATAAGGAATCTTTTGTATTTGAGAAGGGTGTTTTTATTGTTTTTTAAGCGCCGACTTTTTAACTAGACACTGTTAACTGCTCACTTGCTGTCTTTGACAATCGAGTTTTTACGAAATTGACGATATTATTTATATGTAGGACCTATTAAAGTACTCGAGAACTCTAGGCCAACTTTTTCAACACTTCCACAGTGCTTAGAAAGACCTCAGCAGGCTTTTTAATCACTTGAATCACACAGTTAATATTGTTTCTTGATAAAAAAAAATCTGATTTGCGTTTTATTTTTAATTGCTAACCACTTAGGTGTGTTTGTGTGCGTGCGCGATTATGTCCAACGGAGCAACACAGCATCTAATCGGAGACTATCGGAGAGACCTACAAGTCTAATGAGATAATAGTGTATAATTATCAACATGAAGGAGCTTATGAGGGGCTTCAGTACTCAATGAAGCAAATTGAGAATTACTTACACATTTACAACAACTTGCTTTTGACGCGTTCTAGTAAGAAAGAGCGTTATTAAATAGCAGTAAATGGCAATTGAACAGGAAAAGTTCAATGTTAATCGAATGATATTTTTATTCACTTCAAATCGACTGGTGCAACAGTTTTGCGGTGAACGCAACATAAGTCGGTTCTGAGAGGCTTTGTAACGGCGAAAACGGTGCTTAAAAGCGTTGCGGTTAGCATAATAACACAACAACAGTTAGCGGCGACAATATAAAATTTGTGTTTATTTTACTTTCTGAAAAAATAAAAGTGCTTCAGTACAAAAACAACTCATTTACGCTGAGCCACGAATATGTTAACGTTGTTCCTGTTTCCCCTGCTCATTGTTGGCATTTACGCTTATTGGTCCTATGTGCAGTACAAGACGGGCTGGCATTTATTGAAGAAAATCCCGGGTCCTTTTGTATATTGGATATTCGGAAATGTACCGCAGATCGGACTAAGGCCTGAAGGTAGGTTGTTTGCAGCGAAAAGAATACCCTAAGGAGCCTAAAGAGCTGATTCGGTTAGGCAATTAATAAATCGCTTAAGTTGCGGTTGCTCAAGTACGCGATATACATCTAGTCTAGTGAATAATTTGTCGACCATGCAAGTGCTGTAAATTCGATTTTGTCAGCTTTATATAGTCAAAACTATTTTGGTTTTCGAAAGTATTGCGAATTATTGAAAATTATTTATAAATTAAGCTTTTTCTTAATATTTATCTAAATTTTTTTGATTATAATCTGGCACAAGTGTCAGCTTGATTCTTATATAAATTGTAGTTGTCATAAAAATAACAATTAACTTGCAGGCAATAATAAAGCTGAAGAACGCTCGAACAATAAGAAAGCAAAAATAGAAAAAACAAAACAACAATAGCAACCAACCTGTGACAAACTGTTGTTAGCACGAATGTTGACAAAAATAAATGTCTAAATTTGTTTCTATATTAAGCAGTCAGCTGCATAAATTGTCTGCGAATACAGTGTACGGACATAAAGTGGGTTCGCTGCTATAGTGACTATTTGGTAGAGAGAATAACTAAACCGGACAAGTATGTGATGTTCATGGGTTGAATTTTCATGATATAATTTGACGATTTTTGGTTTCTGAAATATTTTTTCATATTTTTCTAGCTTTAAGTGCTAATATTGTCAAAAAAGTCTTGCGGCATTTTCGCTAGTTGGCGCTGAAAGCGCGTAGTTCTATTTTTATTCCTCGCATCGGGTCATGCTATACCTTTTTGGAAAGCTCATTTCACGCGCTAACACTTGTTTGATTGATTGTCGTTTCTTTTAAGTCATGCGTGAGTTATAGCGTCGCAAACATGGAGCAAAATAAAGAGAAAATACGGCATATTTTACAGTACCACTACGATAAAGGCAAAAATGCATCTGAAGCCGCCAATAAAATTTGTGCAGTTTATGGACCCGATACAGTTTCCATTTCCACCGCACAACGATGGTTTCAACGTTTTCGTTCTGGTGTAGAGGTGGTTGAAGATGCGCCACGCTCCGGAAGGCCTGTCGTCGAAAATTGCGATAAAATCGCTGAATTGGTCGAAAGAGACCGGCATAGTAGTCCTCAAACCGTTATAAACCATTTGAAGAAGCTTGGAGTCACTAAGAAGCTCGATGTATGGGTGCCACACGAATTGATGCAATAAAAATACCGCAAGACTTTTGACAACCCATTATATTATTGATTAGAGTGCAAAAACTTCGGAACAATGCTTCTTCATTACATTTGTTCATATCAATTTGTTTGGAGAGATTTTCTGAAGAAGAAAATTTTCGAAAATAGTTTTCGAAATTACGTTATAAGGTTTCGATTTCAACTGGTGCTAAATAATCATTTTTAAGAAGTAGATAATTATACTATTCAAACTCAAATTTTACAAAACCCTCAATCCATTTGCATGGAGACCTAGCTCTATGCTCTGCCTGTAATTTCGCAAAAATCGACAATGGTTTCGTTTGCATTTACGCCACTGTCTGCCATTATGCTTATTTCAAAACAAAACTCAAAAATCTGCGTGTGGGAGCAAAACGGAAAATCATTAAAATTTTGCTACAACGGATTAAAACAAATTTATTTAGTTATTAGGAAAGTGGTTATACCACGGATCCCCTACGAACATATACGAAAGTACGTATGCATGTAAGTATGTGTGTGTGGTGCTGTTGCTAAGCAGCAAATTTTCGGCTGCTAATTGGCTAGCGCCACTTCACATATTGTACAATTATATAATAATATTTATAATTAGGAGCAAAGATAACTTTTCTAATGAATTTTACATGTGTCGGAGTCGAAAACTTGTGAAATTAGCGCTAACTACTTTGATAAATGCTGGGCCGAGCAGCGACAAACGCAGACATCCATTAAAAATAAATTCGAAGGTGTTTGCCTTTGCCAGCCGAGGGTCCACAAAAAAAAAAAAAAAAATGCGATAAGGCTTAAAAACTCAGGCTTTCTAGACATACTAAATTGATAAATTTAATATTGATGAAATTGATATTAATTGCGGTTCAAAGGCGATTAATATGACGGCTAAATTAAAATAATTTTTCACAAACTATCAAAAACTATTAAAAAATATATATATTTAAAAAAAAATGCAAAATTATTTGGAAAAAATAAACTATATTCAGTTTTATTTAAAAAAAAAATAATAAAAACTGTCAAACTACTAAAATCATGTCATTAATCTGCTGCCATTTAGCTTCACCCAAATCCAGAGCCATAACTGAATGAACTGCAAAGACAATAATTTAGTTTAAAGTGAACAACAACAATCTGAACAAATTGGTATGCTGTGTCATATACAAATATACATATGTATCTATGTATATGAGCATATAATATTATCGCGGCTAACCAGCTCGACTCACTTTCGTTAATTAATTTGATGCGATTCAAGATCATTGCCACATAAATTGTAAGCAAAAACAGCAAATTTGATTTTCGCGACAGAAAGTGAATTAAGCGAAGTGATAAAAAACGGTAGTTATATGGAAATATACACAGCTACTTGTGAACCTATACGCACAGACACAGGCACATCGTATAAAGTTTGCGGTTTCACGCAGCGACAAATATGGCAGACAATCTACATATATAAATATTATGGCTTGATGCTGGAATTTTTTATACAAGTTTATAAAAAATATAAACAATTATTTGTTGTAGCTGATTAACGCTGATATGTTTGAAGTATAAGCACATACTTTCTCACTTACATGCATACTTACAAGCTGCGCACACACACTGTAATACTAGCCCTGCAATTGCAAAGCGAGTTGTTAAATTACTAAAATGACAACAAAACATTAACTGCGGTCACGCCGTAGCTATAATACCCTACACAGGTGCATTTCTTATAGCATAAAAGGGTATAAACAGTTGTTCATGTGGAATTTGATTGGTCAGTTTATATGGCAGCTATATGCTATAATGGTCCAATCTGAACAACTTCTTCAGAGAGTGTACCTTCGTTTTAGGTCATAACCCTTGCCAAATTTCGTGAAGATATCCCATCAATTGAAAAAGTTTTTCTTACAAGTACATTATATCGATCGTTCAGTTTATATGGCAGCTATATGCTATAATGGTCCGACATCAGCAGTTCCGACACGTGAACAGCTTATTGTGAATAAAAATAAATGTGCAAATTTTCAGAATGATATCTCAAAAACTGAGGGACTACCTCGTTCATATACAAACGAGGGGATGGGCATGGCTAAACCGGCTCAGCTCGTCAGCTGATCATTTATATATATAGTTTATAGAGTCTCCGACGTTTCCTGCTGGGTGTTACAAACTTTGTGGCAAACTTAATATACCCTGCTTAGAGTGTACAAAAGAAAAACGAGTAGAAAAGGCATCTCATTGCCGCGTTGTTGTTAAGTGACGCGCGACACGCTATGATTCAACGTCTCGAAACATGTTTTTTAATATTTCTATTTTCAATTTTTGTATTTAATGTCAATTAGAGAATTGCTTGTCGGATATAGCCGCATTGCTGTGTCAGTGTGTAGAGCGATGCTTATGATTAGTCTACGGTAATTATAACGGTGCGATAAACCGGCTAAATGTGAAGCAGTGAAGCCCTGATAATATGACTGCTAGTGCTTTAATTATAGTTATAGTTATAAATATAGTTACATACATATATTTGTAACCAAACGAAACCTGTTACTCACATGCGCCAAATTACTAGTTGGTAGGCGATTACTGTTATTGACGACTAGAAATCCTGTTGCACACCGTTTTGCAAGCTGATAAAAGCGATTAGCTGCACTGCTAGCCCTTGATGGTGTCCGATCTGAGTGTTATGTTTATAAACAACAGCATTTCGAAACTTTAATTATAGTTAATTATTAGATTGATTGCTGCTTAATTAAGTAAACAGAACAATCTAGCTCTGGCTATTTACTAATAGAATCGCTAACAATTGCTGTGCTAGACGCCATTGAGCACAACTTTTACAGATTTATTTACGGTTAGATTCAGAAAACTATCGTAACTTGTAATTTCATCAATGGCGTTGATTTGCTAGGTGCCAATTATAACTGCAATACTAACCGGTAAAATAACCGATATTGTGTTATCCTTTCCAACTAAGGCTGTGTTATAAAGAGTAAAAGCTTGGTTTACCAGTTTGCTGGATTATTTTATTTGCATTTAACACACACATATTTACAAAATAAAAAATTTAAAATATAAAATGAAAGAGCCGGCAATATGTATGTGGAAAAGTTCGATCAAGCTCAAGAGTGGCGTCAAAACTACGATTTTCACTATTCATATAGCCAAGCAAATCATGAGAACCATAAGTTCCAGTTCCAGTTCCAGGTCAAAATCAATAGCATCGTTCCAAAATCGTTACGTATCACATTTGTCCATTCTAATTTCAAGTGCTTCGCTTAGTTTGTGCTTTCCTTTGAGGGGTGAGCTGCGATGTATGCGAGTGCCTTGACGATGGCCTCTGGTATTGGGGGAGCGACGGGCAAGAGCTCGCTCTGTGGATGGTAACCGCTCTCGTCGGCAACGTAGTTGATAAGGATGTGTTCGCCTTCGGGCGATACCCAACCGTATTCGCCGTTGATATTGCCTTTTGCATCACCGTGTTGCAAGACGTGAATGCTGTTGGAGGTCTCCAGTGCGGTGTCGAAGCCTTCGAGGCCGACATGGGACGTCTGTACATTGACTTCGGCATGAGCATCATCGGAGCTGCTGACAGCGGCGGCCGAGACATAGGCAACCAAAGCGAAGAGTAGCACCTAAAACAAATAGAAAATGTTTAGTAAAATATCATCACTTAGAAAGCTTGGCCCACTCACGTATTTGAACATATCTGTCGATTTGTTTGGCAGTGATATCTATGATAATGGAAGACTTGATTGCTTCTGATACTGTTTGCTTAATTTGGAAGTTCTTTTATAATCCAATTCGCTGCTAGATGTGAAACCGTCTTGACGATCAGAAAACCGGGAATATGTGAACAAGTTCACTGGTTGTGCAATTGAACGCTTAAGTATATATGTGTGTGTGTGTTTATGGAAACTGCAATTGTTTTTAATTCCCGTTGATTTTACCAAACTTCTTTCTAAATCTTTGCCGAATGCAAATTCAGCGGCCTCCAAAATCCAGCCAAACTTGTTATAATTGTAGAATGAACTGAGGCATGAATTGTATAAGATGAATCCATTCGAGAATGCCAATAGACTTTTTACATTCGCTTGCCTATTTAAGTCAAGATGCATAACCGTTTAATTGCGCTTAAGCAATAGAGTCAGACATGTTTTTTTGTTGCAAATCAGGTTATGTTATTTGTCACTAAATGAAGGGAAGAAGAGAAAAGGAAAGCTTTGGTTCATTGTCCGCACTGTCCTTCAATTAATTTCTTTAAATATTTTCAAGATTTTAACACCTACACATGTGTGATTTCAGTCAGAAAAAATTTCGTATCAGAGGTTATGTCCACCGTTTCGATGTTGTGTGTCTCGAAAGCTTAAATCAATGCTTTCTGACGGTTCTAAGGATTTGATGATCCGATCCAAAATTCTAGTGGCTTGAGAGTTAAAAATGTCACGGATTTATCTCACACATATTTCATATTAGACACGTTGATAGATAAATGACCTTTATAGTCCTTAACAGTATTCTCCTCATACACCTGGTCTGTTGGATGATACTTAAGGCAATATTAGGGTGATTCAAAAAAATTTTTTTTTCCGATTGGTACTCGGAAAAATAAGTTCCTAGACACCTCTAAGAAAGCCTCTCCAAATATGAGTTTTTAATTGTAACGGGAAGGTCCTCCTACATACAGTTTTCAATTTTTTCTTATTATCAGATAGAAAAATTTATATCTCGCTTCCAACTACTTGATATCGTGTTCCTTAGATTTTGTAGGAAATTGAATGCACTAAAAAAAGGTCGCCTATGATTTTTTCGTAAACCCAACCTTTTAAAAGATATTAATAGTTAAAGTTTGATTATTTTTGGAAAAATTTTTTATTTCTTATGGATTTTATTACTCAAGGAAAAAAATCATTATGAGTGATGAAACTCATAGGGTTTTGGAGAGGCTTTCTTGGAGGTGTCTAGAAACCTATTTTTCCGAGTACCAATCGAAACAAAAAAAAGATTTTTTTTGAATCTACCATAGGCAATATATGATATTTCAACAATGTATTATATAACTACATGATAGATTTATACTATGTATAATTCTGAGGTCAATATTCTATGACCACGCCCACCCATAATGCATTCAAATATTTGATGTATAGGGCACAAAGGGTTTTTGGAACCACTGTCTAATAGTTTAGCTTATAGGATTGGCCTTTCGGTAGCGAATTGAGTGTCAATGTAATTTTTAGTGCGTTTTGAATCAATGGTCTTCGGTTATAGCCGAAATCAGAAAACATAGACTAATGTCTCATTCCTGTTAAGGAGCAGATCGGGAGAAAAAATAATGAGTATGATGAGCAATGAATAGCTGCGTGGAAAACGGTGGTTACACCGTGGTGGTGCATAGATGAATTAATAAAACTTTTGACGATGAAACCCCATCAGAAACCAGTGTTCGATGGTATGGTGAATTCAGTTGAGGTCGTAGATCACTCCACTATCACTATGGACTTTAATGGATCTAACATACATTCAAAATGTAAAACATTTGACAATCTCTCAATTAAAAGCTCGTGTCGATTGGTTGAGAAAAACGTTAACAAAATCGATAGCTGCGCTTCAAAACACGTCTTTGACACCGTAACAGATGATGAATCGTGGATTTACGCGTATGAGTCCGAAAGTAAACAACTGTCGACTGTATGGGTGTTTAAAGATGAGCCGTATTTAACAAAAGTTGGAGAAGTACGAAGTACTTCCAAGCAAATGGGTGCCTGTCTCACTTAAACAACGCAGAATAATAAATTCTGAGTGATACACAACCAGCAAGTTGTCTCTCAAGAAATCAGGAAAACTAACCGCCGAAGGTGGATCTGATGGACTGAAACAACCGCATTTTTGAGCACTAAAAACATTAATTTGATGAGTCAGGACTATGACTTGGGACCATATGATTTCCTTTTATTACCTTACGTAAAGAATAAGCTAAGTAATCAAAGTTCTTCGACACCTGAGGAGTCTCTGAATACATCAGAATGCATGTTTTGGATATACCTAAATCAGAGGGGCAAAAGTGCTTCGACATTTGGTTCAAACACATGCAACAGTGCATAGATCTTAGTGGAGAATTTTCCATAATTCCGAAATATGCAAAGCAAGCCACGTATTAAATAAAACTGAGCGTGTGTCGGTATAATTAGGGTTATGTGCATACCAAATGGTTCAACGAGTTAAAGTCTACACAATAAGCTCGCATTAGGTAACTAGCTCATATGTCTAGAAGTGTGTAATACTTCGTAGGTTGCTGATAGTCTTGAAATAAGAATTTGAATCTTCTTATCAGCAAATCGAAAAAGATAGTGCGCTATGATAGAAAAATGTCATGAGCAAAATGCGGGTAAACATTTGTTTACTATAATTATGGCAGTTTGACAGTTCGTTTCGTCTTTAATTAATTTCGACAGCGATATGACAGCGTCTTCGTTGACTAAAGATGCCTTGAGTTTATTTAATGCCTTACAAGCGGATATTACGAGACAAAGATTCTCCTTTGCCTAGGATCAGCTCTCGCTTGAGATCAATTTAATTCTATAATATTTCATAGGTAAAGTTTACTATATAATCTGTTAATCTCTTATCGATAAGAGTAAATGATAAATAAGATATTAATTTTACCAATAAAGTGGAGTATTTTATTTGCATTTATACTATAATAATATAATCTTAGTATCGTCCAATTATTGTACGAGGGCAAATCGGTCACATTCTTTCATAAGTTTATAATGGAATTCTTTAGTTCTTCTTGAGTCCTTCCTTTGAGGGGTGAGATGCGATGTATTCGAGTGCCCTGACGATGGCCTCTGGTACTGGGGGAGCTGTGGGCAAAAGCTCACTCTTTGGGTGGTAACCGCTCTCGTCGGCAACGTAGTTGATAAGGATGTGTTCGCCTTCGGGCGATACCCAACCGTATTCGCCGTTGATGTTGCCCTTTTCATCACCGTGTTGCAAGACGTGAATGCTGTTGGAGGTCTCCAGTTCGGTGTCGAAGCCTTCGACGCCGACACGGGACGTCAGTACACTGACTTCAGCATGAGCATCATCGGAACTGCTGACAGCGGCGGCCGAGACATAGGCAACCAAAGCGAAGAGTAGTACCTAATGGCAATAAGAAACTCAAATTATTTATTTTGTCACAAATATGAATATCCTGTTTGCAACGCCACCATTAAGTGAAGTGGCTACTTACGTATTTGAACATTTTGTGAATTTGTGGGATTAGACTAGAACACTCGATTGTTTCTGATGTTGTTTGCCAAATTTGGTGGCGCTTTTATAAGACCAGATTCGGCTCAATGTTATGCCGGCTTCATTTCCATAAAATCGGGAATCTATTATAAGTGAGTTCACTCCCGTGCATCTATGTGGATGTGTGTGTGTATGTGGTTGTGTGTGGATGATTGCAATTGCGTTTTAATCCCGTTGCTTTAACTGTGTTTCTGCTAATACGCCGGCTGATGAAATCCAGCAAAACTTGTTCTAATTGGAAGAGCGCCTCAGTTCTGAATTGTTTGTCGTCAAAATGCACCGGTAACTGGTTCAGTTTGCCTGATTGGCAACACTTTTACATTTTATTTAATTTCATTTCTTACGTACGTACGTTCGTTGTTTATACTCAAAATAATAAATTTGTCGAACGTTGCACAATATTAATATTCATTTTAATATTTTCTGTTTTCTGTGTTTGGTTCGGACCACTTTCCAGTTGTTCTAAATTAGTCAACCTACACTTTGTCATCTAATCTTGTGCAAATCACATCCAAATTTACGGTAACTTTATGATTTGTGCCTTGGTGACTACGAAATACCTATATACTATACAACCGATGATAGAAATGAATAATTAAAAGCGAAAATTTGCGGTTTGCTTAACACTTCTTGAATTTTCAACAACGCGCCAGTTATTCTTTCTTTTTACTGTTTGAAAATTGGAGATTCAAAGTGGAGCGAAGCCCCTTTCCACCTGGCCTTTCCAGTGGAGTTGAGATCTTTCTATTCCGCTGCTTCCCCGGCGGGTACTGTGTCGAATACTTTCATAGCTGGAGTGTTTTTATCCATACGGACGAACTGACATAGCCAGCGCAGCCGTTCTTTCTTGATCAGCTGAACTATGTTAATGTCGTCCTATATTTCATACAGCTCATCGCTCCATCGAATGCGATAGTCGCTGTTGCTAACCCGCAAAAGAGCGTAAATCTTTTGCAGAACCTTGCTCTCGAAAACTCGTAAGATCGACTCATCAGATTTTGCCGTCGTCCATGCCTCTACCCCATAGAGCAGGACGGGAATAATGAGTGACTTATAGAGGTTTGTATTTGTTCGTCGAGAGAGGTCTTTACTTCTCAACTGTCTGAAGTAGCACCTGTTTGCAAGAGTTATTCCGACATTGTTGTTGCTGTTAATATGGGTTCCAAGATAGATGAAATTATCTATGACTTCGAAGTTATGACTGTCAACGATGACTGTTTGTTTGATGACGAGAGATATTTCATCTAGCCATCGTTCGCTACCAGACTCATTTGCTTCACTTCTATATTCAGTTTGGAAGAAGCAGAACTAGCGGCGCGGCTGTTGAGGCCAATGATATCAATAACATCGGCGTACGCAAGCAGATGTACACTTGTATAGAATATGGTACCTTCTATGTTTAGTTCTGCAGCTTAAATAATTTTCTTCAGCAGTAAATTAAAGAAGTCGCAAGAGAGGGTGTCGCCTTGTTTGAAACTTTGTTTGGTATAGAACGGCTCGGAGAAGTCGATCCTGACGGAGGTTTTGGTATTGCTCATCGTCAGTTTACACAATCGTATTAGTTATGCTCTCAAAAGCAGCTTTAAAATCGACGAAAAGGTATTATGTGTAGATCCTCTTTTCATGGGTCTTTTTCTAGATTTGGCGCATGATGAATAGCTGGTCCGTTGTTGATAAGGTCTAATCAGTTTGATGACGGTGAGCTTTGATTTTTCACAAAATACGATTGATAGAACCTTATGTTCGATGTTGAGGAGACTTTTTGTACGTAGGACAGAGCACACTTAAATTCCATTCGTCGGACATGCTTTCGTCCAACCACATTCTACAAAGAAGCTGATGCATGCTCCCTATCAGTTCTTCGCCGCCGTATTTGAAAAGCTCGGCCGGAAATCCATCGGCCCCCGCCGCTTTGTTCGAGTAACTCACACGTGAATACTAAAATGTATTGCTTTGTATGGCCCTGAGCTCATAGGTAGTTTGAAAATCTGAAACTTGTTGAAAAATGACAAAAGCAGTTGTCTTACTGACAGACAGACATATAGTACATCACTTAACCGTATCTGAACTTTTTTCAGCAACTTCGATTTCATAACGTAGACGGCTAGATTAACTGCTTTGTTCATGGATTATGGAAATTAGCACATGTGAGTGGAGTTAATCTACGAAATCGACCAATTAATGTTGAATTTGTGAGTGACCGCAATTTGCATTTCAATTTCAGTCAAGCATTTCTTCTGGCAAATAAAACATAAATGTCATATCGCTTCAAAGCAATTTCGAACAGAACTGGTTAATTCTTAAAAGTATATGTGTTCAAGTATTCCTTAACTATAACAAAAGCAACGGTAATTATTTGTTCATTATTCTTTATTTCACACCTTTCATTTTCATTTATGAATAATTCTCATACATATGTATATGGCTTTGAGCAACTTCAAACACTTTTGTAACATCGTTTGCCTGATCTTTAGTTACTTGTTGTTGTACCGTACCAAACGAAAGCAATATAAATCTTGAGTACCAAACGAAAGCAATGAATTTGAAACGCTTTTTTGGGTTGTGGGTGCGGTTTACTGGCTTTACGTCAGATTTATTGCCAAAATAGAGCGAAACTTGTCACACAACTTACCTACTGAACTACATGTGCGGATACCTGGGCATCTTTTGCTGCGCAGAAGTGACGCGAACAGCGCATGGATGCGCCGAAAAGTAGTTTGTTTGCTTTAGGAATATTATTTCATTTTTGGCGATGACAAGACTAACCGTTGGGACGCCAATAAATCTGTTGGTTGTTTCCAAACAGAGAGGTGGTACACATAAATCGTCGAATTCCGGCTCAAAACGAAACTATCTCACGGTATAAATACCAATGCGAGTGTGACCACAGAGCATTCATTTGGTTGATTTCGACAAGCGATTACCTGGAACTAATTGCAAAAATGTTCAAATATGTAAGTTTCTCAATCGAAATAAAAATGTTGACCTCATTTGTGTGCGCTTAACCTCGAATTAACTCTCGCTTTCATGCAATTTTAGCTCATCTTCTTTGCTGCCGTCGGGCTCAGCGTAGCTGCAATTCCGAGACGTCCTTTCCACAGCCTTACCACTGGTGGTCGATCTAGCGGTATCAGCAGCAGTAGCAGGAGTTCGCATCCGAGTGGCGATGAAGCTCACGCAGAAATAAAGTCCATGCGCTCCGATGTGCGTCCAGATGGTTTTGAATACGCACTGGAGACCAGCAATGGTATTCAAACTGCAGAGTCGGGCGACGCAAATGGCAATGTGCAAGGCGATTTCCAATGGGTGTCACCTGAAGGTGAACATGTGCAAATCTCTTACATTGCCGATGAGAATGGCTATCAGCCAAAGAGTGATCTTTTGCCAACCCCGCCACCAATTCCAGAGGCCATTCTCAGAGCACTCGAATACATACGCACTCATCCACCTAAAGAGGAACCGGAGCGCCGTGTTTCAGCTCCTTCCACCTCCTATAAGCCGCCCAAGAAGCCCACCCCTCGTCGCAAATATTAAGTGAGAGGTGCAAAGCACAAAATGGTCAGCTCGGATGCTCGAAATAAGCTTGTGGAAAATTCAAATATTTTTTCAAAACAAAATATATAATTAACAAAAAAAATCCGAAGAAGACTTTATTATTATGTGTTAGTGTTTACATACATTCGTATATTAATCTGTTACTGATAACTGCGAAACATGAAAAGGTAGAATATATTTCAAGTTGAGCCTTAAAATGCATCGATTAGTAGGTCAAGTTTTCATCGCTTGTTCTGATAACGGTTTGTTAGTAAATAGGTGTATGTAGTCGCATACTTCTCTTTACAGCCGCTCTGTTCTCATTACCAACACTACCGAAAGAGACCTGGATTCTCTTATAAATCAATTCGGTCTCTATTTTCGATGAAAATGTCTGTAGGGTCTTCGCTTATGCTGTGTAACCGTACCATTAGTATACGTATCTACTGGTATTATTCTCAGCTGTTAGCTGAAATATACTTATTACAATTCGCAAACATGTTCCAAGAGAAGCTGACTCTTAGCTTACAAAACAGTTCAATCATTCAAAATTCCTGATTTCTGTTGTATTTCCATAGAGCATATGACACAGATAAGACGCTGGGCACATGACTACAACTACGGCTTGGTGCGAGTATACGGCGGCGCTCAACCCTACTTGATGATTACAAATCCCAAAACTACAGAAGTAAGTACCCACGCAAAGCCATCATTTCATTGTTTTCAAATGTAGTTCGAAAATGATATTGCATTTTTTATTAAAATATTTTTAATTTATTGCAGCAAGTGCTGTCTAGTACCGAGTTTATATACAAATATGACCCCTATAAGTTCTTTTATCCTTGGCTGGGTCAAGGTTTGCTCACCGCGAATGGCAAACACTGGGTTAACCATCGAAAAATGATCACACCCTCATTCCATTTTGCTATTCTACAAGACTTTCTTAAAATTATGAACGAAACAACCGATCGCTTCGTAGAGATGCTCTCGGGTTTTGCAACGAAGATGGAAATGTTCGATTTCCAAGAAGTCGTCACACGCTCTACGATTGATGTCATATGCGGTGAGTGAAAGCTATAGCCATAGACTTTGTAAAACAATAATCATTTTGTCTGAATGTTTTAGAAGCCGCTATGGGTACGCCAGTAAATGCCATACAGGGTCCCACATCTCCAATAGTGCCTGCGATTGCTGAGTAAGTAGTTCCTCAAGTACTCTAATCTCTTTAAAATAATGCTCGATCTGCAGCATCTGCGATGTGATGCGTCAACGGATCTTTAGCGCTTTGAATCGTTTCGATTTCTTTTTCGTTTGGACCAAAGGATATCAGAAACAGCAAAAAGCCTTAGCGATCTTGCGCAAAGAATTTTCCCAGGTGTGTTCTACATAAGTTCGACACCATAGTTTGCTGAAGAGTGTTAATTCTGGTTTAAAAATTTTTGTGACTCATATTAGATCATTGACAAACGGCGTGAGATGCTGAATACGCTCAATCAAAATAAGCTGAAGTTGGATGTAGATGGCAAACGTCCGAAAATGGCCTTCCTTGATAACTTACTAACAGCAGAAATAGATGGCAAGCCTCTGACATTCCAAGACATCTTTGAGGAAGTCTCCACATTTATGTTTGAGGTTCTGCTTGTTGCATATCTGGTAGGTTTTAATCTGAGTAGCGAACTTCGTTTTCCTTTTTCAGGGTCACGACACGACTGCCAGCGCCATAGGCTTCGCCATTTACTGTTTGTCAAGACATCCAGAAGTACAGCGTCGCGCCTTCCTGGAACAATTTACAATTTTCGGCAAGGATCTTAAACGTAACCCAACCTTTCAAGAATTGAGTGACATGAAATATCTGGAGCTGATTATCAAAGAGACGCTGCGACTGTTCCCCAGTGTGCCATTCATTGTGCGTACTTTGTTGGAGCAAACTGAAATCGGTGGGTTTTGGGTGGTTTTATTGAATATTTGGTTATTAGTGATCCATTATGAGTAAGATTTTCAACATAATATATTTCTTGACTAACTACATTAACTCTCTTTAGGCGGTTTTCAAATTCCCCCAGGCACCTCTCTCGGCTTTTGCATTATAGCAATGGGTACTAATCCTCAACACTTTCCCGCACCGTTTGAGTTTAAACCGGAACGTTTTGAAAATCGCAACAGTAGTAATCCCTACGACTATATACCGTTCAGCGCGGGTCCGAGGAATTGCATAGGTTTGTAGTTATACACTGTACAAAGTTGAATACAATAACTTCTTTAATTTTTTTAGGTCAAAAATTCGCCATGATGGAACTGAAAGTAACACTTTCGAAGATCATCCGACACTTCAACATATTGCCGGCAGTGGATGGACTATCCAGCGGCATACATAACCCCGCAGACCGCGGTGATAAGATTGACAATCCATATGATGCGCGGCTCGGCTTCTTTCTTACCTTAAAATCTGTTAACGGCTTGTATATACGTCTGAGACCCAGAGCGTATTGAGCACAATTTATTTAGACAAATTTTAATGATTTTACAGTTTTGTTGTAAAAATAAATGCTTAAGTAATTGAAAATATTTAGTCTACTACGTATATTATGCAAGGTTATGTTGCTTGAGAACAATACTATATCTTTTGAAAGAACTTGGTGTCTCTTGCCAGTAGTGTTCTGATTTGCTTTGCATGTTGTTTACTTATTGGGGTTCGTTCGTCTTTTGAGTCGCAACTGTATGCCATTCTCGGACTTGAGCGTCACACGAATATTCAGTATGGGATCGTATTCACTCTGTGGTACACAGTCCAGGCGTGAGTGATCGTTGATGCCTGCTGGCAGGCCATCTTTGGCCGGTAAAATTTCCAGGTTACGCACAATCATTGAGAGCAGCGACTTCAGTTCGTACATGGCATACTTTTCGGCTGTAAAAGAGAATTCGAACGGCATTTGCAATACAATAGAAAACATGACAGACGATATAAGTTCAACGTATAAGAGAAAGCCATTAAATACAAAATCTTTTACAGAGACGCTTTCATTTATATACGCTTTACGCACTGAGCTATTTACACTCCATTCTGCACTCGAAGTGACAAACATTCAACGACTTACCAATGCATCTCCTTGGTCCGGCACTAAAAGGCACGCTATTGAAAGCCTGCAGACCCGCCGCCTCGTCCTTATTGATATGCTGCCAGCGTTCGGGGCGAAATGCGGTCGGCTCGTCAAAGTACTTTTCATTATAGCCCATGGCTATCAGGCACATAATAACGGTTGTGCGCTTGGCGATTTTCGTACCATCTATCAAAGCAGAGCATAATAAAAAGACGACAAAGTAAAACCCATAAACAATGTGCGCCCGACTGTTGCCGAGTAGGCGAAACCGGGCCAACACTTTCGCCAGTTTACGGCACTTCACTTACTGATATCGATTGCCTTGCGATTGGTGCGTGCTATTAATGGCACCGACGGATACAGGCGCAATGTCTCGCGTATTACAAACTCCAAGTAGCGCATCTGCTCCAAATGTGCACAGTCAATGCCGGTCACATGGGCCAACTGCGCGGCTGATTCAGTGCGGAAAATACGTTGCTGTTCGGCGTAGACCTTCTCCTGAACGGCTGCGTGTCGAGAAAGGACGTAGAGGGTAAAAGACAGCGCAGATGCGGTGCAATTGTGTTCCTGTGTGCAAAAAAATCATTTGACCTTGAGAGTGAGCTGCGTTGTGTGAAGAATGCTTGCGAGATTTTCGGAATAAAAAATTATCCTTCCATTTTAAGGCTATTTGTGGCAATTTGGTAGTCGAAAAAGTCTTTTCGTGTTTTGTGAATAGATGTCGTCGAAGTCGTAGGTCTGCAGTGCTACCAATCAAATTGTGTCATACCATGTAGTGTTTAAAAGGTGAGATTTTAAGCTTAATTTTATTGATTAAATTGTCCGTGAAAAATTTAATGGACGTAATTAACATCTGTGATTCTTTGCGGAAACGAAATGAAATCGAATCAATGCTGAAGCGAATGGCAACAGGAGACGAAAAGTGGATCAAATATGGCAATAATGTGCGGAAAAGATCATGGTCCAAGCATGGTGAAGCTCAACAAATAGTCGCAAAGCTAAGATTCCAAGAGTTATACTGAGTGTTTGGTGGGATTGGAAAGGAATCATCCACTATGAGCTGCTTCAGCCTGGCCGAATGATTAATTCTACATTTTACTGTCAACAACTGTTGAGATTGAATCAGCAATCGAAAAAAATAGCCAACGTCCTCAACAGAAAGGGCTTCGTCTTCCATCAGGACAACGTCTTTACCCAAAATGGTACGTATTTTGAAGTTCAATTAAAAATACGAAAAGACTTTTTCGACTACCCAAATTTTGTTTCTCAAAAATATTGCAATTTCTTTAATTTCTTATACACACAAGATAATTAATGTGACAGCAGCGATTTTAAATATTTTTTCTTCATTTTACTGAACCGTGAAAATAAACGATTTTAATTTAAATTTAAGTCAATTTTCCCATATAAATAATGCAAAAAATTACACGCAGGCAACACTTGTTTAACTCAAAATGCTGCCAACCTTTCGGCAACGCACCCACACACACATACTTATTGCTGTTACCATACTTACCGTAAATATAAATGTGGAGAGCTCTTCGAATATTTCCTTATTGGTCAACGCGCGCCTATCCAGCTTCGCCTGCAAGAGCACATCAAGGAACGGACGCAACATTGTTCTGGTTGCCGGCTGCTCCTCCCGAACGCCTGGCTGCTTGTGCGCTTGCTGAGCCACTGACGCCTGCAGACTTTCGCGACGTTGATCGACAATCTTTTAATTAAAATGCGAGCAATAAAAACACATATTTACACAAAAACAAAAATATAATAAAATCGGGAGATATAACACGCACAGTATTTGCGACGGCTGAAATGGCGCTGACGGTCGGCAAAGTGCACTCAATTAACATATTTCGCATATTGCATTTTCAAGTTGAAAGGAGGCATATCTCTGCACGTACATATGTACGCGTGTATGTATGCCTGTGTGCTCACATATGCCCATGTGTCACCTACTGGCGCCACCAAAGATACATTTCAGCGCTCGGGTAGGACATTTTGCGGAAGACGAACGCCAAACGCTCAGCAACAACGTTTTACTTAATAATTTTTAAACACGCGCTTGTAAATGTAGTTGTGTATGAGGGTGTGCGGTAATCACCAGCAGGTGGCACCCAAGCAAAAGCTTTTAAGAATAATGCAAAGCAAAGTGTGATGAAAGGTCCGTGCGTGTGCCTTAAGAGACCGAGAACAAGAATCTTGCAAGAACGCTTTTTGAGACAAATCTGCAGTAATCTGGGGGTATTACGACCGATTTTGTTCAGTGCCACGACACCTTTGTCCACTTTGCTGAGCTGTTCGCATAATGCTTTACATGTATATTTGGCTGAGCGAAAAGGTTTCCCTGGAAATGCAATTTGAATGGCGAGATATTCTCATTTGACGGTCATTGCTTAAAGACAAATCCCATTCATTAAGTTTACAACTTCACAGCGCAATCATTTTTCAATAAAATCATAAATACAAAATATCCCCAGCGGCCGTACATAAATATCCCTGTTTACCTTGTTAATTACGCGCTGAAGAGTGCTCAGCGCGGTGCGTTGTTTCCAATAATGTGGCGTTAATTGGAAAAGCGTGTCGAAACGCTTTACAATGCTGAATGTGCGCTCCTTTATCACGTCGCAGAGGCTACGGGAAAATATAATATTTATATACCGTTTGAGCACGAGTGTTCGAGTGTGGTCATAAAAGTGTGCGTATGAACATTTAATACCGAAATAATTGGATGAAAACAGTTTCGATTGGGAGACAGAAGTTTTCGTGTCACAGTGTTGCGATGGATTGAAAATATTGAATGAAAATGAAAGTCAGTGTTGGGTGAGATGGTACATGAAGAATGGCAATGTTGAAGTAGCGAATGTGTGAGCGACCGTTAGACTTACTCAATTATTGCCGCGTGCAGTTCGGTTCTGCCGTCGTTAAGCTCGAAACTCGGTATGCCTGTAGCATTTTCTGTAGAGGAGAAACGTTAGCGCTTTTAGAAAGTTTATGTATGATAAGGGGAGACTAGACACAGGCTAAATACTGATATCTCACTTACAGGGTTTGTCAAGAAAGTAATAGGACTGAGTCGATTTAAAAAAATGTGTGGAACCAATCGTTACAATTTTTCAAAATAGGCTTATTCTGCGTCGATGCACCGCGATAACGCGATTTCCAAGCATTGAAGGTGTCACGGAAGGCATTCTCTGGGGTAGTCTTGAGAGCCGAGGTGTCTGCTGTTTGGATCCCCTCTGTCGTCTTAAAATACTTGTCTTTCATCGGCATTTTTAGGCTAGGAAACAAAAAAGTCCGGGGGGCCACATCTGAGCAGCAGGTTGACTGCGAAAGCTTTGGGATGCTGGCCCTGGTTAGGTAGCTATTCACAAGAAAAGCGGGGCGTTGTCGTGATGCAACTTCCAATCGGTTGCGTTGTCTTATCGGACCCGATTGACCCTTCGTTTGAGTCTCTTGAAGACTTCTTTGTCCAAGAGGAACAAATTCATTGTGGACGATGTCTTTGATGTCAAAAAAGTCACATTGTCGGTATTTGTCGAAGTCGCGGGTCTCCCAATCTTCTTTCCGGTCCTCTAAAAAGGGCGGATGTCACCGAAACATAGCACTTCTTGCTAAAGCAACATCAGGTTAAGCCTGCTTGATCATAACAAACGTCTCTGTTGCAGATTTACCGAGTTTCACACAGAAATTAATCGGCTACCTCTGCTCTAACGAACGCTCAATTTTCGACTTGCACCACTCATAGAAACACGTCGCTGGAAAATATTTGTTCTGGCTCTCCTGTACCGAATCCAGTCGATGCGCGTACGCTCCAAAGTACAGTCGCGGTGGAAGAAAATCAGTCATATTACTTTCCGGACAAACCCTGTACTTTACAAAATTGGCAAAATAAACTTAACAGATTTTTTGTTAGCCAACACATTGCACACAATTTACGCGCAATAATTTACGTCAATCACAATTATCCGCATCCCCAGACACCCCCAAAGAGTGAACAAGCCAAACTTACCAACTGCCACATCCAAGGTGCATTTGCCCAACAGTGGCTGCACGTCCAAGACTTTCGGCACCCCATCTGCGCCTGCAGTGGCGCGCTCTGAGAGCTTCTCCACTAAATGCTTGCCAGCACGATGCACCACCTGCAAATAACCGTCAATTGCTTGCTGCTCGAATGCCGGCGCATAGATTTGGCGATGCTTCAGCCAGCGCGCTCCTGCGGCAGTCACAAGGCCATCGCCCAGCCAAGGTCGCAAAAAGGAGTACAGGTGCTCCTTGTACAGCAGCGTAGGGCTCGTGAGGATGTTCTGTGGTAAGCGGGGAAAATAATAATAATAATAACAGTAAATCAAAGTAGTTGTAAATGATAATGAATTTTGGGTGCTGTAAGTGTATGTGTGTGAATTCGTGTACAAAATGCATGCGGGAATTTCGTCGAAAGATGAAAGCTGCTACACTTCGTTGAAGAATTAACACTGCGTGATTACATGTGTGCTGTTTTGGGGCTTAATGTAGCCGGGGCTGGTGAAATGTGTGAAGTGTCGTCGCCTTTATGCGGCTCATGCATGCTTGTATTTGTGTGTGTGCGCGTGTGTGTGTGTGTCATGACTTATGGGCACTAGCAAATGAAATTACTTGAATTTCCGCCGGATCACTCAACATGACATGATATTGGAAGAACACCACCGAACGGAAGCCCTGGAAGTCATATTTCCGGCAATACTGTAAAATCTTCTTTGGATATTCTGCAAGTAAAAAAGGCAAATAAATTGTTTTAAGCGCTGCGTTGCTGAAATTCCTGCAGAAGCAGAAGCATGTGAGCTTACATACTCATTGGTGCCTGTGCATGTATGATTGTGCAATTTATTTTGAACCTGGTAAATTTCATAGACCGAGAGGTAACAATAAGCTTTGTGACACTGTTTGCTAAAATGGAATTTTCCGCATTTTTAAGTAAGGTTGCTTTAGGATAAAGAGCTTCTGCGTGCAAAAATCTTCATTGGTATTTGTTGTAGGTAGCATTGAAGAGAAATTACCGAATTTCCATAAGTGACGTAGACTATTTTATTTTCTTTACTGCCATAATATAAATTGTATTTTTGGATTGTGTCTTATTTTGTCACATATCCGTTTTTGTAACAGGGGATTTGTTGCAAACCTTGGATTTGGTAGGCTTTTAGAAAGTTTAGCTACGTTTTTTATATTGGAATACATGGTGCATAGGTGGCCTAAAATATTATTTCTAATTTCTTCTAAATGGAATGTTTGACCGCTTCCTTACCGAAAAACACAGGTCAGATTGAAACGTAAGAATTTTTTAAGGTGTGTGGCTTAATACAAAGTACACGTACGTAGGTTGCCTTTTATACTTCAGGATTAAGGAACAAAAACACATTTTAGTTATGATTTTTTTTTTGAATGCTCAATACTGCTGTCGATGCTCGAGAGCTCGTTCGGCTCGGATTCGGCTTATCTGGTACTAACAATACAGTCGACAGCTGTTTACTTTCGGGCTCACATGCGTAAATGTACGATACATCACCTCCCACGATGTCATAGACGTGTTTCGAAGCACCGCTAAATTCACCAAACCATCGATAAACACCGATCCTTCATCGCCCAAAATTGAGTTAAGTTCATCAATGCGCTGTTGCTTTGTGAAGTTTACGGAAACGATGCTGTATCAGTTCGTGTAGCACAACAATGGTTCACTCGCTTCCGTTCTGGAAATTTCGATGTGAAAAATGTACCTCGCTCTGGTCGACCTATCGTTGAAAAAGGCAATAAAATTATGGAAAAGATTGACCAGGACTGTCACACAAGCAGCCATGAGATCGCTAAGAAACTTAACATTCATCAGCAAACGTTTTGAACTATTTAAAAAATGCTGACTACAAAAGAAGCTTGATGTTTAGGTACAATATGACCCGTCTGTGGAAAATTTAATGGACTGAATTAACATCTGCGAATGTTTGCTGAAACGAAATAAAGTCGAACCATTAACAAAAAACGAAAAGTGGATAAAATATGACAATAATGTGCGAAAAAGATCAGGGTCCAAGAGTGGTGAAGCTCAACAGACGGTCGCAAAGCCAGGATTGACGCCTCGAAAGGTTATGCTGAGTGTTTGGTTGGGCTGGAAAGGAATCATCCACTATGAGCCGGTCCAGCCTGGTCAAACGATTGATTCTGAGTTGAAATTCAAGCACGCAATCGAAAAAAAAACGGCCAGAACTGATCAACAGAAAGGGCTTTGTCTTTCATCAGGACAACGCTAGACCACACACATCATTGATGACTCGGCAAAAACTGGGAGAGCTTGGCTGGAAAGTTTTGATGCATTCATCATATAGCCCTGACCTTGCACCATCGGACTACCGTTTGTTTCGGTCAATGCAGAACTCTCTTAATGGAGTAAAGTTTGATTTTTATTTATTTTTTTTTTGTTTTATAAAGGTTTGATATTTTATCACAATAACGCTCAAATTCTGAACTCTATATCTTTCGAGTCGGTGCCAACGCACTAATGTTTATTTTGAATTTATTTTGCTTGCCTTATCGCGATCGAAATGATTAACTGTAGTAAATGCCATATATAGTACCTTAATTGCACCAATAACTGTGCAACTGTTGAGAAGAGAACCGCTTAAGCTGCCAGAAATATTACGCGACTATTAAAAGTCAATTAGTCGCGGACTGGATGCTCTGCTCTATAGCCATCAGCTGAGGGAATCAGTGAAGAGCTGTATATTCCATTGCTGTGTTTTTGTTAATAAAAACTCGTACAAATACATTTCATAATAAAAATTAATTACTTTCAGTGTTCGTATGTTGAATGCACCTCACGAGACGTTTTGGCTAAACTTTTTAACTTTTCCTCGCGCCGCTGGATATGTGTCATGCGACCCAATCTTTGGACTCACCCAATTTTTGGACCTTGACACATTACTTCAATATTAATAAATGTTGCATGCTGTTCTAAACAATTATGTCTTATGTAAACTTGCTTGTCACTTCGGCTACTTACCGTCGGCTTTGAGTCCAAACTGAAAGAGGTTGCCCACAAATGGATATGGCGTTGGCCCTGGTATCATCTCCATAATACCCATTACATTATCAATATAGTTTAGCAACTTTAAGCCCTTCCACGCTATTAACGTGAACAGGAATATTGTGAAGAGCAGTAAACACATTTTGCTCTTAACACAAACACGAATATTTTACAACAAAAAAATCGAATTAGTTTAGCTTCAAGTAGGAATTTATATTCGTTGTTGGAAAGTTGCAGAGAAATAGACGCGACGACTTTGACTTGACGTTAGCTGACAGCCAACTGATAATCGATTCCAGAAATTTTTGTTTGGCTCAAAGGTAGAAATAGTGCAAGAAACGTTTCGCTTGCAGATAAGAAGGCTTATCTAACATTTATCCAACGAGCACTTTGTGTGAGGTTCAACAAGGCAACCATTGCTTCTCAATAATTGTCTAACTGAGTTTAATAATTAACAAGCATAAGCATAGCAAATATGACGGTTATTATTGTGCTCATTATGAGCAAGTTTTTCAATTGCATAAATAAAACGTCTCAAACTCAAGGTAAACGCATTCTGATTTTGGGATTAATTGCACTAAGGGCCGCTTTCCAATGTCTGCTTAGCATTCAGCTGTCAGTTAAGTTCTGGTTAACTGAAACAAGATTCATTCTTTCGGTAAAGAAACTTTTTTTAACTCAAACTTAACTGGCTGCTAACTAGACATTGAGAAAACGGACCTAAGAACAAATAATCCCAAAATCAGAATGCATTCACTTTGAGATTAATCGGCTCACTTCGCTTTTCTTTTTTCCTCATTTCTTTAATCTTCTTGTTTCGCCCCAAGATAACGAATTCGTCGTAAACTAAAAGTAAAGTAATTGTGGATCGCTTTTTTGGTGTTTTTGTATGTAAAGTGCACTCGCGCACGTATCGCCAAATTTATTAGCAATCAGCCGCTTTTAATGGAGTATCAATGTCAGGCACATATACTATACATACAAACATAGTATGTGTACATAACAACTATGAAACAATCATAAAAGTAACATGTGTGGCTGAAAAAACGTTTAAAAAGGCTTAAGATTACTTCAAAAGCTGTATTTATTAAAGAAAACTCGAAAAAACCGCTCAAAAAATGAATTTAAGCCAAATTTTGCTTTATAACGGTACTTTGTTGCCTTAATTCTAGCCATTTTTGCGCGTATGCATCCTAGTGAATCCATCTAATGATCGCCGATCGTGTTCCAATGGTCTCAGCGCTCACTGTAGCCTTCGCAAAGTAAGCGTTGCCTACTTTTAGGCTGTTGTGTGTAGCAAATGCTGTTGTCTTATCTGTTAACTGAAAACTGTAAGTTTTTTGAATATTAATAATATAATATTATTATAAATTGCTGTCGCGCATGGAGAGCTACATTCAGTTGGCGATCGGCATTCGTCTCCAGCAGTTTAAACGAGTTTTCAAATTCCGCAACGCATTGCTTGGCAGCGTTAACAATACGTGCGTTATTTTCATACGAAAAGTGTGTAGCAAGTCAATATGTGGTTGCTGTTGTTGTACAGTGTTTTTCTGGCACCGTTTCTTGCCATACTCTACTTGGAACTGAAGAATTATAGCAAAGTCCAGCAACTGAATAAGCTGCCAGGACCGCCGGCTTTACCAGTTTTGGGAAATGCGCATCAAGTGGGCAAAACGCCAAGTGGTAAGAAAGTGAGAAAAATAGTTGGAAAGCACCACTGCTTACATATATGTAACATATGTGTGAAATGAGTTGGAGTTACGAAACCTTTACAGTTACTGTGGTTTTGTTCAATATTTCATTAAACAAAATTGTTAAGAACTTGTTTGATTTTTGATTAAATTTAAATTGCTCCTCAAGTGGTTACTCATTTAAACTAATTTTAGAACGAACAAGTTGTAATCTCAAACTCGTTTTATAAGCTCCTACTTTTATTAACTTAAACTGAGTATTAAAAAAATATTTGTTATTCGAATTAGGTACACATTTTTTTGCAAGTCACTGTTACAAAGCATATAGTTTTATGAGTTAGTAACAAGTCGTTTAATTTTTTTTGATAATACAGTGAAATTCTTCATAACCTGAGTGTTTGTGTCCGGCTAATGGAGCTGTTCATATATGGGGGCGTTTAAAATGTACTTTTCGTGTCAGAAACTGCAATTCAGAGCTATATTAATATTGAAATAATAAATGCGAGCAAATAGTTTCCGTGTCCGATGATTGAAACGTACTCATATCCGGTAATTAGAATTGTTTTGGCATGAAAATAATAATGAAAACGTTGTGTTATTTGGAGTTTGTCCGGTTAAGGGAGTACTGTCTGTAATGGGAAATTTAATTGTATTTGTAAACATTCGCCGCAATTTAGGTATCTGGACGAAATAAAAACTTGATGCTGTTTAATAACAGCATCATTATATATCATTGGATATGTATGTTTTTGAATTATTTATTCAACCTTAGATCTGTTTATTTATTAGATCGTTAATATGACTGTGTGTTGCATGCAAAAGAAAGTTGATTAAGCAAAATTAGTGCTATTTAAGTATTGTGTATTTAATTCTATTTAAAAGCATTTATTTTTGCTACAAATATCTGATGAAAACCTAGAAACACTAATCATACTGTATGAACCGTTGCATTGAAAACTTAACTTCCACTCAACTCTGAAACTTGTTATTCAAACAAAATCTATTACTTTTATGCAAAGTGAATATATAAATAAGAGATATATGTATAAACAAGAAAAACCGTTAATTTCGGTAGCACAGAAGCTATTATATCCTTCATTAACATTTCTAACAAGAACTTGATTCCGATTGTTCACTTTGTATGGCAGCTATATGCTAAAGTCATACGATCTGAACAATTTCTTCGTATTTTGCACTACTGCCTTAGTATGCTGAATTCCGTGAAGATATCTCTTTAAATGAAAAAGTTTTCCATACAAACACTTGTTTCCGATCGTGCAGTTTGTATGACAGCTATAAGCTATAGTTATCCGATATCGGCGATGCCGAAAAATAAGCAGCTTCTTAGCGAGAAAAGGACGTGTGCAAAATTTCAGATCGATATCTCAAAAAGTGAGGGGTTACTTCGCATACAAACAAGCAGTTAGACGGGCATGACTTCAACAACTGAATTCGAAATGCTGATCATTTCAATGCGTAATTTATAAAGTCTCAGGCGTTTTATTTTGCGTATTGCAAACACCGTGGCAAACTTAGTATACCCTGTTTAGTGTATTAAAACGTATATAGTAAACGCATTATATTTTATGTAAATTTCCCGCCTTCGGTATTCGGCCATATGCTCTTATCATGTCCGTATTATGCACTGCGTCTGCATAAGCCGATAATATTTACAGTAGCACTCATTTACATATCTTTGGAAATTAAAGATCTTGCGCACATATACACATAAATATATATGTATATACCAATCCCAATACGAGTACTTGCTGTGCTTCACTGTTGAAAACCCGTCTCGCATGCCGATTCTGGTCGCTTATATAATGCTCGTGATTGTAGTTATCACCGAAATTCAATCGTGCGTGAAAGTGCTATGTATTGTATTACAACAACATATTTACATTAGTGATAAATCACTTGCATAGCGCTGGATCTGCAAAGAGTATCAAAAGCAATTATCTGAAAACCAATCCAAAACTGCTTGGAGTTTTGAAAACAATAGTTGTGGCAATTTCGTTAAACGAATCTCGTTGACACAAAGAAGTTCTTGAAAATTTCAATGCAAAATCCAGCTGTGTGGTCTGGAGTTGAGTAAGTGAGTCTTGAGGTACGCATCTGCTGGGAGAATGCCATTAAAATCTATTTTTTGCTCAACAGGTACTTATACACTTATACTGGGCCCCATATCAATGCTTATCAGTTAACAAAAACAATAGCTTACTGTTTATGAATGTACAGTAGTCCCTGGTTGAATGTAACTAAAAGCAGCACTCATTTTTTTCTTCAACATAACCCTCAATTCGGCGATTCCCTCTTCATTCGACAACAATTCAGCACATGAGTTGTCGCTGGGGCCCAGATCTGGAGAGTACGTTGGATGCGTAGCCGTTAGGGTTAACTAAAAATCATATGGATTTAATTCTTAATTGACGTGTTAGCATTGTAAATAATTTATATTAATTCCGATTAACAGACAGTAATAAAACATTTAAATATTTATTTTTATTGTTTATCCGCAACACCTGCGGCATTTGTAATTGCGTGCTTGCCTTTACCAAGTCCCTGCAGCAATTAATACTTTTATATACTTACATATGTACATACATATGTATGTAAGTATATTCGAACAAGTGATAAGCTTGAACTTGAAATATAAAGCGATCGTATAAACTGCAATTAAATGCGACTGTAAAAGCAACATGGACAATCACAATGATTCATGTACTTTTATAAATCTCGCCTTTTTGCAAAACTCTAAACCCGTTAGTTGCAGTTTAAGTATTAGTAATCACAAGCTTTGTTTTATATACAAAACAAGACTAAATTTAAAAATTAAGTTAACAATAACAATGAAAATAGTAAAAGCTTCAACTAATTGTTCTGACGGCGGTGTTTTGTTTATTTGCCGATCGCTATTATAAGCGAAGAGCAGAGAGCGTTGCGTTGTGAAAGAGCAGAGCAAATTAAGCGGTACTTATTGAGCGCCGCTAGGCGGCTAGAGTATTCATAATTGAATATTCTCTCAAATGTGGTGAATTGCTGTATGTTGCCAATGATTATGTTTAGATACTTAATTAGTGTTGGTTTTGCACAATAGAACTTTTTAATTTCTGGTGGCAGGATCGTAAACCGACAAACGCAGTCAATTAGATATGCAATGAGTCCTTAAATCAAGAAAACATGAAATGCCACCGTTAATGTTTAAGCGCTGACAGCTGAGAACTAAACTTTATACCAACGTTTAGAGTTACAGAAATGCATAGATGAACTCAACAACTTGTGCTATTATACATACTTATGTATATACTTGTAGTAAATATAATTTGAATGATCTTTTTTGAAACTTAGGACGACAAATTATGTTTGCTTTCTCTATATTTCATCCTGCCATATCTTTATTTTATTTTTTTTCAGAATTGCTAAATAAACTGTTTCAATGGTGGGTGGAATCGGATCATCGCAATTATCGACTGCTCATTGGCCCCTATCGGAATATAGTAGTCTCAGACGCAAAAGATTTGGAGGTAAATATGCCATAAAGTAGCACTTTCACGCTAAAAATTCATTTGTATCTTTATGCGTCATCGCAGTACATCTTGACAAGCAAATCGCTGATCGATAAATCTGATATTTACGATATGCTTCATCCATGGCTTGGCACTGGCCTCCTCACCAGCACGGGACGCAAATGGCACACGCATCGCAAGATTATCACACCGTCCTTTCATTTCAAGATTTTGCAAAATTTTCACGATGACATGAACAAGAATTCGAATAAGTTCGTTGAAAAACTGCGGAAAGTATCGCAACATGATTCCATATTCGATTTTCAAGATATGACGCACTACCTAACGATGGATGTGATTTGTGGTAGGTTGATAGTGGAAAAAACTTAGTTATACTAACACCAAATAATACTTTCTGTGTCTCAAATAGATACCGCGATGGGCGTACACATCAATGCGATGGATAATCATGACCACAAGCTTGTGCAGGCTTTCAAAGAGTGAGTAGCTTTGTTCCCATTAAAATTACTTTGTGGCTCAATAGCTTTGCTCTCTCCTCCAGCATGTGTTATAATATCAATATGCGCGCATTTCATCCGCTGAAAAGGTCGAATGCTTTATATAGATTTTCGCCAGACTATCCAAAGTACTGTAAGATACTGAAAACTCTACAAGACTTCACGAATGAGGTACAAAGAAAGCACAAATAAATATAAAAACGGAGTGGTTTATTTATGCTAGAGCATTTCCTTATAGGTTATAACGAAGCGTAGAGAAACACTCAAACATGAAACAATGGAGGGAGAAGAGAATGAGTTCTCACGCAAAAAGCAGGCCTTTCTGGACACTTTGCTCTCGTCCACAATCGACGGAAAGCCGCTAACACAAGAAGAGATCTACGAAGAGGTCTCGACGTTCATGTTTGAGGTGAGTTTGTGTTGGGCAAGTAGAAATGCAGGCAGAAATATTTATAAACGTTCTTCACTAGGGTCACGACACAACCACATCTGCTGTGGTATTCACAGTGTATTTGCTCGCCATGCACCCTGAGATACAAGTAAGCTAGTAATTTTTTAAAGCTGATAATAAATACGACATTTAAATTACTTCTTTATTCGCACAGCGAAAAGTGTACGCCGAGCAAAAGCAGTTATTGGGAGACAACTTTAAGGATGACGCCACTTTCCAGCAGATTGCAGAAATGCAGTACTTGGATATGGTGATAAAGGAGTCACTGCGTCTCTATCCCAGCGTTCCATTTGTTGCCAGACGTACTGACAAGGAGTACGATATAAGTGCGTTCATGAGCTACCCACTAGGAAAATTAGTATTTGAAAATATAAAGTTTTTAAGCTTAAGGTGACGGATTTCTACGAGGTCTTAGATAATTTGCAATTATTGCGTTCTTCCACATGAAAAGGAATTATGCAGAAGATCTATCAAGTGTACTATATCAGTTGTTATCATAGCACCTATTTTTTAATTTAGAGCCACGGTCCGGCTGATGAAAGCTTCATTGGAAGCGTCACTCGGGACTTACGATCTAAAGCTCCCAAGTGTTAAACTTGAATTGCAAAGCTAGAAATTAATATTAACTTGAGCCGATAACAATATGTTGTAACAACACAGCAGAGAAGTCTCTCATAATGTGGCGATCTAATCAATCTCCTATTTATGTTTCTCTTTATTTTTAACGTGTACCTGTATTTGAAAAACTTCTTTAACAACAGCAAAATAAATCTTCTCGCCACAGATGGTTTCGTTGTGCCTGTTGACACTACCATCAATCTTTTTCTGATGGCACTCGGTTACAATGAGAAATATTTCCCCGATCCTTACCGCGTAGATCCTGATCGTTGGTGTGCGACGAAACGCTCACAAAATCCCTTTGAGTACCTGCCTTTCAGCGCGGGTCCTAGAAATTGTATTGGTGAGCAATTTGTGGTATTACAATGTATTTAATTTTCTAATCACAATCTTTTTCTCCTATCACAGGACAAAAGTTCGCGTTGCTCGAAATTAAAACTGTAGTTTCGAAAGTCGTGCGCAATTTCGAAATATTGCCGCCTCTAGACGAATTAGCCTCCACAGATGGCTACTCGAGACACTTCATTGGCTTGTCGCAGGCGGAACAAAGGGAGCGGTTACCGAATCCAAGCAAGTATGACCCGATATTGTCGGCCGTACTGACCCTTAAAGCGGAGAATGGTATTCTCCTAAGATTGAGAGAGCGCCCTTAGAGCCGAGGCTACAGCAACAATAACTTTAGATAATATACAGATGTCATTTCTTAATGTTGGTTGCATTTGTTTATTTGAAAGTATTGCTAATTAAATATAAATATGAATATACGATAAAACTTAAATTAGTTTGTTTGATGTCCATGTATACTGAGTGGTTTTTGTTGCTTATCTTATAGATATATATATCATAATGACTGAGTACTTCATAAAGCTGCCACCAGGACAGTGCCCACGTAGGGCTCGGCATTAAACTGTGTGGGATCAATAATTTGGCTGCAAAAAAAGGAAAAATTATTTCGATAAAATACTTGGTGTTAAGTTTTATATATTTAAATTTACCCATCAACGTATTGCGACTGCATGGAGGTCGTAATCACTTCCGCTTTGGAACCCAGCGAGTAGTAAGTGTTGACGTTTAAAGTCTTATTAGAACTGCCCATGTTCAGCACAATCACATAGAGATCGCTACCAGTTTTTTGACTACAGAGATTATAGAGATATGATAGAATTTGAGAATATATACATATAGTCAATGGAAATAGTAGTGACAGCAAACATACCGCGAGTAAATGATGAGATCGTCATCGATCGCCTTGATGTTGAAATCGCCATCCTGGAATGACGGTTCCTTGCGCAGGCGTATCAGCTTCTTCATGATCTGCAGATGTGATTGAGGGGCGCGTTGTTGAGCCAAAGCATTGTTCTGCTTGTAGTCATCTGACACCGGTAGCCAAGTGTGGTCACCAGAGGTAAAACCTATTGCGATTGAATAAGAAATGTTGAAAGTCTTGATAAGGCATGCGAGTATGAGTGAATGAAAACATATCAGACTACACTGACAAAATGGTTTTTGAAACTGCCAAGAGGCAGATAAGATGAACATTATGTATAGTTGACTTACCGGCATTGGGTGATGCATCCCACTGATAAGGTGTACGCGCAGGATCGCGTGATAAATCGTAGTAACGGTCAGGATCTGAATTACAGGCCTGTGGATCCACGGAGTCCTCCCAGCTAATATACACATCAGTCATAGCTAGTTCTTCGCCCTAAAATAAAGAAAAGAGATTTCGATATACACACTTGACTGTTAAAAAAATTCGTTACTTACATTGTAGGTCACCGCATTGCCGGGCAATGTCTGGAGCAGAATGTTGAATAGATCGGCACGTTGCACGCCGTAGCGTGAGGCCAAACGCTTGTTGTCGTGATTGCCCAATACCCAGTTGGCGATCACACCTTCAGGCATCGCATTCAACCACTTCTCGATGTGTTCCACCACCGTCGGCGCCTTGGTGTCGTTCTGGAGGTTCGTTAAGAAATCGAAATTGAAAGGAATGTGCGAGCCATTTCGTATGCCATTTCCATAATAAAGAATCATGTTGTCGAAGCTGGTATAAGCTTCGGTGAGCAGAATGCGTGTATCGCCTCCATGCTCCTTCTTGAACTCATCGGCGAGCGCACGCCATTGGTAGACCATATCGAGGGTTTCGGGCTGATTTTGCGTGTAGATATGTTTCAAGTGGCAAGCGTCGTCGGGATCAGGGCATGTGCTTACATCATCGATGACTGGTTCATCAGGGTAGTTATTGTAGCGGTCCAAATCTTTTTCGAAGAGATAAGGTACAGCGTCAATGCGGAAGCCCGCAATACCCTTACCCAACCAGAAGCGCATAACATTCTTCATTTCATTGACAACAGCTGGATTGCGGTAATTGAGATCGGGCTGTTTGGTGACGAATTGATGCAAGTAGTATTGTTGACGCACATCGTTCCATTCCCAAGCAGAGTAACGGAAAACGCTCACCCAATTGCTGGGCGGTTGACGTTCACCGGTGGTTTCGTTTACAATGCCGTTATGCCAAATATAGAAGTCGGCATATGCTGGATCACCATCCACCGACTTGATGAACCATTCATTCTCATCACTCGAGTGATTTGGCACGAAGTCGAGTATGATTTTGATGCCCACCTCTTTGGCTTTCTTGATCATATTTTCGAAATCCTCCATTGTACCATATTCTGGATGAATTTGATAGAAATCGGAGATGTCATAACCGAAATCGGCCATTGGTGATTTGAAGATCGGCGACAGCCAAGCCGCCGTAAAACCGATATCCTTCAGATATTGCAATTTCTCAGTAACACCTGCCGGTTTTATGAAAAAATGCAAAGAGTCTTAAGGTCGCGTTCATTTCTATATTTTTTCCACTAACTCACCATTTAAATCCCCAATGCCGTCGCCATCGCTGTCACGAAACGAACGCGGATAGATTTGGTAATAATTTCCGTTCTCCCACCAATCTTTGCCTTGGGTACTGGTGGCAAATAAGGCCAGGACCGAAAGCACGGCCAACAGCACCGTGGTTGCCTTCTGCATTTTGTCGATTTCTATTTCTATTTCACAATAATTGAAACACTCTGCGATAAAACCGGTTAGCTAACTTCGTTGGGGACTTGCTACTAAATTGATACTAATTAAATTTGTGCTCTTGGGGGTTTTTATATAGCAAACAGGCAGTGATTTGTGTCTGAAGCACACGAAAAGTTAAATAAGCAGGTAAAAAAAAAAAAAAAACGTATTGATAATTATGGAGTGCTATTTTTTGTGATTTTTATCAAACAATTGCTTTGTAAACACTATGTGAGCCACTTTCGAGAAGCGCGTAAAGTCACCAGCTATGAAAGTTCTGATCATTTGGTTCACATGCGATAGTCTTTAAGGGGCATGGCGCTTTTATTTTGCAATATTTTGATTTGCGTTGACGTTGCGTTGCCGTTGTTGTGACAGTTGTCAGTTCTACATTGTCAAAGCGGCACTTCACTTCGAGTTGGCAGATTTTTCAACATTTGTATTTTTGTTTTCGGTACGAAGACAGCAGAAACAATGGCTTGTGGAATTTTTCAGCCCTCACATAAAAGTTTAGTACACACTCCAAAGCATCCTCGACTGATAACACAGTTTGGGAGGAAAAGAAAATTGCACACTGAAATGATAATAAATCTTATCAAATACAAATATTATGCAAGGAAACAAAGTGAGTGCTATTGAATAATTTTCTTATATTCTTTTTCTTCTTTACTGGCGTAGACATTGGTTACGCGATTATAGCCGAGTTAACAACAGCGTACCAGTTGTTCCTTCTTTTCACAACGTGGCGCCAGTCCTTCTCCACCTAGTTTCTCCAATGTAGTGGAGGTCTTCCTATTGCATTGCTTCCCCCGGCGGGTATTGCGTCAAATACTTTCAGAGCTGGAGTGTTTTCGTCCATTCGGTCGACATGCCATGCGAGCACTGAAGCTGTCTTTAATTCGCTGAACTATTAATGTCGTCGTATGTCTCATACAGCTCATCGTTCCATCGATTGCGATATTCGCCGTGGCCAACGCACAAGGGACCAGGAGAGGAGTTTTCTCTCGAAAACTGGTTACGTCGACTCATCAGCTGTTGTTATCGTCCATGCCTCTGACCCTATAGCAGGACGGGAATAATGAGTAACTTATAGAGTTTGGGTCCTTAATTCGTTTGCCATGGTCGTTATCAATAGGGGGCGCTTCTCTTCCGAGACTTTTTGTTCCTTTTCATTGGGGGCGTTTACGTGGCGGGTCCGATACCCAGCGCACAACCCTGCAGAGGGGATGTTTCACCTTCTCACCATAGCTCGTTCTTTGGCTACCAAGATGATACTTGGTCTAGGAAGTCATCAGCTTTATGGACTATATGTAAAGTAATCGGTTCTGGCCATTCCCAAGTGTATGGCGATCAGAGAACTTTCCTCATTCGCCTGAACTTCTACACAAGACTCCATCCTCCTTTCTTATATTAGATATCAGATTTTTGATATCAAAGTATGCACTCTATGCCTAGCTTTCTACTTCCTACGTAGCTTTTCATCCATTCTCAAACGGTTCATTGGCGTGTTTTTATTTACAAAGTTGCGGTAGTTTTCCGAAGTCAAGAATGAAAAATTGAAGACAAAAGCTCATTAGTGTTTATTTTCAAGTAAAAGATATACATATTTCGAAAAATAACGGTTTTAGGTTTTGTGTATTTAATATTCGAGTAAATATTTGAAGAGAAGCACCTTAAAAAAACAGTTAAAACAAACACTAATTTAGACATTCATTAAGAAATAGACTACGAACATTCTGAACTGAAAAACAGTGAAATTGAGGTAAAAAATGTAAAACTCAGCTCACACTGAGTATCGGCACCGTAATGTTATGAAAAGTAAACAAATAATATTGTGTAAGTTTACGCAGCTGCGGTGAGACACAACAGTAAATCAATAGTTTTCAAAAAATGCTGTAACTTCTAGGAAACAGCGGATAAAGCCGTTTTAACTTAACAAAGTAACAGATTTTCTCGCCTCGCCCCGCCTCGACTTGGATTCTATTATCTATTCCGGAAAGCGGCCGTCAAGATGTCAACAGCTACGGCTTATAAATGGGGAACGAGCAACTGTTGTGGTCAGTAGCGCAGTACTTCCTGCTAACGAATTATGGGAAAACTTCTCGGCATATTTCTAATCGCTTTCGCTCTGTGCCGAGTCAGCCAAAGCGAGCGTGACTGGTGGGAAAACGGCAACTTCTATCAGATTTATCCACGCTCTTTCAAGGACAGCAATGGCGACGGCATAGGCGATTTGAATGGTAAGCAGCGCAATCTGGTCTTTGCAACAAATCATTCCTTACACGCCCCGCATTGATCATATTTATTGCTTTATGCAGGTATACTCGAAAAATTGGACTATGTGAAGGACATTGGCATGGATGGGGTTTGGCTCTCGCCCATCTTTCAGTCGCCAATGGCCGATTTCGGCTATGATATTTCGGATTACACAAAGGTACAGCCGGAGTACGGCACGACGGAGGATTTGGAGTCGTTAATCGAAAAAGCGCATAGCCTCGGCTTGCACCTGATTTTGGACTTTGTACCCAATCACACCAGCGACGAACATGAGTGGTTCCAACGTTCCGTCGCCAATGATTCCTACTATCGTGATTTCTACATCTGGCATGATGGTGTGCTCAACGCTACCACTGGTGAACGTCAGCCACCAAGTAATTGGATTTCGCAATTCCGCTACTCTGCCTGGGAGTGGAATGAGCAACGTCAACAATATTACCTGCATCAATTTGGCATAAAACAGCCAGATTTGAACTATCGCAATCCAAACGTTGTCGAGGATATGAAGAATGTGCTCAGATTTTGGTTGGCGCGCGGTATTGATGGTTTCCGTATCGACGCTGTGCCCTTCTTATTCGAGGCTGATGTTGATCCCACAACTGGCACCTATCCTGACGAGCCCGTTATTGCCGATACAAGCTCTTGTCCCGACCCAGATGATTGGTGTCACTTGAATCACATTTACACAAATTCGCTGCCTGAGATATTCGATATAGTCTATCAGTGGCGTGATGTTGTGGACCAGTGGAAACGTGAATATGATACCGACACTAAAGTGCTGCTCACTGAGGCTTATACCAGTTTTGAGAATCTTATGCGCATGTATGGTGACGGCGTACATAACGGTTCAAATATACCTTTCAACTTCGAGATGATGGCCGATCTGAACAACCAGAGCACGGCTTCCGACTACGATTACTATGTACGGCATTGGTTGGATAACATGCCTGAGGGTGTCTACGCTAACTGGGTGCTTGGCAACCACGACAATCCCAGATTGGCTTCGCGATTCGGTACTCAACGCGCCGATCTCATGAATATCTTCTTGCAAACGCTACCAGGCATTGCGGTCACCTACAACGTAAGTTCATATATCTCATATAATAATCATATAATCCTCTCCTTTAAAAATCCAGTATTCTGAGCATTATTTGTGTCCAATCTAATGGTATTTTTAAGGGTGAGGAGTATGGCTTAGAAGACGGTTACGTGTCCTGGGAGGATAGCGTTGATCCGCAGGCTTGCAATGCTGACCCCGACACTTACCAGAAATATTCACGCGATCCTGAGCGCACGCCCTTCCTCTGGGACAACACCAAAAATGCCGGTTTCAGTACTGCGAATCGCACCTGGTTGCCCGTGGGCCAGTCGTACGAGTCAAACAACGTGCAGGCGCAAGAGGCGGCAGAAAACAGTCACCTAAAGATTTTCAAAAAACTGACCGAATTAAGGAAATCCGAACCCGCTTTCAGCGATGGTGATTACGAATCGGTGGTCGGCGACAATTGGCTGAGCTACAGGAGGTGAGCTACGCTATCAACTTCCAGACATTTTTAGTGAAAATTTCATTTTACAGGCAAGCTGCTACCGGCGATGCATATTACGTAATTCTAAATATTGGCAACCAAAACGTGACTTTGAACTTCGGTCAGTTGTATGGCGATGTTAACGGCAAATTGGAGGTTGTTGCCAGTTCACTGCAGTCTGGCTTGGAAAATGGGTGAGTGCGGTTACACACTGCTGTCAATTCATATTCAAAACCCTAATTATTGCTTACTTATTCGGCAGTCAACAAGTGGACTCAGATTCGTTGGAGGTGAAAGCATACAACGGCTATGTACTACGTTTGATTAGTGAGGCATAGCGGCTTTAAGAGAGGCAAGCTACGGATTTGCTAATTTGTAATCATGAATTATAAGAATATATAAAAACATTAGAAGTATTGCATTGCAAAATCAATGGCTTTGATTTTTATCATTTTCGGTTTCCCAAACCGATTTTGTTTGTATTAAAAGGTCCAACTTTAGCTTTCTTTCCAAAAGTTTCGTATGCTGGAAAAATATACTTTTATTTGAAGCAGCAAATACTCTTGGAATCGTTAGATCACTGACTATATATATGAGTATGTCTGTATGTAAATGCTTCAGTTATGGAGTGCTCAAGTGTAGAATAAGCAGAAGTAATGGGTTTCGTATGACGCCCGCACCTACTGAACAACAGAAGTACTTGTTTATTTACTTAATGCATGTACGGTAATTAATATTAGTATTTGAATGCCAATCACAATGCAAACACCATTAACAATTGCAATTATCTTCAGATCTTATAGGAAAATTCCTGAATAATAGTTTTTCTTAACGACGCTCTCGCAAAGCTGCATAAAGTTTTATAGAAATCAGACATTTCATTTTAGCCTCTAAAGGGTTTATGACTCTACTGAACACTTCAAATTAGACCAAGGCTGGTGAATGTACCACGCGACACGAGCAGGTAAGTCTCTGACATTTATTTTGTCAATAGATGCCGTTGCAGTCGTATATCTTCAGTGATACCAATCACAGGAAAGCTAAGATTTTGAGCTTCATTTGGCCAAAAAGAAAATTAAATTCGAGAAACTTGTAAAAAGTTACAGCTGATCAAAAATGTGTGAAAATAATGAAGAAATTCACTATATTTTGAAATTTTTTTATAAAAAGGGAAGAATGCCACGCAAGCCATCAATGGAATTTGTGAAGTTTATGGGGACAATGCTGTATCAGTTCGTGTAGCACAACAATGGTTCGCTCGATTTCGTTCTGGAAATTTTGATGTGAATGATCCACCTCGTCTGGTCGATCTATCCTTGAAAAAGTCTATGAAATTATTGAAAAGACTGACCAGGACCGTCACATAAACAGTCATAACATCGCTAAGGAAATTAACATTTATCATCAAATGAAATGAAAATAATTTAAAAGGAGATGGCTACAAACGATTGATTCTATATTTTACTGTCCACAACTGATGAGATTGAAGCAAGCAATCGAAAAAAAAAACGGCCAAAACTGATTAACAGAAAGAGGTTCCTCTTTCATCAGGACAACGCTAGACCACAAACATCTTTGATGACTTGACAAAAACTGTAAGAGCTTGGCTGGGACCTTGTTTACCTCACAGGTGACTTATTTGCTAAAATCATTTAATCGCTTCAGTTCGCATAAATATTTCACTCGTAGATATGTGTGCTATAAGTAGTTTAATACTTGGGTATAAATGTCTACATTTGAAAATGAATGTCAGCGCAATCAATCAATAAAATTTACCAGCTTGTGTATGTGAGGCACTACTTCGCCGCATACAATGCACTTTGCATAATAATTTTTCGATTATCGGCAATAAATTGATAACGTACGCTTAACGGTCACCATCTAGAACGGGTAAAATCTTAACTTGCTGTCGTGGTTCCACGCAGTTACTTTCGAGATGTTGTCACGACTGTTACCGTTATACGCAGCGTTGTTGCTTGGCTGTGGCATCTGCTTTGCTGCAAGCGCCGTTGATTGGTGGGAATCGGCCACGCTCTATCAAATCTACCCGCGCTCCTTCATGGACAGCGATGGCGATGGTGTGGGCGACTTGAACGGCATCACAACGCGACTGGCGTATCTCAAAGAAATTGGAGTGACAGCTACTTGGCTGTCGCCGATATTCGAGTCACCAATGGCGGACTTCGGTTATGACATTTCGAACTTCACAAAGATCGACCCGCTTTTCGGCACTTTGGCCGACTTTGATGCTTTGATAGCGAAGGCGCATGCATTGGGTATTAAAATAATTTTGGATTTTGTGCCCAACCATTCAAGTGATGAATGCGAATGGTTTCAGAAGTCGATACATAGGGAAGATGGCTATGATGACTTTTATATTTGGGAAGATGGCAAAATTGACGCCGAGACTGGCGAGCGCGTACCACCCAGCAATTGGGTGCGTGTCCTAACATGGAGTTGCTATATTTTCGCCCTAACATATTTTGATTTTGTAGGTGAGCGTGTTCAGCGGCCCGATGTGGACTTGGAACGAGCAACGTCAGCAGTATTATCTGCATCAGTTTCTGCCGAAACAACCCGATCTCAACTTTAGCAATCCAATGGTGCGTGAGCATATGCTGGAAGTGTTGAAATTTTGGGTTAATCGTGGTGCAGATGGCTTTCGTATAGATGCGGTGCCACATATTGGCGAAAAGCGTTTCGCGAATGGCACATATCCCGATGAACCGGTAAGCGGCTGGTCTGATGATCCTAGTAGTTACAATTACCACGATCACATCTACACGAAGGATCAGCCGCTAACGCTTGATGTTGTGTACGAATGGCGTGAATTCTTAGATGAATATAAGCGCCAACATGAACGCGACACCATGTGAGTACTATTTTTCGAAACTTTTATAGCACTTAAATAAAAAGGGTGAATCTTCTGCAGCGTGCTTATTGCAGAAGCCTACTCTTCCGTTGAAGTATTGAGTGATTACATTAATAATGGCACCCACTCGGGTACCCAAATGCCCATGAACTTTAATTTGATGTCACTCAACGGTTATTCGACGGCGAAAAATGTTGAAGACTCTGTGAAGGGATGGATGGATAATATATGGGAAAAACATCAGTCCGCTAATTGGGTAGTGGGCAATCATGATAACGATCGGCTGGCAACTCGCATGGGTCAGCACAAAGTGGATCTAATGACTATGCTGGTACACGCGCTGCCCGGCACATCGGTCACATATTATGTAAATCTTGCGTAAGCCGATATTTTTTAGTTTTACTTTCATAAATATAGTTTTCTGTCAGGGCGAAGAAATCGGCATGTCCAATGTGGCCACTGAATGTACCGCCATATCTTGTGAACAACGCGATGCTGAGCGCACGCCAATGCAATGGGACACTTCCGAACATGCTGGCTTTACCACCGGTCCGACCAGCTGGCTACCCATCTCTTCCGACTACAAACGTTTTAATGTGGCGACCGAACGTGGCGTGGCACGAAGCACTCTGAAAACCTTTAAAGGAATGACGCAATTGAAGCAAACAGACGCATTTAAAGCTTTCAAAGAAGAGGGTGGCTTCGCCTTTGGCGCAGTTTCAGATCAGGTTTTTCAAGTTGTGCGGTAAGAATTACGATTTAGAAAAATTTCGTAGAACAGTAATACAATAATTTACTCGCAGCACCGATTTCGCGGACGAGGAATATCGCATACTAATTAATATGGGCAACAATGTAGAATATGTGCACAATTTGGCGAATAAAACGATGGAATATGTGCTGCTCAGCCGACATTCGCCACATAGTTTCGGGTAAATCAGCCGCCAAGTTTATAATTATCAACTTTTGAGCCATTTTCTGATACTGTCTTTTCAGCGATAAGGTGGATTTGAGTCAGCGTATATACTTGATGCCTTATGAGGCGGTGGTTCTGCGTGGATCTGCCGGCAGCGGTTGAGTCTCTGTTAGGTCTAAGAGAGTATAGATGTAATATTCTGGAGCTCGGATACCGAAAAGGCTAAATGAAAAGTATTTCTGTTACTGAAATTATATATCATGTCGCTAACTTATTGTAAGATACTAGAAAATAAAAAAAGCTTAACTATTTCTTTTCAACTTTTATGGAGATAAGTAATATAAAAATAAAGTTATATAGACCAAACATGCTTTGGTCAGATTAATTTTAGTACTCACTGTTTATGGAGTTATTAATGGAGGATTTCTAATGAATTAGCCTTTTAGTATTAGTTATTCGATTCCATAAGTATTGTCGGTAATACAACAGAAGCGTTATTATGTATGTATATCTCATACCTAGAAACTTGCCTTCAGACCTGTAAACAAGGAACTGTAATCTTGAGTGCTTCAACACTTACCACCTAAGTACTCGGGTCTTTCTTTCAAAGTATGATAAATTCATATCGGCAGTCATCCACTCATCCATACAAAGTAATCCACTTTATTTCACTTATTAAATGAAGAATTAGCAAAGGAAAGAGGAATATTGGAAAACAGTTTGAGTATCAAAAAGTATAAATTTATTTATCAGTCCTTAGTGTAATACAAAATAATAGCTAATATAATTTAAACTATGTATATAAATAGAAAATATCAGACTTAGGCGATTGTAGCGAGCACAATAGCTTCCTTAGGCATCAGTGCAATGGAGTCTGCATAGACCTTATCCCTGTAAAGTAAATAGTCAATTTAGAGAATCGCTGAAATGAATGTAAGCTGTAAAGTTACGACTCACCCCTTGCGTCGTATGCTTTTGCCAGTCACCAACACATATTCCAATTCAGACGTGAGCTCACTAAAGGCAGAATTCAAGTTGATCGTCTCCACGTCGTCGTGTAGATTCAGCAGAACAACGTAAGTGCGCTCGCCGCTTAAAAAACTGTTAGCAAACATAAGAAAGAGGGTAGTGATTAGTCGCCATTTAAGTATGATTTAACGTTCTCACTTACCGCTTAATGCCCAGCACATTTTCGCTGATCGGTTTTACTTCGGCGTCGCCTTCGCGCATTGTCTGCGTTGCACGCAAAAGCTGCAGCTGTTTGTAGATGTTCAGGTGGCTATTGGCAATGCCGCGATCACGTTTAACATTAACCAGTTTATAATCCTCTGCCAATGGCAGCCAAGTTTTGTCGCCTTCAGTGAAACCGGCCTTGTGTTCATCATTCCACTGGAATGGTGTGCGCACAGGGTCGCGGGTGAGACGTTCGTACTCGTCGGGGTTGGATTGACAACCTTGTGGATCTACAGTTTCCTCCCAAGAAATCCAGACGTCCGTCATACCGATCTCCTCGCCTTGGTATGTGACACTGATGCCAGGTAGGGTCTTCAGCAATATATTGATCAAGTCTATGCGATCCTCTCCTAGACGTGTGCCAATGCGTGATTGATCATGATTGCCAAGCTAATGAAATGGGAATATATTGGAATATATGTATGTATGTTAATAATAATGAGAATAATAGAATATAACTACGCACCACCCAATTCGCCACGCCTCCAGCAGGCATATTATCCAACCAGTTATGTATTAAGTTCGAGTAGTCGTAGGCGGTTGAATCTTTGTTCACATTGCTGATTAACTCAAAATTGAAGGGTATTTGTGCACCGTCCGCAGTGCCATTTCCATAATACAACATCAGGGTGTTGATGGGCGCATAAGCTTCGGTCAAGAGCACGTGTTCGTCGCCACCTAGTTCCTCGTCCAGTTCCTTCAGCACCTCGCGGAATTCATAGACAACATCAAGTGTGCCCGGCTGGTTGGTGGTGTAGATGTGTTGCAGGTATTCATAGTCTTCGGCATCCTGCACATTGGGATTACGTGGTTCATCGGGCCAGTTGCCATCAGCATCGGCAGCTACTTCATAGATATGTGGCACGGCATCAACACGAAAACCGGCAACTCCTTTACGCACCCAATAGCGTAGCACGTTCTACTTAAATAATGAAATTTATTTTGAGATTATAAATAATCAATGCTTTTGATGACGCACCTTCATGGCTTCGCGCACTTTGGGATTTTCGTAATTAAGATCGGGTTGTTTGGCATGAAACTGATGCAAATAGTAGGCCTGACGTTGCTCATTCCACGTCCACATTGAGCCGCGAAAAACACTTATCCAGTTCGTTGGTGGCGCAAGCGAATTATTTTTACCTGGATGCCAAATATAGAAGTCGCTATACTCCGGATCATTCTGTACTGATTTAATGAACCACTCGCATTCGTCACTCGTGTGATTGGGCACAAAGTCCAAAATGATTTTCAACCCAATCTCTTTAGCCTTTGCCAGCAGTGCTTCGAAATCCTCTAATGTACCGAACATCGGATCGATTTCCGTGAAATTGCTCACATCATAACCGAAATCGGCCATTGGCGACGTGAAGATGGGCGAAAGCCAAGTTGCATCGACTCCGATCTCTTTCAGATAGGACAGTTGTTGCATAATGCCTAAATTTATAAAAAAATTACTTTCTTCTACTGGCAATTTCTTTTCGCTCGGTTACTTACCTTTTATATCGCCAATGCCATCACCGTCGCTGTCTTTGAATGAGCGCGGATATATTTGGTAGAACGTTGCACTTTTCCACCACGCCTTATTTGCGCTCGCGCCAGTGGCGCTGATTATTACCGTTAGGACTGCTAAAAGTCTCAAAAAAATCCGCATGATTTTCTTCAATTACTTTCACGAATTAACTTGTGGTCCGAGGCCCGGTGTTTGCGCTTTTATGGAGCGGATCCAAACGCCATTATCAGCGATCGATAAAGGGTAATATAATACCACAAGTAAGTCTGACATAATTTATAGCTAGTCTAAAGTCTATAAAGTTTATGATTGTGCTTTGGTGGTCCCGGTATTTTGGCTCTGTGGGAGGTGCATGTTTTGCCGAAAAGTATTATCGCCTTCATAATTGACGTATTTTTAAGTAGTTGAGATAACACAAACAGCGGAATGCGTCGCTATTTTTCGTGCAAATATTTGATAACGGTGTCAAGTGGCCAGATTGTCGATTATTAGTACTGTGTTTGTCTTAAACTAACTGAAAAGCTCATAAATTGTGGTCATGTAAGAAATATTACTTGTTTATCTTCGTGGGTGTTATTATGGCTTAGCACATATTTGCTAAAATTTTAATTGCTCAAAATCAATAATAAATACCGTCTTTCCGATAACTAGAGTAAAAATATATTGTTGAAACTCTGTACACAATTTCCAAGTGATACTATCTGGCACTTAAACTCTATAAAAGATTGTTTATCCTCGATTCAGTTCTACAACTCGAATTATTGTTTCAGCAGTAAATCGCCTTGCCTGAAATCTCGTTTGGTATCGAACGGTTCGGAGAGGTCCTTCTCGATTCTGACGAAGCTTTTGGTATTGCTCAACGTCAGTTTACGCAGCCATATTATTTTTGCAGGGATAACAAATTCAGACATTGCGGCATAAAGGCAGCTCTTTTTCGTGCTGTCAAAAGCAGCTTTAACCACTCCAAGTCAAAATTAATAAAGGAAAGCATTTTAATTATTAACAAACGTAATTCAACAAAGTATTTGAAGAATACAATTTATTTTTTAACTCGCACATATAAATACTTTCTTTGAAGCAAATGTTTAGTTTTTAATTTCGTTGTACTAAACCCTTTATTTACAAATTTAATGGCTTTGAAGTCGTGCCCATATAATTTCGTTACTAAGGTATATAATTATATACTATCAGCCGACTTTGTCAAAAACTCTTGATATTAATGTAAACATGTTCTATTTATCTTTTCAAATTAATTATACAATACCATGTGAAACCAGCCATGATCACGCCGAGCAATTTTGTTTTTAATATTGAAACAGCTGTCCAAACGTGGCTATAAATAGTCGCTAGTCCTTAAGGCAGCATGATAATATTTACCGAAATGTCGCTTTGTTTGATACGGTTATCTGCGGCGCTGGTGCTTTGCGCTTTGAGCGCTACTGCTGCAGACACAGTAGATTGGTGGGAGGCCGCCATATTTTATCAGATTTATCCGCGTTCCTTTATGGACAGCAATGGCGATGGTGTAGGCGATTTGAATGGCATCATCTCGCGGCTGGCATATCTTAAGGAAATTGGTGTAACAGCAACCTGGATTTCGCCCATATATGATTCACCAATGGCTGATATGGGCTATGACATCCGGAATTTTACGAAAATTTCTTTAATTTTCGGCACAATGGAGGATTTCGATAATATGGTGGCCAAGGCGCATGAATTGGGCTTAAAGCTGATCTTAGATTTCGTGCCAAATCATTCTAGCGATGAGTGTGAGTGGTTTCAGAAATCGGTTCGTCGCGAAGATGGCTACAATGATTGGTATGTGTGGGATGATGACAAAATTTACCCAAAGACGGGCGAGCGTTCACCACCAAGCAATTGGGTTAGTCTCTATGAATACCTTACGGCTAGACTTAGTTACTATAATATTTTATAGTCGGCTGCTTTCGGTGGTTCCGCATGGACCTGGGTTGAAGAACGACAACAGTACTATCTGCACCAGTTTCTCGCGAAGCAACCTGATTTTAACTATACTAATCCAGCCGTGCGTGAGCGTATGTTGGAAGTGATGAAATTGGCTCGATCATGGTGTAGACGCTTTTCGCATGGATGCCACGAACTTTTTAATTGAAAAGCGTTTCGATAATGGCACATTTCCAGAGGCCTGGAACGGTTAAGACTTTACTCGGCACCTACACTATAGACCAATGGGGAAGTACAGAAATTATATACAAGTGGCGCGCATTCCTAGACGAATATCAGAGAGTTAATGGTGGAAATACAAGGTGAGACTTGCATCCTTTGCAAAATAAAATTTTATCAATGGGACTTTTCACTATTTAGGGCTATGATTATCGAAGCGTATTCCCCTGTTGACGTTCTGAGTAATTATATCTCTAATGACACCAATGTTGGGGGACAGTTGCCAATGAATTTTAATTTCGTGAACTCTGAAAACGCCACTGGGAGACCATTGAAACACAAGCTAACGCCTGGGATGGATGTCATATGGGCCAAAATCGTAAATCAATTAAAGTGGCCGTTAATTGTTGATGCAAAAGCATGCCACGTATCGAATTTTGAAAAACGGTAAGTTCTAGCGTTAAGACAACGATGGCATAAATATTCGATGCGGCTATACAGCAAGTGGTGATTGCATAATCTATGTCCCCAAATAGCGGTAAGCCGTTGGGGTGAAAACTGTTCTTATTGACTTATGAAGCGGTCATGTTAAGCCATGGTGTAATGACCAAGAGCGTTCAATAGAACTAGATCGTGATGGTGATAAATGGTAAGCATGGATTCTTAAATTACACAGTCTAATTGTGATCATTCATGATTTAGCATCAGAGTGTTATAGGTCACATATGCATGGTCTTAATGTAATTTGCATTCAAATTAATGGGAGGAAATTTCAAGAATAAATTTATTAATTGGTATAATTTTTTTTGCTATTATATGGCATTCGACATTCTTATTTTGAAAGCCCACTTCCCTTGATTTCCATGTTTATTTAAATTTGAATAAATACAGTTCAAAATCCGTAAGCGCCGTGAACACTTTCTGAGCTGATTTGACGCAGTATACAACTAATTGTTGTTACCAAATAGTTGTTAGCACGTCTAATAATTTTACTGTGCCAAGGATTTCACATTTACTAAGGTTTGTAACAAAAACGAAAGGTCGAAGAATTGGTATTTAATGAAACCTGGTCATTTTTCAGACAGGATTAAAAAACTGAACCTCATTTTTTAAAAAGCTGTATGTTCGGACTTGCGGGAAGGGGTTTCAGTTTGAGAGGCTGCTTTAAATTGGTGCCATCAGTAAAATAAAAAAAAAACAGGACGGTATTAACACACTACCAAAAAACTTTAGGCAGGCCTAAAGAGTCACCCCTGAAACAGAAAGGACTTTACGGCGTTTTATCATGACTGATGCAGCTAAAAACACGGTGGATGCTAATAAAGTGTTATTGTCGTCTTTAGGCACTAGAGTATGCAACAATACCTTTCGAAATTCGTTGAAAAGTTTAATATGCCTGCAAGACCAATGATTAAAACCCGTACCTGTCAGCGAAGAACAAAGCGGCGGCTAGCATGAAATTTGCGAAAGAACTCAAAAACTGGACAAGCGAATAGTTCAAACTAGTAATTTGGTCTGACGAAATGAAAATTAAACGTATTAATTCAGATAAATACATTTGGACATGGTATGACCAGCGATGCGGTCCCACGGATAGAAATATGCTGCGCACACTTAAATTCAGAGGTGGCTTACTTATGGTGTGGGGTTGTTTCTGTGGCGGAAAGGTAGGAAAACTTCGTCAAATTAACGGAATAATGGAGACTATGGACTATATTAGCATTTCAGAGGATTCACTCGATCCCTAGCTCAGTCACCCGATATGAATCCTATTGAAAATTTACGGACAATTAAAAAAAACGGTTAATGAACTCTGGACTCAAGTTGATCAAGTTTGGAAAAGCTGCCGGAAAAATTTTCCGGAAATTTTAGATAATCTAAGTAACTCTATACCTGACCGTATTAAAGCAGTCATAACAGTCACTTTACCTCTAAGTTTAAATAATATTCACACGAACTGTATTACTTTATATCTACTATAGCCACAAGAGATTATTAAAAGAAGTGCTAGTTTATGTTAAAAAGTTTTTGATGAAATATGCTTTACTTTTCGTAAAACAAAATTTAATTTGAATGTTAATGTTTCTGAAGATCAGCTGCACTGCACTACTTTTTACTATACGTGAACACTTTTTGAACTCACTGTAGTTAAGTTGTAATTGACTTTATTGAAACACTGTCGAAATCAAACTACAACTTTTGTCGTTACAATGTAGGTTATAATACAATCTGGGGTGGATCTGGTCTAATACCGTCAACTGAAACAACATGACCTAAGAATTTCGTTGTAAATGCTGCGAAATGGCACTTTTCGGCTCAAATTTTTGAATTTGATTCATTTGATTTCTTAAAAATTTTCGTTATTGAGTCAATTCTATAAAGCTAGTAGAAAAAATTGAAATATTGTCCAAATATACGACAAAAATTTTATGAATGTAATCTCCTAAAACAGGATTTATGAGTTTTAGGAACGTTGCGGGAGGTAGTAGTGGCCACTGGCCGTCGAAAATGCCGTTTTGGCTCTGTCATCTGGATGTATTTCGATTTGCAAGGTCTATTGTGCTGAAGTAGCTACATATTCCTAATTTGTCAACTAAGTTCGTTTCGTTTAGTTTCCTGTAGTCTATTACCAGTCGCCACTTTTGTTCGCCGCCATTGTCAATTTTCTTTGGTACGCCCTCATAAAGGTAAATTATAAGGACTATTGCTCTGAACTAATACGAGTATATTTTGTTTTAACATCTCATTTATTTGTCTGTCTACTTCAGCACGATGCACAATAGGGTACCTACAAAGTTTGGTATAAATCAGCGAATCCGTTTTAGTTCTAATCTTATGTTGTATAACACTAATAAACGGTAATTGTTCAATACCTTTGTTAATGTCGCTTCACACCTTGAATTTAAGTATTTTGCAAATTTGCTATTAAATGCACTAACGCATAGTTCCTTTTGTCAACTAAATACCTGTAAATCTTCATTTTTGCAACATTTCTCTACTTCTTATTCTTCTTCTTCACAAAAATAAATCGGTAGTGTCGCATTGTCTGTAAAAAGCTTCCGAGTTCTATAATTAACTATAGCGTTAACTAAAAGCGTTGGGCAACAATGTACTGCTTATGTTTCTCAATATACCGTCGAAGTAGTCGTGAATAGGTCATTTGATAAAATCGAATCCATCCATTTTTACTAATGTTTTATTGAGCGTTCGAAGCGTTGTATTTAGAACGTGATTTTGCGGGCAGTTCTTCTTTATTACTTTAATATGAAGAAAACATCTGCGGAAAATCATCGTTTTTGGTGAAAGTTGTTGTGGTACATGTTCTAGCCAAGTAAACTTCCCGAAAGTGGCTTGCACGATTTAAAAGTGATGATTTTGGCTTGGAAAATGAAGAACTCACTCCTTCAACAAGATCTCGCAGAACGTTTTGGAGTCACTTAATTACCGATATCAGGAATTTCAAAACGTTCAAAAGCCGTCGGTTACATTCAACAGTAAAACAATTTGAATGTCATATGACAAGACAATTTGAATATCATATGTATTGAAGCCAGGAAACGTTGAAAGACGATTTTGTCAGAAAAACTTCTCTAAAGTAGAAATCGTTTTTGCATCGGATTTTGACTGGTGATTAAAAACAACGGCAGAACCGAAAACTCACAAAGCCAGTATTTCGTGGGATGAAAAGGGCTTTGTGTATTATGAGATTCTAATACCGAATGAAACTAGCAACGGGAATAACTATCGATAACATACAAGGAGCGTTCCAAGGTAAACAGGATTTTTTGAATCTAGCGCTTCCTGGTGGGCCAGTTGCGTTAGAATCTGCTATATTTATCGGTTGTGAGAGTTCTATAACATTTCATCAATTGGAAGTGAAGTTATTGCGTTTAAAGTGTCAGTATCTTTGTATTGTCGGTGCGAAAATGAGCTTCGAACAAAGAGCCAACATTGAATTTTGTTTTCAAATTGGTAAAACTTTTACCGAAAGATTTCAATTTATAAAAGAAGTTTATGGCGATGATTGCCTAACACGTAGCAGAGTAGACGAGTGGTATCAACGTATTCAAAGTGGTCGTGAGTACATAAATGACGATCAACATTTGGGCTAATCAAAATTCGTGATCACCGGAAATTCCATGGAAACTGTGCGTGAATTCATCAAAAATCAACCGAAATCGTCATTAAAATTCATGGAAATGGACATCTCCAAAACATCGATTTATAGCATTTTGACCGAACATTTGGGCTTACGAAAGGTGTGTGCACGATTTGTTCCGCACAAATTGACTGACGACCAAAAATTGCGCAGAATCCAACATTCGAAGTACATTATTCAAGAGGTCAAAAAGGACAAAAATTTCCTTTACAATATTGTGACTGGTGGCGAAACGTGGGTTTCCTCAATGATCCCGAAACGAAACGCCAGAGTGCTGAATAACGGCCATACAGTTGCATTGTCTGTAAAAAGGAGAAGGAGGCTATTTTGAATAAAATAAATCGACTTTGTCGAAAAACCATTTGTTCTGTTTTTTTTAAGCCGAAAAATAACCGGAATTGGCAAATAGATCCGAGGCAATATTTTTCTATTATGGTCTCATGTAGCAAGACAGATTATAAAAAGAGGCGGGAAAGTTTTGCCTTAACCGCCCTATAACTCAGATCTTACCCTTCTGACCATCATTTGCTCCGGTCGGTGGTGAACATATTTGTTCCAGTACAATTCTTTTGAGATGGAAATCACAAATTTCCGGAATGATTTGAAAAATCATAGTTTTATTATGTTAGCTTTTCTCCAAATTTGGAGAATATCAATTGACACAGTTCTACTGTATTTATTATAATTACATATATAATATTTGTCAAAAACCCCCAATATTCATGTAAACATGTTTGTTTTATTCTAATTAATTATATAATATCACGTGAGATCCGCCATGAACAAGCCCAACAGTTTTGTTTCAAATATTGAAACAGCTGCAACTTTCATAACCAAATATCTTCCGTTTGTTTATGTTGTTGGAGTGATTATCTAATACCTGCTTAGGTGGTAAGACTCTACCGGTATAAATAGTCGTTAGTCCTTAAGACAGCAAGGTAGTATTCATCGAAATGTCGTCTTGTTTAATACGGTTATCAGCGGCTCTGCTTCTTTGCGCTTTCGGCGCCACGGCCACCGAAACCGTTGATTGGTGGGAGGCCGCCACCCTTTATCAGATTTATCCGCGTTCCTTTATGGACAGCGATGGCGACGGTGTAGGCGATTTGAATGGCATTACCTCACGGCTGGCATATCTTAAGGAAATTGGTGCAACAGCAACCTGGATTTCACCAATTTATGATTCACCAATGGCTGATATGGGCTATGACGTTCGAAATTTTACCAAAATTTCTTCAATTTTCGGCACAATGGAAGATTTCGATAAATTATTGGCTAAGGCACATGAATTGGGCTTGAAAGTGATCCTAGATTTCGTGCCAAATCATTCCAGCGATGAGTGTGAGTGGTTTCAGAAATCGGTTCGTCGCGAAGATGGCTACGATGATTGGTATGTATGGGATGATGGCAAAATTGATCCAGAAACTGGCGAGCGTTCACCACCAAGTAATTGGGTTAGTATGCTGTGAATGTATGATTACCTTATGCTTAGACTTATTTGGTACAATATTTCTTAGAGGTCAGCTTTCGGTGGTTCCGCATGGACCTGGGTTGAAGAACGACAACAGTACTATCTGCACCAGTTTCTTGCGAAGCAAGTGGATTTGAACTTCACTAATCCCGCGGTGCGTGAGCGTATGAAGGATATGATGAAATTTTGGCTCGATCGTGGTGTAGATGGTTTCCGCATGGATGCGGCGAACTTTTTAATTGAAAATCGTTTGAATAATGGCACATTTCCAGATGAACCAATCACGAATGGAACGATTGACAGAATCGAAACCATAGATCAATGGGGAAATACAGAAATTATATACGAGTGGCGCGCATTCCTAGACGAATATCAGAGACTTAATGGTGGAGATACAAGGTGAGACTTGCATCCTTTGCAATATAAAATTTCGACAATTAAACTTTTCACTATTTAGGGCTATTATTATCGAAGCGTATTCTCCTGTTGACGTCCTGAGTAATTATATCTCTAATGGTACCAATGTTGGTGGACAGTTGCCAATGAATTTTAATTTCGTGAGACTGAACAAAAACTCCACTGCGAAGACCGTTGAAAGACAAGTTAGCGCGTGGATGGATGTCATATGGGCCAAACACAAAATGGCGAATTGGGTGGCAAACAATCATGACAACAGTCGTTTACCAACACGTATGGGTGAGAGCAAAGTGGATGCTATGACTATGATAATACACGCATTACCCGGTACATCGGTTACTTATTACGTAAGTGGCTTTTAATTGTAACGGTATGATCCTATATAATCTTATGCTGAAAATCAAATATTTTAAGGGCGAAGAGATCGGAATGCCTGATTATGCCGCCGCTTGCACCGGAGATTCTTGCAACTTCCGTGACCCCGAACGGACACCAATGCAGTGGGATTCTTCGAAAAACGCCGGGTTCAGCACAGGCAACTCAACTTGGCTGGCTGTCAATCCCAACTATAAAAAATTAAATGTACAACTTCAAGACGGTGTGGCGCGTAGCAGCTTGCAGATATTCAAGGGCATGACGGCTCTGAAGAAAACGGCTGCCTTCAAGGCGTTCAAGGAGGATGGCGGCTTCTCTTATAAAGCTCTGTCAGAGCAGGTTTTCCAGGTCGTAAGGTGAGTTGATACAATGTAGTGTTTCCCAAATACATTTGAGTAAAGTATTCTTTTCTAGAACCGCGGTCGGTCAAGAGGAATATCGTGTGATTGCCAATTTAGGCAACCAAACAGAGCATTTCTATGGTTTGTCTAACAAAACAATGGAGTACGTATTGCTTAACTCTTATTCCCCACACAGCTACGGGTATGTGCCTTTTGGTGAATACAAATTTTCCTTACTCAATATTCTCTTTTATTTTTTAGTCACAAGGTTAATTTAAGCAGAAAAATTTCTCTGAAGCCTTATGAGGCGGTCGTCCTTGGCTGGAAAAAAGACAAGAAATGCGCCAAAACCAAAAAAGTCAAACACGTTGGCCATGTGAAAAAAGGCAGAAACCTTAGACATCATTAAAGAATACATATAACATACAATATATACATATATGTATATATAAACTTTTCTAAAAAAATCAATTTCCTTTGTAAAAGATAAGATTTGAATCTCAGTACCATTTATTTTACTTGTTTCTTATTTTCGAATAAATTTACAAATAATTATGATTGTTCAGCAAAATTTAATTGTAATATTTTCCAGCATCGCGTAGAAATGGCTTTTAACAGCGATACTGGTGCGGTCACAAGTTTCCACAAGCTACAGAGATTCTTTGTTAGTATTAAATAATACGTATGTATATGAAGGGAAGTATACAAGAATTTTATAATGAGCTTTTCTTAAAGTTTTAGTAATGCTAAAATAAAAGTAAATTTTCCTTATCTAAAGTGTATGGGGGGAACATTTCTTGTCCTTCACCAGTACCGCCACTAGATCCTGCGTTATAAACTCTGAAATACATAAGAAGTCTTACCACTACAGAAGAACGAGATATCAAATTCCCTTTACCTTTTTACCTTCCCTCGGTTCCTGTTTCAGTAGATTACCCGGGACATTCAATTTGAACCTCCTTCGAGATGATAGCCGAGGCTGCCGGCGTGTGGTTCAGGATCTCCTGGGCAACTTCTATAAAGTCGCTAGAGGTCAAGGAATTGATTCTTTTCCTGCTCGTTGAGTCGTAGGTTTTGCCTGCGCCTCTGGGGAAAAAATATTATTATGCTATGCAAGGGGAGTATCTTTTAATCCCTATTCACGCATAGGACTGGGCCTTGCCAACCCTACAGCTTCGGAGCGATCTCCTGATAGTCGACAAGAAGCAGATGAAATGTACTCCATGGAGTGAGCCGGTGAATACACACCCCCTGAAAATATCATCCATGACAGAGGTACAGCCCTACTCACACCGGTTGGGAGGTGCCGAGTATGCCTTGCGAATTAAACGCCTGCCCTACGACAAGGTGCCTGCAGTTATAGCCGAACTTCACAACAGCGCACCTGTCGTTCTTACTTTTCGCTATTTGGGAGGTCTCCCTCTGCTTCCCCCGAAGGGTACTGTGTCGAATACTTTCACTGACTTGTGATGCGGTGCATTGTCTTAGTGAAACAGCGCTTCTTTTTTCAACTGTGGTCGTTTTTCGATAGTCGCTATTGATGGACCTTCCTTTTTCAAGGTAGTTAATAGAAATTAATTCATGCGCATCCCAAAATACAGACGCCATAACCTTGCCAGCCAACTTTTGCGTTTTTTGTGTACAGTCCACTCGGATGACTGCCTATTCTTCGGAGTGAAATGATGGAGCCATGTTTCATCCGTTGTCAGATATCGTCGCCAAAAATTACGCTTGAACATTTCCAAACACTGCTTCCAATCGTCGTTGTTTTTAGTGAAAAGTGAGCTCGCGCGGCATCCACTTTGCACAGAGCTTTGCCATACTTAACTATTCGTCATTGATATGATGCACACGTTCAGTTGATATCTTTTAAGCGCCTGCTATCTCATACAACTCACCTTATGGTCATCCAAAATATTTTGTGGACTTTTTTGATGTTTTAATGTCCGAAACTTGTCATCAAGAAAACGTTTTGCTTCAACACTAATTTTCCCTTCAAAAAGAATAATTTTCACAATAACTAAAGTTGAATGAACGAATATTATTATATACCCACGGCTGAATTCCGAAAATGTATGAGATCGGTCGAAGGTTTACTCCACCTCGCATATAAGGTACCATGCATAATGATTTAAGTTATTTTAGCGCACTTTATTCGAAATATATCGGCCATTGTTTGAGATATTTTCAGAAAATTACGTGGAAACATGTTGTCAGAATGTCAGAAATTAATGCAATTAATTCTTCCCCCAGCCCCAATATACCCTTAATAGTAATATTTTAATGATTCTCTGCTTTACGCATATGTGTTTGTGTGCGTTTGTTATTGAAGCACACATACATAGTTGATGCTTTCAGTTAAACGTTGCATACTTTTAGGATTTAGGTTCGTCGTGCTGCACTGACTTTTCATCTCTTTGTCACAGTGCCGCTCAAAAGGCGTTTTGGTGCCACTGAGTTTTAAATAAACATTGCTTAAAATTGCTGATCGGTTGTCACTGTGAACAGACGTATTTTGTTTTGCTCCGTGTTCTATCATTTATTCTATATTAAAGCCGTGTGTTTGCGGTCATAGAGTTGATCGTGCTCAGCCCAAGATCAGCTGCCATAAATGAAATCAATTCTTCCATTTGTCGTGTGTGAATTTATCACAGGCCGATGTGGATTTTTTGCTGAAATCCAAAAATGCATTTTATTGTAAGTGTGCGCGTAGTTTGGAGAAACTCCATTCGTTCGCCGCCTCCGACGCCATCAGTGCGCAATGCTTAGTGTTCTCATATTTTAAATTCGCAACAACAAAATGCTGAACAATCAAACAAGGAAGCAACGGAACCCTTGTTGGAGCCTAATAATCCTTATAAAGTAGTTGTGGTGCTTAATTCTCTGGTTATGGAAGTAAGTTCACTGAGGAGTGAACAATCGAAGGCGCTCACATTATACAACAACTGTGTAATGATCGAAATTCGTTAAACGTTAAGCTTAATGTCCTTGCAGTGACAAGATTGATTTAAATTGAAGAACTTATTGAATGCCATATGAGGCAGTCATCTTACGCTGGTCGGCATGAGTGTTCTGGATAAAAAATATATATAATATTAGCAATATATACGAGTATAAGAAATCCTGTAGACAATTAAATTCTTAGCTTTGTAAACAGAAAAGATGTGTGTGATGACGAAGAACATAAAGAACACAATTACACTTCGAACAGGCACCAGAACCTAAGAACTTGCAACGTAGGAAAGGTTCCCAACACACAAGTGTCATTAATTGAGACAAAACCGAAAGAATAAAAAAAATATATAATATTATTAATAAATACTAATTTACAATTTTCTAATAAATGAAGTTTGCTTATTATTTTTCATTTGTCTACGTTGTTTTACTAAATTAACATATGTTCATATATAGTTTTGTGACATATTTTCAAATAGATAAAGTAGGTCTCGCAGAAATCTCCCCGCATTCGAGTTGCGTCTAAAAACAAGGTTTTTTTTACGACAATAAAAAAATTGTTCAATAGTCGGTATCGTATTCAAATATTGAATAACCAGTAAAGCGGGCTTACCAAAGCGAATGTTATAGTTTCGAAAAGCGAAAAGATACTAGGGGCCACATATAACGGTGAATTTTGCTTCGTGTTTAGCCAAAGCATCTCTCAAATTCAGTCATGGTAGTATGTGACGGTGCATTCAGGTCTTTTGCTGCGAGTCTATCTAATATAAAAAACACTATTTCTTTAACTAATTTTACAAGATTTTCAACAATTCATGTGATTCCATGGGAGACACAAACTATCACGGAAACTCGTTATTTAATTTTATGTATCGTCAGATGAACGTTTCGCGTCGTAAACAAACAACTGTCAAAAACGAAAGACAGACACCAGATGCTTCAAAATTCTGATATTAGTTATATGAAGGCAAGATGAAGTCTTCGCCCAAATTTATCGACTTTAGACCTTAGAAACACTGTAAAACACACTCTTTCAATTTTATTAAGATAACTGACATATTGGCGCATTTGTGCGCTATTAAGTCACTCGGAAGTTCGAAGATCTTTCTATTAGGTATATGGATATCCACGGTACACAGACATACTATTGTCACGAGCGGATTTTATGTGAATGATGATTTTATATCCCATATATTGACCGATATTTTCGATCAAAAGTCAAGTATTGATACTGGGGTCCACATATACGATACTTAGGAGCTTGAACAGTTTTGATCCATTTTCATACTGTCGGTTGGAGTTCCTATAATATTTACGTTGGTCAAATATAATTATTGTAGTTTATTGGTTCACGAGATATGTACATTCAACCTATAATAGGGCAGGGCCCCCCCCACTTTTTCAAAATGTTTAGCCCATAGAGGCCTAGCTTGTGCTTCCCTTTGCCAAATTAGAGTTCTATATATTATTTTTTGGTTAATGGTGTTTTCTTCCTTTTCTGCCAAAGAAAATGTGTAGCAAGATTCTTCGTCCTTCTAAGGGTATAAAAGAACAAAAAATGGAAAAAAATGGAAAAAGATTACCCTACTGACCGCTTAACTTCTGAATTGGTTTGATTTGTTGTAGAAATAAGAGTAAATCATCAGGAGTTGTTTTAATATTTTAGTGACTTTAGGCGGCAGCCGTCTGTATAGTAGCGTGGGGAACGTCATTTCTACAACAAGCGATAAGACTGTCAAGTGAGAAATATGTATATCTATGTACATGTACATATGTAACTTACCTATCTTAAAAATTGTTACATACTTAACTCTATACATGTATGTATGTATTGTTTTGTGCATATGACGTAGTTTATCGTGCGTTATTTGGTATCAGGCGGAAAGCCACCCAAACCCCAGTACACATGTTCCATTTATCTCATACGTGAATTGATGATCAGCGCTGGCAATTCAATCTACGAAAGGCCCTCACTGACCATTTCAACTATTTGATACGAGTTTTGAGTCATTGTGTTTTCAATATTGAAACAGCAAGAACTTTTATCTCCAACTATCTGCCGGTATAAATAGTCGCTCGTTCCTCAGTCAAACCGGTAGTATTTATCGATATGTCGTCTTGCTTATTACGGTTCTTAACGGCTCTATTGCTTTGCGCTTTGGGCGCTACTGTCACCGACACAGTTGATTGGTGGGAGTCCGCCACACTTTATCAGATTTATCCGCGTTCCTTTATGGACAGCGATGGCGATGGTATAGGCGATTTGAATGGCATCACTTCACGGCTGGCGTTTCTTAAGGAAATTGGTGTAACAGCAACCTGGATTTCGCCCATATATGATTCACCGATGGCTGATATGGGCTATGACGTCCGGAATTTTACGAAAATTGACCCACTCTTCGGCACAATGGAGGATTTCGATAATATGTTAGCTAAGGCCCATGAATTGGGCTTAAAACTAATTTTAGACTTTGTGCCTAATCATTCGAGTGATGAGTGTGAGTGGTTCCAGAAGTCGATACGTCGTGAAGATGGCTATGACGATTTCTATGTATGGGATGATGGCAAAATTGACCCAGAGACGGGTGAACGGTTACCACCAAGCAATTGGGTTAGTATATGGTATAATCTAAGAATAACTTATGCTTAGACTTATTTACTTTAATATTTTATAGGAGGCAGTTTTCGGTGGTTCTGCGTGGACCTGGGTTGAAGAACGACAACAGTACTATCTGCACCAGTTTCTCGCGCAGCAAGTGGATTTGAACTACGCTAGTCCCAAGGTGCACGAGCATATGAAAGAAGTGATGAAATTTTGGCTCGATCGTGGTGTAGATGGTTTTCGCATGGATGCCACGAACTTTTTAGTTGAAAAACGTTTCGAAAATGGCACATTTCCAGATGAACCACCCAGCGGTCAGCCGAATGACCCAAATGATAATACAACTCGCCTCAACCACATCTATACCAGGGAGTTATGGGAAAATACAGAAATTATATACGAGTGGCGCGAATTTCTAGACGAATATCAGAGACTTAATGGTGGAGATACAAGGTAAGACCTGCATCTTTTACAAAATACAAATTTAACAATAAAACCTTCCAACTTTAAGAGCTATGATTATCGAGGCGTACTCTCCTGTTGATGTTCTGAGCGGTTACATTTCTAATGGCACCCACGTCGGTGGACAGTTGCCAATGAATTTTAATTTCGTGAGACTGAACGAAGACTCCGATGCAGAGACCATTGAAACACAAGCTAACGCATGGATGGATGTTATATGGGTCAAACACAAAATGGCGAATTGGGTGGCAAACAATCATGACAACAGTCGCTTACCATCACGTATGGGTGAGAGCAAAGTAGATGCCATGACTATGATAATACACGCATTACCCGGTACATCGGTTACTTATTACGTAAGCGGCTTCTAAGTATAACGGTACGACCCTTTATAATCTTGTGATATTTTAAGGGTGAAGAGATCGGGATGCCAGATGGAAAAATCGATTGCACTGGAGACTCTTGCAACTTTCGTGATCCAGAGCGAACACCGATGCAGTGGAATGGAGCGAAAAACGCCGGCTTCAGCACAGGAAACTCAACTTGGCTGCCCGTCAATACCAACTATAAATACTTAAATGTAAAAGTTCAACGAGGAGTGGCGCGTAGCAGCTTGCAGATATTCAAGGGCATGACGGCGCTGAAGAAAACGGATGCCTTTAAGGCTTTCAAGGAAGAGGGCGGCTTCTCTTATGGCGCTCTGTCAAAGCAGGTTTTCCAGGTTATAAGGTGTGTTGTTTAAATAAGGTACTTTCCAAGTGTACTTGTGTTGTAGCATTATCTTCTAGAACCGCGGTCGATCGTGAAGAAATTCGTGTGCTTGCCAATTTAGGCAACCAAATAGAATATTTTGATGGTTTGACTAACAAAACAATGGAGTACGTCTTGCTTAACTCTTATTCACCACACAGATACGGGTAAGTGGCATTTGGTGAAGAGCAATGCCCCTTATTTCAAAATATTTTTTTTTTTTGTAGTGACGTCATTGATTTAAGTGGAAGAATTTATTTAATGCCTTATGAGGCGGTCGTCTTGCGCTGGTCGGCATGAAGGTTCTCCTTAAAATATTATATATTATTGAGAGGGTATATTAACAATGTGTACCTAAGATCTAAGACAATTAAATGCTTAGCTTTGTCAAAAAAGATGTGTTTTATTTAAATGCGGGCACGGCTTATTGGCAAAACACATAATTGACACAATAAGACTTCGAACAGGCGGTCGAAGCTAAGAACTTACGTCGTAGTAAAGGTGGCCAATTCACAATTGTCTTTAAAGTTGAGACAAAAACGAAAAAATTGGTAATTTTAAACGGGTCAGTCAAAAATATATAGTATTGTTAATAAATACTAGCATATAGTTTTCTAATAAAAAGTCTTTTGTCAAGAGTCTATTATTAAAAGCACTATTTCTTTAACTTTTTAAATGTTATCTTCATTAACTTCAAATATCAATGACTCTTCGATCATAAATACTTGTTTTCGTGGAGAAGTAGAGTTCTGAAAGCACGTCTGCAACATTTTCAACAATTCTCGTGACTTCATGGGAAACTCAAACTATCAAGCAAACTCATTGTTCAATTTTATCCATCGTAAACATCGTCAGATAAGGCTTCGTGTCGTAGACAAATAGCTGCCAAGCATTTATTGACACAGGCATAAACATAAACAAGTAAGGAAGGACTAAGTTCGGGTGTCACCGAACATTTTATACTCTCGCATGATAAAGTGATAATCGAGATTTTATTATCCGTCTTTTACATATTTTTTTATTTTGCTGTAAAATTAATTAGATTAGATCAATTTGTGTACTTTAAGTAGTGAATTGTATTTTCATTTATACATACATATGTTTGTATTATACAGAGAAGGCATCAGATGAAATTTAAAATAGCGTTATATTGAAAGAAGGCGTGGTTGTGAACCAATTTCACCCATATTTCGTACATGCCATCAGGGTGTTAAGGAAATATTATATACCGAATTTCATTGAAATCGGTCGAGTAGTTCCTGAGATATGGTTTTTGGTCCATAAGTGGGCTACGCCACTCCCATTTTAAATTTAAAAAAAAGCCTGGCTGCAGCTTCCTCCTGCCATTTCTTCCGTAAAATTTAATGTTTCCGACGTTTTTCGTTAGTCGGTTAACGCACTTTTAGTGATTTTCAACATAACCTTTGTATGGGAGATGGGCGTGGTTATTATCCGATTTCTTCCATTTTTGAATTGTATATGGAAATGCTTGAAGGAAACGACTCTATAGAGTTTGGTTGACATAGCTATAGTAGTTTCCGACATATGTACAAAAAACTTAGCGGTCGTCCTACGCTGGTTGGCATAAAATATTTGCCTGTTAAATTACATATTATTAAGTTTTCTTGAACCCGTAATAATATAAACAAATAAGTATTTAGTCATGCCAATGGAAGCGATTTGTATCATTTAAGAGTGCCCTTCAGTAATTGACGAAACACAGGTGAACTTCGTACAGGCGGCCGAACAGTAATCGGTTGTTCTCCTGTGCCGCTCTATTTGCTAAATCTCATACCTAATCTGTTGCTGTCGTTGCTGTCAACTGCATTACTCTTAATCACGGTCAAAGCTGATGGCTTAACCGCTAGTGCTATATACATATATATATAAATTGTAATTGTAATTAATTACCTTTTTGAATTAAAAAAAAAAAAATACTCTTAATCACGTCGTGCGTTTTCTCTTTATAAGCAGTGTGTGCTTAAGACACCCTCAATATTCAGTCATTGTACAGATATGTATATAATCTACTTCTTTACTCGATGCTGATATTTATACATTCATATGCAAATAAAAGAGCAAATTTAAAGCCATTTTGGTCATTATTTGATTTTTTCTTGCGTTTTTGCCCTTTGCGATCTACGGAGAGTCTACAATAGTCCATAAGTAAAGTAATAGAAATTATTGCGCTATAAATAAAAGTATAATGAAGAGAGTATCTGTAACTTATAGGCCGCGCTCTCTGTGCTTGTAGGTCTCTCCAACTGAATATGAATAAAAGTAATCTAGATCTTGCCCTATTATTTGATTGGTTGTTTTAAAATGCCCTTATCAGCGTCGCCTGTGTGTTTGTGACTTTGCGACTTTTTCTATTGGCACTGGAACTGAATAGCATTGTGACAAAATGACCAATACACAGTTTGATAGGCACTAAAAAAACAATGACCCTAAAACTATGCAATCAAAAGCAACGTAAAACACAGTGAAAGAATGAAAGGATGTGTTTCCTGAAAGTAGACATACTATATAACAAAGTGTTCCTTTGCAAGTTGCAAGAGTAGAAATACAAGCTCTAGAAATACAAGCAAATGATCACTAGTTGTTTTAATATTGTGGTGACTTTAGGCGGTAGCGATCTGTGTAAGAGGTTTGGAAGCGTCATTTCTGCAAAAAGCGATAAGACTATATATAGAAGAAATATATAAATACATGTATGTAACTTAACTATCTTAAAAATTGTTACATACATAACTCTATACATGTATGTATGTATGTATTGTTTTTATGACGTAGTCATAAAATGTGTCGTGTGTTATTTGGTATCAGGCGGAAAGCCCCACAAACCCCAGTAAAAATGTTCCATTTATCTCATACGTGAATTGGTGATCAGCGCTAGCAATCCAATTTTCGGAAGGCCCACACTGACCATATCAACTGTTTGATACGATTTTTTAGTCATTGTGTTTTCTATATTGAAACAGCAAGAGTTTTTATCTCCAACTATCTACCGGTATAAATAGTCGCTAGTTCCCTAGTCAAACCGGTAGTATTTATCAACATGTCGTCTTGTTTATTACGGTTATTAGCGGCGCTGCTGCTTTGCGCTTTGGGCGTCACTGCCACCGACACAGTTGATTGGTGGGAGTCCGCTACACTTTATCAGATTTATCCGCGTTCCTTTATGGACAGCGATGGCGATGGTATAGGCGATTTGAATGGCATCACTTCACGGCTGGCGTTTCTTAAGGAAATTGGTGTAACAGCAACCTGGATTTCGCCCATATATGATTCACCGATGGCTGATATGGGCTATGACGTATCGAATTACACGAAAATTTATCCGGTCTTCGGCACAATGGAGGACTTCGATAATATGTTGGCTAAAGCGCATGAATTGGATTTGAAACTGATTTTAGACTTTGTGCCTAATCATTCGAGTGATGAGTGTGAGTGGTTCCAGAAGTCGATACGTCGTGAAGATGGCTATGACGATTTCTGGCAAAATTGACCCAGAGACGGGCGAGCATTCACCACCCAGCAATTGGGTTAGTATATGGTATAATCTAAGAATAATATTCGCTTAGACTAATTTACTATAATATTTTATAGGTGGCAACTTTCGGTGGTTCCGCATGGAGTTGGGTTGAAGAACGTCAGCAATACTATCTACACCAGTTTCTTGCAAAGCAACCTGATTTGAATTATACTAATCCCGTGGTGCGTGAGCGTATGTTGGAAGTGATGAAATTTTGGCTCGATCGTGGTGTAGATGGTTTTCGCATGGATGCCACGAAGTTTTTAGTTGAAAAACGTTTCGAAAATGGCACATATCCAGATGAACCAGTTAGTACTGGACCGGGTGGCGGAGGTATGGGCGTCATCAGCTATACCAAAGATCAATGGGAAAATACAGAAATTATTTACGAATGGCGCGAATTTTTGGACGAATATCAGAGAGTCAATGGTGGAGATACACGGTAAACTTGCATCCGTTAATTTACACGTCTTTTTTAATGAAAATGATTGCCTTTCAGAGCTATGATTATTGAAGCATATTCCGATGTCGACGTTCTGAGCGATTATATATCTAATGGCACCCATGTCGGTGGCCAGATGCCAATGAATTTTAATTTCGTGAGACTGAACGAAAATTCCGATGCGGAAACTATTGAAAGACAAGCTAACGCGTGGATGGATGTCATATGGGTCAAACATAAAATGGCCAATTGGGTGGCAAACAATCATGACAACAGTCGTTTACCAACACGTATGGGTGAGAGCAAAACGGATGCCATGACTATGATAATACACGCATTACCCGGTACATCGGTTACTTATTACGTAAGTAGCTATTTGGTATAAAAGTATGACCCTCAATAATCTTATGTTGAAAATCAAATATTTTAAGGGCGAAGAGATCGGGATGACAGATGGAGAAATCGATTGCACTGGAGACTCTTGCGAATTTCGTGATCCAGAGCGCACACCGATGCAGTGGAACGGATCGAAAAACGCCGGCTTCAGCACAGGCAACTCAACTTGGTTGCCCGTCAATCCCAATTACCTATTCTTAAATGTACAAGTTCAACGAGGTGTGGCGCGTAGCAGCTTGCAGATATTCAAGGGCATGACGGCGCTGAAGAAAACGATGCTTTCAAGGCGTTCAAGGAGGAGGGCGGCTTCTCTTATGGCGCTCTATCAAAGCAGGTTTTCCAGGTTATAAGGTGTGTTGTTTAAATAAGGTACTTCCCAAGTGCACTTGTACAAAGCGTTGTCTTCTAGAACCGCGGTCGATCGTGAAGAAATTCGTGTGCTTGCCAATTTAGGAAACCAAATAGAATATTTTGATGGGTTGACTAACAAAACAATGGAGTACGTCTTGCTTAACTCTTATTCACCACACAGATACGGGTAAGTGCCATTTGGAGTATACGAGTTTCCTTTATTTCAATATACCTTTTTTATTTGGCAGTCACAAGATTGATTTAAATGGAAGGATTTATTTAATGCCATATGAGGCGGTCGTTCTACGCTGGTCGGCATAAAGGATGTGCATGTAAAATGGCACAGTATTAGGTTTTTTTTAACCTTTAAATACTTACTCGTATAATAATGATCTAGAGTATAAACAAATAAATATTTAGTCATGTCAACAAAAGCGATTTCTTCTTTTTAATTGGCGTAGACACCGCTTACGCGATTATAGCCGAGTCAACAACAGCGCGCCAGTCGTTTCTTCTCTTCGCTACGTGGCGCCAAGTGGATATTCCAAGTGAAGCCAGGTCCTTCTCCACTTGGTCCTTCCAACGGAGTGGAGGTCTTCCTCTTCGTCTGCATCCCCCGGCGGGTACTGCGTCGAATACTTTCAGAGCTGGAGTGTTTTCGTCCATTCGGACAACATGACCTAGTCAGCGTAGCCGCTGTCTTTTAATTCGCTGAACTACATATGTCAATGTCGTCGTACATTTTGTAAAACTCATCGTTCCATCGAATGCGATATTCGCCGTGGCCAACACGCAAAGGACCATAAATCTTTCACAGAACTTTTTTCTCGAAAACTCGCAATGTCGACTCATCAGATGTTGTCATCGTCCAGGCCTCTGCACCATATAGCAGGACGGGAATTATGAGCGACTTATAGAGTTTGGTTTTTGAGGACTTTACTTTTCAATTGCCTACTCAGTCCAAAGTAGCACCTGTTGGCAAGAGTAATCCTGCGTTGGATTTCCAGGCTGACATTGTTGGTGGTGTTAATACTGGTTCCTAAATAGACGAAATTATCTACGAGTCGCGAGTGCGACGACTGTTTGTTTGATGACAGGAGATATTTCGTCTTGCCCTCGTTCACTGCCAGACCCATTTGCGTTGCTTCCTTGTTAAGTCTGGAGAAAGCAGAACTAACGGCGCGGGTGTTAAGGCCGATGATACGGCATACCCCTAGCAGCTGTACACTCTTATAAAAGATTGTACCTGCTCGATTCAGTTCTGCAGCTCGAATAATTTTCTCCAGCAGCAAATAAAAAACCCCGCACGATAGGAAATCGCCTTGTCTGAAACCTCGTTTGGTATCGAACGGCTCGGAGAGGTCCTTCCCGATCCTGACGGAGCTTTGAGTGTTGCTCAACGTCAGCTTACACAGCCGTATTAGTTTTGCGGGGATACCAAATTCAGACATCGCGGCATAGAGGCAGCTCCTGTTCGTGCTGTCGAAAGCAGCTTTGAAATCGACGAAGAGATGGTGTGTGTCGATTCTCCCTTCACGGTTTTTTCCAAGATTTGGCGCATGGTGAATATCTGGTCGGTTGCTTTATTTGCCAGGTCTAAAGCCACACTGATAAGGTCCAATCAGTTTGTTGACGGTGGGCTTTAATCTTTCACACAATACGCTCGATAGAACCTTATATGCGATGTTGAGGAGGCTAATCCCACGGTAGTTGGCGCAGATTGTGGGGTCTACCCTTTTTTTTGGAATTTGGGGATAGCACATTTAAATTCCAATCGTTGGGCATGCTTTCTCCGACCATATTTTACAAAGAAGCTGATGCATGCTCCTTTTTCAGTTCTTCGACGCCGTGTGAATAGCTCGGCCGGCAATCCGTCGGCCTTTGCCGCTTTGTTGTTCTTCAGGCGGGCAATTGCTATTCGAACCTCTTCATGGTCGGGCAATGGAACGTCTGTTCTATCGTCATCGATTGGGGAATCGGGTTCGTCTTCTCCTGGCGTTGTGCGTTCACTGCCATTCAGCAGGCTGGAGAAGTGTTTCCTCCATAATTTAAGTATGCTCTGGGCATCAGTGACTAGATCACCTTTGAGGGGAGTATGCTGAGGTCTTGAAACCTTCCGTAAGTCGCCGTATTTTTTCGTAGAATTTTCGAGCATTACCCTGTCGACCAGCTTGTCAAGCTCTTTGTACTCACGTATTTCTTTTTCTGTCTGCAAATGCGTCTCGCTTCCCTCTTCAACTCTCGGTATCTATCCCATCACGCACGTGTTGTGGTCGATCGTAACGTTGCGAGGTAGGCAGCCTGTTTTCTCTGCGCTGCGACACGACACTCCTCGTCGTATCAGCTGTTCCTTTGCACTTTCCGAAAACCTATGGTTTCGGTTGCAGCTGTAGGTATGGAGTTTGAAATGCCGTCCCACAGTTCCCTTATACCGAGTGGTTGACGAGTGCTCTCAGAGAGCAGGAGTGCAAGCCGAGTAAAAAATCGTTCGGCTGTCTGTTGTGATTGCAGCTTCTCGACGTCGAACCTTCCTTGTTTTTGTTGGCGTGCGTTTTTTGCTGCACAGAGGCGGGTGCGTATCTTGGCTGCAACAAGATAGCGGTCCGAGTCAATGTTGGGACCTCGGAGCGCGCGCACATCTAAAGCACTGGAGACGCGTCTTTCGTCTATCACAACATGATCGATCTGAATGGTGGGTTTTCGATCCGGAAGCAGCCAGGTAGCTTGATGAATTTTTCTATGCTGAAATCTAGTACTACAGATAACCATATTTCGGGCCCCGGTGAAGTCGATCAGCGTCAACCCATTTGGGGACGTTTCGTCGTGGAGGCTGAATTTACCGACCGTAGTGCCAAAGATACCTTCTTTGCCCACCCTGGGGTTAAAATCGCCAAGCACGATTTTGACATCGTGGTGGGGGCAGCTCTCATAAGTGTGCTCCAAGCGCTCATAGAAGGCAGCTTTGGTCACATCTTCCTTCACTTCCGTCGCGGCGTCGGCGCAAATCACCGATATGTTGAAGAACCTCGAACCTTTCATGCGGGTTGTGGCTAGATGTTCATTCACCGGAGTGAATGATAGTACTCGGCGATAGAGTCTCTCTCCCATCACGAATTCCACACCAAACTTGCGCTCCTTTATATGGCCACTGTAGTAAATGCCACAAGGACCTACTAGTCTCTGTCCTTGCCCCGTCCATCGCTTTTCTTGGACGGCAGTGATGTCAGCCTTTATTTTCACCAGGACATCAACTAGTCCGGCAGCGGTACCTTCCTAATTAAGGGACCGGACATTTCGGGTGCATGCCCTCAATTCGTAGTCCTTATTTCGTTTGCCATGGTCGTCATCAAAAGGGGGGTCACTCATCCGAGGCTTGTTGCTCCTTTTCATTGGTATGAAAATTACGTAGCGGGTTCCAAACCCAGCGCACAGCCCTGCGGAGGGGATGTTTCGCCCTCTCATTTTAGCTCGCCTTCAAACGGATGTTCTGAGGCTGCTTGAGTCATATGTAAAAGAATCGTTTCTGGCCACTCCCAAGTGAATGACGATCAGAGAACTTTCCTCACTTGCGTGAACTTCTACACATGACTCCATCCTCAAAGCGATTTGTATCATTTAAAAATGGCCACTTCGTTCAGGCGGCCGAACGGTAATCGGTTGTTCTGCTGTGCCACTGTAATTGCTTAATCTCTTACCCAATCTGTTTTCGTTGTTGGCAACTGCCAATACTCTTCATCACGCCAAGAGTGTTCTCTTTATAAGCATTATTTGCTTAAGACTCCCTCAATATTCAGTCATTGTACAGATATATAATATAATTTTTTACTGGATACAGATATTTAAGTATGTTTTGGAACGAGGACATTGCTAGAAGCCGATTATGAGCTGAACATGTGCTGACATTGTCACAGCGGATTGATGGTGTAGGTAATAAAACCGTGACGCTGTAAAAGAAATACACACATATTCAAATAAAAATGCATGTCCAAAGCCATATCGGTCATTATTTGATTTTTTGCTAACGTTTTTGTCCTTTGCGATCTACGGAGAGTCTACAAAAGTCCATAAGTAAAGTAAATGGAAATAATTGCGCTATAAATAAAAGCATAATGAAGAGAGGATCTAAAACTTATAGCGCGCGCTCTCTGTGCTTGTAGGTTGGGGCATCTCTCCATCTGAATATGAATAAAAGTAATCTACATCTTGCCCTATACCCATATATCTAATGGTATGAGTTCCGATTATTTGATTGATTGTTTTAAAATGCCCTTTTCAAATACATGTATGTAACTTACCTATCTTAAAAATTGCTACATACTTTTTACTCTATACATATATGTATGTATTGTTTTTATGACGTAGTTTATCGTGGGTTATTTGGTATCAGGCGGAAAGCCCCACAAACCCCAGTACACATGTTCCATTTATCTCATACGTGAATTGGTGATCAGCGCTAGCAATCCAATTTTCGGAAGGCCCACACTGACCATATCAACTGTTTGATACGACTTTTGAGTCATTGTGTTTTCTATAATGAAACAGCAAGAATTTTTATCTCCAACTATCTGCCGGTATAAATAGTCGCTCGTTCTTCAGTCAAACCGGTAGTATTTTTCGATATGTCGTCTTGTTTATTACGGTTATTAGCGGCGCTGCTGCTTTGCGCTGTGAGCGCTAATGCTGCAGATACAGTAGATTGGTGGGAGGCCGCCACACTTTATCACATTTATCCGCGTTCCTTTATGGACAGCGATGGCGACGGTATAGGCGATTTGAATGGCATCACCTCAAGGTTGGCCTTTTTTAAGGAAATTGGTGTAACAGCAACCTGGATTTCACCCATATATGATTCACCGATGGCTGATATGGGCTATGACGTCCGGAATTTTACGAAAATTGACTCACTCTTCGGCACAATGGAGGATTTCGATGCTTTGTTGGCTAAGGCCCACGAATTGGATTTGAAACTAGTTTTGGACTTTGTGCCTAATCATTCGAGTGATGAGTGTGAGTGGTTCCAGAAGTCGATACGTCGTGAAGATGGCTATGACGATTTCTATGTATGGGATGATGGCAAAATTGATCCAGAGACGGGCGAGCGTTCACCACCAAGCAATTGGGTAAGTACACTGTGAATCTTTGATAAACTTACACTTAGACTTATATACTAAAATATTGTTTAGATGTCGGTTTTCGGTGGTTCCGCATGGACTTGGGTTGAAGAACGTCAGCAATACTATCTACACCAGTTTCTTGCAAAGCAACCTGATTTGAATTATACTAATCCCGTGGTGCGTGAGCGTATGTTGGAAGTGATGAAATTTTGGCTCGATCGTGGAGTAGATGGTTTTCGCATGGATGCCACGAACTTTTTAGTTGAAAAACGTTTCGAAAATGGCACATTTCCAGATAATCCAGTTAGTACTGGACCGGGTGGCGGAGACATCAGCTATACCAAAGATCAATGGGAAAATACAGAAATTATTTACGAATGGCGCGAATTTTTGGATGAATATCAGAGAGTCAATGGTGGAGATACACGGTAAACCTGCATTCATTCATTTACCTATCTTTATTTAGGAAAATAATTGCCTTTCAGAGCTATGATTATTGAAGCATATTCCGATGTCGACGTTCTGAGCGATTATATATCTAATGGCACCCATGTCGGTGGTCAGATGCCAATGAATTTTAATTTCGTGAGACTGAACGAAAATTCCGATGCGGAGACTATTGAAAAGCAAGCTAACGAGTGGATGGACGTCATATGGGTCAAACACAAAATGGCCAATTGGGTGGCAAACAATCATGACAACAGTCGCTTACCAACACGTATGGGTGAGAGCAAAGTAGATGCGATGACTATGATAATACACGCATTACCCGGTACATCGGTTACTTATTACGTAAGTGGCTATTTGGTATAAACAGTATGACCCTCAATAATCTTATGTTGAAAATCAAATATTTTAAGGGCGAAGAGATCGGGATGACAGATGGAGAAATCGATTGCACTGGAGACTCTTGCGAATTTCGTGATCCAGAGCGCACACCGATGCAGTGGAACGGATCGAAAAACGCCGGCTTCAGCACAGGAAATTCAACTTGGTTGCCTGTCAATACCAACTATAAATACTTAAATGTACAAGTTCAACGAGGTGTGGCGCGTAGCAGCTTGCAGATATTCAAGGGCATGACGGCGCTGAAGAAAACGACTGCCTTTAAGGCGTTCAAGGAGGAGGGCGGCTTCTCTTATGGCGCTCTTTCAAAGCAGGTTTTCCAGGTTATAAGGTATGTTGTTTAAATAAGGTACTTCCCAAGTGTACTTGTATAGAGCATTATCTTCTAGAACCGCGGTCGATCGTGAAGAAATTCGTGTGCTTGCCAATTTAGGAAACCAAATAGAATATTTTGATGGGTTGACTAACAAAACAATGGAGTACGTCTTGCTTAACTCTTATTCACCCCACAGATACGGGTAAGTGCCATTTGGTGAATACGATTTTTCATTTCAATACGATTATTTTTCTTGCAGTGACAAGCTTGATTTAAACGGAAGAATTTATTTGATGCCATATGAGGCGGTCGTTCTACGCTGGTCGGCATAAAGGATGTGCATGTAATATGGCATAGTATTAAGTTTTTTTGAACTTGTATTACTTACTCGTATAATAATGATCTATAGTATAAACAAATAAGTATTTAGTCATGCCAATGGAAGCGAATTGTATCATTTAAAAGTGCCCTTCAGTAATTGACGAAACACAGGTGAACTTCGTACAGGTAATCGGCTGTTCTCCTGTGCCGCTCTATTTGCAAAATCTCATACCCCATCTGTTTTCGTTGTTGGCAAAAGCCATTATTCTTTATCGCGCCAAGCGGTTTTCTCCTTATAAGCATTATTTGCTTAAGACTCCTTCAATATTCAGTCATTGTACAGACATACGTATAATATATTTTTTTACTCGATACTGATATTTAAGTATGTTTTGGAACGAGGGCATGGGCAGAAGCCGATTTTGAGCTGAACTTGTGCTGAGATTGCCACAGCTGACTGATGGTGCAGGTATTAAAACCGTGAAGCCGTACAAGAAGTGATCGCAATTAAAGGGGTATGACTAGCCCAGTGTAGAGCTTTATTGAAAATCTCGACTGCTTCATTTGGTTTGATTTTCTTCGGTGTCTCTGAGACGTAGTCCATCTTCCGATATCAGTTCAGCTTCATTTGGATGAGTGGGAGCGTTGTCGATTAGGAGAATACCTTTAACCGGCAAGTTTATCCCCCTTCAAATGATTTTACTTTAAAAACAGTATATTTTAGTAAAATTTTGACGAAATTCAAGAGGAACTTGTGCCTGCGGAATGAATGATTCATGTAACCATTCTCTAAAAATAGCCGACGTCATCTAGGGGGATTTTAAGTTCTTTTATTTATTAAGACACTGAAATTTTTTAAAATTTCCTTAAACCTTTGTCTTTCCAATTGCCTAAATTTTGAGTTTATGAGTTCCAGTGGCGTTTGAAAACCACAAAATGTGATTCGCTGTTTTTCCGACTTTACGCCTTGGGCTTTTTTTTTTTTCCAAATTGAAGACATATTATACGTTGTTTTCCAAGCATTGAAGGCGCAACGGAAGGCATTCTCCGGAATAGCCTAGAGAGCCGAAGTGCATGCTGCTTGGATACTCACTGTCAGCTCAAAAGAAAATGAAGATTGGCTCTTTGTTTCGGGGTCATACTCAAAGGTCCATGACTCGTCACCTGTGATTACTTTACTCAAACATTGGGGGTCCCTTTCACGCATATTCAAATTTTCTTGGCACAGTTCCACTCGCCGCAATTTCTGGTCGTTTTGGGAACATCTTCGCGCACACCTTGCGCATGTTCAAGTGTTCCATCACAAACAACAGATTTTGATAGGTTTAACATCTGTGGAATTAAACGAATATCTAGTTGATGGTCTGAGTTCAAAACTTCGCGAACACGAGTCACATTGTCGGTATTTGTCGAAGTGGCAGCTTTCCCAGCACGGTCTTCATCAGCGTCCTCTTCCCGGCCCTCCAAAAATGTCTGGCGCCACCGAAACACACACTTTTTGCTAAACCAACATCTCGGTAAGCATGCTTGATCATATCAAACTTCTCTGTCGCAAATTTACCGAGTTTCACACAGAATTTAATTCGGCTTGCACCACTCAAAAAAATACGTGGCGTGAAAATGTGTGTCTTGGCTCTCCAGGTGCTCGAAGTCAACTCACCAGTCGCTCGTTCTTTAGCTAGGAACGCCCTCTACCGAATCCAGTCGGTGCGCGCATGCTCCGAAGTACAGTCGCGGCAGAAGAAACTCAGTCCTATTACTTTCCGGACAAACCCTGCATGTACATATGTAAGTAAAATTCAAATTCAAATCAAGAGATTATCACTTATCAGTAAAAAATGTGCACGCACTGCTCTATACGTGCATATGTGTGTGTGTATGACATTGCCGAACAAATAATGTATACATAAACCTACATACATACATATTATATATGAGTACACATGCAAATATATCACCAACAACAAGAGTCTTTTCGCGACAATGGCAAAAGATAACAAGTAGGGAAGGGCTAAGTTTGAGAACATGCGTTACAAAGTCTCCCGGAAGTTCGGAAATCTTTATATTAGATATATGGGGCTATTGGCACGATTCCACCCATTATTGACATATAGACATATCATTCTCAGAGAAGGTCATACCTGAATTTCAATTATATATTTCAATGTATTTCTCCAGCTTTGAGTTTTGAAAGTTGAAAAAGTATAAAATTTTCGGTTACACCCGAATTTAGTGCTTCCAGACTTAATTCAAACTATATTTGATGAGTAGATACATGTTTTAAGGATATACTCGTATAATATATATGTTTGAGCTCAATTACCACCTATAGTTGATGCATTTAGTTAAACGTTGCATACTTTTAGGTTATTTCGCTTGCAGTGCTGAACTAATTTTTCATTGCTTTGTCACAGAGCTACGCAAATATACTAGGACGCCACTGAAAAAGCGTTATAGGAACTGACTTGAGTGATAATTATTCACAGCGTTGGAATTTTATAAGGATAACTTTGACAATTTTGAGTTTTTATATGGATTCAAGCCAAAGTATTTTCTTCTTAACAGCAGTTGTTTTGCTGGAGCAAAACATTTCACCATTTTGGTGACTTCCGGCGTAGTGGTCTGTATAATACGTTTGCGAGCGTCCATTGCTACAACTAGCGATAACACTATACATATGAAAAATATATTATATATACCATACATGTATGTAACTTACCTATCTCAAAAAAATATACATTTATGTACTATATTTATGTATTGTCTTTATGACATAGTTAATTGTGTGTTATGTGGTAGCAGGCGAAAAACCTAACAAATACTAGTAAACATGTTCTATGGTATTTATCTCATATGTGAATTGGTGATCAGCGCTAGCAATCCAATTTACGGAAAATCCAGTCTGACCATATCGAGTGTTTGATAAGATTTTCAGACTATTTTTGATTTCAATATTGGAATAGTAAGAACTTTTATCTCCAACTTTCTTACGGTATAAATAGTCGCTAGTTCCTCGGACTGCACCGTAGTATTTTTCGATATGTCGTCTTGTTTGTTACGGTTACTAACGGCTCTACTTCTTTGCGCTGTAGGCGCTACTGCCACCGACACAGTTGATTGGTGGGAGTCCGCCACACTTTATCATATTTATCCGCGTTCCTTTATGGACAGCGATGGCGACGGTATAGGCGATTTGAAAGGCATCACCTCAAGGTTGGCCTTTTTTAGGGAAATTGGTGTAACAGCAACTTGGATTTCGCCCATATATGATTCACCGATGGCTGATATGGGCTATGACGTCCGGAATTTTACGAAAATTGACTCACTCTTCGGTACAATGGAGGATTTCGATGCTTTGTTGGCTAAGGCCCACGAATTGGATTTGAAACTAGTTTTAGACTTTGTGCCTAATCATTCGAGTGACGAGTGTGAGTGGTTTCAGAAGTCGATACGTCGTGAAGATGGTTATGACGATTTCTATGTATGGGATGATGGCAAAACTGACCCAGAGACGGGCGAGCGTTCACCACCAAGCAATTGGGTTAGTATGCTGTGAATCTATGGATGAGTTACGCTTAGACTTATTCACTAAATATTTTATAGAGGGCTGCTTTCGGTGGTTCCGCATGGACTTGGGTTGAAGAACGACAACAGTACTATCTGCACCAGTTTCTCGCGAAGCAACCTGATTTTAACTATACCAATCCCGCGGTGCGTGAGCGTATGTTGGAAGTGATGAAATTTTGGCTCGATCGTGGTGTAGATGGTTTTCGCATGGATGCCACGAACTTTTTAGTTGAAAAACGTTTCGAAAATGGCACATATCCAGATGAACCAGTTGGTACTGGACCGGGTGGCGGAGGTATGGGCGTCATCAGCTATACCAAAGATCAATGGGAAAATACAGAAATTATTTACGAATGGCGCGAATTTTTGGACGAATATCAGAGAGTCAATGGTGGAGATACAAGGTGAACCTGCATCCGTTAATATACACATCTTTATTAATGAAAATGATTGCCTTTCAGAGCTATTATAATTGAAGCTTATTCCGATGTCGACGTTCTGAGTGATTATATATCTAATGGCACCCATGTCGGTGGTCAGATGCCAATGAATTTTAATTTCGTGAGACTGAACGAAAATTCCGATGCGGAAACCATTGAAAGACAAGCTAACGCGTGGATGGATGTCATATGGGTCAAACATAAAATGGCCAATTGGGTGGCAAACAATCATGACAACAGTCGTTTACCAACACGTATGGGTGAGAGCAAAGTAGATGCGATGACTATGATAATACACGCATTACCCGGTACATCGGTTACTTATTACGTAAGTGGCTATTTGGTATAACAGTATGACCCTTTTGTTGAAAATCGAATATTTTAAGGGCGAAGAGATCGGGATGCCTGATGGAGAAATCGATTGCGCCAATGACTCTTGCGACTTTCGTGATCCAGAGCGCACACCGATGCAATGGAACGGATCGAAAAACGCCGGCTTCAGCACAGGCAACTCAACTTGGTTGCCCGTCAATACCAACTATAAATACTTAAATGTACAAATTCAACGAGGTGTGGCGCGTAGCAGCTTGCAGATATTCAAGGGCATGACGGCGCTGAAGAAAACGACTGCCTTTAAGGCGTTCAAGGAGGAGGGAGGCTTCTCTTATGGCGCTCTATCAAAACAGGTTTTCCAGGTTATAAGGTGTGTTGTTTAAATAAGGTACTTTCCAAGTGTACTTGTATAGAGCATTCTCTTCTAGAACTGCGGTTGGTCAAGAGGAATATCGTGTGCTTGCCAATTTAGGCAACCAAATAGAATATTTTGATGGTTTGACTAACAAAACAATGGAGTACGTCTTGCTTAACTCATATTCACCACACAGATACGGGTAAGTGCCATTTGGAGTATACGAGTCTCCTTTATTTCAATATACCTTTTTTATTTGGCAGTCACAAGATTGATTTAAGTGGAAGGATTTATTTAATGCCATATGAGGCGGTCGTCCTACGCTGGTCGGCATGAAGAGTTTCGTACTATTAAGTGCTCATGAGTTAGTTATAGTTATATTGATATTCTAGAGTCCATACAATTAAACACTCAGCTATATCAACAAAATCGATTTGTATCATTTAAATCATCAATAGGTGACGAAACACAGGTAGACTTCGAACCGGCAGCCAAAAAGTAATCGCGCGATCTCTTGCGCCATTGCCGGCACTCACACTTCTCTCTTTGTTTTCGAAATCTCACAGCTAGTCTCTTTTCGTATTTTTCGACTGCGAATATTCTTTAGTACGTTGTGCAATTTCTACTCTTAAGCGCTACGTGCTAGGGCGCAGTCAATACTGAGTCACTAGGCAACTCAATTAGTAAACTCTTTTACTCGATACAGACATTTACGTATGTTTTGGAACGAGGGCATTGCCAGAGATTATCAGCTGAACTTGTTCTCAGATTACCACAGCTGACTGATGGTGTAGGTATTAAAACCGTGAAGCCGTACAAGAAGTGATCGTTCGCGTTATCAACGCAGACACTTTACAATAACAAAGCAATTAAGGGGGTACACAAAAATGCAACAGATAGAGATAGGAATGTAAGACCAAAGCCAGTTCGGTTGTTGTTTGTTTACTTGCCAATAAGCAATCAACTGGGAGTCTAAATAGTCCACAAGCAAAGTATATGGATATGACTAAGCTGTAAATAACGCATAATGAAGAGAGGGCGCGCTCTTTGATCTTGATAACAAAGAGTTATGTGAGCGCAATCAAGAGATGGGAGAGAACTTAGCACTTATTCTATCGTCGCTCGCGTCTTTTAATTTAACGAGGTGAACTGAACAATTATTTATGCCGTTGCATCAGTTCGCTTCAAGTACTCGTCCGCGCATTTTTAAAGTGAGAGTGACTTGCATGAGTCTTCTGATAAAAAAAAATTGAAGTTAGTGTTTGATTTGAAGCTGGAAGGCAATCGCTATATGCAAAAGTAGAGACTGAATGCTAAGGCAAAACGATGATTAGGCGCCTATTGTTATTTCTAATAGTGTCGATATGTAGTGGCGTCGCAGTTGTGAGCGCTGGCGGCTTTCCAAATTATCATGCGCATTTTGATTTTATCGCGTGGGATAAGCATAGCGCGGCGGCGAAGGTGAATGCTTCGCAGAAGTGGTGGCAATCGGCGGCGTTCTATCAAATCTACCCAAGGTCATTTAAAGACAGCAACGGCGATGGGGTGGGTGATCTGAAGGGTGAGTCCATGTATTGAAAATTGATATTATAAGAAAATGCGCAAAAACTTAGCAATATAATAACAAGGAAAATACTATAACTTACAGGCATTGCAGAGCAGCTGCCCTACCTTAAAGAAATCGGTATTGCTGCGACATGGATATCGCCTATCTACAAATCGCCAATGGCGGATTTTGGTTATGATGTCGCCAATTTTACCGAAATTGATCCGATATTCGGTACACTCGACGATTTTGATGCGTTGATCGCCAAATCACGTGAAGTTGGTGTGAAAATAATATTGGACTTCGTGCCGAATCATTCGAGCGATGAACATGAATGGTTCAAAAAATCGGCCGCGGGCGACAATGACTACAAAGACTTTTACGTTTGGCATCCGGGGCGGGTGGTAAATGGCACGCGTCTGCCGCCAACGAATTGGATGAGTGTGTTTCGTGGCTCCGCTTGGCAGTGGCATGAGACGCGCAAAGAGTACTATCTGCATCAATTTCTGAGTAAGCAGCCGGACTTGAATTATCGCAATCCGAAAGTGCGCGCTGCCATGAATGTGAGCATGTACTTTAACGTATTCTTTCTTGTTTTTAACACTTACTTTGTTTCGCGGTTGCTAATAGGACGTATTGCGGTTTTGGTTGCGACGGGGCGTCGCCGGTTTTCGCATCGATGCGGTGCCGTTTGCATTTGAAGTAGCGCCCGATGCAAATGGCAATTGGCCAGATGAACCACGCAATGACTGGGTTGTCGATCCGGATGACTACAATTATGTCAAACACATCTATACCGTTGATCAGCCGGAGACATTGGACTTGGTGTATGAATGGCGTCGGGTTTTGGACGAGTTTCAGAAGGCGAACGGTGGCGACGAACGTGTCATGCTAACCGAAGCATATTCACCAATCGAAGTAGTGGTAAAATATTATGGTAACGACACGGCAGAGGGTGCGCAGATGCCTTTTAACTTTCTCATGATTAGCTGGCTGTCAAATGACTCCGATGCCTACCACTTTGCGGAGACTGTAAATACTTGGTTAAAGAACATGCCAGCAGGACGTACAGCCAATTGGGTGGTAAGCTGTTTACACTTGATTAACTGAAAATACCTTTATTAATTGGCGCTACTCATTTCCAGATTGGAAATCATGACCAAAATCGTGTTGGCTCTCGTCTCGGCGCCGATCGTATTGACATGTTGAACATGCTGACGAATATTCTGCCTGGTGTTAGCATTTCATATTATGGCGAAGAGATCGGCATGACTGACGTATGGATCTCGTGGAATGATACTGTGGATCCCTCAGCTTGCCACACCAATCCGGATATCTATGAAAGGTTCTCGCGTGATCCCGAACGCACACCCTTCCAATGGAATGATGCGCAGAATGCCGGTTTCAGCACAGCTAAAAAGACTTGGCTGCCTGTCGCTGATGACTACAAAACAGTGAACGTCTTACGCGAACGCAACGATGCGCTGAGCCATTTGAATATCTACAAACAATTGCACGCTTTGCGAAACGAAACGACATTGCGTCATGGTAGTGTCGAGGTAAAGGCCGTGACACAAAATGTTTTGGCTGTGAAGCGGTGAGTTCTTGTGATATCGGAAATATGAAAATTCGTTGAATGCTTATATTTCTTCACGATAGCATGCTTCTCAACGATTACACATACGTTTTGCTAATGAATCTTTACGATTCCACGGAGGAAGTGGATTTGAAGCGCGCATTCGATAATATACCGGATGAGTTTGAATATGTCATTGTTACCGGGAAAAGCAAAGCGAAGCGGGGGTAAATATTGAAGGGCGCGACATTTCCGAATTATTATTACATTTCTAAATGTATTGGTTTTTCAGTGACACTCTAAAATCGACGGGCATTCAAATATTACCGAAGGAAGCCGTTGTCTTGCGTTCAGCCACCAAATTGACTACTACAGTGGGTTATTTTGCATATTACATGCCAAAAAATGAGATAAATTAGAGCAGCGAGCGAGTTGCTAAAAGTCTGAAATACTAATACTATAGTTATCAATGTTTTCGTACTGAAGAGCTTTAAATTTTTGTATTTCATTAAAAATGTTGGTAGTGTTACATACATATACATTTAGTTCATAAACATTATGTAATACTGTTGAATAAAGTAAGATTCTTGAATTGTTGATAAAGGCGCCCCCTTACGTAGACACCTATTTATTAAAAAGATATCTCGAGTATTTGTTTCTAAAACAGACAGCTGCGTACTAGAGTCCACTCGAACCACCGCCAGGGGTCACTTGAGACCTGTTAGGGTGCAATCAAGCATCTTGTTCTAAACGAATTTGCAATAAACAACTACTGTTTATCAGCTACTCGAGTAAGCTTGAAAAATTTCCAACACTGCCACATAACAACAATGCGATAAGAATCTGAAAGCACTTAAATTTGACACGAGAACCGCCCACCAACGGATGTTGCATTCGTCGGCCGAATGCTTTAAATAAGCGGTTGCGATGCCAATTTCAAACAGTATCTTTTCAATTGTCTTCCAAGTTGTGTTATAAGCGTGTTTTCTTTCGAAAATGCGAAAAATAATTTCTCTAGTTTTGCTACTGGCATTTTCCCAACAGCCTTCTTTAGCCTGTGATGGCATGGTTAGGCAGTCTAGTGGGGACTCCCGTGAGTGGTGGCAGTCGGCGCAGTTCTACCAAATCTACCCGCGCTCCTTTATGGACTCCAATGGAGATGGTATTGGCGACCTTGCTGGTATCACTTCGCGTTTAAACTATTTGAAGGATTTGAATGTTACTGCCGTTTGGCTTTCGCCCATCTACACTTCACCAATGGCCGATTTTGGCTACGACATTGCTGACTTTTTCGATATACAACCGGAGTATGGTACATTGAATGACTTCGACAACCTAGTGCAGGAGGCTAATAAACTTGGACTGAAAGTAATTTTGGATTTCGTGCCGAATCACTCGAGTGACGAGAACGAATGGTTTAAGAAGTCCGTGCGCCGTGAACGTGGCTATGAAGACTACTATGTGTGGCACGATGGTTATAAAAATGAAAGCGGTGCCCGTGTACCGCCGAGTAATTGGGTGAGTTTTGCGTCGTTGAAAAATTAATATAAATTGGATTGCATTCAATATTCCTATTGTAGTTACAAGCTTTCCGTGGTTCCGCCTGGGAATGGAACGAGGAACGTCAACAATACTATCTCCATCAATTTGCGGTCAAACAACCCGACTTGAACTACCGGAACCCCGCCGTTGTCGCGCAAATGAAGCGCGTTCTTACTTATTGGCTGGATCGCGGTGTTGCTGGTTTCCGTGTTGATGCCGTACCCTGGTGCTTCGAGGTATTGCCGGACGAGACTGGCCGTTACCCCGACGAGCCGTTGAGTGGCTATACCGATGATCCTGATGATTCCAGCTACCTATTGCATATATATACCCAAGATCTACCGGAAACCGTAGATATGGTTTATCAATGGCGCAAGCTGCTGGATGATTATCAACGCATTCATGGCGGTGATAGGCGGGTGCTGCTTACTGAGGCCTGGTCACCGCTGGATTACGTAATGAAATTCTATGGCAACCGCACGACCGAAGGCGCACAAATGCCATTCAATTTCCAGTTCATTGTTGGCGGTAATTCAGATAAGAACAATACAGATTTGCCAGCGCCTGGTTTCGTGAAGATCATCAGCAGTTGGTTGGACAATATGCCGAGCGGCCACACTGCCAATTGGGTGGTGAGTATACGAGACGCTTGTAATGCGAATGAACATTGAAAACAATTGTCTTTATGCAGATGGGCAACCACGATCAGCGGCGTGTGGGCAGTCGTTATGGAGAGGGACGTATTGACCTCATGAATATGCTACAGATGTTCCTACCGGGTGTTAGTATAACTTATATGGTGAGTATGAATGCAGCTGGGAGTGTGAGAAATATTTAAGAGCATAAATTAAGAGCATAAGCATATTATTAAGCATATGTACTCATTCAGGGCGAAGAGATTGGTATGACCGATTTGGACATCTCTTGGGAAGATAGTCGCGATCCCGCTGCCTGCAATTCAAATGCGAATATTTACGAACAATTCACACGCGATCCCGCGCGTACGCCCTTCCAATGGAGCAATAGCGCCAATGCGGGTTTTTCCACCAACAGCACAACTTGGCTGCCCATCAATCCAAACTATGTGACTGTGAATGTGCAGACCGAGGAAGCCGCCTCGAAGAGTCATCTGACAATTTACAATCAGCTGGTGGCTTTACGCAAGACAAAAACGCTGCAGCAAGGCGATGTCAGCTATACAGCTATTGGCGATAATATTTTGGCCATTAAGCGGTAAGTTAATGGAGGAAAAATTAGCAGTCGTAATTTTATTTGAATTTCTCACTCGACCGCAGTTTCTTGAAAGATGAAAAGACATATCTGTTATTGGCCAACGTGCTTGACACGGCTATCACCGCGGACGTTAGCGATGTACTGCGCGTCAGTGGCAACTTCAACACTATCATAACAAACATGTTTTCGACCAGAAAAGAAGGGTAAGTGACTGTAGCACACGGTGTCTTTTTTGGTTCTTGAAGTCGCAATTTTTTTGCAGTGACATCGTGAGCGTCAATAATGTACCGTTGGGGGCCTATGAGGCGATCATAGTGGAATCAATGTGAAGAAGCGTGCTATGAGTTACGAAAAATCAAGTATTATTTAATTTAGTATTAAACCAAAAATTGTTATTTTATTTTAAACTTATTAAATTACATTTTAGAAAATTTATCAAAAAACACAGTGTTTCCAATACTTCTCCGGCTTGAAATCAGCGGAGCTTAACGAATGCTTCTAAAATATACTCAAACTGCAAGTCCCTTTAATTCTTCAAATTTGCGGCACCTACACAAAATCAGAAGTTGGTATGGAAGTACTCACACCCACACACTTTTCAATATGTAAATGTTTTTATGTAAACACACAGTTAAGTGGAAGTTTGCACTGGAGTTTTGCGAGCGCATAAAGAATGATTGATAACTCAGAAAACAAATCACGCTTTGGCGGCGCAAGCACAGAAAGCAACCAGACTCATTATGCAAAATTTTTATTTATGAGTTTGAAAACACTTGCTTATATATTTGTGTGTATGTATACACCCCTGTTTATAAATATGTATGTAACTGTGCCGTTAGAAAGCCTATAAATGCAGCTACATACACACAATTTATGCGCTCAAGCTTCTTTAAAAACTTGCGGGCGTCAGGGCGTATGAGCACCTTGCCACCTTGTGTCCTGGTCGTGTGTTTTGAGCCGCGTGGAAAATTTGTCTACGGCGAAGTACAGTTACAAATTCACATAATGTGTGTGTAAAATTATTTTCCTTATATTTCTTTTTTTATATACATCAGAAGAGAAGCTTCAAGTATTTTGCTACATAAATATTGTGATCATCTTCATCATCAGCGGCCATAATCATTATCGCTATTGACATGCACATTTTCGGCAGCTGTTCACGGGCAGGTCGCCGACACGCAAAGCACTCACCAAGCAGTGCCTGCGCAGTAAATATTAGTCGAGAATATTTCAGTGAAAATGACGGCAGCGCGCGCTGTGGAAGCGAAATGCCTGGATTTGACAAAATTTTAATCTGCCTTCGGTGTGGAACTGTGTTCATAGCCATGTCTTTCATGTAAGAGAAGCAAGCTCTTGCTGTACTTTTGCTTACAACGTTCAGGGAGTGAAAAAAGAATTATGCCGTTTTTATGCAAGCATTGTTTTTGTGAAACGTGGCGGCACGTAACGAGCAATATTGAACGTGATGAACGGCAATGGATTTTCAATTTTTTCAACAACCACAAATCACAAAAACAATCTTAAACAAATCACATAAATAAACGAAAATAATCTCTTTAGCGAAAAAATCCCATAACTTTCTAATATAAAGTTTATCAATTAAAGCGCCCGACCGCTTTGTTGGGGTTTAGGCCAGCCAATAGGTGAATTATGGGAGCATTAAGAATGTACTAGCCTTTCGGTAGCTAAAAAGCATACTAAAGTTAAAAGAGACACATATTTAATTGTTGTGAGATTCTATTAATGTAAAGCACTGGTCTAAAAACAAGCAAATTGTGATGGAATTCATCATTCATATGCTTGAAATAACGCGGCTTTTCATAAATAAATGTTGGCATAGACAAACATGTGAAGACTCTTAAAGTTTTCGCAGATTTCTTCTATACAATTAAATATATATATTAAAGTATCCAAAAAACACCTTAAGCTTTACTAATTTAATTCAACCAACATACTCATTTTAAGAGCGCAGCAATGTGTGCTCCAAATATTCGGAAAATTAAAATGACATGTGCAGCATTTTCCGCATTTCTCTCTTCTTCCTTGCTTCCCCACTTTAAATGATTTTGCGAAAAGATTATGTAAGCTGTTGCGGTAAATAAAAGCAAAAATATCAACGCATCGATTGGAAAATCGGAAAGAGCAAACAATTTTGTATGCGCCGATAATAGCTCGAGAGCGCAGGGGATTGTGTGGTTAAAACGAAATAAAAGTAATTAAAAAGTATGAGTGTGCATATGTGTGTGCGATGGTGAATATAACACACAGCACACAGCGATAATGCGCGGCTACAAAGAAAGAAGAAAGTTGAACCCTTTTTTGCTTTTAATGCGTGATAATGCAGGTTAGACGAAGCGCAGAAAACCATTCTAAGGCGTCACACCGAAGCGCTTAAATTTGTCAGGCCACAGTTGCGGTGCGCGTAAGTAATTAATTTCTTAAGCTTTGATGTCACATTTGTCTGAAGTAATGTGTTAAAAAGGAAATACAACAAGAAAAAAGCTTCACAAATACAAAATATTTGCTTAATAATACTTTGATCTGTTAGAGGCAGCTATATGCTATAGTGACTCGATCTGAATAATTTCTTCGGATAATAGTCCTTGCCTTGGATAATAAACTATGCGAAATTTCGTCAAGATATCTTGTCAAAAGAAAAAGTTTTCCATACAAGTACTTTATATCTATAGCTATATGATATAGTTACTCGATCTGAAAAATTTCTTTGATGCTTACTTCACTGTCTAAGGCAATAATTTATGCCAAGTTTCGTAAAAATATCTCGTCAAATGAAAGAGTTTTCCTTACAAACAAGCAATTGATTATGGTCATTCAGTTTGTTTGGCTGCTATACGCTATAGTGGTCCGAAATCTGCCGTTCCGACAAATAAGTAACACCTTAGTGAGAAAAGGGCGGGTGCAAAATTTCAAGTCGATATCTTTGAAACTGAGGCACTAGTTCGTATATGCACATAGGGGTAGAGAGGCGGACATGGCTTAAACGACTCATCTCGACTTACAGGGTCCTTCACGTTCTCTTTTGGGTGTTACAAGCATCATACCCTCTACAAGATAAAATAAGTGTACCTTTGCATGAGTCTCTGTTTGTATTTCTTATGAGAAACGCTTCAGCGGCCAAGTCATAAAGTTTAGTGCGTATTTAAAGCACCGTTACAAACGAGTTAAGTCTTGTCATGGATTAGAAAGCCTTCACACATCACCACCTCAGCAATCGTGTCCGCTTAGCAGCGTATTATCCTTTTAACACGCACGGTAAGTTGATTAGAAGGCTTCGAGTTGCGTTAATTTTTAAGTCGCTTAAGGTTTGCGGGGCAGTGTGCAGGTGTAAATAACAAAAACTTCGTAGGTCTCGTCGTTTGCTCTTTTGCTGTCTCTGCCAAGTGAAGCGTGCGGTGTAAGCGTTCTAATCACTTCACTTTCGTGGCAGTCGCTTTAGCATTTTCTTGACGTTTTTTTTGGCAGTTTGTGTGGCAGCCGAGTGCTGTGTTCCTGCTGTAAGCCAGTCGCCTGTCTCGCGCCTGACATTCGTCTCGACGTGACGCTCATACAAAATTGCGTAACCAAAGTTTGGCGCTAATGAGAATTGAGCAGCGGCGCTTGACCGCGTGTACCGTAGTGAACCTTTTTGTGCACCGCACGTAGCTTATTATTATAGCTGCACCACTCTTCAGTGTCTTTTTTGTTGTCACTTGACCGCTTAATGGTTGGCAAGTTGTCTCAGTGGAATAATGATGTTTTTGTAGTAAATATTTTTGTTTGCCTTTTCTGCTTTCTTTCAAATTGAGGTAATATCTTTTACAATCTGATTTTCATTCCTCGGTCACCTCAATCAGTCTTCTTATTTTAATTATTTAAAAGGTCTTAGCAGCTTTTCGCCGATTTGCTGTCTCCTTTAGTGACGACTGTAAAATTAATTATTTCCATTAAAAGTTGTAACATCTAATCTCGACTGATTGCTAGCGCTTGCAGATCAGATTAGAAAAAGATTTCGAGATTTTATTAAGTATGCCTAAGTCTAGCTCACTTAGATCTGCAGTCATCTGTGGGTATTCTTCCTATCGGCTGCAAAGACATGATGGCGTTGTCAGTCGTTAGGTACAATCACAAAAGCAAATTTCTGCCGGAAGAATCACTAACTCCCTGTTTGTATGAAGGAATGTACGAAATTCGTCCGAAAATGCAGACATAAATCCTGCGAACTGTTCTGTCAGGGTCAGCGAAGGAGGAAAGATGGCCTTCATGATAGTCGTCATCTCACCATCAGACTGACAAGCATACAAGTAGGACCAACGTACCCACTGCAGTGCGATCAAAGTAAGGTTCGAATCAAAAAGAGAGCGTTTATTATCATATTCCGTAGTTGTACGACTTTGCAGACAGCTGTCTATCACAGCTAGCATGTCGGCTAGTTCCATCGTCATGAAGCAGAAATGCAATGCGAGACACCCTTTTTGTCATACGGAAACACGAGTCGGACGTTGTTCCACTTATATGTATATCTTGGGGTGATTTTCATACACGACCCCGACGTACTCCGAGCATGAGCTCGATGATTGATGAAGCCTCGGAACGACCGTTCCCTGAGTTCTCCCTTTGGATCGATTCAAAAAGATAATCTTGTTTGCCTGTTTGGTTATTGGTTGGTTACTAGAAGTCATGCAGAGCTCCGCAACTTTGCTCATGTTCCGACGAACGCATTTTGAACACAGCTCTTAGTTCGTTGAGATTTTATCGCAAGCCGCAAATAACTAATCAATTTGAAATCGCATTTCTAAGACCCAACTAGTTGTTATTTTTTATGTTTTGTTGCATAAAAGTTAACTGCCTAGGCACATTTGAAATCCACGAAATATAATGGAAATTGAAAACCTTCCATTTCTCCTCCCTCCTCCCCACTCGCTGCGCTAATCCACTTGAAAACTCGTGACTAAAGGTAATACTCTACGAATTTCGAATTCAAATGACACAAATTACGCATCGAAAAGTCAGCAAGCGACAGAAAGACAGCTGACATATGCGTCAGACTTTTCGTTGCACAAAGTGGAAAAGTGTGAGGCGTTGTGCCGTTTTAATTTGCGCCCGAATTTGTCCGACTTTTATATGCGTTATTTCAAAGCGTTTTTGTATTCAAAACAACGCCGCGTCAGTAACAAATTCCACAATCGAAATGAGGAAATGAAAGAATAGGGAAAACAAAACAAAGCAAAAAATACGGAAATAAAAAATGTATAATTGAAGGGAATATAAAAAGCGAATGTCGGCGAGGGAAGGCGCAGCAGCAGCATGAATTGAAACCAGCAACTACAAGGCAGCTAACCAAGTGGCAACCACAATGGTTTGCGAGCAGCGAACACACATGCGAGCGCGTGTGTGTGTGTGTTTGTTGGCTTTGTTGTTGTGTGTCCTTCGTTTTAGTCTTTAGTGTGAGACTAGCGATTGGCGGCGGGCGGTTGGTTGTTGGAGAATGGTGGCTGTGGGCCGCAGGCTGCCGCTGAGTGACAACTCAATAAGTATGCAAGGCATGCACAGAGCGCGCGGCTTTTCTGTGCGAGTGAAATGCGTAGGGCAACAACGCTATTTGTCAACGCTTGGCTACATACATACATATTTGCTTTCTGAGGTTGCTCTTTGTCTCCTATCATAATGATTATTGCGTTTAAGAGCTTCTTTGTTTGCGTAAGCGCGCGGTTTCGTTTTTATTGTTGTTCTATATTTTAAGTAGATTGTGTAACAAGAGAAATAAAGATTTAGTACAAATTTTCTCATGGTAACTATGGCTACTCAGGTTAACCACAAAGTTCTTTGTAGTTTCCCTCACCAAACACATAATCACGGGAGAGGAAATATCATAAAAAATTATAGTTATGTCTTTACAATAGAAAACCTTCCTCAAAGCTATATTCAAATATGCTGAATATCGGGCTTAAACTAAACTAAAAGCTGCAAAACGACGCCTCATTCCTGATCTAAAATTGACCAGAGTATCTAAAAGTTGAAGTGTGAAGCGCAGCGGAATAGCGCTTCTGTGCCGCGAGCCTCCTCATAACACACTCCAACCACTGCTTGAAATCGAGCAGGCTAACAAAGCAAGCCAATAGCAGTCAACACCTGCCTTCACAAGAAGTACTCGCCGTTTATACGCAGTTCCTGCAGAGTTGCTCATGGAAAGAAGTTATGGCATTGTTTTCATTTGGAATTCAGTCCGTACGGCACATATGGCACATCCACTAACGGAAGCTGTGCGCTAAAAAAAATATACGTCTGCTCAGACAAATGCAGGTCCCTGCTCCAAACTACATACGCATAGGCCAGTCCTTTTCTGTCTGCATTTTATGCCCACTGTTCGGCGAAACTTTATTGTGAATGTGTATGTTTTGCGTAGATATGGGTTTAGCGGTCTGTCCCCTGAATTTTCCGATTGTCTCTCCACTATTCCGACTTGATTCTTCCATTTTTATTTGCTCTCAGCCTCCATTCCATGTTTGCTTTCTTTGGATTTTTTATACACTTTAAGTTGATATCATCTCTTGCTCGCTTTCCTAAAATGCCAGTGATTATTTGTGCGGTCATGTTGGAGTGTGTGTGAAAGAGTTGTGGTTCTTAGCACTCATAAAAAGCTTTCAAAAAGCTGGTTATCAGAAATTTCATTTTAAGTGATTAAATTACTTGTTCTACTTTGAATTTAAATACTGTTAACTGAAGTTGAAAGTAGCATTGAAACATTAGAGTATTTTTGGTTTTAATGCAGAGAGTTTTCGTTGTAAATTGGATATAGTTTCGGAGAGAAAACCAGTTAAGAACTCAGTTAGTGGCTATATTCGATATCAAAATTTTCAAGGTCACTGGCGTTCATAGTAGCACAGTATAGCCACCGCTTTGCTTTGTAATACAGTGGGATTCTCTTGGGTACATTCAGCGGTGGGAAACCCGTGTCCATTTGAAATGAAATTTTTAATTTTTTATTTGCCTTTTAGTCTTCAAGTGCTTTTCAAACATTAAACCGTGTAATTCATTGAATTATCTCAACTGCATTTTCACTGGAGGACTCACTTACACGTACCTCACAATCAAAGACACTTTACAACAAAATATTTCCTACACTTGTAAACATACGTCATAATATAACTTGACACTTAACAACTAACACTTGAGTCTTATCGAAGCCAATATGTGTTTACTTTGCAAATGCAAGTAAGAAGCGCGGAATATTTTAGATAAACAACACACAGAAACTATAAAAGGCGCCGCCTGTATGTCGATCGTTGCAGTATGATGTCAACTCAAACATGAAGTCCACAACAAAACTTTCTCGGTATTTCGTGGCGTTCGTGGTTTTTTCGGTGCTTTCCGCGCAAACCGGTTGCCTGGCTTGCACGCTCTCGAACCGTGCTGGCGCACAGGCGGAGCAGAAGGACTGGTGGCAAACGGCACAGTTCTACCAGATTTATCCACGCTCCTTCCAAGACTCCGATGGCGATGGTATTGGCGATTTGAAGGGCATTACGTCGCGTTTGCAGTACCTAAAAGATATTGGCGTAACCGCGGCTTGGCTGTCGCCAATTTTCAAATCTCCCATGGTGGACTTTGGCTATGACATTGCGGACTTCTACGAAATTCAGGCAGAATACGGCACGATGGATGATTTTCGCGAGTTGATTTCGAAGGCGAACGCATTGGGTCTGAAGATCGTATTGGATTTTGTGCCAAATCATTCTAGTAACGAAAGCGAGTGGTTCAAGAAATCACTTAAACGTGAGCGCGGTTACGAAGACTACTATGTATGGCACGATGGTAAGCTGGATGCGAATGGCGAACGCATACCGCCGAGTAACTGGGTGAGTGTGGAGTAGAATCTGCAACTATCTCCTCTGTACTCACATGTTAAGTTTTTATCTATTACAGTTGCAATCATTCCGCGGCTCTGCGTGGGAATGGCGTGAGGAACGCCAGCAATATTACCTGCATCAATTCGCCGTACAGCAGGCCGATCTGAATTACCGCAATCCAGCCGTGGTGGAACAAATGAAACGCATAATTCGCTACTGGCTCGACCAGGGCGTAGCTGGCTTTCGCGTCGATGCAGTGCCGGTGCTCTTCGAAGTGGAGCCCGACGAGAATGGCCAATATCCTGACGAACCGGTGAGTGGTAACACCGACGATAAGGATGATCGCGCTTATCTCAAAAATGATCTGATTGAAAATCGTCCGGAGACCATCGATATGGTTTACCAGTGGCGCCAAGTGATGGATGACTATCAGCGCATACATGGCGGTGATACGCGTGTGCTGCTGATCGAGACATACGCGCCGGCCGCATACACGATGCAGATGTACGGCAACCGTACAGTGGAGGGCGCACACTTGCCGTTCAACTTCAATTTGATTACCGTGCTGAAGCAGGGTGTGAGCGCGTCATATGTGCAGCAGGCGGTCGATGAGTGGCTGAAGAATATGCCGGCCAGACGTACTGCGAATTGGGTGGTAAGTGCGTGCCGGTTGAGTTGTCTATGTTGTGGCTAATGTTGTTATACTCTTATGTTACTGGCAGATTGGTAATCACGATCAACGTCGCGCGGCTAGCCGCTATGGCGTGCAACGCACGGATGCCATGAATATGCTGGTCATGACTCTGCCCGGCGCAAGTGTCACCTATCAGGTAAGTTCGACGTTAATGGTTTTTACGCATATGATTTTGCTAAACTTTTGTTTAAGGGTGAGGAATTGGGCATGATTGATGGCGAGATCTCATGGGAGGATACCGTTGACCCCGCCGCTTGCAACTCAAATAAAGACATTTATGAAAACTTTACGCGCGATCCGTCACGTACGCCATTCCAATGGACCGCAGGCACTAACGCCGGTAAGCACAGCTCAATATAAATAATTTTGTTTACTTCTAACGGCTTATACCCTCAAAAAGGTTTCTCCAATGCTTCAAAGACATGGTTACCACTGGCACCAGACTACCAAACCCTCAATGTTGACGTGGAGAACTCGAGCGCCAATTCCCATCTCAAGATCTACAAGTCACTGATCGAATTGCGCAAAAGCTCGAAAACCCTACAGGATGGCTCGTACAAATATAAGGCACTCACAAGCAACTTTTTCGCTTTGAAACGGTACACAGCTGCATATTTAATTATACTTACTTGGTTACTATATACATTCTCACGTTACTACAGCTACCTAACCGGTGAGAACACCATCGTTTACATCGCCAATTTCGGCAATGACACAAGCACTGTGGATCTGCAGCAGGACTTTGATGTCCTGCTACCCGCTGCAATGACCGTGACGATAAGCAGCTTGGACTCAACGAAAACCAGCGGGTGAGTACGGCTCACGTGACACAACTGTAAAAATGTTTATATAAAAAATTCGATCCCTTACTTTTTTCCAGCTCCGAGATTGCCACCAAGAGTCTGTCGCTGGCTGCCGGTGAGGCCTTGATTTTGAGTGGCCCCGCTAATTGAGTTTGGCGTGGATATATTGCGTAGTCGAAAAAGTCTTTTCGTATTTCTAATACGAATTGAAGTATTTGCCTGCCTCTAAACATATTTTTCTGAATAAAATCATGAAGTGCGCCGTCGAGTGTTTCGCGCTAATGAAACCAAATTTAGTTAAGTTGTTTCAATCATTTTATTCAGAATATTTATTCACTTGTTTTGCTCTCAATATTTCATACGCTACATATTATATTTTCTAGAATGTGTGGAAATTTATTTGCTAACCATTATTTGCATGCTCATTCAATTGAGTAACTTTAAACAATTTACATTTACATAGTTAATGCATAAATTTAAGGTACTTACTTCCATACAAATACTTTATGTACGAGTATACATATGTACAGCGTATATGCAAGCATTATTTATTTACATGTGCTTAAACATATTTACGTAGAAACATTCAACTGTGTGTAACGAGGTGTTTTCTTTTGAAATTCATTAGAATTTTCAATATTTACTTTGGTGTAATTAATTTGCATAATTACTTGATTATTTTTGGTCATGAATTTTTGGTCTGCCATAAATCATTTCATTATTAATTTACAATAACTATTAGAGCTACGGTTAACTACAATGCTTGTTTTGCCTTATCTTGCATCTCTATGGGTAATTAGTTATACTAAAATTAATTAATTAAGCTGACCCTCTAGGAAAAATACAATACAGCTTTTATGCTTTAATATTTACGGTTGTAAATTTCTAGTGTACTTTATTTAGAAGTGTTACAATATACAATATTACATAGTTTTTTCATTGGAAAGGCATATTTTTGTTGTGGTTGCAATTAACATTTATAAGGAAGTTAACTAAAAACTCTAGAAATAAGTTGAAAAGCTCATATGTTGTAACAAATGAAAGCCTTCTTCAACTCTAGACGTTTCAACGAGCTTTCAAAGGTGAAAGCTCTGCTGTTATACATGAACTTTGCCTTGCGACTAAGAAAAACTAAACTATTTGAAAACAAATGAAAGCTTGCTTCAGCTCTAGGCGTTTCAACGAGCTTTCATATGTGAAAGCTCTGCTTTGCGACTGAGAAAAACTAAACATTAAGTTCGTTTGCAAATAAATTCATTATGTTGCTGGGCTCAAACAACGTAATAAATTTAGTTGCCTCTACTGCGCACAGGCGGCCAATTGGCCAAGCAGTAGAGCGTTTGATTAGGTTGCAGAAGGGATAATATTGTTATTGTTGTGTACACGATTTATAAAATCTATTATCTTTTGTTTACTTATACTAGTTGCTATCCCTTTTGTAACAAAATCGCGTTTTCGCTTAAAAATTAGCAATAACTAGAAATTATGTTTGCGCCGTGGACTTAACTAACTTATTAATAAAGGCTTAAAACTATGTCTCTTAATATATATACATACATTGATACATTTGGCCTCAATACTTAATATTTGGTTCTAAATAATATCACATGTTAGCGCCATCTTAACTATAATTAATATGCTTATTAAATTTATAGAAAAAAAAAAATAAAACCAACAGAAAATCACAGATTAGAGTTGAGAAATCGTTTAGAAAAAATCTAGAAAACGCAAAAAAGTTAGATACTTGAAGAGCTGAAAAGAAGAGTAAATGAAAATAAGCTGTTGAGGCAGCGGCGCACCAACAAGCATAGTTTTGGGTGTCTCGCGCACATTTCGTACGAACAGCTGTTAGTGGTTGTACTTCTCAACCGCTTAATTAAAAAAAAAAGATAAGTAACTAGTTGTTTTAATTATTGAACTGTAATAATAAATGACGATTATATTTCTTATCAACTTGAACTCACTCTAAATATTTTTATAACTCTGTAACCAAATAGTTTTGTACCATACCTGCAAATATAAAACACTTTCATACGCTTATAATTAATATATATTAGTATACTAGCTTGCTTATTTACAATTTTAACTAACTTAATATACTAATAGCACAACTTAACTAGCTAAATTCATTGTAATTTCATTGGAACTGCTAAAGTATAAACCCTCTGTGGCTTGCTTGCAAAGGCATAAGCCCAGCTACCTACATAAATCCTCAAACTTAAATCATAAGCAGTCAGTTATGAACTCTGTGTAAAGAAATAAATTGGACTTATACTATTTTTTGGTACTTACTTACAGTTACAAATACATTTAGCAAAACTCTAATGGCTGCAATTCAGCAATTTATTGCGCTGCCAGTGTTACGCGCCTAGGGCCAGTGCGCACACTCTCACACGGGTATGGCGCAGCGCTTTTTGCTGCCGGTCCGCGTGCTGCCGTTGCCACCATTGCTGCTGCTGTTGCTGCTGCTGCTGCTGCAATTGCTGGCTGTGTTGCTGCTGGTGGTAGTGGTGCGGTCTGTGGCACCCTCCACGTTGCCGCTGCCGTTGTTATTGCTGAGCGTGTGTTGGGCGGCAGCGTGATTGCCGGCATTGTTGTTATTGTGCTTATTGCACTCATCCGCTATGGCTTGCGCTGGCTGTGCGGCACAGCTATCACAGCCGATTTCTTGCTGCGGCGCATAATTGCAGCCATGTGCTTTCAATGTGTCCGCGGCATTACAATGTTCGATGGCTTTTGCAGTTGCTAATGCAGCGCCAGCGCTGACAGCATTGGTTAGCGGCGCTTTGGGCTATAAATTCGTGGTCTCCAGTTGTGGTCGACCGCTATCACTGCACATAGTCGCGCTATCGCTACAGTTGTGCAGCGCAACATGTTGCTGCAACATTACATGATTGCTTAGTGCATGCAAAGTTGGTGGCGATACGGCTGTGCTAATGGCCGCAACTGCTGTGGCAGATGTGGCGGCTGTGCTGGCTGTAGTTGCTGCAGCGGTGGCGGTGTTTGTGGCGTGTGCCAGCGCGTTAGGGTTGCCATGCTGCAATTGATTGATTTTATTATTATTTGCCACGACTTCAGCCTCGCTGCTGGCGGCTAGTGGGTGGTGGTGTAATGATTGTTGGCTTTGTTGCTCATGCTGTTGTTGATGATTGTTGTTTGGCACATACTGATCCGCATAGGGAATCTGACTGTAGGCGATGCTGTCCAAATTGGTGAAGATATTCGTTATTGTGATGGTCTGTGTTGCCATCTCACAGAGCTTCTTCGCCTTGGTGCTGTTGTGCTCTGCAGAAGCGAGAAGGAGTGGAAAAAGGAAATAATATATAGGTTATATGCATAATTTCAAGGAGAGTTCTAGGCTGCCTTTAAAATGAACTACTGTTAGCTCTGCATATATGGTATGGTTGCTATTATTGTAGCTATATATTCACCTGTATTTGTTGGTGTGATATGCTTTTGTATTTTCTCCTCTTGCGCGCATGTAGCGGCTGTCACCACGGCGGCCGCCATCATGGACGACGGTCCGGTGCCCGCGCGGTGCATGTTTCCATAGCGCGGCGGCATCATGCTCTGCCGCACGTTGCGTTCAGGCCTTATAAGTATTATGTACAGCTGAAAAAAGCAATGCAGGTTATGTAAATGCCAATATTAATTTCATAAGCAACAAAAAAATTTCGCAAAAATCAAGCTTTTTTTTGGCTTTTGGCTGGTCTACAGTTCATGTGAAAGGTTTTGTTTGCTGTCGTGCGCATCAACATGGTATATTCATGTTTAATTGATGTCAAATCTGACTTTACCATCAGTTGACTTGACCTGACACTTGCTATGTTTGCCATATTTGCCTTTAGCGACACAATATTTATTGTAGATTTCACTAGGATTTGCGCATTATGTCATATTATGTTTTTGCTTGCGGTCGTTTATCAACAGTTAGCTGTCACGTGCCACTGAAACTATTATGCGGGCGGTTTTTGTGTGTTTTGAATTGAATTTCACACTCAAAACTTTGCATACGTACACATACACAGAAAGTCATATTTACCCATACATGCACAGTCAGTATCTGTTTCGCATGTGAATAATTTGCAGTGAATTTACAGTGAGTTATTGTTGTTTTTGTTGACTTCTTTTTTCTTCTCTTTTTCAGTTGTTCACTCGAATATTTATTAGTTGGCTGACAGTTGCTAGCGTGTCAGCAAATTTAGTTGAAATTTTGTTGATAAACGGATGAGCACTTTTACTGGCGTAAAACAAAGGTGCTTTCAGAATATTCACACTTCGGTGAGAAATATCAACAAATGCATACAAGTTTTCAAAAATGCCTACCCTCATGGGTGTATTTTTTTCTTCAAAATTAAATTGCTAGTTATTTTAACTGCTTTGTAGTTGAAAGTCAGAAAAACAATCAAGGCTTTTAGCAAAAGCCTTTCAACTGAACTTTTTTAAAAAAATTTCTTTGTTGGAGTAATCGAATTTATATGCTGGTATGGTTCGTAAAAGCAGAAAACATAGTAACTTGAATATTTTTCTCTGAATAATGAAGATCTTTGTCATTTGACCAGTTGTTTGGTAAATATTGGGTAGTCGAAAAAGTTTTTTCGAATTTTGTCAATAGATGTCGTGGAAGTCGTATATCTCCAGTGCTATCAATCACATTGTGCCATACCATATAATGTTTGATAGGTGAGATTTTAAGCTTCATTTAACCAAAACTAAAAAATAAATTCGGGAAAGTTGAAAAAAAGTTACAGCTGTTCAAAAATTAGTGAAAATAATGAAGAAATTCGCTATATTTTGAAATTTTTTTTTATAAAAAAGTGCAAGCCACCAATGAAATTTATGAAGTCTACGGAGACCATGCTGTGTCAGTTCGTGTAGCATAACAATGGTTTGCTTGCGTCCGTTCTGGAAATTTCGTTGTGAATGATCCACCTCGCTCTGGCTAACCTATCGTTGAAAAAGTCCATGAAATTATCGGAAAAATTGATAAGGACCATCACATAAGCAGCCATTGCATCGCTAAGGAACTTAACATTCATCTTCAAATGGTTTTGAACTATTTATAAAAGGCTGGCTACAAAAAGAAGCGCGAGATTTGGGTACTACATAAATTGGAAAATTTAATGAACGGAACTAACATCTGCGATTCTTTGCTGAAACGAAATGAAATCGAACTATCTCTCAAGCGAATGGTAACACGAGATGAAAAGTGGATCAAATACGACAATAATGGCAAAACAGATCAACAAAAGGACCAAAATTATACATATTTGGTTGATTAAAGTTAATTATAAATATAAAAAATATGTTGAAATTTAATAAAAAATACGAAAATACTTTTTCGACTGCCCAATATTTCTTCTCTATAGAATGAAGATCTTTGCATATTTGAACAGTTGTGCTTTGATAAATATTTGATTGTCATATGTGACTTCCTTAAGGGTTTAAATTAATAGAACATACTGTTGACCCTGAGGACAATTTTTGAAAAAAATAAATACAACATACTCATATTTTCAGGCCGAGTGCTGATGGCCTCATAAAACAACACTAGAAGGCACATATAATTTCCACGAAATCATCTAAACTATTTGCGCGTTCGTAGTTGTTGCGACACAGCTTTGCTTTAATTCTCTAATTAAATCATAGCTAATGGTGAGTGCGTGCGAGCAGGTGAAGTCAAGGCAATAGCAAATATATATGTCTGAATCAGTGGAATTTATGCAACATATATGTAGTTTGCTGACATTTTTAATAAAAGTAGTTTGCGAGTTTGCAGTATTCGCAACAAAAATATGAATTTAATTTGCATAAATTATATGGAAAATATTTCATTTCATTTATTTTCAAGCTAGTATTTGTGTAAGCGAATTGCTTTGTTGAGATAAAAATAAATAAGTAACTGTGTGCAAAACAAATATTTACAAATATGAGCTGTTTTTTTATGTATTTACACAAATTTAAATTTGATCAGCAAGTTTTTTTAATGTACATCGACAAGAAGTGAGTGAAAAAATTTAGTATAGTTTTGAAGCAACAGAAAATTAATGAATAAATTGGTGCTGTCAAATGAAAATAATGTTCAAATTGCTTTAATATTTGTAAATTTAAAATTTATTAGCGTTTTACATGCAGAGTGACCTTTCGCTGCTTTGTTTTGAATACTGTAGCAGGTTAGACTCCGACTTATCCAGAATAGACCTCGACATATTCAATATATGTCCTGCGTGCAATGAGTCCCGCTTGACACTGGCACCGACCCGCCAACCCTACTAATCTGACGCCCCTCTCTCTTTGTTCCGATCGCGTCATAAAAACCATCAAATTTAGTGTTATAACGCTTGCTATGGATGGCAGCGAAATTTCCAGTCTCTTTTAGAAAGAAATAAGGCACGTTGATGCCGCCGTACCACAATTCGCACCAAAAGGTAAATTTTTTGGGGATGGTAGTGAGTTTCCTGACTCACACGAGGATTTGACTAGCCTCACTTGCGACAATTTTTTCTTTTGATGAAGCCCTTAAGCCAGAGAGGAAATTCATCTGAGAAAATGCGAAAGACGAGAATGATCGTAATAATCTTCGACAAGTTCCAAGCACTGTACCACTGTGAACCGCGAAAAGATAAAATCGCAAACCTCAACGAATACACTGACAAAACTTAACACAAATCCACAAAGAAACATGGTTGCCATGAGCTGTCAAACTCAGTCATCCCTATTGGTAGGTGCTATACATACAAACACACAACACCGCTAATTACACATGGAATACAATATGGAGTTGCTTCGCACTTACCTTTGGCGAGAACAAACACGCCACCGTGACGCTCGCCGACAAACTTATCGTCACCGACATCGACGTTATTCTCAGCGGCACATGATTGGCCGTGCCGAAGTAAAGCGGCACAAACGCCAGCCAGATGACGCACGTGGTGTACATGGTGAAGCCTGCGTAGATGATAAAGATGGTGGAGGCGGAATAGAGTGCATAGCGAAAGGAAAGATGACAAAATAGAATTTTAATTAGACAAATATTTAAGAGACACTTAGTAAAAGTCGTATGGTAATGTGGTGTGTGGAGATTAGAGCGGGTCGATTTATAGGGAGTCAAACAAAAAACCGGAAAATTGCGTAGGCGGAAAGTTTTCTATGGATCATTCTGACCAATTTTTCTAAGAGACTATGGGTCTAAACCCGGTTTTGAGCCAGCAATTTTTATGGTGAAATTTTTGAGGGATTTTAAAATATTTTTAGACAGCTTTTCACATACCCGAGTCAAATGTTATACCTACATTTTGATATTCTACTAATAATTTGTTTGTCGGAATCAGCCAGATCGGATAACTATATCTTCCGTACAATCGAATATTCAGATATTTTAAACTTAGTCTTAAAAGTCTCTGGCTCGAAACCGGTATCACACCCATAATCATTTAAGCAAAGTTATTCCGAATGATCCGTTAAACATTTCCCACATACACGATTTAATAGGAAAATAAAAGACGACCCGCTCTAGTATCGATTCATATACCGATAAGAAGTGGCAAACTTCTGCTTTACAACGTTTAAGTCAAATCACGCTTTGTCTACCAATTACAACCATTTAATTGATTCTGTAAATAGCTGTGGTTTGAAGTTGAAAGCGCGCTAAAGCTCAAGCTCGCCGGACGCTCGTCAAACTGGCGCCAACTACTTACCGATATGTTTGGACTCGTTAAATGCCTCTGGTATTTTGCGCGTCAGCACCGCGTACACCGTGCAGACTACAATCAGTAGGATGGGATAGAAGAATGCGATCATGTAGGAAGCATCGATGTACGAATCGCAGACGAGCAGGTTATCCTCGCGTGTCGGATGATGGTACATGGCGTGCGACGGTGCAATCACCATCCAAACGCCATTAATGAGAATCTGCAATGGCAGCAAACACGAAAGGGGGGTGGAAGATAGAAAATCACATAAAGAACGGTCATTAGTAAAAGGAAAACCAAATGCAGTTCTAGTTGTGTGTGTGTGAGTATGTGCGTGTGTAAATATGTAAACATTATTTTAATGGCAAAGTAAAGCGCTATTGTGTTGATGAATGGCGCAGCGCTAAAGAAAAGGGGTAATGGATTCTGCTGAATGCTTTTGTTCGCGGCGAAAGCAAATATGTGTGAAAAAGCTGTGTGCCTGTGTGTGTGCGTGAGGAAATATGCGGTGTGGCAGCGTGTTGGTTGCATGCAACATGCCAGCTGTAGTATGCCGGAATGTGGCGATGCAGCCGCTGCGTCGAGAAATCTTTTGGCGCATTCTTGCGCATTTATTGTGTGCGCTCTGGCTGCCATTGTCATAGATATCGCACTTACTTGTATGAAAATTAGGAACGAGCAGATAACCAATTGTGACTTGGGACTTATGAACGAAGGTCGTTTCGCTGATTGTTTGCCCGCTTTGAAGATACGCGCTATGCGGTTGGTTTTGGTGAGCAGTGCGGCGTAGACAACGGTGAAGCAGAAGCCGACGCTGAAGCTGGTGGAGAGAGTAAACGATAATATGCAAATAAAAGTTTTATATAATGCATTCAAATAATTTTTTATAGTTTTGAATTTTTTTTTTTTGTAATTTTTAAAGTTTTTTTAAATTTTGTTTCAATTTCAATTTTCCTCAATTTAAGTCTTTCAAAATTTTTTTTAACTTTATTTCAATTTTTTTTTTAATAGTACTATTACGAGTAAAAGCTTTTTGGTATCATTTAGTGCAAATCTCTATGGCAACTTACCGTTGTATGGCGCACACTATATTCGTTGGCTTCAACACCAAAGCAAATGTGACGGCATAACACATTAGTATGCCAGCGAGTAGTATGTAGCTGAGCTCCCGGCCAGAGGCGCGCACAATGGGCGTGTCGTTGTGGCTAGGGGAATTAATGGGACGAGAAAACGTTTGTTAAAGAGGAAATCATAAAAAGTGAAACAAAACTTGAAATATATATTTTCAAAATAATAATTCACAAATCGCTTTATCTCTTTAGCAAGAGATTAAGCAAATATTTTCTTGCTGCTTCTAACAAAATTGTAAAAATGGCCGCTAAAACAAACAAAACGTAAATTTTAATATTTAAAGACACTGAGCAAAGCATATTGTGCATTTAATTTAAAAAGCAAACAATGAAAAGCAAGCCTAGCCAAGGAGAAATTTTGCGAAAAATACCAAAATTGCAAAAATAAATAAATAAACACAGAAAATGAAACACAAATATTTCCGGCGCTGATGAAAAGCTTGAGTTGCGCGCTTTAAAAATCGGCAAATAAATACAAAAAGCTTAAGTAGCATGTTGACTTGGCAATAAACCAAAAAAAAATAAAATAAATAAAAAATAACCAAAATAGAACCAACAAAAAAAGACGTGGAAATAAACAGTAGCGAGAAAACGACAAAGAGCAATCAATTGTTGACATTCGACAGTTGGCAATTGACACCGTAAATAAAAGGATGCTGAGAGTGAGTATATGTTTATATAGATGTGTATTAGTGCTTGTTGCACACTTACCGCACAAACACGCCAACAACAAAGAGCGTGACCAAAATGCCGGTGGCACTGAAGGCCATCGCCCCAATCGCCCAAGCTGACTCGGGCCGCAAGTAGACTTCCGGTATTGTCTGGCAGAACTGCTTGCTGGCATCGGGCAAAGTGCCCAATTGGCAAGTTAGGCACTGTGTCTCATCGATAGGATGCCGTATCTAGATGAAGTATTGTAAATATGTAATTGAAAAACAAGAGAAGGAAGTTGGCAAATAAACGGCTATTTGGAATGTAACAAGTGAGGCTGCAATTACTTGGCTAGCGGATTTGGAAGTTATTAATAGCTTTGCAAATTTATATATTGCGCTGCTCTGGAGAAGTTTTCATGTCTAGCTTTTTGTAAAAGTAAACTAAAATTATGTTGATTTTCCAATAAGAGTTACTTAAAAAAAATTGCATTAAAAGTTTGTTTAAAATATCGGTTAGTCGAAAAAGTCTTTTCGTATTTTGTCAAAAGATGTCGTTGCATTCGTATATTTAGTGCTACTAATCACATTGTGTTCCGATGAAATTGTGGAAAAGATTGACTACGACCGATACATAAGCAGTCATGACGTCGCTAAGTAACTTAAAATTCATCATCAAACCTTTTTGAATAATTTAAAAAAGGTGAATTGTCTGTGAAAAATTCGACAAAAATGTTCGAAAAAGATCATGGTCCAAGCTTGGTGAAGCTCTACAAATGGTCGCAAAGCCAGGATTGACGCCTCGAAAGTTTATGCTGAGTGTTTGGTGAGATTGAAAAGGAAGGATCCACTAAAAGTTCTACACTGATGGAAAAATGTCTCTAAAGGAAAATTGGCAAAAAGTGGTAGACCAAAATGGTATATATTTGGTTCATTGAAGTCCATTATATATATAAAAAATAAGTTTAAGTTTGATTGGAAATACGAAAAGACTTTTTCAACTACCCAATATATGGCCTTGCTCTTAATAAATTTTCATGTTTAGCTTTTTGAGAAGAAAAAAATAAGAAAATTATATTAACATCCGAACGGAGTTTCCTAAAAAAATTGCATAAAAGTTTTGTTTGAAAATTTTGCATTATTGTAGCTAAAAGCTGTTCAACTAGCTATAAGTCTTTATATTTTGGTTGCGATTGAGCTTTACTACTTAAATAAACTTGTATAAAGAAACATGTACGTATATGTATATTTTGGTTGGAAACTGCACAGAAGATTTTCTACCGCAATTCCGTAACTAAATTAAATATTGATGCGCGCCCAATCACTCAGCTCAGCTCACGGCAAACGCGTGCCACTACTTCTAAAGTGTTATTTAAATATTTTCGTCAAACAACTGCGAGCAACAATTTATGCAGAATATTTCAAAACTTCCACTTCTTTGCTTCTTTTACCATTTGAAAGAGATTGACTCAGAAAAAATTCGCGCTTCGAATGCGAGGCGACCTTCGCTTTAAAAAGAGCTGAGCGGCATTCACGCTTTGCTCAACTGGGTTCAATGAGTGAATTGAATTCAATTTGCTACAGCATAATTTCTAAATCAAAATCCAATTTCCCAGCTGCAGTTGGCTCAAATAAGCACACACACACATACAAACATGCGTAAATGTATTTGTAGAACGGTATACAAATGCGCTGCAGTAAAAGCATTACCAATATAAAACAAGCAAATCAATTACTCTACAAAGCACTTCAATTTATCTGCACAACTCAGTGCCTTGGTCCCCCTCCGCGCCACGGCCGCACAATATGGTTTGCGGCTGATCCAGCTGTCACCCTTTCAGGGGCATGCATGTGCGTGCGTGTGTGTGTGTGTGCCAATACTGCGCTGGCGCTGGCAAGCGTTGCCGTGCTAAGTGACAACTGTAAATTTGCCTGAACTTACTTGATAGGTTGAACAATTGAAGCAATGCCAGCAGCAGCTCTCGCCCTCCACATACTTCTTGGCCTGTCCGCGTTCGCAGGGCAAGCTGCAGACGGACTCAGGTGGCTTCGGATGCAACAGCTTAAATTGGACCTCTGCAATGGAAGAGAGCAACAATGAGAAAAGAATGAAAATGTGCGGCAGAAACAAAGCAAATGAACTCGAGTAAATAGAATAGAAAATAACGAGATCGTATAATAAAGTGCAGATGAGTGTGTGTGCCTGAGTGCTGGCAGAAAAGTGTGCAAGGAAGCGAGGCGTACATGTGTAGCAGATAAGTTTACAAATGCGACTGCAATGAGAACGAGCAAATTTACTGCAAGTGCGCCTAACTGCTCTTGTGATGCTGAAATGGATTTGCTGTTGCAACAAATTGTGAGTTGTTGAAGGCTAAACAAGCGCGCAAGTGGAATAAAGGATGAAAAATAGGCGCTTTAAGCCGCAAGTTGCTAAACTATTGCCAGAGATTGTTTGGTTGATTGATATATAATATTGAATTACTTTTTGCTTGCTCTTAAAAGTGCTGAAAATTATCTTTGTAATCCTAATAGTTTAGTATACCCTGGCGAGGGCATATAAAGTTTTCAACGAAATTGGTAGCGGCCATAAGAAAGCGGTGATCACCCTATGCAGTATATATTATATTATATATAAATGATCAGCGTAATGAGTTGAGTCGATTAAGCCAAGTCCGTTTCTTCGTCCGTCTAGCCTGTTTGTTTTTATATACACCAATTAGTCACGTATTTTATGAGATATCGTTCTAAAAGTGTGCACACTAAGAAGCTGACCACTATAACATATAGCTGCCACACCAATTGAACACTCGGAGTCAAGTCCTAGTATAAAATCGTTTGTATTTGACGAGATATCTTGATAAAAAATAATAAAGGTTATTTCCTAAGGCAATGCAACAATGTATGAAGAAATGTCTCTTATCGGACTATTATTTTATATAGCTGCCATACAAACTGAATGACCCTAATCAGGTGTTTGTATGGAAAACTTTTTCATTTGACGAGATATCTTCCCGAAATTTGGCAGAAGTTGTTGTCCAAGACGAAGGTGGAATCTCTGAAGAAAGTGTTCAAATCGGATAACTATATCATATAGCTGCCATACAAACTGACCGACGTAAGTTCATGTAAGGAACCTTTTGTATTTGTAAAGGGTTTTCCAGCTTCGGTGCAAACGAAATTTATGTTTTCTCTTGTTTTGTTTTATGATTATAACAGTATTTTAAATTTCAATAAACATATTCATTAATTTTAAAATTGTGAATATGAAAGAAAAAAATCTGTTTGAGAGCCTAAAAGCTGCAAAAAATTTTAAAACTCATATTTTAAAGTGTTTGAAAAGCATTTTTAATCAAAATAGTATTTGCTAGTCTATACCAGAAGCCTTTACTCGATATATTACTCTTACCTGTCATATTGAGTCGCAGTTCACCCTCGTAGTATTCACCCACTTTGACCCAGTGATAGAGGCCCTCCGCTGACTGCTTGAAATGGATGATATTGTAACGCGCTGGACCATCACCATTGGCATCGAAGCGAAAATGATCACCACTGAGACCTAGAAAGCATTGAAAGAAATTAAAATTTTAAATTAATTCAAAGCAAATAATGTCACACATAAACCTGAAACATAAATGTACTTATTCATATATGAAATCGAGCTGGATAAAAACCCGATTGCAGCGCAAAATTGGTAGGAAAAATACTTTACCGCAAGTATTTGAATAATTTCAGCTTACAGCCTAAGCAAACTGATTGCTTTTTCATGATTTGTATGTAGGTGTATGCGCAGTGTACTCTCTTATATACATACATATGTACACTTATACAATGTGTGTCTGTGTGTTCTTTCCAGCTGTTGGCTAAATCAGCAACCGCACCAAAATGGGTTAAACAATACATTGTCGTTGCTGCTTGTTTAGCTGTCAAAAGTTTTGATGACAATTTTTCATTCGACGCTGCTCATTATTACGCCCTTTCACGCTCGCATTATAAATTCGAACGCGCCTATTTATTTTCAACGCTGCCAATTTCGCTTATCTGCAGCAGTGCCATGCGCAACCGCCAATCAGCCGAAGCCATCAGGCATAAGCAACAAGCCACTCAAGAGCGCCAAGCAATATGTTAAGGCAACGCAAATCTAATCACGACGCACATAACGGCGTATAGACACACACGTACACACACACATATACAATGCAATTTGTGTTCTGTTGTTGTTTTTTGTGCGCCGCTCATTTTTCATTTGTTTATTTGTTGCTATTGTAACTTTTTAGCGGCAACGCCAACCATTTTATCTCAGCGCCGCACGCAGCGCGTTCACGCTTATTTCGACCCTTTCCAAGCGGACGAGCAATTTTTCCTTTTACTGTTACATTTTCTCTTCCTTTTTTTTGCGCTGTTATGATTATATAATAATTTATTGAGTTTCGTTTTCAATTCAATGATGAGCAACGCGGCCACTGGGCTGGTGGTGTCGGAAGTTATGCGGCGCGCGTGGAGCGGAATTGATGTTGGCGCAGTGAGCGCAGCTCAAAGCCAATTTTCCACTTGGTTGCCTCGATTGTGACAATGACAATGGGAGCACATCAGCAGCCGCATTAGTTGCAGTAACAGCCAGGGCGTCAGCGAAACGCGTCCTCGCAGCTTGCCGCACACCAGCGCATTGCTGTCGGAGCGAAATGTTACAAAGTGTCATTAGGGTACGTGCTCTAAGTACACATGCCAATTTCCATGTAAGCTATGCTGATGCAGAGCATATTATGTGAGTATGTGTGTGACAGCTGGTTTCGTTGCACCAGTGGCTCTTATACCCAGATGTACGCTAGAAAGTTGTTACTTAAGTAACTGAACAACACAAACTCATACTTCCATATCCCTTCTAATCATAACTCAACTATTCTACTTGATTGTCAGATTATTATATTATCCCCCCTCGCATGCTACTTACCCTGAAACTGCACTTTGCGCAAGTATTTGAGTAAGTCGGCGCCTTTGGTGGGTTTCATGGCATCGCAAAGCGAGGGTCGGCCGCCGCAGAGGTCGCGATGCATGTCGCTGTCAATATCCAAATAAAAGAGAAGAAGAGAAGAGAAAAATTTTAAATTAATTTAGGGTGAGCAGAAAATCGTTCTAAGTAGTTATATTATCAGTTAAACTATTTGGTTAACAATATGTATAACTTAATATTCTACAGTATACGACGCTCTCCCACGCTTGCAATCAACTCACCGTAGCGCGTATGCAAATGCCATCACCGCGTCGCTCACGAACTGCAGCTGATCCTCGAAGTCTGTGTCCTTGGAGAGGCGCTCTTTGGTAGTGCACGTGCGATTGTAATTGTTGTATGGTGTACTTAGACTCCCGGGATAGCGGCATTGGAAGTGGTCCTCCCAGAATTCTATGTAGACAATTGGAGTAAAATGATTTTCAACAGTTTTGCGTTATTGTAAACCCGCTGAAGAATTAAGTTCTAAACGAAGAAAACAAGAAAACAACATATGCTCGATTCACTCACCTACAAACCATGGATTTCGTTGATTGTTTTCCACCGTTAAGTTTAGAAAGTATTCCTCGAAACCTTTAACAGGATTCGCTTGCGGCTGCACGGACAAAGTGCCCTCAACCTGTAATTGAATGTATAAATAGATCTTAGTGGATAGCAATTTTGCTGGCTACAAAACACAAAGTTAATTTCTAAGCTTTAGTGTTGTTTCGGCATTTTCGAAATATTATATCATCGACAGCTTGCAAAGCTAAAAGCATGCGAGCCATTACTGTGTAAGAATTTCAAATAAATTTTTTAGTATTAAAACCCACTCTGGAATTCGATATTACTCGATATTACTCTACTTTCTTTACGGTAAACTAACAAGTCCTGGCACACAGATGGCGCTGATTCGGAGTAGTGTTTGGATGTTCAAGCGTAATAAACCCAAGTTTTTGCGGCGATATCTGGCAATTGATGAAATATTGCTCCATCGTTTCATTCCGAAGTCCTATCGACAGACATTCCAGTGAAAACCACAACAGTCGCCGTTATTGAGAAGTGCTGCTTCACCAAGACAACACATCGTGCCATAAGTCAGTGAAAACGATGACGAAAATCCCTGAACTGGGCTTTGAATTCCTGTCACATCCACCATATTCTCTAGATCTGTCCCCCAGTGACTATTTTCTGTTCTCACATCTCAAAGGAGTGCTCACTGTGATGAAATTCTCATCAAATGAAGAGGCGAATGCCGACATTAAGGCCTATTATGAAGCAAAAGGCAATTCGTACTACAAAAATGGGATCGCAAAGTTAGAGGGTCACTATAATCTGTGTATTATCCTTGATGCGAAGTGGCTAAATGAGCCACCATATCCATACAATTGTACACGAAGTCACAACACTGTCACACTTCAATACACCACACCAACACAGCCCAAAAATTCAAACACACACTCGATGACATCACACTGGGGAACCGAAACCGGGCAATTTGACTTCAGAAAAGTGAAAGAAAATGGTATGTGTAAAAGAGGTGAAGTGAGTTGGTACAGAATCATCCAGGAAGTATGTTGAATAAAAAAAAATGTATTTTAACAAACAAATATGTTTTACTATGGTCGGCCAGGCACTTTTCAATTGACTTGTTATAATAACTGTTTTAGCTCCATAAATTACGAAAGTCAATTCAATAAAAAAAGCTTTAAAACTTTAAAACAAGCAGAACAAAAGTGAACTCCAAGCCGTGTGGAAAAATATCTACCCTGAATTACTTTCTTTGTCTCTCCAATTTCCGGAAATTTTAATAAAATCATGTTCAATAATTTGTACATTAAGTGTGAGTTGAGTTAAGTTAATTTAAAGTCAATAACGACATTTAATTCTCCTGTTAAACATTAAATCGATTGTCTGTCTTACTGCTGTTGTCATTTCGTTTCGATTTTCGTAAGAAATTTGCCTGAAACAACAATTAATATCAATTATCCTGTCGCCAATCATACAAGCCTTTTGTGTAAATAAAGCACATATGCGCCATTACCCCGAGCGCCGCCTGCTCATGCAGCTGCGGCAATTGTAAACGTATTTGTGCGCATATAAATATGCACGCTGCTGTCAGTTTTACATTATCTGCTTACATGCAGGCACTTGTTTGTATGCCGAACTTCATGTATCAGATTTAACCTTCACAATTAAATGAAATTATTAATGAGCTTTGCTAAGTAAAACCAAAATAAAAATAATTTTCTATAAATATACATACATATATGTACATATATTCTTTATGATCCGAAATTCATAATAAATGATTAAGGAAAACATGTAACGCTCAAGCAGCTATAATTACTTTATCTCTCTGCGAACCTGTACAGTCATGGGTCATAGAGGTTATCGCCGCAAAGGCTTGGTGAATGGCCGCTGCCTGCGTTGGCTGTGCTTATATAAACTAGGCATGCTTAAAAGGTAACATTAAGTTGTCTGTCTGTGGCACTCCCACACTTACAACAACATTTGCAAGAACGCCCACTCACGTCTTGGCGCTCCTGGCTGTGCGTATTTGTGGTGTTTGCTCAACTAAAATGAGATTACCGCAGCCAGTCGACCTGGTCTAAGTGATTCCGACAGCAATTCATTAATCAATTTGTTGCTCATTCCGGCGCTTTACCAACACACACACGCACATGCTTGTGTGTGACCTACGCTCCTAACTTTTAACACAATTTCCGTTCACACAACAGCATTGGAAGGTGCACGAGTACGGCGTTCACTAGTGTGTGTAGCAGTTTATGGCCGGTGCAGTACTTTTTTCTCCCTCTAGCTTGGCCATTCGCTCTCTCGTGTACACTAAAACTATTATTTGCATTTATGCTTGTTTGCTGATGAAGTGCCCTTGGCCAATTGCCATTATAAGTGGTCATATCCCGCGCAGCACCGACGCATGTGCCTTCCCATGCTTAATACACTGTAAAAGGCGAGCGCTCGCCATTTATTAACCATGCAATTACTTACCTCCGGCTCATTGCCGTCGGATACCAGGTTGCGCGCACTCCAGCCGTCCGAGCCGATCCACGAAAAGGCACCAGTCGCATTGTTGCGCCGCACCGCGCGCATCACCTCACGCACTTCCTGATCCGAACCGAATATAATGGCACCTGGAAATAGAAGTGAAAGCCATTAAATGAAATGGAATGACTAGTTTCGTTTGTTAAAACTGCCTTGCTTTGTTATGACTGCGCTAATGCCGCTTGATTAAGTTTTCGGTCACGAAATATATTGCGTTGAGGATAAAGATAGAATCTAACGCATCTGCGGTGTCAATTGTAGTGCGCTGACCTTGAAATGTAATCAGTTAGAAATGTCATAATAACCAACGCAACGTTGACAATTTGATGATGTGAGCTTTTCTGGTTGAAATCTGAAGATAAAAATATGCTCTCGTTGCAGAAACTTCTCTCGCTTTTGTGGTGTTTGAGGCGATGCTATAGAAAAAATGTGGAGTCTTACTAGACAAGTTATCTGAGAAACCCATAAGCAACTATCAATCTGGTTATTCTGGGCAAAGGACTTCTAAGCCTCTAGTTACCAGAGTCAACTTTTTTATTTTAGTGGATTAGATGTGTTCTAGTCAGTACACTAGCCATTTTTCGCTTTGTCAGCACTTTTTAAATTCATTTGGGTGCTTCTCCACAAGGCATCAGTAGATTTGAATTAAATTTGAGGAATGCACTGCGACAAGTCCTTTCATTGGGGTGTTTATTACCTGGCGGATCCCAAACTCTGAACACAACTCTGGGGAGAGATATTCGCCTTCTCGCTTTAGCTCGCCTTCAAACAGTTGTTTTTTGGCTACCCAGAGAATACTTCGTCTAAGACCGTAATTCGTGAGCTGCTTGAGCCATTTGTAAAATAATCGTTTCCCGTGGTCTATTGAGCTCTTAATTTGTCTCCAGATTACCAGAAGTGGCATATTTTGGCAGAGCTACCAAGTTTAAGATAAATTGGTTGAGGTGTTTGATATATAAGATCAAAAAGACCCTCCCCATGCTATTACAGATGACCAACGTTGAAGGTGGTCTCAATGTAGTCAGAAATATAGGGTTATTGCTAAAAGTTTTTTTTACTGACGAGCAGATATAAGAAGTATATGCTGTGTCTTCTCAACTGGTTCAATACTGTTAATAGACGGGTTTATTAACAGTAATGAACCAATTTAGAAGACTCCGCAGTAAAAAACCTTTAGCAATAACCCGAGTGTGTTTCTTCAAACTTCCAACGCACACGTGGGACACTATTGGATTAATATTGGCAACTGTACACCAATTCAAACGAAAAAGGTCTATCTATAGTAAAGATATAAGTTTCATCGAAAAACTACAACAGTTTAGCCACAAATATCTGGTGCGGCAAATTAAAGGTTTAAAAATTTTCGCAAAAAAATTCACCACAACGCCACCGCACGCACTTCGTTCCTGCTTGAACAAAAAAATAATGGAATTGTAGAACTTTTTTATCTTTAAACCGCTACTTTGGCTAGTTTGGAAAAAACACCGCGGCAAACCAAAAGCTAGCAACTTTTTGTGGCAACTAATTTTCGCTCCATTTCTGCCATAGTTCTGCATGTGAGCGGGATATATGGGTAGTTGCGAACACATGGCTTAGCTGGCCAACACAATTTCCGCAGGCAGCTTGTTGCTGTGTTGTTTTAAATGTTTAAATGAATGTGCAGAGGCACACACGGGCCACTGAAATGTAGCAAGAGTGAAAAAATTAAGTAAAAATTGCGAAATTTCGACGCCCTTTGCGGCATGGCAGCATTTCGCAGCGTTAAAATGCCAAGACAGAGGCGCCGCGAAGCATTACATTTGGAAAAATTGCAAAGTCATTTCGGGGCGAAATTCGAAGAATGCCAAGAAGCATGTGCAGCCCCCATGTACGGTTGAATGTGGCGCCTGCCACACTTTCCTGCGTTCGCAACTACGCGCTGCTTGGAAAGTAGGTTAGACGTGTGAATGCTACGCTTGGCTTGACGGCGCGCTCGTGTGTGCGCTTCGGGAAAAGGTGTTGATGGTTCAAAAAAAAAAAATTGTGTGACATATGTTCTTGATGGCTATCAAAGACGCTTGGTGCATAATATGACCTACTTTCTGGCACTTTGAGTCAACGCAAGTTAGTAAAGCTAAAAAGCGGCTAAGCAAAAAGGGGACCATACACACCTTTCCAGCTAAAGGCTCGCTGAAATTGCACGGAAGGTATGTCGAAGAAAATGCTTCAAAATCCGTTGCCGCGCAAGAAGTCAAGGAAATTTGCATTAAAGGTAACTAAAAGCGGCATTTATCAGCATTTTTCTTACAAACGTTCCAATATTAACTTTCCGTAAGCGCCAACGCTTCGAAAGTATGCAAAGTCACTCTTATTTTCACGGGGATATTGTATACATTTTATTTTATCGTTAGCTTTACTCCACTAGGGGAAAGCACTATTTATTTTAGCAATCCCACGGCAGCTTACGTGCAGCTGATACACTTTCACTAATCCTGCTCACACACATAGACACATATTCATGCGTTTATTATGCACACACATTGTGAAATGCAAAAGAGTATTGTAATTATTATCAATGCTACGCTCCAATGCGCCTTAATTGAGCTCTTACCTTTTCTACCCAAGCCGAGCAGTCGAAATGTTTGCTCTAGAACCCATGCGTCCTACGAAAGGGGTGCACCTGAGGAGTTACTCTTCTAATAAGAATTGATTTGATGGAAAGTGGCAAATGAAAACACTGAAATCTACTTCAGCAACACGAAAAAGGTAAAAGTAGCAAGGGAAAAGGTTAATTTTACACATAAATCAACATCAGTTGGATAAAAGCAAAGCTTTGCAGCTACGTGTGGGGTTGACAGCAAGTAGGAAGCAATGAAAAATTCGTAGAAATGAGAAAAATTAAGCATAATAACTTTTCCACTTTTCGTATATATGTGTGCGTGTGCGTGTGTGTGCCTCTATATGAAGGTAAATGCAAATGTAATATCCATTAATAGAATTTATGTGCCGCTGCATATGCTCCCAGCTATAAAATTCAAATAGAAAATTGGAAATACTTGATGAAAATCCAACTAGTCAAAATAGAGTAGCTTCAAGAATTTTCTGACCAAAATAAGGGAGTTTTAATTTTCGTAGCCATTGAAAAAACTTTTTTCGGAAATATTTTTAATCAAAAACTTCTTTTTAATTAAAAAGAGTCTCTAATTATCCTGGAGGCTTGTTTGTTGAGTATGCGGTACTAAGGCTTTCAATTTTTGTGTAGAGGCTCGTCAAATTCACCTTAAAGATATCACAAAAAGTGAAAAAAACTTACTCAAGTTATTGTCCAAAAGTTACCTGAGCTCCTTTTAAGCACAGAACTCATTCTCTGTGCAACTTTTGTTGCCACAACATACCGATTATCTGTTATTGTTGCCTCGTTGCATTTTGAATTCGCTTCCATTTCGAACTTTTTCTTAGGTATAGCCATTTATTCAGCCATTATTCAAAGCAACTCGTTCGCATTGTCACTTGAACGTGCAATTTGACATAGTCAATGGTTGTCAGATATCTTAACGACAATAAAGGCAATAAACGACACTTTTCGTTTTCTCTGGCGTCTCTATTGGTTTCGCTACTTCTTTGCTTTTTGCACTTTAGAATGGAACGGTTGGGTGGCGAGTAGCGATGATTGAAATGAGGAGAAAATGTATGAATTGCAGTTTCGTTCACACAATATGGGAATGTGTGGACTAGGGCGTTAGCGCGAGGAGCACGCAGAAAGGTCGGCAATTTTGAATAATGGTATACACGATTGCGACAGCAAAGAAGGTGAGGCATAGCAAATGAGAAACGTGGAATAGTTGGGGCAACTTTTATTGCTCATAAGACAAGAAATGTGTATAAAGCTATGGTTACTGGAATTTTTATTTTACTTCCACTGTATTTCGTAATGACAGTAGCAAAGGATTTAAAAATCGTAAGAGAACCACATTTTTTAAAACTGTTGGGCAATTTGCAGCATTCAATCATTAATCATTACGTGCTGACCTTCAGAAATCCCGAATGAGTTAAATAGTAAAGGCTGCTGATTTATTACCCAAAGATCAAGTGCGAAAAGTACGCGAATTTAAAAAATCTTTACACAATAAAGTCATTTCTAACATTTTTCAGCGTAGAGCATGCTTATTCTTCTTCTTCCGCGAAAGTTGGCACTTGTATCAAAGCTTAAAGTAGAAATAATGAATTTTCAGCCAGAGATATATTTGTTTTGATATCTACAATTTGCCTCTTCAAATCCCCAGCGACCACAAGTCTCATTCCTGTATGTTGCTCCTTCCTCCTTCTGTCCCACTTGTGGTCATGTGCCTTTGCTATCTTAATATTTAATATCATAAATCAAACGCAGACATTCTCTTTAACCAACTACACATGTGTACGTGTATGTGTGTGACGTTTTTATGTGCTTTGTTGTATTTTACTTCTATTTTACTAAATTGTGGCTTTTCTGTGTGTTTGTGTGTGGTTGGTTGGTCAACCAACATTTTGATATTGTAAGCCTTTTGCTCTCTCAAAGTTAGTTTCCGAAAGTGTTTCTCCACCCCTCGCTATTTTTACTCGCCTTAAGTGGGCAAATGTGCAACGAATTGTTTTAATGGCATTTGTGCATTTTGGATTTATCAAAGTCTCTGCGGACATGTGACAATGATGGCGTTAATAAATCCAATTATATAACATACGAGTAACATTTTATTTTAAAGTGAAAAGCTTGTCTGTGATTTTAGAGCGATTGTCCATTAAAAAATTTACAACTTATTTAAAATAATTTTATTGTTTTCTTCAGCTTAATATATATTCATTTGCGGAGTTGAAATTAGTTAGTAGGTTAAGTTAGGTTAGGTCGTTGGGTTGATCTAAAGGCAACGAATATTACTTGGACAGGAATTCCCTTGTCATAAAATTCTAAACAGGTGTATCACCATATTCTCATCGATCGACCAAGCATTTAGTACTTACTACAAATTTATTAAGGTGGTTCGCCAAGGGCGTGTCTATGGAGAGGAAGTGATGTGATGATTCAACCTCGGTGCCCTCCATACAGCTTTACCAAAGACAAAATATTTGGCCGTACCGTGTGTAAAGAAATTAGACAGTGTTCAGTCAGAACACCTACCAATGCAGCGAGATTGACTCTGCCAGTAGTTCGTATAACCTCTCATGGTTCATTCTGGACCAGAAGGATCTCGCAGTCGCGTAAGTTTTCGTCTTTGATCAGCGCCTGCTGAGCTCGCTGGAGGTCTGAGGCTTGATGGAGAGCTTCCAACAGAAGACTCCAACATCTACTTTCCCTTTTAGCCACGTTCCATCCGTGAAAAATTCCCTTTCAGAATGGACGTTCAACGGCTTTGTGCCGTCCACAAATCCCTCGCGGGTCGTTGAGTTATGAAAGAAACATCCGGAAAGGGTTCAGCGATGCAATCATCTAGTGGAAAGAAATGCAATTGAAGCAGTGGAGCATTTTATACTCAGCTTCCCTACGTCTAATAGCAGCCTCCTTCCCAAGCCTTCCAAGATTCCGATGAAGGCAGCTCTTTCAACATGCTCCAGCTACTTAGCTAGTTTGGTTTTTCCAAGCGCCTTCCACCAAACAACGACCCCATAAACGTTACCTATGGTTTCATAGAGCAGGGCACTACTTTTGGTGCGAGACTCTAGCTCTTCCCAATTGCTTCTCTCTGTTGAAACATCGTTCTCACAAAACTATTTGCTTCCGAGTCCCGTAGACCCCATCCACCGGTTAAACATAGAGTTCCCAATAAAGAACTATTATTAGGTTTCTTTCATTTCTCTTTGCCCAAAGCCAGTACCTTGAAATGTAAAGGGGGCTCCTACGGTAAAAAACATTATACAAAGTCAAAAGAGTAAAATTTTCCAAGTAATACCTGCCACAATACTTTTCTATAGCTTTTTCAATAAATTTGGTTTTTGTGTGTTTTGAATTTGGAAAAAGAATGCACAAATTAATTAAGTGTTCTCTTGCAGTATCATGTTCAGCTACACCCTCCGTCAACCACTCTCCAAAATGGAACTACTGTTTGTCACTTCGTGTTGCGCTCGTTCGTTGTTCTATTTTCTCCAACAAGCAGCTGTAAGTTTTCATAAAATTTAAATTAATCTTTTATCTTTTTAGCTGCTTGCGTTGTAGTTGCCAACAGCTGACGGTTAACAACAGCCTTCGCAAACTTTTACAAGCTACGCTGCAAATCGGCGCGTAAATCAAATAAATTAACGGTTGACTGAATGGCTGAGTGAGTGACTAAGTTCATGGGAAAGTGGGCAATAGGAATGCGCCATATGAGAAGCGCAGCTTTGTGGAGCTGGACTGGCTTAGCTCAAACCCCACAAACCTCTCTGAACCTTATGTATGGCAGGCATTTGTTGCTGCCTTGGCCGCCTGCAGCGCCACAGGCGGGGCGTGCTTTCCGTCTGCGTTCCACGAAGTTTATAAGTTAATTTGGTGGAAGAAATTTTCGCAATCATTTGATTTTGAGTGGAGGTGGCGAGCGAGTGCTGAATATTTGATGGTACTCTGCGTGCGGTGCTCGCCTGCGGCATAACGGTGTAACTCGGTGCAACGGAATGTAAGAAATTTTTAATATTTATTACACTTTCTTTGGCAAGTAAGACGCTTCGGTGGTGCTTTGTAAAAAGAATGTGTGCGGCCAACCAGGTAACTAATATTAAGTGGCGGTACGAGAATTTGCGCTGATCACAAGAGTGTAAGCATGCGTAAGTGGCTACTTAGTAATTAAATAGTGTTTTAAAATTAAGTGAAAATTTCAAATTCGGCGAAGAAGTGCGTTCCACGCAAAGGTTTGTATATTAGATTGTCAGTCTCGAAAACTACTAAATACTCGTATGTTCGAATGAGTCAGCTATATTTTAGTTAAATATATGTATTCTAGTGGATTCAGCCACGAGGCGACAGCGGTTTTGTCGGTATAACAAAACAAGGGATTACACTTGAGGTTTAATTTTGAATATGTTCGTACAAATTATTTTCATTGGAAAAAATATGTCTTTTTACCAAAGTGCATGGGCGTCCATTTATTAGAGCTTTCACTGTATATTTTATTTATGGGTTATTTTTACTATCCTATCTTCTAAGTTGGTTTGAACTGGACACGTTGAGCTAAATTTTGCTAATATCGGTTCAGTAGTTTATGCGTCCATCGCGGACAAACAGAGTGACACGTAATTTGCATATGTAAAGATTAGAGCGGGTCGATTTTTTCCATTAAAATCGTGTATGAGTGAAATGTGCTATGATCCTTAGAAAACTTTGTCTAAAAAATTGCTGGCGCGAAACCGGTTAGAGACCTATATTCTCTTAGGAAAAGTTTTCAGAATGGTCCATAGAACATTTTTCACAAATGTAATTTTTTCTTCTTTTTAGCTGCCTATAAATCAATCCGCTCTAATGTGTATTTCTCTCAGCAGCGATTTTCCAGGTTTGCTTTGAAAAGTAATTTCATTTCATGCCTAAACATAATTTTCACACATTTCATTAATTTTCCGTTCATAAATTTCCGTTAGAGCAAAACATTTTTTTTTCGTGCGGAATTAGTGAAATTCATACAAGTATGACCAATGCAAAGAGTTTTTCAATTTGCATGAAGCTGTGGTCTAGCGTTTTCATAAGTGCTCTATTGTGGTCGCGAAAATAGTTTGAAAGCGCCATATGTGATGGAACGCTAATGCATGCAGCATGAAGCATTGTAGTTTAATATTACGTACACATTACTTAGAGCTTAAATGCTTCGTGACTTCCGTCTTTGTTATCGCACTTCCTTCTGGCAGCTAAGTAGCACTTAGCAAATGTGAATAAAAAAAAAACTGCAAATATTAGTACACTGCAGAACGGTTATCACGTACTGCACTTGTATGCATTCCCTTCTTTTCGTTCTTTTACGCGCAGTTTTTGTATGCACGCCTGCTAAGTTACTCATAACTACCAAACTGTAAAGTTATCAAATATGTTTGCCGAGCTTATGCTCTTGGCTTTTGGTTAGGGAGTGCGCTCTACTTACCTCTGGCACGTGGCTTTGTCAGCAACTTTTGCACAATATTATCGTAGGCGATCTCCTCGGCGACGCCGGAGTCCTTGACGAGCTTCTCCTTGACAGCGATGCAGATGTTGTGACGTGCCAGCAGCTCTTCCAGCTCCTCAAAGGCCTGCGTAGAATGTATAGAAAGGAAAAAGTATAAGAGAAGAGCGCTTTTAAAATTTAAAAAGGGAAAAATTAAAACGCTATGCTCTTTTAATCAGCAATCAAATGCCACTAAAGAAATATTTTCTTAAATCACTCGAATTGAGCAACTGCTTGTTGCACGTCATGTGCTTGCATCTGCAATTAATCATTTGCCACTTTTAGCCCATCTCATTAAGCGGACTTATGCAAAATACGGTGGGCGGTGCTTGCAGCGTGGCGAAATACTCACATAATTTGTCGCCTGCTTGAAAGCCATTCAAACTGATTAGAAAGTAGAGTAAGAGAAGAAATAAGAGTGAGGTGGGGAAGGCAAGTGCAAAGAACAATTGCCGTAACGTCAACACACTCAGCTGGATAGCCATTATATTCTATTGACTCTGCGAGCGGCGCTTGAATGGTGTGCAGAAGAGGTTGCTCGAAATCTTAGGTGTTAAGCGGAAATGTCATTAAATTAATTAATACAGTGGCATTTGAAATGTTTTCAGAATTTCGCAGGCATTCAAAATTGCGGAATTTTAACAATAGCTGAGCCCGTAGGCGACGCAATTAAATCTTTGGCAAGCAGCCAGCTTTTATGAGCGCATCAGCTGTGGCTTGAGAGCGAGCGCGCAGAAACACTGACAAAGCAATTTAATGAAGTTCTAATAATCAAAGTCGCAAATTCTACGCGGAAATTAGTAGCAATCGAAAAAGGTTTGTGACTTGACACGCGGCAAGTAGCAAGCCTTAATTAAAACTTTTGGCTTTGCCAACTGTAGTTGGAGAAGAGCAAATGTCATATTTTTGTGGCGAGTACTCATTTCTTACTTACTTTTATGCCATAGTTGCTCTCTTCGTATATGATGGAGACGTAACTCCAGCCCATGCGTTTGACGATCTCCACCATCGCCTTGACCTGGTAGTGATCGGAGGGTATGGTGCGTGAGAAATATTCGAAGCGCTGCTTGTTGCTCAGTTCCGGACTGGTCGAGAAGAAAGAAACCTGGAAAAATTGGGAATTGAGAATTGAGAATGAAATAAAAATATTAATGTATTTGATGATGCAAAATAAATATCTGGAATTTGATCAAGAATGGCAGGCAAGACCAAAATACGAACAAATCAACGTAAATCGTTACATTAATGAATCTGCTGGTGCTTTCTCAAGGAGAGATCAATAAGTTTATTAAAATTTCGCGTCTATGTCCGCTGCTAAAAAATTGTTACATGCTTGAAGCATACTTTTAGGCGAAATTTTTTTCTAGTGTCTCAAAGCAACCTCTTATTGATAATTTATTTATTTATTTATTATATTATTATATATTTTTTATTTATCAATTGATACTTATAATCCTCTGACCCACAAGGCTTGGCACACTCATCGCAAAAATTTTATGAAAATGAATTGTTTGAGTTGCGCCGAGTAAATACTGCTTCAGTTTATTTATTAGGTTATTAGCTTTTTGTAAACATAACTTTCTCCTTTGTGTGTGTGCCGTTAATGCGCTGCGCACTCATTGATTTTATGTCAAAACTTTTGCTTTTTTCAATTACGCTGTCATTCGCGCGCGCCGCAAGGCTTTCAATTGAGTCATAATTAAAGTTTATTATTGAAATGCAAGGCACTTAATGCATAAATATATATATTGAAGACATTCACAGCATAAACACATACAAATGCACCATCTATAATAACAAAGGGATGATCCGGAAGCCTTTAACGATGACGTTAATGAAGTGGGCGCACTTAATGGCTATATCGTTGCGAAAATGAGCGCGCTGTCGTAGCAATAATGATTTCTCGCCTTTTATGGTGAGAAGAAGGAAATTGTTGGAAAAGAGATAATCATAGAAATTAATATGCGCTGTCTGTACTGAATTTTTCATTCCCGTCCATATAAAGGTTTGTGGCCATTTCTTACTTGCGCATATTTCCTCAACAAACTTTATAGTTTGCAAATGTGAAGTCAGCAACTCAAAGGTGGCAGTTATGTGGCAAATATGCCGTTCAATTGCCGTTCATGCAGTAAATATGCAAGTAAATGCCGTTATTTTATCGCTGCTATTAACTTTAAATTTTATCGCGCTCATTTCTTTTGCAGCGAGCATTGTGCCGAGTGCATTGAACAAGTAAATGCTTTCAAGTTAATAAAGTGTGGCAAAAGGCACGCACGCTTTGTGATAACGGCATTTAAATGCTGACTGGGAAAGCAGCGCGTCGCTAAAGAGAGTAACATGTGAGGCATTTGGTGGCAACGCACTTGACCTACAAGAAGCGCCCATAAGTTTACATTTGTACACAGAAGTGGTCGCTATAAATAAATTATAACAGTTTACCTATTACGGAATTATGCTACAGCAAAAAAAAAAAAAAAATAGCTTACTCGAACAAAAACAAAATTAAAACAAAAAAAAATTAATTTTTATTTATTTTTAATTTAAAATAATGAAATTTTTAATTTTCATTTTTTTCTTGATTTTGTATATCGTTGATGAAACTAAACTTTTTTTCCTTTATCACAATCGAAATTGCGAAAAATATTATTAGCTTTCAACGAACTAACTGTGGCTCCGATCGCATTACGTATACGCCTTATCAGCCGAAACATGTATAGGGTTTTTATAGAACGAAACTAACACTGAACTCGTCAAAGCTAAGCTTTTCCACGCACCCTCATCTTTGAATTTCTGATAATAATTAAATTGCTGGGAAAAGTGAAAAGTCAAATGGAAAGCATGACTGCCAGTGTGCAGCACGCAATGCTTGAAACGTGTTTGCAAATAGCTTGTAAGTCATTGTTGAGCAACAAAAAATGTTGCTTGGAACAGTGCTTACTTTGCCAATACGTGTGTTGTTAAAGCAATGAAAACTATAAAAAGGCGAGAACTCCAATCACACGCTGCTGATTTGCAGCCAGCGGAGAGCTGCAAATATTGCAAGGTTAACCGTAGTTAACTTTTGCCCAAAGCAATAACGAACTGGTAAACTGCAAGTTCATATGTGAGCGCACATGCAACACAATATAAATATTTGCACTTTATGCCACCAACATGCGTTTTTATTATTTGTCAGTGCGCAGCGCAGAGTGTGAACGATAAGCTCGAAGTTTTATTATTTTCCATTTATGCTGACGCTGGCGCATAGCATGTAGTCAGCGAGATAGCAGCTATAACTTGGCTTTGAGTGGATATTTTACGGCATGGTGACATGGTGACATGGCGTATGAGTGACCCATGCATACTTACTGGCAATAAAAGCATTGAAGTGCACGTTGTTGATTGGTGTGAAAGTGTGATTCCGAGCGCAATGAAATTGTATTTTCACGGCAAGCATTCACTAAGCATATTGGATACTTTCATAGCTTTAAAAGCCATGCATTTAGGGTGGGTGGCATGAAGGTGTTTAAATTTAAGCTGCAGAGGAGATGATAATATACCGTAAAACTATATTTTAAGCGCTGTTATATTAAATATATTTTCTTGATTTACGCATAAGAGTCGCAACTATACGTTATTCATTACATATTTAGCGTATTTTAAATTTATTCCCTTGGTATATGAACATATAACCTAGAGAAGTAAAGGAGACTTGAAGTAGTGAAATGAATTTATATTCATATAGTTGTTCTTAGTATAATAACAGCATATTAAATTGAGTCCATCCTTGTGCATAACCACTTTCAGCGTATAAAATTGTATTGATTTGTTTGATATTAAAGCAAGCCTTTCACCTTTAAAATCTCGCCGTTCACTTCTTTCATAAAGTATTTTTATTTATTTATTTTTTTTTTGTTGTTGCTTACCTGTGGTATGCGAAAGAGACGCAGCAAGTTCGCCACTTGTATGGATGTTACGGAAGAGGCAGCGCCAACTACGCCGGAAATTACCTTCCGCACCTGCGTCTTGTTGCAGTGGTACTCGGCATCGTCAATATTGCTAATGGAACCTGGAATAAGTAAAGCGAAATGAAAATAAATTGTGAGTATTATAAATTCAAAGCGTAGCTCTTAATATGCAGAAATTATTAAAGAAAATAAATTATGGTTGAATATTTCTTTATTTATTTTTTATTAAAATAATTTATAAATGATTTTGTAGTTTTGCGCTAACTAAATATGTTTTGAAAGAAACAGGCAAATTCCTTAGCAAATATATATATGTATACATAAATATTTATGTATTTATGCACGAAAGCAACAGTACAGCACAACGCTCAACTCTTGTAGACTTTTTGTACAATATTTTGCTATTTCGTTTTTTCCCTCATCGCGTTCACATTATTTATAGCTGCATATGGTAAAAGTGCCTATTTTTCCATTAAGTGCATATCCGAAAAGTGTTTATATGTAGCTGGCGCACATAAATTGCTTGCGTGTAACCACAAATGCAATTAAAGCTGCTCCCAGACGCTTGAAATTCAATTTGGCATGCCGCAAACCAGCCAACCCACGTTAGCGATAGTGTCAGCATATGTCCTAAATATGCGTGTGCGTGTGTATAAAAATGTTTTTTATTGCTTGAACTTAGTGCACACTAAATGACATTTAACTGCTTGCAAAAGGCATTTGACTGCCGACTGGTTACTCATACGCCATGTCTGCCCGCATTTCTTAGCTTCAAAAATTGTTAAGTTCGTATTTATGTCATTAAATGCCATTATAGCGACCTTCAAAGTAAATTCAAAGTGAATGCCTTGCATACGCCATAAAGTATTTTGCAAAAATTCTGTTCATTTCAAGTAAAAACATTGCAGATTTTAACTAAATGCCAGCAGTAAAATGTCAGGCATAGCTGCAAAGGCATTTCACTTGTATTTGTTTATGTAAAGAAAAGCATCAATACTGTCGTGCTATAATAAAAATAAATGTGCTGCATAGTTAGCTTTATGTGCTAAGAATTTCTTGACCATTTCATACTGCTCATAGAGGCAGCGTTTGTTTGTAAAGTTTGTAAGTGGCGTGCCAGTTTTCATTACATGCAGCTTTCCTTTGCTCATTCCTCCCTCAGCTGCGCGTCATTGTTGAAATTCGTTAGAAATGTGTACCGACTCGCTGCTGGTCATGTGGTGCTGTGTTTTAAAAGGCATGTCTGTAGTGGGCTTAAAAGTGGAGCTGCATTGAAATAGGAATTGCATGAAATTTTTGGAATTTAATGAATAAATGGTTATAAATGTATGCGCCCCTCGGCTTTTAAGTGTGAAAACGTGTTGTCAGTTTTATCGATTTGTTTTCATTTGGAATTTTAGTTCCAGGATTTTTCAAATTGCTTTTTCCAACATGTTATTATCCTTGTTCTACGAACTCTCCGTACCCGAAAAAATATTATTTCAAATATTTTCACTCAAAAGCATTTTTGTAAAGTTCACAATAGCATTGATATTAATTTTGTATTATTTTTAAACTTAAGCGTCTTTTCAGAGACGTAGTAACGGGTTTTTTAATAAGAGCGCTACAAAGGTCAATCAATGAAATTCTTTATTCTTCTGAAAGTATAATCGATGCCATTATGTATGGAAATCGATTGGTTTTGCATGGCCACCAGAAGCCATGGGCATGCTTGCAGAAGTCCAGAACCATATTATTCGAATTGAGCCGAAATATATTCGGTTGTCATTGAGCGGTAGCGATTCCCATTCAAAGTAACATGCCGGTCTTGATCATGACGGAAAAAGTACGGTCCAATGACACCGCCGGCCCATAAACTGCACCAAACCGTTTTTTTTTCAGAATGCAATGGTGACTCATGGAGTTCGTGTGTATTGTTGCCTGACCAATAATGCATATTTTGCTTATTTACGAAGCCATTTAACCCGAAATGAGTCTCATTGCGGATGTTGATATTTCTAGGAAATTCGGATCATTTTTAAGTTACGACGATTCTGGTGGTCGAGCTTCTTCAGTTATTGCGTCAATTTGATCTTGTAGGTTCACAGAGATGCCCAACGTTTGTAAACGACGTGTGAGAGACTAATTTGGGTCTTCCTCAATTGATGCGCTAGCGTCAACAATATTCTCAACATTATGGGAATTTTAATATCTTACTGGCAATGGAATATTTTCTATTGTGGCTGTGGGTTAAAATTTTTCTACTAGACGCTCAACGTATCGCTCTTAAAGTTGTGTCCACTGACTCCGAATTTCGGTAGAAAATTTTAATAATTTCGACTCGTTGTTGGATTGTATATCTTTTCCTGATGAAATGCAAACCTTACTGCAGGAAAATGTCAAAAGAGCAGGACAAAATATGGCGTCGTTTGCTGTCCCTATCGTCCTCTTTCCTAAAGACCCCCCTGTTTATCTACACGAGACTTATGTTGGGCATATCTTGATCTCAAAGTTTAACACCAAAGCAAATTCCTTAAAAATAATTCAAAAGCCAACCAATTCCAACTCTTTGATTGCTGCATACTCTTTTAAAACTGAATATAGAACCATCAGTTATTCAATTCGCAAGGCTAAAACAACATCAAACGTCGAAGTGCTGCATGGTTCCAGTAGCGCGATAGCCGAGTAATATCAGGAAATGAGTCTGTCCATTAGGCATGTAGATCACTGGATTGGACTCCATTAGAACAGGTGCCCTGCTGATAAATCAGCGAACTAACAAAATTTGACTCGCAGGATGGCTTTCAGCCGATGAAATTGTGGTGATCAAATGCGCAAATCTCTGCTTAAATACTAAATTCCTTGAGATTTACATATTGCCATATTTTCTTCTATAACACTAAAAAGTAACCTATATATAGGGTAGTTAAAAAAGTCTTTTCGTATTTCTAATCAAACCTCGACTTATTTTTTTTTTAGTCGACCAAGATCAGTGTACATACGAAAAGACTTTTTCGACTACCCAATACGAACTCACAAATAATTGAAACTGAAAGTAACAATACATTTTCACATATTGCTAGCAGCATTCGCTTTAATAATTATTTAATGTGCGAATATATGTGAGGATGCAATTCGATTTAATTGCAATTAACGCTCAAGCGCACTCGAATGCATATTAAACTAATAAATAGTCAAGGTATGCATATTGTGTATAATTACTTCCAGCCGCTTTCAATAGTACTTTGTATATCTGATTTCTAACATAGAAATTGCCAGCAAACATCAAGTGAAATTTGATCAATAATGCAAACGGAAGACAGTCTAGGCACACACACAGACAAAACAAAATTGTATTAATTGCATGTTGCAGAGATTGAATAAATTAATTGAAACAACAACAAAGCGTTTAAAGATATTCAAATGAGGAGATTTGGCATTCAGCAACTTTGGCAACGAAAAGCTCACATTAAAATGCATGCGTCAGAAATCAGCAGAAATGAAAGCAACAGAAAATTGCCTCGTTGCCGCTGGAGAATTCGTGCCAGCCACGAGTACACAGGCGAGTGTGTGTTGTGCTTTTATTTTAGCTACTTTTTCGCCAGCTAATTCGTTTTTTTATCTAGATTGCCTCTTTCATGTTGTCTTGATTTGATTTGCCATTTTTATTTGTCTAACATTACGGCGCAGAGATTTCGCACAAGTCATTAAGCGAACTTAATTTCACATTAAGTGACGATGGGCGACAGTCGGAGCAGAGAAGTGTGCATAAACTAGGCAACATGAAGAGCAGCGATAAAATGGAAAAGGTGCGCAAAATGAACAAATGAATAGAAAACTTGCTGTGCTTGTGTATTCGTGGAAAGCACAACAACAAATAAGTGTAAAAAAGTGAAAAGAAAAAATAAATAAAAAATAAAAAGTAAAAAAAAAATAAAAATAAAATAAAAAAGTAAAAATAAGAAAAATTAAAAAATGAAAAACACTCAGCATAAAAAGCAAGTAGCAGCAAAGTCAAAAGCTAATGGGAAAACTTGGTAAGTCAATTGAAAAGTAAATATATAAATAAATAAAAACAACAACGCACTTATTGAACAAAGTTCGAGCTGCGGTCCCAACCACTAACCCGCCCAACAGCAAGCCACATGCCACAGGTCATATTAACTGAAATTAGTTGTAACAAAGCAGAAGAAACAAAAACGAGCGCTCGCTAAGCCAGTCAGCGTAGTATTCCCAGTTGCCAATAAAAAGGAAATTAACTATACATAGACACGCCACAAGGTTCGCAAACATGTGCAGTGTGTGGCGCGCTTAGCCGCAGCCCAATTGTAATCGCCAAAGCTCGTTACACCCACAGCCAGTACACACCAATGCTTACACATATACTAGAAATTGGTGATGCGTGTGGCTAAAAGCAGGGCACGCCGTCGGGGACAATACTAGGCGGATAGAGGCACAGCAGCGGAAAGATGCCGCAATGAATAATGTGTTTGCCATTTTATCTGCGCACATTCAGGCGGCCAGTGACGGCTCTGTTTGACGCAAGGCCGCAAAGCATTCGGGAGTTGCTTGATGTTTTGTTGTTTGTGTGGGTGCACGCAAATTTAGTTGCCGGTAGGAAATTTGAGAAATACAGATTTTAATTTTAATTGGCTTAGATTTATTTTTCTGTTAGAATAGCGTTAGTGAACGAGGGAAAGACGAAATATCTCCTGTCATCAAACAAACAGTCGTTGCACTCGCGACTATCGCTTTTGACAGTCATAACTTCGAAGTCGTGGATAATTTCGTCTAACTTGGAACCAGCGTAAAAACCAACAACAACGTCAGCCTCGAAATCCAACGCAGAATAGCTTTTGCCAAATGGTGCAACTGCGGATTGTGTAAGTGATTGAGAAATAAAGTCCTCTTTCGACGAACAAACCCCAAAATCCAAAAAGTCACTTATCATCCCCGTCCTGGCATATGATGCAGAGCCATGAACGATGGTAACACGCGATGAATCAGCGTTACGAGTTTACGAAAGAAATGTCTTGCGGTAGATTTATGGTCTCGGCTACACTGGCTAGGCCACGTCGCCCGAATGAATGAAAACCCTCCAGCTCTGAGAGTATTTGACGCGGTACCCACCGAGGGAAAAGAGAAAGATCTCCATTCCGCTGGAAAAAAATGGAGAAGGACCAGCCTACACTTGGAATCTCCAATTGGCGCCAAACAACCAAAAAAAAAAAGAACACAGATTCCGGCTCTTTCCGTAAACTCATCACATTCGAAACCTTTTCTGTTAGAGTTTCAGTAAGTTTCAGTTTTTGTTGAAAGCACCGGCTGTTCGCTTAAAATTTAATAACTACGAATACGCAACTGATTTCCTGCTGGGTTCGCGCTTGCATAAGCGATCAAATATGATTAGAAGTAATCCCCACTGAATGCTTATTACATAAATACTCCAGAGTGCGCGCTCATGCTCGTGTAAATATCGAAAATGAAATTTATGCCCAATAAACACACACATGCAGGCTCACACGCGTATGTTGAGCACATATTTATAAACGTCGAAAAAGCTTTTAATAACACACGCCCACGCACATATAATGCATGTCTGCGATGTAGACCAGCAGCCAAGTGCCAAGAGCCTATGTGCCAATGCCATGTTTCAAAAGTGCCAATAATGGCAATTTTTCGCATCACAGCTGCTTTGGCAGGACAACTAAGGCGACGGCTGGAACCATTGCATACACACACACATCGATAAATTGTCACCCGCCTCACGAGTGATAGCGTCGAAAGCCAGTCGTAGGTGGTGTGTGATGACTGACTGAGCTGGCTTCTCGCCATGCGTTAGTTGGACCAATAATGAAATCAGCCAAATCACAACAAATGCCAACGGATACATAAATTCACTGCCAATTGCTGGTATTTTCTGCGTGTGTGTGCTTTGAATTGCACAATGAAGTCTGTGTTGGCTGGTTCGGTATGTTGCTTAGCATATTAAAATGTGCCATAAGGCATTTATGTATACATATTGACATCAGCATGAGCACATATTATTTTCACAAATAGTCGGCGCGTCTTTCTTGTAAATATTTGTACCACCAAATAAGTGCTTGAGGTGCGTGTACTCCATTTCATAGTCAATGGAAGCATGAAAGTAAGTGTAAATCGAATATGCAAGCCATCCGCAGCCAAGCAAGATGGTTCAGCCATGCTGTGGCCTATCACAGCAGGTTTGACACTGTCGTTGAAGTAGTCAACAATATCGATGCTTCTGTTTCTGTACACACCATTCAAATTAGATTGTTGTTATCGCATTTCATGCATGAATGTTTCATCGCCGCTTCTCGTGTCTTGCTAATCTCCATAATATCACTACAAGAGGTTCTGGCTGTGAAGGAGCAGAGCAAAATATGATGCAGCGTTTCACGAGAAATGATATATGAGCTGCTCTGTGGGGATTGCTGTGAATGATACTAATATTGGCTTTGTGGTTTTTTTAATAAGGCTCATGGTGCAAATAAGCAATCGGAAGGGTGAAAAGTGACCTTGAGATGCAATATATACTGAAATTCTAAGGAAATGTAGTCGCATGTAAGTAACCTGGTGCGCAATGTACATACTCATATATTTAGGCAATTTCAACAAAAATTTTAGTTTCCGAATAGTTAAGTTACGCTTTTGATGAAATGCTTGCTCGGATTTTGGTATGCTAAGAAGTTGTTCAAAGATATGGTTTTATACAGCAAAATGTAGTTCTTAAAAAAATACGGTTTTCAATTCGTTAATATTTTTGGTTAAATTTACTATTGTAAGGCCTCGATAAAGCTTTGAGGCAAAGCTCAGCAGACAAATTTAAATTCTAGTAATTTTCAAACACTTTTTGAAAGTCACCGTACACAAAAGAAACCATATCCACAAGCTGCTGTAATATGCCACAACTTACCCTTAATGAAATCCACCGCCATCTCTAAACCGTATGAGTCTTTGTCGCAGTCGTCCAGTATGTGCGCGCCGAGCGTAATGTTCGGCAGCAGACTCGCCTCGTTGATGCGATCGATGGTGTAGAGCATAGCTTCCAGCGCCTGAATGCCGCCTTGTGGCATTATTGGGCCGCACATAACGGTGTCCTCACGTGAGTGCACCATCATTAGGCCGCCGAGTATGACGTCTCCCTCGACGATAGCCTCGCGCTTCACGGGCCAGTGCCGTTGCGGTTGTATTGCCAACATGCGCTGCACATGTTGGTCGTAATTGAAATCCTCCGAATCGGGTAGCGAACGAAATACCTTGCCACCACCAACGTTGCGACCGTTGTACGGCAACTGAGCAAGCGTTGGCAAAGCAGTGTAGCGACCGCGATGGCGTCCCGAACGTGGCGCCGCGTGCAGCTCCGTATCTGCTGCATAGCTAAGCCACTTATTGTGGTCTGTGAAGAGGGACTCGTGCTTGTATGTGGCTGGTGTGGGCAGCGGCGGTAGCCTTACATATGCGGCGGCGGTGTGATGTTTAGTTGTTGCCTCGGTTGACAGGTGGTAATGCTGCTGTGTTAGTTTTGTGTGCAGCTCACTTTGGCCAGAAGTATGTTGGCTGCTTGATGTTAGTTGTTGTAGCATAGCTGGTGTTGAAGTAGCTAGATAAGTGTAATTTCCGAGAAGCATACTTTCAGGCAACAATCCTGGTATACGCATTTCATCACTCAACTCCCACGTATGCGTAAGCCTTCGTTGTTCTTCGCTGCCTGCAACAGCAGTGTGCCACAATGCGCTGTCTTCATTATTGGCGTCGTCGTTCTGATAATGCCAATCGTCGTGCGTCTCAGCAAACGGCAAAGAAGCTAATTCCAACTCATCACCTGCTCTGTTGTGTGCCTTCACATCAGTTTCTAATTGTTTGGACACACCTGACCCTGCAGCGTGCTTATGCTTCGATTGGCTCTCATGGCGCTGGTGCTTGTGATGCCTGTGCCGTCCATCACTTGCAGCCTGCACATTGTTTCTCTCAAATTTCATGCGTTTGTGATGCTTCGCTTTGTGTTTGTATTTCCAATGTTGCAGCCTCACATGCCTTGCATTATTACCATGCCGCTTGTGTTTGTACTGCTGCTGATGAGCCTGCGCACCTCCTGCTGGCGGCTTAGGCCCCCAGAGACTAGGCGGCAAGTCCTCCTGTGTCTCTTGTGGCTGCCGCAAATGATGCCCTGCTCTGTGCTGTTTATGCTGATGTGCAGTGGCAACCGGCAGCGCTGATGAGCTGTGCGCTATTTTTCCAATTAAAAACGGTCTATTCGACTGCTCCAAATCTCCACTTTCGCTGTGTCTGTTCACATTTGCTTGCTTAATTTGCTCTTCAGCAATTTTGCTAGTCACAACAGCCAACGGCTGCTTCAGTTGTCCATTGATGTGCTCCGTTTTCCTAGTTTTCATTTGCTGCCAGCGCAGCTCGGACTCGGCTTCTGTGGCCACGTCCACCACTGCGCCCCACTGTTCGCTAATATCACCGACGACTTGTTCGTTGGTCGCGCTTTCATCATTTTCACTTGCATAGCTCATTAATTCGGCAAGATCTTCGCCAGCTGCTGGTGCTGTCTCGCCAATATCGAGCTCACGGTCAGCGTTCAATTGCGCTATTGTTGCGGCCGCCAGCGGGGAGTGACGACCACTGCCGGGCAGCAAGGCAATGACAACAACAAAGAGGTAAACTAAAACTCGATGCAACATTGGTTCGCATTTTGGTGTCATTTTCATTGTCGGCGCGTGCAGTGATTTTGTTTGTCTTTGTTTTGGTGGCCGAATTGAGTTGCCTACTTTTAGGCTTTCGGCACGTAAACCAAAGTTAATTGAAATATGCTAACGCTATGCTTTTATTGGTACGTTCAACTCAATTTGATTTCGTAATGCGTGTGTGCGGCGCGTTCAATTTCCTCGCACATAATTATCTCGTACTGGACTTGTAGTTTTTGTTGCTAGTTGTGTATTGTGTTTATGTCAATGGATATGTATGTGTGTTGGGCGCTCTGAAATTACGCCTTCTTCGTTTAATTGTGTGCGCTTTGTCAGTTCGCATTTATTAGGGCTTTAATTAAGTTAGTTTAGTTGGAAGTAGTTCGTATTGAATTTTTTTTTTATTTTCTGCTTTAATTTTCACTTGCTGCTTGGCAGCTTAACTGAAGCCTTTCAAGCTTTTCATGAGAAAAATGAGCTGCAGTTAGCTATTTTGTGTATATTTTGTTGTTCTAATATATTTTCACTCATTATACCTTGCAAGTGGGAGTAATTTCTTATGGCACATCCTTTTTTCTTTTTAGTCATTTTTATTATTTAGTATTTTTATTTAGGTGGTGTTTATCTTTTGTAGTGGAAGGTTTAAATTTTTTAGAGTTTTCATCATATATGAGAGTTTGAGCAAAAATTGTTAAAAATTTCAGATAAAAATTTGCTTGACTTTATTTCAATTTAATAATCTCGCTGAGTTACATTTCAGAGAAATCGTTTCAAGACTTCCAAAAATAATATAAAATTACTTCAAAGCCTTAAGCTCTCTAGTCTTATTGAAATTTTTCCGTCCACCGTAGCTTGTTTCATCATTTTATGCTTAGACACAGCAAGCACATAAAAACACTTCGCTTTCTCGTGAGAGTATCACATAAGTTGATGGCACAAATTGTGTTGATAGCTCACCAAACACATACATTTATATAACCTGAACCCTCAACTAGACCTATTTGTGTTATGCCCGAATAAATAATGCAGAATTTATATGTCTACAAACAATTTGTCAACTCAAATTATTTTATCCCGTAAAAAATGATCTGTCCCATTGCCGAAATGCGTGCTTTCAAGTAAAAAAAGCATGTAATAAGCGTAAATGAGATATGGCGATAATAATAATAGCATTGGAGGGAATTTTGTGTCAAAATGAGCGCAATTTGCAGGAGCATAATAAGAAATGAAACACTTTGTCAGTGGCGCAAATGAGTATTTTCTTTGGTTGACTGAAAGCTAGGCAACTCCATATCAACACACACCGTCTAAACACACGGGAAGATATGTAAAGTAAAACCATATTATTTGAATGTATAAAACTAGAACGAAGCGGCTGAGAGTCAAAGATGTTTCTTTGTTTACTCTGTGAAAATGGTAATCAAGAATCCAGTCAATCTGCCAGCAGCAATCGAACTAGCAGATTTATGCTGCAAGTTTTTACATACGCTTTTTGGTCATAATAATAGCGAACATTAGGCTTTAGTTTAAAAAAAGTTTGTTTAATTAAAAATGTGGTAACTTGAAACAAGAATAATTAATATGATGTTTAACAATTTCATAAGAAATAACCATTTCCATGCGCTTCAACCTACTCAGCCATCTACCGATTGCAGATTGACTTTACTCAGTAAAGTTTACTGTCTCATTTTCACAACGTCAGCTACGTTCTTCGTTTGTTCATGTTATGTTTCAGTTAGTGATCGACGTTCCAATCTTCGGTACTTATCGTCCGTATAAAAAGAATTTTTTTAAAAATTATGTCCTTTGTTCAAATTGGAGGAATGTTAGCATTGCTCAATTGTACTCAAAGCATTCGACTGTGATTCTGCGTTAGTTTAATAATATTTCAAGTATATTCAAGTGTATTTTTTAATCACTCCAAAATGTCCAAATTAAATGCGTTTGTAAGAAAGCTGACTCGTTTCTACGGGGAAAATCAAATTTTCGCAAATATCCGCGTACGGTAGCAGCGGATGGTGTAAGCGGACGGTACAAGTGGTGCGGAGTGTTCACTTACGTTGCGCTTTCATAAGTTAGATCATATAAGCTTATTTGGACTACGATTTTACGTCGGTAACTAACTGAATCATTACTCTCTTTTAGTCTTTTCTCGTTCGTCAAGCCAAATGTGATGAGAGAACGCAAGCTCATGTGTGGTTTCTTAGTAAAGAAATAAAAGCAGCGCATTTGCTTAGTAGGCTAACTAAAAAAAAAAGTCTGAAGAACATTTCACATATTTTCAAACCAGCTGTAAACTATTTTATTCCTACAATACTTTATTCTACAATTTTTGAGTTCCAATGTACTCTCCATTTATTAATTACTCAAGTGGGAACTTAAGAGAACGCCACAATTCAAATATTATTCTTGTGCTATTGACTCTTCATTAGGGGCCTTTTCAAAGATTTTTCTTCAAGTCCGACATTTTTCAAATTCAGCAAAGTGTTGGGCTGCTTTGGATAGAACTTTTGCCTCGCTTTGATTTAGACATTTGCTTTGACAGATACATACAAAAATTTGAAAAGGCACAATATGCATTTTTTTGTGTTTATTAACATCGAGGCGAAGCAAAGCAAAGAGAGGTCATATGTTTAACAATATGTCTACTTTTCAAACAACAGTCGCCATTTTTAAAACAGAGAAGTATAGAAAGCAAAGCGTTCATTTTGACAAAGCGTTCATTCTGACATACGCTTTGCTTTCTTCGCACCGTTGTTGAAGTATGAATTGTCAAGCAAAGCAAGAAAGTGAAATAGAAAATGCTATTTTATACAACCGAAAAGTAGCGATACGTCAAAAGATCGTACCTTTTTTTAAAAGGTTCTGAGAATGTCAAAGGCTTAAAATAATTGGGTTTTGATTGAGATTGTTTATTTTGATTGAGACTATTTCATTAATTTTCAGTCTTATAAGCCACATATAAAAATATATAACACCTGACTAAGCAAACTGTGCGTTTGAAGCTGCTCCAAATACAAAAGAAACTCTGAGAATGAGTAACGAGAAAATGAGTACGTCATTTCGACGTGTATTATCTGACTAGGGCTAGCAACAAAAATTACATATAAAAATTTTATATATAAATACATGTACATATATTTATTTGAGCGAGTGATGATTGCTTTTGAATTCCAATACTTAACGATACGTGAAATTTCTCGCACTAATCCGGCAAAACGCCTACGATAATAAACAAGTTTTTGCAGCCGCGGACGCAATCCGAAAGCGTAATGTATGCAGGCAAACGCTTAAGCCGTTGAAGAGCCTTTGAAAGACATAATGTGCTAAGATCAAGTAAATGATGGATATGCTGTCATAAAGTTCGGATCAGGCGCGCCAACTGGCAAGTAACCTAATAATAACGCGTGAAGATTATTATGCCACCCACACAGCAGCGCAGAAGCACAGAAGCGTCGTGAAAGCGAAAGTGAAGCGAGGGTAAGAAAAATAATTCAAAAAAAATAATAATAATAGTAAAGTGAGGCGTAAAGCCTATGTTGAAGTAGCCGCGACAGGCCCGGCGAGCGTTGATGAGTTCGGTTGTACAGTTATTTATTTAATGACCCATCATGCGATTGAGTTAAAAAGATAAACGCACATAATCTGCGTAATTGCAAAAGTCCAAGTGGCGGCCGAAAGGGTGTGAAGCGGCATGCTGCAGGAGCGCTCAGCGTTAAGAAGTTCTTTCCTGGCTTCCCTGTTTGCTGCTGCGTGAATTAATGTACCGTTAATGTGGCGTTGATTAGTTTCGCTATCGCGATGCGAATAAAACAAAGGCGAAATGGAAAGGGAAGCCGTGAGATGAAAACAGAAACTGAATGAAAAGAGGAAGCAGAAGTAGCGGCACGAAGAGAGAAGAGAAGAGAAACTACGTAAAACACTCGCTTACATTCACGCCATTGGCGTCTAATTTAACTTTACCGTTAGATAAATATTACAACACAAAAAGATTGTGGCGCCTGGAGTGGCAGAAAGTTTGGCGAGATTAATTTGCGCTTGCTGAAAAAAGCGCTAGCAAACCACAAAATTAGTGAAGCTGCAGCTGCGTTAGTACTGAAAGTCACTCATTACTTTATCGTAGAGAGCAGTCTTGTTTTTTCAAGGCAATAACATCACTTGGTGCTCTCTGCATATTTCGAAAACTTCTTAAATGTTCTACACATTTATATTAAGTGGAATTTTACCGCAATCATTTTAAAAAAATATTAAAGAAAATTGTATTATATTTATTTTTTTTTTTGTTTTTGTTTATAAGCATACTATTTATACACTTGCAGCATGTTGCTACAGAGTATAATAGTTTTGTTCACCTAACGGTTGTACGTGCAACTTAAAGCGAGATAGATATAAATGATCAGGATGACGAGAAATCCGGTTGACTGTCTGTCTGTTCGTCCATCCGTCCGTCCGTGCAAGCTGTAACTTGAGTAAAAATTTAGATATATCGATGAAACTTGTTTTACAGGTTCCTTAATACAAAAAAAATCGAGTTCATAGATGGGCGTAGTCAGATCACTGCCACTCCCACAAAAAGCCATTAACCGAAAACCTATAAAAAGCATTTAAGCGATAACAACCAAATTTGCGGAGTGCAAACTTCTAGCGACAGTGTGAAAATGGATGAAAACGAACAACAGCCACGCCTACTTCACATACAATTTTAAATTCCCCTTGATTCTTTCACTTTCCAATGCACAAATCCAGAAGTAATTAACATAATTGGATTAAACTTTGCAGGAATAATGACTTTAGTGTATGACAAAAAATTGTTCAAATCCAACCAAAACTGTTCAAGACCCAGTGTACTGAAAATGTGGACCTCATTACTTATGATTGATTGATAGCCCCTATATAACATATATCAGGATTTTCGATTATCTGACTGCCTTTACTCTGTGTGATTGGTTTTACACCTTAAAATATTTTCCTGGCTTTAATTGTCGCTAATTGTAAGAGTATAAAATGTTCGGTTGCACCCGAACTTATTAATTTCTTACTTGTTATTAAATACAATAAATAATCAAGGTAGTTTACACAAAATAATTGAAACTAAATGGTATCTACTGATTATAAATTATTTGCGATTAATAGAGTCGATTAGATTGTTTACCGATCAATGTCAACGAAATTAATTGCATTGTGTTGGGTATTTGGATTTGAAAACTATATCCCGGTGGTCATTATCTAATCTTCGAATTTAGGTATGCTTTCTTATTCACGTGACAAACTGAGAGACCAACTGAGGGTTAACTCGTAACCCGAGAGTAGCGAGAAGTCGAATTACCTTCGAGCCCTATGCTGTATTTCGCTTTTGGAAAAATCCAGCGATAAGCAAATTGAGTGACGTATGCGATATGAAAATTTGAAACTGCAAACAGTGTTCATAATCCAACTAAATATTTCCTAATAAAATATGAGTCGCTTTATGTCAATAACATGCTTTTACTTTTAACATGTAAACTGTCGCACAAGTGCAAAGTGAAACAGTGTGTTGCAAACAATTTCCAAGTAGTTTTGTAAGTTCTCCGACTGTTCAAGGCAAATAACAATAGAACGAGCTAAGCAGAAATAGGAAGAAATGTTGCATGAGATCTACATGAATGTATATGTATGCACTCACACATACATTTCTGCTTCCTATCCACAAAATCCCAGTGGATCGATAAAGCTATTGCAAATGCGAAGCAGAAACTCAGCACATATTCCCTTACAAATTTATGTAAATACATTAGTGTGCTTAACATATGGCATATATATTACGTACATACACATGTATGTATATATGCGCGCATCTATTCACAACTGTCGAGCAAATAGTGACAGTTTGCGCCTCGAACTAGTCACAAGTTGCCAAGTGCAAAATCTGAAATCTCTTCGAAAGCAAATTGCATTTTAGGAAACATAAAAATCGAAAAAGTTCGAGGCAAACGGAAGCGGCAAAGACAATGCGCTCTGAGGCATTATAAAGAAATTTAATTTACTTAAATGCATGCAAGACTGTCAGGAACCAGCGAACTCTTTGAAGATGTTTGCATATTGTGGAGAAAATGGCACCAGAAGAGCAACGTACGTGACTCTAGCAAAGTTTGGCTAGTAAAGCTGCAACTTAGAGCTACTTTGAATATTAGGAAAAAAATACATTTAAAAAAATGTAATGAAAGAGAGAAGCACAAAGCACTCTTGCTGGGCTGTGCATACAACGAATCGAAAGAATCGGTTGCAACAAGTAAGTGCAGCATTTTTGCATAACTCAAATGGAAGCTTCGAACACATAATTCCCACACTTGATTATTTCTAAACAGCCCACAGTGCAGTTACGAAAATTTGTGATATTTTTCAGTGCGTATAGCAATTGTTTGGACAAATACAGAGCCAGCACCAAAACATTCTCGAAGCATTCGAAAGAATTCGGCACTTGATAATAATGAGGTTATTGGCTACCCAACGGACATGGGCGACCCAAGTAAAAACATGTTAATTCATTATACGTGAAGTGGGTACCCAAAATTTCCACAGTTTTTTGTGCCTAAACATTGATAAGATTAAGGGGCTATTTACTTGTTGTTTTAACTCGCGCTTGAAGTAGTTTTCCTCTGATTAGATCTGGACATATGTGACAAGTGGATGATATGCTTATAGGCGATAAGGGTTAAGACAGTTATATCTTTAAAAATAATTGGCTAATAAAGTGCCACTAAATGATTGCTCGCAATACTGTCTGGAGGTATAAAACCTAATGTGGGTGCTCGATGACACAAACAGTTTTCGTAGCGATGTCTTCCGGTACACTACGTATAGTACAAATTTTATTGCTCTGCGCATGCGGCGCTTTTGCAGCCAGTGACGTCGATTGGTGGGAATCGGCTACGCTCTATCAAATCTATCCACGCTCGTTTATGGATAGTGATGGTGACGGTGTGGGCGATTTGAATGGCATCACCTCACGGCTGCCCTTCCTTAAAGAAATAGGCGTGACCGCCACTTGGCTGTCGCCCATCTACGAGTCACCGATGGCTGATATGGGTTACGATGTCACCAATTTCACGAAAATTGACCCACTTTTCGGCACAATGGAGGATTTCGATGCCATGGTGGCGAAAGCGCATGAGTTAGGCTTAAAGATCATTCTAGATTTTGTGCCAAATCATTCGAGTGATGAGTGTGAGTGGTTTCAAAAGTCTATAAGACGTGAGGATGGTTATGATGACTTCTATATCTGGGACGACGGTAAAATAGATCCAGAAACAGGTGAACGTATACCACCAAGCAATTGGGTGAGTAACAGCTGTAAATATTGCTCGAATCATTTAGTAAAATCTGCTATTTTTGCGCAGAATTCGGAGTTCAATGGCCCGGCATGGGCTTGGAACGAGCAGCGCCAGCAGTACTATTTTCACTGGTTTCTAACTAAGCAACCGGATTTTAATCTCAGAAGTCCAATGGTCCGCCAACATTTAATCGAGGTTATGAAATTTTGGCTAGATCGTGGTGTGGACGCTTTTCGTATCGATGCGGTGCCACACTTTTTTGAAAAGCGCTTTGACAATGGCACATACCCGGACGAGCCACCTAGTGGGATGACCAACGACACAAATAGTAACAGGTATTACGACCACATTTACACAAAGGATCAGCCTGAGAATCCCACAATATTGTATGAATGGCGAGAATTTTTAGACGAGTACCAACGTCAACATGGCGGCGACACACGGTGAGTCTACTACAAGTGATGCGCGTATGAATGCTAGATTTTAACCAAAAGCTTTCTCTACTCCTCAGCGCTATGGTGGGCGAAGCTTATGCAAGTGTCAATATTTTAAGCGACTATATCAACAACGGCACCCACGTCGGTACTCAACTACCCATGAATTTTAACTTTGTAATTTTAGGAAAAACTGCGTCAGCGAGGATGGTTCAACTACTTGCTGACAATTGGATGAACGTCATGTGGACCAAACATAAGGTAGCCAACTGGGTTGTCGGCAATCATGACAACAGCCGGCCCGCGACGCGCATTGGGGAACAACGAACTGATATGATGACGATTATAGCACACGCTATGCCTGGCACATCCGTTACTTACTATGTAAGTGTTGTAGTTGCCCAAAGAAATTTTAAAAATTCAAAAAATTTCCATTCATGAAATTTAGGGTGATGAAATCGGCATGACCGACTATGATTCGGAATGCACATGGGCAAGTTGCGACTTTCGTGACCCCGAGCGCACGCCAATGCAGTGGGATTCCACGACGAATGCCGGTTTCAGCAAAGGCAACTCAACTTGGTTGCCAGTCAACTCAAATTACAAAACGCTCAATGTACAGCGACAGCGAGGCGTTGCACGTAGCACACTGAATATATATAAGGCCATGACAGCGCTTAAGAAAACGGTTGCTTTCAAATCGTTCAAGGAGGAGGGCGGTTACGCGTATGAGGCTTTGACAGAGCAAGTCTTTCAAATTATCAGGTTGGTTGCGGTCAATAATATTTGAAAAGGATCTTTGTGTATAACATATGGCTTTTTCGCTTCCAGAACTGCTCCGAATATTGAGGAGTATCGTGTACTTGCCAACTTCGGCGGTCAGATCGAGTATTTAGATGGTTTGACGAACAAGACTATGGAGTATGTCGTACTTAACTCTTACTCGCCGCACAGATACGGGTACTTTTGTAGAAAATTTGTGTGAAGAGCGCATATTTATACCTTTCTCTTGTATTTCAGTGATAAAGTGGATTTGAGCAAACGAATTAATCTAATGCCCTATGAAGCAGTGGTCCTACGTTGGGTTGCCTGAAGTATTAAAAAGAATTAATTTAATTTTAACAAATCCTCATAGATATGTATCCCTAGATTTTATAAGCTATTTACCTAAATAAATTTATTATTATTTACAAATTTATTTAACTCTCTGATAAATTCACAGAAGGCTTCTTAGAAAACGAAGTCATCATATCCGCCAATAGCAGAAATTCATTGACATTTTCTATTTATATTTTAAATTTTTTTACCAGACGGATTGTGGGGTAATAGTGATCCGATCTGAAAAACTTATTCGGAGATTGCTAGGAACAAAAAGTTTTCCATAGCAGATCTTGAGTTTGAACATTATCGCTGTCAAACCAAAGCTCTATACTAAGCTAAGGAATGAGCAACTTCTTGGAGAGATGTCTCAAAAACTGAGAGACTAGCTCGCGTATACACAGACAGGCAGGTGGATTTGGCTAAATTAATGTAGTCAGTAGATACTCGACGAAACTGAGAATGGGCTACAATTATATTTGTTATCTTAATAACTTGCGTTACAGATCATACCTTTGATCAATTCCAGTGCAATATGCTTCGTATCCAATGAAAAACGTTTTAAAGTCAGGTATAAATTTAGAATTTAATATTTTGGGTATATTATGGCTAGGACAAGGTACAGGAGTTTTGCTCTTGCCTTTACTCGTGAATATGTTTCCTCGCGATTATCTCAACAACTTACACACAAACCGGAATATTTGTTATAAAAACTGCTAGAATGACGAGAAATGTGATCTTAGGCAATCCGTGAACCGGTTTCACATTTCGGGATATAGTAAAACTTTGTTCATAATTTTGAAATTCTTAATTTATACTTCAATTTCTATGTAATCCCCCTCAAAGCAATCCCCTTTGGCCCCAATACAGTTGCTAGCGACTTTCCCCACTCCTCCAAACAATTGTTAAAGGCAATTTACAGGAAAGCCTTCAGTTTCCTCCTATGCGCCTAGTCATTCACTTTAATGTCGTCCGTTGACTCAAAACGGTTTACCCTAAGCGGTGGTTTTAGGTTGCTAAATAGCCAGAAGTCACACGGAGTCAAATCAGCCGAATATGGTGGTTGCGGCAAAATAATGGTTGAAAATTTGGCGAAAAACTCACGAAGAATCATTGCAAAATGCGACCGAGTATTATCGTGGTGCAAAAACCGAGAGCTACCGGCCCGTTATTCCGACATCTCTTTTCTAATAGCTTCGCGCAAACGATGCAAAACACTCAAATGGTATTTCTTGTTGACAGTTTGGCCGGTCGGCGGAAATTCGGAGTGCATCACATTCGGCCGATTTTCCTCTGTTTCCGGGTTTTAAGCATAGATCCAAGACTCATGATAAGTGATAATTCATTTCCTGACATCCTGGTAGTCGGAAAGCATTATTTCATAGGCGTTAAGACAACACTGTTTTTCGAAAAAATTTAGTGATTTCTTAGGCCCAAATGATCTTTCAAATGGTTTTCACTGATTCTTCCGACTTTTATTTTTGAAGCCTATCTCTTTCAAATGTTGGTCGCGGCTACGTCTCAGTTGTTCCATCCGTTGAGTTCAATTTTCAATGACTCGATAGCAGTCGAGTTGCGTTCTCACCGCCATCGTTTTTGAAGAAATATAGACGAATTGTTTTTATTCTGAATAAAATGACAGCTATTAAATCTCTTCAGATTGCCCTTCATCCCAAATGCGACAATTTTGTTGGTATATATACCCATCGAGCCAGAAATGGGTCCCAATGCTGAACAAAATTTGTTTTGAAAACTTCGGATCTACTTGGAACTTTTCAGGAACTCATAGAGCAACGACGTCGCTTGAGAAGGAAGATCTCGACGAAAAGTTCGCCAAGTCATTCTATACGTCAGTTTGTGCTACTGCGAACGGCGCCGGATCGACACTCCACAGCTTGACGCGACTCACGCGTGATCTGTCAAAAGCGTATGTTGAATGAAGTACCTCTACTTGAATCACCCATTACTTAGTTGAATGCAATTACTTCACAAACCACTAAAGCTTTATCACCAAGGTCAAATCTTTTCGATACCTTTTCCGTCGGTGTGATTCACACCCTCCGCACAATTGTGTCGGCGAAACTACAACATTAACGAATCTTTTAAACAACTTCCTAAACACTTTTTGATATCATTCTAAAGTTTTGAATGAAAGATAATAATCTGCTCATAATTATAGCGTCATATAACCTACTAACGTCATGTATACATATCGCAAATCTATATTTATATACATTATGACAAAAAAGCACCCGGAAATTGGAATTAAGTTCTGTAAACGACATGTCAATCACTTCAACTAATATTTAAAATATTAAATGAAGAATGCGGTGCTTCAAAATCCGCAGGCAAGTGTTAGAGAGATGGGAATAGAGCTCAACATCTTTTGCGAGTCCGTTCGAATAACTTTAAAGGATATTGTGGGTATGAAACGCTTTCTTGAACAACTCGTACCGATAAAGTTGAACTTTTGTTAAAAATAGTTCTGTAAGCTAGTCTCTTTCGACATGCTTCAACGTGCGAATTGCGAACACACATTCTTGAAAATTATAACTGCCGATAAGACACGGGCTTACGAGTTTGACATGCAAAAAAGTCAATCTGAACGGAGGACAAAACGAGCCAAAACCCAAAAACTAACGTCATAACCACTCAAAAATCAAGGTTAGTTGCTCATTGTTTTTTTTTTTTGATATAGGTGGTTTGGTGCGTCATGAATTGAATTCGTATTTGCGATCTTGAGGCGTTTGCATGAGAACTTCCGTTTCCCACGGCCGGAATTGTGGAAGAACAATTCCTGGATTTTGCACTACGATAACGCACTATCGCTTCGAGCCACGATTGTGACTGAATTTAAAGCCAAAACCTCAATGAATACTACAGTCGATCGAAGATATAAAAAAAGGAGCAAAGGCCATCCCAAAAAGTGCTTATGAAAAGTGTTTCCGAGGACTGGAAAATCGTTGGCATTAGTGTATTACATCTGGTGGGGGTTACGTTGAAGGCGAGAAAACAAATTTTGATGAATAATCAAATATTTTGCGTTTCATTTACAATTTTCGGGTACTTTTTTGTATGTACATATACATACTGTATATAAAGATTACAGCAGTAAATTCATGGTGATATGGCCCTTGATAGCAGCACAGTTGTTAGACACCCTACAAGTATGAGTGGTCAGAATACAAATACAAAGTGCTAAATCAATTTCGCTGAATTCTGCAATCAAAACATTTTGTACCACAAATATCGATAAGATATAGCATGCGGGTACTAATTAATTTTATCTTGCGGTTGAAGTAGTTTCGATTTCATTACATCTGGACCTACAAGCTGTGTCATAAGAATAACCTAAGGTTTTTGTATTATATTTGTTTATTCATAATATGTTGCACTAGACTCAGCTTAGTTTTTTGAATATCATATTAAGGAAAGTTCTTCAGCAGCTCGCTTATAGAAAATATACACATTGATGAGAGATAGTCGTGGTATACATTTTATACTTATTATTCATATAATAAACTATTCAATACAGTGGAAATTATATTTACGAATAAAGGCGGACACGCTTTTGCCGGTATAAGAATCCAAAGGATTGTACTTGAGATTAAATTTTGAATATGTTCATGCAAATAAATTTCATTGGAAAAAATAACGAACTTAAGGCTGATTTCTGCACGTCTGGTTACCAGCTTTTCTGTCCAGTTAATAGAGTTGTCCGCTTAATAGATTGCACTTATCTGCATGGTTAATGCAGATTTTCGCTTAGCAGGGCGTCCAGTTAAGAGAGCTTTCTTTGAATTATTTATTTATTAATTGTTTTAACTATCCTGTCTTCTAAGTTGGTTATAATTGGACGCAGTATACTAAATTTTACTAAACTCGGTTCACTAGCTTAGGAGTCCATCGCGGATGAACAGAGGGACACGTACTTTTTATATATAAAAATTTGCTTTGCTGCATGTTGTATGGTTTAAATATAGAGTCCGTTTATTTTTGGGACAAACTTTGAGTATACAGCTGTATTTTGTCTTGATAATACATACTTTCTTATTGGTTATAAGCGATAATAGTTTTATCTTTAAAGACAATCGGTTAATAATATGACTCTTAACAATTATGCGCAGGCATGTCTGCGGGTATAAAACATGCCGTGGGCTCTTGATGGTCAACTCAGTTTTCGTTACGATGTCAGGCGTTACATATCGCATACTACAACTTTTTTTGCTATTCGTTAGCAGTGTCTACGCGGTCAGTGATGTCGATTGGTGGGAATCGGCTACGCTCTATCAAATCTATCCACGCTCGTTTATGGATAGTGATGGTGACGGTGCGGGTGATTTGAATGGCATTACCTCACGGCTGCCCTTCCTCAAAGAAATAGGCGTGACCGCCACTTGGTTGTCGCCCATCTTCGAGTCACCGATGGCTGATATGGGTTACGATGTCACCAATTTCACGAAAATTGACCCACTTTTCGGCACGATGGAGGATTTCGATGCTATGGTGGCGAAAGCGCATGAGTTAGGCTTGAAGCTCATTCTAGATTTTGTGCCAAATCATTCGAGCGACGAGTGTGAGTGGTTTCAAAAGTCAATAAGACGTGAGGATGGTTACGATGACTTTTATATGTGGGGCGATGCTAAGATAGATCCAGAAACGGGTGAACGTATGCCACCTAGCAATTGGGTGAGTAACAGCTGTAAATATTTCTCGAATCACTTTATAAAGTGTGCTTTATGTTTGCGCAGCCTTCGATTTTCGGAGGTGAGGGATGGACTTGGAACGAGCAGCGCCAACAATATTACTTCCATCATTTTCTAACTAAGCAACCGGATTTTAATCTCAGAAGTCCAATGGTGCGCCAACATTTAATCGAGGTTATGAAATTTTGGCTGGATCGTGGTGTGGACGCTTTTCGTATCGATGCGGTGCCACACTTTTTTGAAAAGCGCTTTGAGAATGGCACATACCCGGACGAGGAAGTTAGTGGGATGACCGATGACACAACTGATTTCTTATACTACACGCACAAGTACACAATGAATCAGCCGGAAAATGCTGAGATATTGTATGAATGGCGTGAATTTTTAGACGAGTACCAACGTCAACACGGTGGCGACACTCGGTGAGTCTACTACAAGTGATGCGCGTATGAATGCTAGATTTTAACCAAAAGCTTTCTCTACTACTCAGCGCAACGGTCGGCGAAGCTTATGCACCAATCGGAGTTTTAAGCGACTATGTCAGTAATGGAACCCACGACGGCCTTCAACTGACAATGAATTTCAACTTTATCCAATTGCGAGACACTACGACGGCGAAGGATGTTGAAAGACTTGCCAACGATTGGATGGATGTCATGTGGACCAAACATAAGCAAGCTAACTGGGTTGTCGGCAATCATGACAACAGCCGGCCTGCGACGCGCATTGGGGAACAACGAGCTGATATGATGACGATTATAGTACACGCATTGCCTGGCACATCTGTTACTTACTATGTAAGTTTTGTAGTTGCCTAAAGAAAGTTTTAAAAATTCAAAAAATTTTCTTTCACGAATTTTAGGGTGATGAAATCGGCATGATCGACTATGATTCGGAATGCACATGGACCAATTGCAACTTCCGTGACGCCGAGCGTACACCAATGCAGTGGGATTCTACGATAAATGCCGGTTTTAGCAAAGGCAACTCAACTTGGTTGCCAGTCAACTCAAATTACAAGTCGCTCAATGTACAACGACAGCGAGGCGTTGCACGTAGCACCCTGTATATATATAAGGCCATGACAGCGCTTAAGAAAACGGTTGCTTTCAAATCGTTCAAGGAGGAGGGCGGTTACGCGTATGGGGCTTTGACAGAGCAAGTCTTTCAAATTATCAGGTTGGTTGCGGTCAATAATATTTGAAAAGGATCTTTGTGTATAACATATGGGTTTTTCGCTTCCAGAACTGCTCCGAATATTGAGGAGTATCGTGTACTTGTTAACTTTGGCGGTCAGATCGAGTATTTAGATGGTTTGACGAACAAGACTATGGAGTATGTCGTACTTAACTCTTACTCGCCGCACAGATACGGGTACTTTTGTAGGACATTTGTATGAAGAGCGCTTATTAATACCTTTCTCTTGTATTTCAGTGATAAAGTGGATTTGAGCAAACGAATTTACCTAATGCCCTATGAAGCAGTGGTTCTGCGTTGGGTTGCCTGAAGTATTTATAAGAGTGAATTTAATTTCAACAAAGCCTCAAAAGTGTAGATAACTAGATTTTATAAATTATTTTTCGCAATGAATTTATCAACTTTATCTATCGTTTTTATTTAACCGCCTCTGCTTGTTGCAGAGATATTTCCAATTTCCAACGCACATTTTTCCACCAGACTGATGCCTTGTGATTGATTGTGCTTTATCATATTTATTTATTGATATGCAAAGGTTAGAGAGAAAAAAGTGAAAATGAATAAATAAAAATTGCATAATAAAAGCTTTGCTTATGTGAGAGCGTATTTCATTTCATGTCAATATAATTCTATTTCCAATCTTTTCATGCGCCCACGTAATCAAAGTCGTTTCATTAGCATTTATGTATTTATTTATACTTGTGCTGTATGTGTGCTTTATATCCAGCAATTTCAGTATTTATATGTACTATATCTGTTTGAGAAATTTGAGAAACCCTACGCACATAGAAATTACAAATTAGCCAATTCAACTTGCACCCTCGCAGCATAACCAGCTGTCACTCATCCCGAATCCACACTCACACACTTGTCCCGCACATGTGTTAACATGCTGTACAGAAGTGCGTAAATGCTTGACTTTGACATATGCACAAAACAGGAGAAGATTGCTGTGACGCGTGTGATTACACGCTGACGAATTTGCTTTTCGGCACTAAGCAAAAAAGTGAGAAAATTTGCTGATTCACATTTTCATGAAAGGCGTAGAATATTAATATGACGACATGTCGACATGTCGACAGCAAACGGGAAATGAAAACTCGGCAGCGCGCAGATGTGACAATAAAATTGAGGCAACTGATGGGGCATATGCCTTTGCTGCTGTTCAACGATGGCTGTATGCGCAGGCTGTTGGCAAATCGAGTGCCCGTTGCACAACATTTAGGCGTTTTAAAGGCAATTTGCATAAGATGAGCGCCGTGAAGCCGGTTAAAAACGTAAAATATTAACCCACCTCCACTTAAAAATTGTATTTGTAGACATATCAACGAAGCCCATACACGAGATCGTAAATATTCTTAGCAGTATATTTATAATTTCATACTTTTGAAAGGTGTTTCACATAAGAAACTGCCAGCGCCTGTGCAAACAGCAGCAACCATTGCTGGCAATCATGTTTGCAAGTAGAAAATAATGACATTGTTTATGTAACATATTTTTCCACTCAATACAAGCAGCAATGTGTGACCGACCCCATTTCTTATCACCCAAGGCGTAAGTAATAAGCCATTGTGCCACATGGCGTATGAGTAACATAAAAGCGCGCTGCAACTAGAGCGTTACTGAAAGCCCTTACGCCGCAAGAATATTAAGCACATAGCTTTATATAGAGGCTCGTGTATCACTGATTAATTAACTGCTGGGGATTGGCAGAAAAACTGCTTGAGAACGAAAATATTTTGAAACGGAAAGAGCTGGTGTGTTAATGTTTGTTTGGAAGATACACAAATTTCGGTCATTGTTATTTATTTATTTTTTAGGTGAAGGTAATAGTATTTTTTAAGTATAACATAACATATAATGGCTTAAAACCGATCACTGGTATACAAGTATTCCATGAACTCTACTCATTTAAGCAACCAAGAGGGAATAGTAACTCTTATAAATTATTGTAGTAAACTTCCTCACTTCGCGTGACTTTACAATATTTTTATGCTTGCTTATCAATTTTTATTTATATTGGGAAGTCGAAAAGTCACACTTCAACTTATTTTTTTTTTAAGCAAAAGCAAAAGCGCTTTTGAATAATGATAAAGTGCCAAAAGACTTTAGTTATGCATATACATTTTCCAATTAAGTTAAAATTTTGAATTTAATTATTTAATTTGAGCAAACTGAAATTAAGCAACATTTTTCGTTAAAATGATCATTCAAATAGAAAAAAATATACATATTTCCATGCACATACTGCTTGTTTTCTAATGCTTTACAATTCTGAATACTGACTTCTGTGGAAGAATCTGAATGATTTTAATGGAAATTGTAAAACAAAGCCAACAGCACAGAAACTTTCTATGTTTTGTGGCAGATTTTTGCAGTGAAATTTTATATGTATGTACTTATGCATTTAATAAGAATTCTTTTCTACTCAAAACAACATACATTGTTTAAGAATTATATAAAAAAATAAGAAATTACTTCACAGTTGAAATACTGAAATTAAAGGATAGACTCTTGCAGAAGTCTTTGAAAATTATAGAAAATAATGAAATTCTTGGTAGGTCGAAATATGTGGGAAGCGGATAAGAAAATAGCAAACATTAAGCAAAAACAGTATACAGGCAATCTGCAGTTGGTTAAAGGAAGGCGAAGGGAAGCGCTTGAACTTTAGCTTAAAAGGAAGAAGGGACTTTGGGTTAAAAGGGCTAATCTTGATTTTTGGCAAAATTAGGAGTGCTATGGAACAAAATTGGAAGGCAATGTTGCAGGTAATGAAAACATCTATAACTTTTCAACATAAAATTTTTTCACATAACCTCTAAACATATGAGAAAAATTAACATAACACAGTTTTTGGGTTTAATATTTTTTTCTTTTACATTTTTTTTTCCTTTTTCTCGAAATTTTGTCTAATCCTACCTTCGTTTGATCTAAAGATATTTTTTTTTGGAATATAAAATATTTATTTGTTCGCCTTTTGTTGACCTAATATCGCAGAAAGACACAAATTTTTAGTCCAGCCAAAATTTCAATTTTTTTTTAATTGTGAGTGTGCTGAAATGTACTTTTTCTGATGGTAAAAAAATATGTATGGTAGTCGAAGAAGTCTTTTCGTATTTTGTCAATAGAAGTCGTAAAAGTCGTATGTGTCGTACCATATATTTTTTCATTATTCCACGAAATCGTGAACGAATTACGACCCTAAAAACCGATACAGCGATTTTTTGCTTTATTTGACAAGAAGAAAATAATTAATTTAGGGAAGTTCGAAAAAAGTTGAAGCTGTTCAAAAATTAGTGAAAATAAAGAAAAAATCGCTATATTTTGAAATTTCTGTATAGGAAAGGGAAGGCTGTCATGCAAGCTACCAATAAAATTTGTGAAGTTTACGGAGACGGTACTGTATCAATTCGTGTAGCATATAGATAGTTCGATTGCTTTCGTTCTGGAAATTTCGAAATTTCGATTTACACTGATGATGAAAGTTTTACACTGTTAGAATAATGTCTCTGCCGACAAAAATTGTACATATTTGTTTATTTATTTATAAGTATAAATATAAAAAAAATAGTTTAAGTTTGATAAGAAATACGAAAAGACTTTTTCGTCTACCCAATATATAGGTTACTAGTACGTCCGTACACACGTTGCTGTGCAAATTATTGATATAAATATTTGACAATGGAAAAAATAATTTCCATTTGGCAATCTGCGATGTCATTTTTCGTTTGAGTTTCGAACAAATGAGTATGTTTTAAAATAAATTATTATTTTTTTTTTATTTATTAATTGAGCTATAAACTATCCTATCTTTTAAGTTAAATCAAACTGGAAGCACACAGTAAGTTTTGTTAAAATCGGTTTAGTAGTTAAGGAGTCCATCGCGGACAAACAACGTGACACGTAATTTTTGTAATTTTTTCCTTATTGTATTATATTCTATCTTTCCTTTCCCCTGTGTTGCATCCTAATATCTGTTTTTTTTTTCTTTTCGAAAACTCTTAGCACTGATCTGTGGACATTTATGGCTATTAATTTTTAAATTAAAAAAATAGACCGTTTTATTTCGTTTATAAAATTTGTTATTTTATTTAAAAAAAAATAATAATTTTGCAACAAAAGTCAACGAATAAAATCACCTCCTTTTATGGAACAAAGCCTCAAAATGTTCCTTCGACAGCTTAGAACGCACCAATTTCGCTTACCAATACGCCAATTAACGGCAATCATTATCGATTGGCTGCGTGACCGACTACCATAAAGTTTGCTGAATTTTGGCATTGCTCAGCGTTGAATTTTCCGTTGCGTAAACGCGCACGAAATTAATATTTATTTGAAGCATAAAACGGAATGAACAACTATAAATACTTTTTATTGTATTCATTCCCCGGTGCGACATTTTAACTGCTGCTAAATGCTGGTAAACGCCTGTAAGGCCGCAAATCGAGACAAGGGCTTGAGTAAATAAGTAAGTAACTTGTGGCTTATGAGTGTGTAAACGTGCAAGTGGCACAGCCCTGAAGGAGAACTCGGTAACAATAACAATAATGAGATGATATTAAGCAACGTTAAAGGCACTTTCAAAAGTCAAGCACTGTGCCATTGAAGTGGCCACTTTAAGTTTTCCTGCAATTGTTGTATGAAAAAAGGCTGAGCACACAAACAACATGGATATGCTGTTTATCCGCATAAAAGTTCTTTTTCAGTTGTGTTTGCATTGTTGCTGGTTGTAAAATAAGCAAATGTGCAAATATTGCTGAAATACATGCAATGGAACCACAAGTAGCTTACGCTGCGCCGACGAGTGGTGAAAGGTTTGTGGCCGGCAGAGCACGTAATATGTTAGCAAAACATATACATGTTTATAATGTGCACACACGCACACATATACTGCGCACGCATGTGTGTGGAAGTGAGTGTTCGCACGTACGCTTGTGCTCTTGTGAAAACAAGTGTTCGCCTACACCTAAAAACACGCCATACTAATTGAATATTTACACACTTGGTCGTCGGTAAACACCAGAAAACAAAACAGGAAACAAAAAACAAGAAAAAACGTCATCATCAAATAAGAGGCATAAAAGGTAGCGCTGTCATGAGTGGACGGCTTGTGCGCCAAGCGGCAGGAAATTTACGTATACGATTTAACATAAGTTAATTTTTGTCAGTTTTTTCTTTGCTGTTTTGCTTGCGGCCCACTCCACAGCGTTGTGGCACACACATGCACTCCCCCTTTGCACCACCTCGTACATCCGCGCGAGGAATGGCAGTGCTTGGAACTGGCTTTCACTTTCGCTTTTCTTTCAGCCACACGCTGCCGCACCTTAATTCCAACATAACTGCTGTGTTTCCGTTTGTTGGCTACGCTTTGTGTGTTGTTTTTGTTCATCATTGTTTACTTGAGACAGCCGTGCTCCAGTTCGCTTCGTCGGCGCTTTGTGTGCCTATTTGTTTTATCGCCTGCTGTAACCTGGCTACGCTTTTGCTTGTCTGCTTCCTTGAAATTTGCTGTCTTCGCTTTTGTTGCTATTATTGTTTATTTGTGTGCCTCGCATATGTGCTGTTCTGCTTGTGTGGGTGCGTTTGGATTTCGCGCACACGCCTCACATTTGTGGGTCTTTGGCGGTACTGTCTTCTCTGGAGACAGGAGAAAAGTTTTATTGCCTTATGATCTTTCAAATAACGCAAATATTAGTCGAAGCACCATCACTCTTTTTTTTTTTTTTGGAAACCTATCGGTGGAAACAAAGCTTTTCTTATTGTCATTTGATTGAGTTCCTAATATGACTCTCCTCTCTCTCTGTTTAGAAAAAATCATTGTTAATTTGTCTTAAATATTTTTTATCACCAAGACACCAGAGAACTGTATTATCTTCACATGACTTGGCAAAAGAATTAAGCGCTGCATTAAAATTAATAAAATAGTAATGAAGAAAAATCAGCTGCGTCCTTGTCAAGGCTGCTTTAATTACTCTTGTCATTAGGAATAATGCAAGTAGCATACAATGACACAAACATATTACTTCGTTCATTTCCTAAAGTGTCAGAACCGAAAAGTAAGCTTGCACTTTTTCGACTACCCAATATTTAATGATATCTGAATGATTTTATGTTTTGGTCACATAAATGCGATTGCCTTCAGCTGCAACCCTTGCCTGACAAGCAAAGCAATTATCTCAGATGCTCTGAGGAGAATGGAAAAACAAAATATAATAATTGGAAATTGTACTCCAAAATCGTATAAGAAATGCTTGACTAAAAGAGGATGATGCACTTGAAGAAAACAGATCACAAAAAAATGCTCCTCTGCGTCACAACGCGTTCCATTACCGTTACGTAATAATAAAAAGACAGAACCAGTGGAAATATGAGCGTACTCAATCAGAGAAACTGCAATTAATAAGTGAGTACGCGTTGCGCGAGGAAAAAGTCAGCGAAGATAAAATCTGCGAAAATAAAATCTGCGGTTGAGAGATGAATGCTGTGCTGCGGCTGCAGTTGACAGTGGCGAGATTAATAGCACGTCAATAACAATGCTACTTTGTTGTAATATCCGTTCGATATGCAATCACAGTGCTGTCCAATACCAGCTTGCACTCTTGTATTAATTGCTTGCAATTACTCATTTTCGCTTAACCAATTGCCACTTATCAAGTGCAGTTTAAGGTATGTTGTTGGTTAAATTAAGTAGTTGATACGATATATTACATAATGTACACTAAATTTGAGGCAAAATTGCAAAAGCAGTGTTTATTATTTTCTCAAATATTCAGTAGCCTCATAACTAACTAGGTAACCTTTCAATAGGTTACTTAAAATTAATTAAAAATAAATATTTATTTTGGGCTATGCTTTTCAAAATTTGACAGATACGAGTTTATAAAGTTTCAAAGATATTTTCTGGGACTCTTGCCTCATAACAAACTAGATAACTATTTAATAGGTTACTTAAATTTGTATGTTTCTATCAACTATGTATAAGTAATTATTTTGGCTTATACAATTGAAAAGGTAAATACAAGTTTATAAACTAATTTTATATACTAAAGCAATATATCTTGTAATATCTATACATTCACATATGCACATATTTGGCTTTATTGAGGCAAATTAATAATATTGATTGCTTTACTGGCTCCCAGCGGGGAAGATACAGTGCGAACTGCAAAACCCTGCTTTAATGTAGTTGTTGTTGTCACAGACGACTTTCAATTTGAATTAAACAAGGAGCAATGGTCTGCCTTGAGATAGTTTGACTAGCAAAATTTGTCTGCCAAATCAAATTTAACTATGAGTCGCCATCTGCAATTTCCCTGCAAATGCACACAGCTAAATTTTGGTACTTGGAAATCCATTACTTACCCAATACGTTTCCAAAATGTACACAATAATATACTTGGTAAAATATTCAACAATATCTTATTCATGATTTACGCTTAAGTTGCGTCAGCTAAATGTGCAAGGTGCCTCTGAAAAGCGCACTGCTGACTTCCTTTGAAATTATATGCTGGAATTTGTCAACTTGTTCTATTCAGTCAGTGATTTTTATTAGACACTGTCGATTTGAGTGTAATATTATGAGTTTCAAAACCCAAACAATTTATTTACTAAAAAGTACTTAAATAATTTAAATGTGCAAAATGAAAACTGTCTGAAACAATTCGAATTGCTCTCGTTGGCTCCACTTACTAAAAGCTTTTGAGTTTTCAAAATATGTAAGATAAATTGAGCAAACATATAGGCCACGTTGAAACTGCAAACTAGCGTTAGAGTATTTTAACTCCATTAAAATTCGATGTATATAAAGTTTAAACAACTTTCATCAGCAGCTTGTTCATAAAACATGCCACGAGCATATCCTTAATGCATCAAGCGACAAGTTAAAAAATTCACAAGTTTTTATGCAACGTGTAATAACAACAAATTGTTTGCAGTTATATAATGTCAAACATGAAAGTTCGCTAGCATTGTTGCACAAATATTGTACATTTTTTAGCCGCCACCACTTTTTCTGCTGTGTTGCTTTTAAATGAGTGCGTGGAAAATCAACTGAAATGGCACTTCAATACTTTGCTCGTTTAAAGCGACACTGAGGTGGAATTGAATGCAAAATATGTGTGTGAAAGTGAGAAAAAGCATTCACTGATTTCTTTGTCAGATTTTAACAAACCGGGTGTTATCACCACAACCACTATAGCACCTGCATGCAAGTACTTTTGATACTTTTGTTTGGTGGTTGCAACATGTTGGCACTAGTGGTTATGAACAAGTTTGGAGGCTACAGCGATCTCGTATTTCAACTTTCCCCGCAGCAAGTGAAGGATTGTGCAGCAACTCACGGTGAACATGTCACTGTTGAGGCAGCAAAACCACAGTTATTGAGTTAATACATATTTCATTGTAATATTTGTAAGAGCTTACGAAAAACTTTGAATTCCAAATACTTTTGGAAATAATTCGAATAAATTTATCAGAGATTTATTAAGTTCACCATCCAATTTTTTAGTTAAGCAAATGGTTATAGCTCTGAGAAATATAATAACAATAAATTTTTCTATATTAAACAGTTATTTTCCAGGTAAACCTATTGTTTTGAATTCATAAACGATGAAGGATTTTTCTTCGAAAATAACATTATGAAGTGCTGCCTTACTACATTCCTGCTAAATATTGTATGAAATCAGAAGCACCCCAGCTTTCAAGGCAGCAATCAAGTAATTTAATAGAAAATATAGTAAAATACAGTAAAAAATATTTCTGACTACTTCCGTCTATCAAATTGGACATACACTTAGCAAAAAAAAAAATAATCGGATTAAAATTTTTGAAGTAATTTTCAGTAATAATCTGTCATACTTGTAGAAGTTTAAAGGAAAAATGTTGCCTACCATTGAAGTGAATGAGTATAACACAGATAACGTCTATGTGGTATTTTGACGTTTCCGGTTAGCTACAAAATATTGATAAACGACGGATTGGCAAACATTTCGATTTAGAAGGCTAACTTTAAAGAAATCTTAAAAGAATTGTTATGATCCATTACTAAGAAGAAAAGTCGTTTCTGCCAAGAAGTGTAATTTTTATACCCTACACAGTATACCACGAAGTTAATAATAACCTTAAGGAAGCGTCGGAGGCCACATAAAGTGTATATATAAGTGATCAGCGTGACGACCTGAGTATATTTAGTCAAGTCCGTCTGTCCATCCGTCGGATATACGCAAATTAGTCTCTCAGTTTTTGAGATATCGGTCTGAAAATTGCAACACGTCTTTTTCTCTGCGAGAAGCTGATCATGGAATCAATATAGCATTTAGCTCGCATGCAAACTGAACGATTGGGATCAGCTACAGGTATGGAAAACTTTTTCAATTGACGTATATCTTCAAGAAATTTGGCGTGAGTTATTGTCTAAGGCAATGAGAAAATCTGCAAAGAAAATGTTCAAATCGGATCAAAATAGCATATGCTGCCATACAAACTGAACGTTCGAAACTAAGTTCTTGTAATGAAAACTTTGTAATTTGACGTGATATCTTCACGAAATTTGGTATAGATTGTTGCTTTAGACCATGTTGTATTTTTTCAAAGAAATTGTTCAAATCGGACCACTATAAAATATAGCTGCCACACAAACTGAACGACGGCAACCAAATTCTTGTAAAGAAAACTTTTTTATTTGAAGAGATATTTTCATGAAATTTTGTATGGAATATTTCCTAAGGCAATGGTAAAAGATCCAGAAAAACTGTCCAGATCGGTGCACTATAACATATAGCTGCCTACAAACCGAACGAACAAAATCGTTCTTGAATAGAGATAGATTTTTGTATTTCCGTAGGGTATTCTAGCTACGGTGCAAACAAAGTTGACGTTTTTTCTGGTTTGTTCTATTTTTATTGCTAATATCTGTAACAATAAACCCAGTATTTCACCATCACATCCCTTGCTCCTTTCAACAAAAACTCCATTCAAACTTGCATGCGCAAATGAATGCCTGTGCTGTAATAGTCTGTGTGGTTGCATTTCACAAACAAATATGAAATTTACTTTGAGTAAATAACCGTAAATTTTGCCAAGAGCATTGCAGGCATAAACAAGATAGTCATAGTATAGTAACTGGTAAGGACACATCGGTAGCCAGTATGCTTTATGAAAACTGAAACTTTTAAGTAATTCTTCAGTGGGACTAAATTTCACGTTTAATAAGGGCTGCGGGCGTTTTCGGTTTAGTGTACAACTATTTGATTATTTGCTATTTTTCCAAATAATTTATTAAGTTACCAAATTTTATTACCTATACTTACACCACCAGTAAAGCATAAATGTGTATCCAACATTCATTTACACGCATTAAAGCAGACATGAGCATTTTTTGTCTGCGCAACAATTACACTCTTTTCTGGATTTTTCCCAAAGCGACCGCTCCTCAAAAGTATGCAAACAAAATAATGAAATGCGCATATCGCCGCCAAAAAGTATGCTTGTCACATGCAATGTAAATTATGGTATTGCGTTGAGCCTTACATTCACTTTCGTTTCGACTTACACAGCACAGTGGGAGAGCTTAAATATGAGTTATGTTGACAAAAGTCATTGTGTTTTTGCTATTGTTGGAATGTGCGTGGAATGTGTTTTTTGGTGTCAGTGTGGCATAAGAAACCTCTATTATCTGCCGGTGGGCTTTACACTAGTCTAGCCATAGGATAGCAAATATTTGATGTATATTTTTAGGCGCGCCGCCAAGAATGCTGGTAGGGGTTGTTTTGTTTGGTTTCCATGTGATACTTCGTTGCATATGTAGGCGTATTGTCATGGCAGGAATTCAGGTTCACACTAAATTTGGGTTGGTTTTAGGCTGTGTTAGAGTTTGCACTACTTTTATTTACACCAAACAGCTATGCTCACACACTCCCTCAGTTTGGCTGAAATATTTTCCTAAAACAATTTGTATAATATGGAATGCCAACTGGGAAGCAGCACATTTGTTTTGTAATAACAATAATTGAATCGATCAGACTAATATTTGTAATATGCACGAACTCAACATTGACATGGACTTAGTTTGCACTTGCGGTATTTTGTTAATCAATTTTATTTATTACATAATGCATAAATGAACAAGCATCAGGCATTTGCTATTTTCTACATCGCAATTTGTTGTACTTTAAGTGCTGTGTATATGTATGTATGTATTTATGGCGTTAGGCAGTTGCTGGCATGCATTGACAACAAAACAAGTAAAATTGATTGAATTTACATTACGTTGACAATATCACAATGACATTGATGATTCCTGTTTAGATATGAACTGTCACTGACACATGTCAGCAGTCGAGTGCGTGCAAATGCTAACTGCAGCAGAGTAATTTAAATTAATGTATATTTGTGGTTTTTTGACAGGTTATATGGAAAAAAGTATTTTGAAATTCATGTTGTACAAGTAATAATGACATGCATAAATTTGAAAATATTTAGCACACGCAGGCAAGTCTTTTCAGGTTTTAGTGCAGTGGAAGTTTAAGGGATAAATTAAGGAGGAGAAATACATTTATAATTGAAAATATTAAAACCAAATCCAAAATTATATGAAAATTGCCTGGCATTTCCATATATGGGTAGTCGAAAAAGTTTTTTCGTATTTTGTCAATAGAAATTTTTGCTGTCGCATATCTGCAGTGCTACCTATCACATTCTGTAATACCATATAGTGTTGGAAAGGTGAGACTTGAAGCTTCATTTAACCAAAAAAAAATTAAGTTCGGGGAAGTTGAAAAATAGTCACAGCTGTTAAAAAGTGAGTGAAAATAATGAAGAAATTCGCTGAATTTGGAATTTTTGATAAAAAAAGGAAGATTACCACTCAAGCTATCAATGAAATTTGTGAAGTTTACGGAGATGATGCTATATCAGTTCATGTATCACAACAATGATTCGCTCGCTTCCGTTGTGGAAGTTTCGAAAATTCGATTTACACTAGTGAAAATTTTGCACTGATGAAATAATGTCTCGAGCGGAAAAATGGCAAAAAGCGGTCGACCAAAATTTTATACATTTCTTAATGTTTTTATTGGTATAAAATAAAAAAAAATATGTTGAAGTTTGAATAGGAATACGAAAATACTTTTTCGACTACCTACGGACTTTCTGGCATTTCAATAGATTGATTTTGATTTTTTTCAGAATTATATACCTATTCACTTCGCTTCACATTAATCTATGTCTGGCCTACGCTGCCATAGTAAGCGTCTTTTAAGCTAATAAGCAAAGTTACTAAGCAACTTCTCTCGTCCTTTATGTTAAAGATAAGTTGATTCTTTGCCACTTTCATATATTATATATGCATATATTTGTAGCTGTAAATTATGTAAAAATTGCCCTCTTTGCTTATCAAACGACTTTAAGTAAAAGGTGGCTGTTGCTGCTACTCAATTCATCGCAATTTCCGTCCAAAGCTTGGCAGAGAAAGGAAAATGACAAGACGAAGAATGGCTGGAGATGCTGATAGAAAGCAGACAGACAGGCACACATACATACTATTAAATGCGTTCATTTAGTAATTTCAGCTAACAAGAATCAAAAAAGTACCATACCCTTTAACATAAATAGAAAATATGTAGAAATATTTGTGAAATTTATATAAAGTAAGAGAACTTGCGAAGCCGTCTTTTAAATAATTTACGTAGAATTCAATAGTCGGTTTAAATTTTGATCAACTATTACATTGGTAACATATACAGATGATCTTTGCGACTCTACTAGACTGCAACAAAATTAGTTGAAAAGTAACTATAAGCGCGAACTGCCCGAAATCAAAGCCACTCTTGGTGAATTAAAAGAGAAAATTGTGATGAAGCGGTCTGGAAAGAACTCTGCTTGTTGACTGTTGATGAGCTTTTCATATATCCAGCTATAAGTTAGTCACATCAAGCAATCGAAGTATGACAATATGAGATCTCATGAGCTAACAAACAGCGCAGTGGAAAAGCGATTCGAGTTATAGCTTTTATCTGTCAATAATAGATATCCGCTGCAACAGTGCATCTTTTAACTTAGTTTTAATAGTAATAATAAAGAAATCCCGCATTTTTGCTGTGTATTTACAACTCTTTTGCATAGAGATATGGCAGTATTTTGCTAGCTAATTGCTTACACATTCGTTTCATCAAAAATGCAAAGTAGGTGCCAAAGAGAGATGAATTGTAACATCAGGGAGTCCTAAGGTGCCATTAAATAAAAATTACCTTTACATTTATCAATCAGCCATAAAACGATAGGGTTTAAGTGAATTTTAAAAATTTTGCAGGATCATTTTGCAAGTTTCCAAATGATTGTTTAGCTTCCAAAAAAACTTTTTTTAGCTTCCAGAACGTGTTTCCAGTAAAATCTGCATGCCTTAAACAAAACACTTGATTCAATACAAGTGGCAAGACCACAGGCAGCCATGATGTTAACAGCAGCAACATTTCAAAAGGAAAAAGCAAAAACCAACGCTGAAAGCATAGCTTATTGATAAGCCATGAGCTACTTTTTCAGGCAGCGTGGTGTCAGCTCGGATTGCTCAGCTGGCTTTAGGCCTATATTGCCAATGCTATAGCAGCCTAAAATATTACCTTTTTTTGAAGAAAATATTACGTAATTGCTAGCTCGGTATTTAAATATTATTAAAATTTGTAGTTGTAGCTTCTAACAATTTGCACTTTTTATTTATTACCGCGTATTTATTCGCGCAATTTAGCAATTTCCACGAAACTAAAGTGTTTATGCAGTTGAAATCTTTTATGTTTTTTAAACAACCGTTTGCCATTTTTTCTGCATCAACAAAGGCAATTGCAGCTGCGCTGAAAATTCGGTTACGTGGCAGCGTAGATAATTTTTGGAATTTATTGAGTGGAAAAATTCGTTTGAAAATAAAGTAAACTAAATTAACGCGAGCAAAAAGTGGTAGGCTTTTTTTTGGCTGCTGACTGCAACAAACACACATTTTAGTTCGTTAGAAAATAATTGACCAACGAAGGTTTAAATTTAAACTAAAAAATATATATAATTAAAAATGTTAGAAATATTTATATATTTACTATGTCAGTATTTTATTCAGGAAACGTGCTTGCTTTAAGGGCTTTAAAGTTCACAGAATTTCCACATTTTCAAGCTAACCTCATTTCAGCTAGAAAGTGTCTGTGCGCGTTTACTTTTATCAGTGTTTCCTTTGACCAACAGGTTGCTTGCCGCTTCACTGCTAACACACATTTTGGGCTAGCATGTTTGCCGCACATTAATTATCGAATTTTATTGACCAATTTAACTCGTTTTGCTTGCGGTGGTAAAGTGTTAGCTGCGCTACAAGACTCTAGCGCGCCGGAAACAATAGCGGATGCGGCTGACTGGCCAATGCGCTTCCATCGTAAATTTAACAGCTATGCGGCACATACACACCGACACGCATATGGACATGTAAACCCATATACATATGTGAGGGGAAGAGTTTTCCGTAGATTATCGGCCTGCTGGTCGCTTCGATTATAGGCAAAGCCGCATTTGTATCTATAAGCGCAGGAGTGTGGGTGAAAGCAAAAAGTGAAATTAGCTGAAATATAAATAAACAGCACGAGGCTTGTGGCTTCGAGAATAGGGTATATTTGTAATAATAGAAGACTTGGGAGTGGGCAATCCAAGGGATACGCTCACCCACACAGCAAAAAGTAGTGCCGCGTAGGGTGTGTTGTAACACTAATTGCCGCATCCTCTACAATTTGCTTATTGGCCGCCTAGCAGCCACAAGTTACGGCCTTGCGGTGGCATAAGCCGCAACTCTAGCATAGCGCAAGCGAGTCACTAATGTTTAGACAGCTGTGAGAGTTGCACCATGTATATGTATGTAAGCCTTTACAGCAATAAGAATTTATGGCGCAGCAAGGGTGCTGGAGGAAACACAGGAATTGGGTGCGAATTTACGGCAGTAAAATTAATTTCACTTTAGCATTCACAGCTGTTGTTAGACAAGACCGCGGTATGCATGTGCAATTATACTACTTGAAGTGGCGTTGTTGTATTGGGCAGCGAGTGGGTGTGTTCATGGGCAGGCGCGCGCAAGCTTGCATGTGGTCATATTTCACTGTTCCAGCGGAAGTCTGTTCGAAAAAGTAAAGCTAGCTGTCAGTTACTTAGAATTCAATGCAAGGTGAATGCCCTGAGACGAAAATAGCGTTGAAAATTAGAAAATAGTACAACTTGGTGGAGAAGATTATATGCATTAACACAGGTTATTCACTAACAGACAGCGTGTAGTGTAGCTACAAGCTTAGCTGTCAATGTAGACAATAAGAGGAAGTAATGAAAAGCCGAAATATTAATATTGAAACCATTATTTTGAAGATAAGTCACTATTCGAAATGCTTTTTTATGAGATGAAACATAAGCAGACATAACGCACTTTGGCAACTGAGTAAATTTATTTTTCACTATTAAATAGCGCAAGGCATTCAAATTGAATCTAAGCTAATTCAAATCGTGCTAACCCATTTGTCACATTTATGTGCTGATTTATGGGAAATGCCTTACGACGCTTCGAAAATTGAATTTATCATCATCTTGCCTGAATGACACACAGTCTTAAATCACATAAATCAAGCGCATTTCTCTTGATAAAGCTTTTGCTCTTATTGTTTGCTCGCGCAAAGCGCAGTCACGTATGCAAATTTCAACACAGGTTACTCATACGCACTCACACACAGCTACTGCTTTAAACGAACGGAGTTGCAAACGGAAAAATGTGAGATTTTTAAACAAAATCATATGCTCACAACACAGCAACGCTAAAAGATAAAATATACAAAAATACATCGTATTTGCTAGAATTCCTTGAAAAATGCTTTTGATTGAACCCTGATTAAATCGTTAAACTTGTTAAACATAAAAGCGCTAATCAAGTGTCTAACATTTTTCGTTGCTCGTAACATCCTGTAGAAAGCTTAACATGCCTGTTTTCATAAAATGGCACGGCACTTATTTTCGTTATTGAAATAAAATATAAGCCAGCGACGTGATATTTTAACGGCGCATATAAAAGTGGCGTTAATAACCGCATTTAATGGCCGAAAATTCTTTACAACTACATACAAGTATATGGTTATAAGTAAGCACTCATGTTTGGCATTTTCGTTGTTCGCTACGATTACCGTTATTGACAATGCTGATGAAAATGACGTTGTTAAAGCAAATGCTGGCATTTTTCGTCATTACAAAGATGAGCATAATGTTTATTATAGAAATTTTCTGACATTTTGGCAATTAGAGCTGGCAGTAGATGCAGCAAGCGCATAAAATAGGCTACTAAATATACGTTAATGGTAGCTTGTAAATATTATTACTTCGAAGACGAAATTTTATTCATAAATTTATTAAAAAGGAATTAGAATGTTTCGTATGACAGCTATATGATATAATGGTCTGTTGTACGAAATATGCGCGGAGATTATTGCGATGCCTTAGATAATCAGCTATGTCAGATTTTTTGTAGATATCTCGTCACATATAAAAGTTTTTCATGCAAGCATTTTATTCTGATCATGCACTTTGTATGGCAGCTTTATGCTATAGTGGTCTGATTCAAGCCATTTCTTCGGAGCTTACTTCATGATCTCAGAAAATAATCCGTACAAAATTTCGTGAAAATATATTTTCAAATGGAAAGGTTCTCCATACAAACATTTTAATCTGATCATGCAATTTGTATGGCAGCTATATGCTATAGCGGTTCGATCTGAATAATTTCTTTGGAGTTTACACCTTTTTATTTGAAAATAAACCACACAAAATTTCATGATAATATCTCCTCAAACGAAAAAGTTCTCCTTACAAGCATTTCATGCCGATCGCTCAGTTTGTATGGCAGCTATATGATATAGCGTTCTGATATCTACAGTTCCGACAACAGAGCAGCTGCTTGGGGGACGTGTGCAAAACTTCAGATCGATAACTGAAAAATTTAGAGGTTATATATAGACGGATCGATACACGAACAAAAGCTAAATCGACTCAGCTCATCAGGCTGATCATTTATATGTCTTTATTCATTTGTGTTATAATAAATAGACACACAAACTCAAGGTTTGCCTGTTTTGCAATAATATTCAATGAAAACCAGTTTAAAAATTTTAAAGAGTATGTTATAAAGTGAGAATTTGGAGCCCAAATAGCAACGTTAGGCGCGCCACATATGCCATGAAATTTCATCTGAATATACATTGCATTTTAACTGAAACTAAAATGTAAGAAACTTCAACAAACACCAACAAAATTTCAGTTTTTATGCGCTCACTTTTATGTAAATGTATGCTTTACCGCATGAAATCAGAAGTGATGAGGAAAAACAAATTCCATTTATGAATGTGTGAGTGGAAAATGTAGAATTTCATGCAGAGGTCAGTCCGAAATACGCATAAAAGCATAGAAACGCCGAAACCGTAACCGGCATGTGCAACAAAGCGCAAAAAATTTAGTGAGAAATTGTCGCTTATGCAACCGGATTGACATGCGAGCGCCCCCCACAAGCCCTCGTACCCCTGGCTCATGCATATATGCATGGAGGCGAGCACTTTCCCCCAACCCAGTCCCGAGTGCGTTACTTAATTATTAATAAATATTCATTAGCTAGCCATGTGGGGTTAGAGCAACAAGCACCACAAATGGAATGTCAGTTGCAGCAGCAATCAAATAAGTTGTGCATTAACATTTTACCGTTATACAGCTAATTTGTTGCATCGAGTGTGTGAGGCGTACACACATACATACACGTATGCGCTCACTCAGTGTGTAAATGTTGTAAAAACAAATTCTAGTTGCACGCAGGCAAAGAAAAAAGAAATGCTTGTCTGTGTGTGCATGTTTTTCTTGTTGTATTTGTATTTTAATCCGGCTTCTGTTTTTCCATTCCAACAGCAGCAAGTGCACAAAAATAAACGAGCTGGAAAATATTGTTTTGCCAGGCAAACGAAAGCACGTTGACCGAAGCACGTCGAGAAATGCAACAACAACAACAACGTGCCACACGAAGGGAATGCGTACACACGCTTGTGGCTGGGTCATAGTTGGCTAACACATGCATATAAAATTGAATTGGACATTACTTTAGAACTGTGAAAATAGAAGAAAGTGTGCAATTACTTAAGTTAACAACAACAATAACAACTACAGTGTGCACACATTGTAATTACACTATTTACTTAATTCGTTTGAATTGAGATTGGAAACGAGAGATCGCAGCTGCTTGCAACCGAAACGTGGGCAGAGATGGAGCCGGGCAGGGGAATATTACGGGTGTGTTCACTTGTAAGTGTGTGTGTGTTAGTGTGGATTTGAGTGTATCGAATTTAGTTGCAGAGGTGTTATGTGGGCTGATGCTTTGGTTTTCGGATAACACATGCAAATTAGCTTTAGCTAATTAGGTGCTTGCAGCATGTTTGTATATGTATAATTGTACCGTTATACATATACTGAAATTACTCAATTAGTGTAATTATTTACTAGTCATATAAGAGAATTTAACATTTTTACTCTATAGAATTTTATGTATTTTTTATTTCGTGATTGCTTTACTCTCTTTCGTCTCTATCAACTTCAGTCTCAGACTTTCTGACTACTGCAGGTTGCTGCCATTAAGGTAGCAGTAGATTTACTGAGCCGGAGTGCAGCCTAATTCTAATAATAGGACCGTCATACCAGCCTTGAGCCTACTAACCGCTAACTGACCGTGCGTTCCAGGTTGTTTAAGTAATGCCTAATCTCTTTATCAATGGCAGCGAGTCTTTTTGTGATAAGACTAGTAAAAGGACTAGTGGAATCGAAGGCCACTATAAAGCTGATTTGCTGGCAAGAAAGAGTTCTTTAGCCCCTTTATCTGTAGAATGAGAACAGATCGATGCATCCCTCTTTTCTTATGTTTTAACACTGTAAAGCTGGGATTTGCGGGAGTTTGGCCAGAGCTGGGCTACTTATAACCGGGTTATGCGCTGTCGCAAGACACTTTTGGTTCAAAATTGATCGCAAGAGATCAAGTGAGCTCTTTGCCTTCAGTAAAGCTAGCTTCTCTCTAGGTGTGGGGGTTCTAACAGACTAATTTTAATAAAATGGAAAAAGACGAGGTGGAAACATCTCAGCACTTCATTCTTGATTGCCCCGCATTTACGATATAAAGACTCAAACACGTAGGAGCTCATCTTTTCAGATATTTCAACGGACTGGTGGGAATAGAAATTAAACGCCGGAGCAAATTTTTATTGGCCACAAGGCATTTCGCTGACTTATTAGTTGAAATTACAGGAGTTCCATTGATATGGCTTCACTAAGGACTGCATGGTGTAGTACAAGTGTAAACTCTGTATCAGCCATCAATCTTAACCTGAGGTAGAGATATTAAAGCCAAAAAATATATTCATACATATAATTATGTAAGTCTCTAACTGCTATTTATGTCTTCAAATGCCCTTCGATTTAAGCAACAAAAAGCAAAGAATAAAAAAAAGCCAAATTTAATCCCCGCCATACAACAGGCACGTGAGGCACATGCTAACTGTCGCTAATTGCAAATACAAGATATTTATAAAAAGTCCTTACATAAAACTGTTATCACTTTTCAAACGAAACTAGCACAAGAAAGTTCGTTTTGTAGCTTTTTGAAGTTTCAAGCGTGGCCTTCCGCATTCCGTATGCCAAAATTAAAAGCCTCACTCAGAAGCAAAAAGAGCCTTTGACAGCAGTCAAGTGATTTGCTGCAGACCCTTGAATGTATGGCGGGAAATTAAAATGTGTAAGCCGCACTAATAAAAGGCACGAGCAGACAAACAGCAAAGCAAATGGTAACATTGTACACACACACCCTCACACACAGGCGAACGAGCACGTGCTGTGACTGTGAGCGAGTGTTTCCAGGCCATTAAAGCATCAAAATCTCTGCGCTTAATGATGATTTCGGCAGAGCGCATACAATTTGAACTTTTCCCAACAGCTTTAAAATTTACCTAAGGACATACGCACACTAACACGCACAGGCACACAGAGCTACAGTTGTAGACTGGTAGTTTTTCGAAATTTACCTTCTCTCATTTTGGCGCTGCGTGACTGGGATGTCAAAGCGAATGTGCATCTAGATTAAGAGGGGATATAAAAAAGTGAGACAGGTGGAAATGTAAAAGAGCCATTACAACAAATTTGTGCATATGTTTGTGGGAAAAGCAACTACCAGATAAACGAGGCACAAAGATATAGTTTACAAAAGTTGAATCGCCGGTCGTGTAAGTAAATAGCGCTGAAAGTTGAAAGAACTAGACTAAAACTAAAATTTTGGCGTGCTGAAAAATTGGGACCCTTTTTAATTAAAAGAGAGAGAAGAGAAACAAAAGAGAACATATTACAAGCCAGCTGGCATCAATTGAAAATAAAAGAGGATCGGAGGAGCAAAGTATCAATATCGACACCAGGGCGAATACGTTACCTGGTTGAAGCCAATTTGTCACTAAGGGGCAATCACCGGCACTTCAGCTTTATAATACATATACACAAGGTTAAAGAGTCAACCAAAGAGGATTACAAGTGTGATCCTGTAACCATTAGCTGCTGCATTTTTCCACTAACAGTGAGACACTCACACTGTTAAACTGAAGTTTTCACTCTATTGACATTTTAATATATTTTACATAGAAAGTACTGCATTTTTAGCGATTTCAGCAAAT